>CM045728.1:102396814-102424314 GCA_024760905.1 Plotosus lineatus
ACGTGCAGTTAACGCTGCTCCCACAGTCACAGTGACGCCTCAGACCTTTCATCTATGGATCTGTTCATCAGTGTGTTCTGCCTTACTCCGAATGAAAATGCTCCATAATGAACAATATCACACACACACACACACACACACACACACACACACACACACACACACATTTCCATATTTCTAAAGCAGCAAAAAGACCGACAGGGAGAAAATAAAAAGAGCTCATAAATAAATGATGACGTCTGACCTGGAAATCAAATAAATAAATATAAACCCAGAAATTTCTTCTGTTTGCATTTTGTTTAGACAGAATGAAAAACAATTTTGTTTTAATATTGCGATGAAAAATAAAGATTAAATCTGTAACCTTATGAGAATCGATTTTTGGCTAATGGGAAAGAAACAATCCTAAGAACGCTAATATTCTGCTGAACTACAAATAGTTTGAAAAGGAAATCAAAACGCGTCGGGAATCTTAGAAGTTGAGGAAGAAGTCTCCAGGGTCAGGGCATCAGTGGGAACAGTCAGAGGTGAAGCCTCCTCAGGGCTGGGGAGGAGTATGCAAACAAGTTGCCCCTGCATACTGTGTTGCCCTGTCCTGTCCAACCGTCATTCCATCATAACATTTATCAGGCGCATATCTCCGAACCTACAACACCCACACATACCACACTTGGTGTGTGAGCACCACTTCATAGCCTTATTGTACATCTTCTCTTCATTTTGACAGTTTCAAAGATACTTGCACCATCATGATAATGAATAAAAGCAAATGCTGAGTTTCCTTCCCTGGGATATGATCACCTGTTCGCCTTCAGGGTTTTTTTTTTTTTTTCTTTTGTTTGTTTTTTTTTTGTGTGTGAAAAGAGTGATGTGTAAGGTTAACTGAGTGTGAGAAAATTGAGAGATCATGGGGCATGTGGGTGGAGCTGCTGGTGTAGTGGTTTGGGTGTTAGGCTCATGATCAAGAGGTTGTGGGTTTTAATCCCTGTTGGGGACCCCTCCCCCAAGTAAGGTATTAACTACAACTGTGCCTCAATCCACCCAGCAGTATAACGGGTACAAGTAAAGAAATACTGGAGACCTGCAATGGACTAGCATCCCACCCCAGAGGAATTCAACTCCGAGTTGGTTAATGTAATACCAACCAGGGATGATCTCCAGCCTGGTGAGCCACTATGCTTAGCAGTGTGGATGCAATATTGTTTCATTCATTCTCCAAGCAGCTTTACCCTAATTAGGTTCATAGGGAGGTTGGCACCATCTCAGACACCTCTAGGCAAGGGCGGAGTACATCCAGTGCAGCTAACTTGGTTATCAAAGGCGGGCCATGTCTCTCACTGTCTATGGTGAGAGGCATGTAAAAGAACCATTGCTGACTTTCGTAAAGAGTAGCTGCAAAGCCGTCAGCGTGTTTCTGTCCCTTGCTACAAAAAGGGTTGTGTCAGGAAGGGCATCCGACGTAAAAACCTCTGCCAAATCAAACGTGCGAATCAGACGATTCGCTGTGGCGACTCCCGAGTAAAAGGAAAAAAGCCGAAAGGAAGACAGACAGACAGAGGCAACCGGATAACCCGAACAAAATCCAAATAAGCACTGGGAGAACATGCAAACTCGAGAGGCAGATATAATACATCTAGTCAATATTCAAACAATAGTCAATATTAAAAGTGACATTTCAGCATCACTGTCTGAATATTTATGATCCTAACTGTTAAAAAAAGGATATATATATATATATATATATATATATATATATATATATATATATATATATATATATATAATTATTATTACCTTTTTTTAGATTTAAATAATTAAACTTATGAGGTAGCCCCCTCCAGTGTGAAAGCAGCCCGTCTCCAGACCAGCTCGGTCTGTGTCCAGATTAATTACTGAGACCAATAAACCAATCCTCTACGGACACGAACCACAAGTATGCGCGCCTTCTCGGCCTGTGATTATTTATTCATTTTGTTTGATTCGGAGCCGTGTTCCTCCGCTGGACCGCATCATCTTTCGTCTCTGGCAAACATGCTGGCAATGTGCCCTTAGTTTAAGATATCAAAGAGCTTGCTGCACACTTCCTGTCCTTCAGGGAGTTTCACAAAACAAAATTAAGAGTTTGGAAAAAAAAAACAGATTCATTCATAGAGAGAGGGGGGGAGAGAGAGAGAAAGAGAGAGAGAGAGAGAGAGAGAGAGAGAGAGAGAGAGATGGTTCTCTGATCTCAGCATGAACGTCTCAGGGGGCTGGCGCTTAAGAAAACAGGCCCTGAAATATCCGTGGAGAGGACGATGGACGCTGTGGCCAGCTTCATTACATCCATGATACTGAAGTATTACCGTCGACATTACTGAGTCCATTCATGTGCATTGGTGCACATGTCAAGTCAAGTATGTCCTGTGACCTTCTAACCGATAATGCCTTAATGACCCTCTAAACTTCCTTTCCGATCCATAGTCATCACAATGTGCATCAGCAGACATATTAATGGAAAATAAAGCCGCTGAGGGTGGACAGTGTAAACCAGCAGAGCTGCTAACCCCAAGGCGATACCACATTGCCTCTCTAATTTCCCCACTAAACCGGAGAATAACACTTTCCTGTCTTCCAATAGATTACCTGTCCGGACATTAAGAACACATTACGGCCACAAAAGACAACCAGTCCACCTCTTAAAATCTGCCTCGTACCCTGACCATGAAAAACCACATGGCAATTACATCTGCCTGTTAAAATCCTGCGATGAACGACAGACAGTAGGATGGAGAGACATCACCACACTAAAATGTTGAGGGCCCAGAAAAATATAAACACAGCCATGATCACCAGAGCAATGACTTATTTATCCTGCTTTTGTTTTCTCTCATTTTGTACAATGACTACAGTAGTATGTATGTGTTTTTTTTTACACTTTGGGCTTTTGAATGTTTTCATCCTCTTCTACCCCAGAAATATACATTCATTCACTACTTACTCATCTGCTGAAGTGCTTAATTATATTCGGGTCTCAGGGATGCTGGAGCCTATCTCAGCCATCACTGGGGTAAGTCAAGGTACACCTGAAACAGCTCACTAGACCATCACAGGGTCAACACACACAATCATTCACGCTCACACTCAATTCTATGGGCAATTTGAAACAGCCAACCAGACTAACTTGATGTGTTTGAACTGTAGTTAGAAACTGGAATACCTGGAGAAAGCGGGCAGAACATGCAGATTCCACACAGAAACGCCTGAGGCCGGAACTCAAACTCAGGTTCCTGCCGCTGCATAGTGGAAGTTCTCACCAGTACGCCACCATAAAATCATGGTGATGACATCGTGAAATCAGGGCATTATGAGAATTTAATAAATGCAGGAAGGATGACGTTACCATAGTAACAATGATACTGACATAGTAATGATGGTGTCTACAAAATAGCAATTGCAGTAACAGAGTAATGATGGTGTTAACATGGTAATGATGGTGTTGACATGGAATCAAATGAGTTGATATAGTTATGATAGTGTTAACATAGTATTGATTGTGTTGACGTAATAAAGATGGTGATTAAGCAATGATAGAGTTGGCATGGTAATGACACTATTGACACAGTAATGATGCTGTTGACATCACAATGATGGTGTTGATATGATAACCATGATGTTGGCATAGTAACTATGGTGTTGACATATAAACAATGTTGTTGACATAGTAAGGATGATGTGGACATAGTAAAAACAGTGTTGACATAGTTACGTTAGCATTGACATAGGTCATGTGACATGGTGACATGGTGTTGATGTATTGATTATGGTGGTGACATAATAACAATGGGGTTGACATACTTATGATTGCGTTGAAAGAGTATTGATGGTGTTGATGTAGTAATGACGGTGGTGGAGTAATGACAGAGTTGACATAGTAATAATGGTTCTGACATGGTAACAATGGTGTGCACATAGTTATGGTAGCATTGACGTAGAATTGTTGATGTTAACATAGTAATGATGGTTTTGACATCACCGTGATGGTGTTGATACAATAACCATGGTTTTGGCATAGTAAATATGGTGTTGAGATAAAAACAATGTTGTTGACATAGTATTGATGATGTGGACATCGTTACAATGGTGTTGACATAGTTACAATAGCATTGACATAGGTCATGTGACATGGTGAAATGGTGTTGATGTATTGATTGTGATGGTGACATAACAATGGGGTTGACATTTTTCTGATAGCGTTGGAATAGTATTAATGGTGTTGATGTAGTAATGGTGGTGATTTAGTAATGACAGAGTTGACATAGTAGTAATGGTTTTGACATGGTAACAATGGTGTGCACATTGTTGTGGTAGAATTGACATAGTATTGGTGGTGTTGACATAGTAATGATGGTGTTGACATAACAACAATGGTTTTGACATAATAATGATGGTGTTCACATAGTAACAATGACGTTGACTCACTAATGAGGTAATTAAAAAGGAGTGGAGGCTTCATTGCCACAGTACTGTGGACTTGTTGAATGTAGATGTAACGACAATAAACGTACAAAACAAATGAAAAAGCACAGCGTGTGGCGTAGTATTTATAAGGACCTGATAGACACAGAAAGAACATGATACACACATGGTGTAATCTGATTTGTACAAAGGCACATGTTTGATGGAGTGAGAATCGGGAATGGATGGAGTAGGGACAGAGTATGAACTCGAAAAGTGCAGCTCAACCGCGTCCCCACTGCGCTCATCGAAATGTTCAGTGTGTATTTTTGTTTAACTTTTTCAAAGAACTCTACTTTGAGCGATCTATGCTGGTCCCTCGGTGAAGCAACTCAAGTTACATTGAACCGCTTCAGATTTGATTCTTTTGTTCTCTTTCTTGCTATGATTTGTCAATAACCCTCCTATGTAAATGAGCACCACTCATAAGTGGCTTATTTTTCTTCCAGGTTTAAACACCAACTGAAGATCTGTAATCTCTTCATCTTCCCCTGCACTCCTCTCTCTTTCGACCTCCTACAGTAATCTGTCATTATTGTAATCAACACAATGGAGGACTCTGTGGCCCCTCTGGCTCGGCCAACCGGGTTCCTGCCACCCAGTGGAGCTTAAGAGCAGGGACGTTGCGCCAAATGATGAATCATCACATTTATCAAATATCAAGATGAGAGATGGTGAGACATAAAACTCTTATTCAACGCTCTTTTTGGAATAATGTCCTGAAAAACACTGCCGTCCATTTGTTACTCGTCTGTCTCGTTTCTTTATGAGGCACAGACTACTGACCGGCTATAATAGGCTGCTGGCTCATGCAGCCGGTTTCACATATAGAGATGCAGTACTTTACTGAATGGCCACTTTACTGAAGAAAGCTTTAAATGAAAAACTGAAATCAATAGAAGCTTTTATCTCATTTGATATTTCCATTTTATGGGACAAATTATTTGCTCTCTCTCTCTCTCTCTCTCTCTCTCTCTCTCTCTCTCTGTCTCTCTCTCAAAATGTATCACAATCTACCCTTTTGTGAATCATGTTGACCCTTGATACTGGCAAGATCATATACCAGGGTTTTACTTGTTTAAAACCATTCCTGTGGCCAATTCTGAAATTCTCATTGGGGTGGGGAGGATGGGGGGGACGGGGATGATGGTCAATCAACAAATGCCCCATTTTTAGCTTACAAAAGCCTTAGTTAGCCTAAAGGTCATTAAAATGCTCTGAAATACCCATATTACAAAGAGGAGAAGAAGAAGAACCATTTGGCTTTAAGATGCAAAAAAGGCTTTTGATTGTGGGAGGAAAGTAGGCTACCCCCCCAACACACACACACACACACACACACACACACACACACACACACACACACACACACACACACACACATACATGCATTGGGAGAATACCAAGACTGTAATACATGTGTCTGTAACATTACGTGTATGCGTTACATGTTATATCTCCTTGTGACTGTGAAGGTTTCCTCTGAGTATTCTGGTTTCCTCCAACAGTTTAAAGACATGTGCATTCAATTTGACTGGTTGTCTGTCCGAAATTTCCCCCAGGTGTTACTGAATAGTTGTGTGTGTATGATGACCCTATGATGGTCCAGTGAGCTGTTCAGGGTTTACACTGACTCATTGAGGACTGACTCCAGCCTTCCCACAAGATTAATAGTAGTATGTGGTTCAGAAAATGAGTGAGTTACATATCCAACTTCACAACAGGTAGTCATGGTCCTGTTATAATATTTTAATTTCCCATATAAGGATGTTAATTTATTTTAAGTTGGAAAAAAAAAGCTGGCCGATGAGGACTGTATTTAGTCCATGCTTTTAAAGCAAGGAGTGAAATTTCAAATTCCAAATGCTTCCTGAGCCTGATAGTGCACGTTTGTGGGTATGTGAGAGATTCCTAGTATTACACATTGTAATTGACCCCCCAGTGTGTGTGGGGAGAACCCAGCAGACGTGTGGTCCACTCTCTCTAATTGACCCTCTAGGTACCTCTCCGAGCAGTGGTAAATGAACCCTGCATAAATAATGGAAGCTTTGATTAATAGCTAGCAGTTTGGGCCAGATCACCTGCAGAGAGAGAGAGAGAGAGAGAGAGAGAGAGAGAGAGAGAGAGAGAGAGAGAGAGAGAAAGAGCAGAAGAAGGAAGCCCTATTGAAAGGGATTTTAACCAGGGATTGCGTCCACGGAGACACCAAGTTCAAAGCCTATCGATTTTTATCACATAAGACCTACAGATCTAGATAAGGTTGAGACCACGAACTCACCCCATACACCGTTTATGAATGGGTTTGAAATAAAAGTGAACTTTGGGTTAAAAAATCCTAATCGAATGCCACTGAAGGTGCTTCTCATTACTGAAGACATGATTACAACACACTGACCTTTGATGTACTGTAGTAATGCCTCCATCTGTGAGGTTTTGTTTTACCTGCAATTTGTTTGCTTTTGTTTTGTTTTTTTTTAGTAAAGGCGCGCAGTATTAGTCATCCTTACACCATAGTATGTGTGTAATATATAAAAAAATCTCAATGTAAACATAAGATATAAAAAGCACTATACAGTGGTACCTCACCTTACAAAATTAATCTGTTCCAGAGCTTTTTTCAAAACCTGCATTTTTCTTAAGTTGAACCGCATTTTACATGTAAAACACGTGATTCATTCCAAGGCTCCCAACACTACCCCCTAAACCCTTTAAAAATTAGAAAAGCATACCTTTAAGACTTCCTTCTGCTTCAATATCATACCGATGGTAGACGGGTTTGGCCATATTCCTTTGCGATATCACTCGAGCCCGTTTCTTCTTCTCACTTGTACCGGAAATCACACGTGTGTGTGTGTGTGTGTGTGTGTGTGTGTGTGTGTGTGTGTGTGCGTGCCTGTGTGCATGTGCATGCGTGTGTGTGTGCACGTGTGTGTGTGTGTGTGTGTGTGTGTGTGTGTGTGTGTGTGTGTGTGTGTTTGCGTACGTGTGTGTGCACACGTGTGTTGACCATGTCTTCTTAGTAAAGGTATAATCTTACAAATCTTTATGGAAGGCTAAAAGCCTGAGTGAAGAAATAAAGCATAAAACAACTGTAACTCTGTCCTTTACATGAAAAGCATCATAGTGGATGCAGCTCTATAATAGGCAATGGGCGGTAAATGCGTCATTCCTTCTAAGCGATGGGATCCCTGTCCAAGACGGCATCAGGTGGACCTGTCCAAGATGGCACTTGAGTGAAGGTGACATCAACGACAGCACAGTTGTTAGCCAATGGGAGGCCTGCGGGGCGGAATGTTTGAACGTCATTGATGGGAGAACAGCTTGGACATTGTTTGAATGTTTGAATGGTGCATTTTAATGTTTGAATGGCGCTTTCGTAACTTGAACTTGTTTTGTATCCTGAGACAAAAAGTTTAGGAAAATGCTTTTCATAACCTGAATTTTTTGTTTGGTGAGACTTCTGTAAAGTGAGGTGCCACTGTACTGGGAAAATGTATCCCAAGGATAGGGGTGCTAAACAAGTGCAAAATGACCTTTTTTTTCATAGAAATGAACTATTGTACAGCACATATGACCACACATTAAATGGGGGGGCACAAGTTAAATCTGATGCCCATCTGGTGCATTCAATCCAGAGTTAGACGATTCACTCATTAGTTTTCTGAGCCACCTAATACACGGAGATGGGGGTGTAGTGCCCATCTCAGCTGAGTACACCCTGAACAGCTTTTAATGCATTTAAATGCATTGGGTTTTTTGTTTGTTTGTTTGTTTTTTTTTACATTCCTTTCACCACAGACAGTGAAAATCTGGCATGACTGCACTGACAATTTGGTGAAAGTGGGGCTTAAAACCAGCAAGCCATCCGGGACACCACTACCCCAAGTTAGACCCTTTCAGGAAAAAAAATGGGAAGAATGGAGATGTCATGGTTGTCACCTGAGCAGGAAGGTTCTGGGTTCAATGTTTCTGGGTGCAGTTTGCAGGTTGTTCCAGTGATTGCATAGGTGCTTCAGTTTCCTCAAACAATCCAAGCACATTAGGTCAACCCTCGATGTGAAGATAAGTGTGAACAGTGAAGACTGGTGATGTGTTCAGTGTAACCTCACCCCCTCTCACCAGAAGATAGCTGGGCTGTAGCTCAACCCCTGACACTAAGGATAATATATATATATATATATATCTTCTTCTTGTCCTTTCGGCTTTTCCCTTCAGGGGTCTGCCTCCATCTCACCCTATCCTCTGCATCTTTTTCTCTTACACCAACTGCCTTCATGTCCTCCTTCACCACATCCATGAATCGTCTCTTTGGTCTTCCTCTAGGCCTTCTGCCTGGTAGTTCCAACCTCAACATCCTACGACCAATATACTCACTATCCTTCCTCTGTACATGTCCAACCCATCTCAATCTAGCCTCTTTGACTTTGTCTCCAAAACGTCTTACATGTGCTGTCCCTCTGATGTCCTCATTCCTGATCCTATCCATTCTCGTTACTCCCAAAGAGAACCTCAACATTTTAATCTCTGCTACCTCCAGCTCTGCCTCCTGTCTTTTCCCCAGGGCCACTGTTTCTAAACCATACAACATCGCTGGCCTCAACACCATCTTGTACACTATTCCATTCATTCTTGCCGATACCTTCATATCACACATCACACCAGACACTTTTCTCCAACCATTCCAACTAGCCTGCACACTCTTCTTCACCTCTTTTCCACACTCTCCATTGCTCTGGATTGTTGAGCCTAAGTACTTAAAATCCTCCACCTTCCTTATCTCTGCTCCTTGTAACCTCACCGTTTCTCTTGGGTCCTTGGCATTCATACACATGTATTCTGTCTTACTAAGGCTAACCTTCATTCCCCACCTTTCCAAGGCATACCTCCACCTCTCTAGGTTTTCCTGCACTTGTTCTCTGCTCTCACTGCAGATCACAATGTCATCTGCAAACATCATAGTCCATGGAGATTCTTGCCTAACCTCGTCTGTCAGCCTGTCCATCATCATAGCAAACAAGAAGGGGCTCAGAGCTGACCCTTGATGCAGTCCCACCTCCACCTTGAACTCTTCTGTCAGACCGACAGCATACCTCACCACTGTCTAACATCTCTCATACATGCCCTGCACCACTCTAACATTCTTCTCTGCCACTCCAGACTTCCTCATGCAATACCACAGTTCCTCTCTCAGCACCCTGTCATATGCTTTCTCCAGATCCACAAAGGCACAATGCAGCTCCTTCTGACCTGCTCTGTACTTCTCTGTTAACATCCTCAAGGCAAACACTGCATCTGTGGTGCTCTTTCTTGGCATGAAACCAAACTGTTGTTCACAAATGCTGACCTCTGCCCTTAGTCTAGCTTCCACTATTCTTTCCCATTACTTCATCGTATGGCTCATCAACTTTATCCCTCTGTGGTTGCTGCAACACTGCACATCTCCTTTGTTCTTAAAAATGGGCACCAGCACACTTCTCCTCCATTCCTCTGGCATCCTCTCACTCTCTAAGACGTTGTTGAATGTTCTTGTCAGGAAATCTATTGCTTCCTCTCCTAGACACTTCCATACCTCCACCGGTATGTCATCAGGGCCAACTGCCTTTCCATTCTTCATCCTCTTCAATGCCCTCCTCACTTCACCCTCACTAATCTTTGCTACTTCCTGGTCCTCTACAGTCACCTCTTCTCTTTTTTCTCTCTCATTTTCCTCATTCATCAGCTCTTCAAAGTACTCTTTCCATCTTCCCAGCACACTTCTGTCACCAGTCAATACAGTTCCCTCTCTGTCCTTAATCACTCTAACTTGCTGCACATCCTTCCCATCTCTATTTCTCTGTGTGCCAACCTGTATAAATCATTTTCTCCCTCCTTACTTTCCAACTGAGCATACAAGTCATCCTTATCTATTCTCCTTCCAGATGACACACCAAGTATTCTCCTACCTGTCTCCCTGATCACATTAGCTGTAGTTATCCAGTCATCTGGAAGCACTTCCTGACCACCCAAAGCCTGTTTCAACTCCTCCTTGAAGACAACACAAAACTCCTCCTTTTTCAGCTTCCACCACTTTGTCTTCTGCTCTGCCTTTGCCTTCTTCACTTTCCTCACCATCAGCGTCATCCTGCACACCACCATACTATGCTGTTTGGCAACACTCTCACCCGCTACTACTTTGCAGTCACTGACTTCCTTCAAATTACATCGCCTGCACAAGATGTAGTCTACCTGTGTGCTCCTACCTCCGCTTTTATAAGTCACTCTATGCTCCTCTCTCTTCTGGAAGAAAGTATTTACCACAGCCATTTCCATCCTTTTTGCAAAATCTACCAACATCTGTCCTTCTGTGTTCCTGTCCTGGATACCAAACCTTCCCATCACTTCCTTATCCTTTCTGTTTCCTGCACCAACATGTCCATTGAAGTCTGCCCCAATGACTACTCTTTCATCTTTGGGGGTACTCTGCATCACTTCATCTAACTCACTCCAGAATCTCTCCTTCTCTTCTAGCTCACATCCTGCCTGTGGGGCATAAGCACTGACAACATTGAACATCATACCTTCAATTTCTCACTTGAGACTCATCACTCTGTCTGACACTCTTTTCACTTCTGGAACATTCCTGACAAACTCCTCCTTCAAGATGACTCCTACTCCATTTCTCTTCCCATCCACTCCATGAAAAAACAGCTTAAACCCTGCTCCTATGCTTCTAGCCTTGCTCCCTTACCACCTGGTCTCCTGAACACACAGTATGTTCACCTTCCTCCTCTGCTTCATGTCAGCGAGCTCTCTACGTTTTCCTGTCATAGTTCCAACATTCAAAGTCCCTATTTTCAGTTCTAGACTCCTGCCTTTCCTCTTCTCTCTCTGCCTACGAACACGCCTCCCGCCTCTCCTTCTTTGACATTTTCGACCAACAGTAGTCCAATTTCCACCAGCACCCTGTTGGTTAACAGCACTGATGGCGGTCGTTGTTAACCCGGGCCTCGGCCAATCCGGTATGAATTTTCTTGATATGACTTGCATGTTTTATTTGGCATTTGTTTTACGCCGGATGCCCTTCCTGATGCAACCCTCTGCATTTATCTGGGCTTGGGACCGGCGTAAGGAAGAGACACTGGCTTGTGCCCCTCCCTCACGGCTGCATTTTATTTATTTATATATATATATGTATATTTATATATATGTAAGAACGAGGGAGACGTGCAGAGTTGCAGCAACTACAGCGGGATAAAGTTGATGAGCCATACGATCAAGTTATGGGAAAGAATAGTGGAAGCTAGACTAAGGGCAGAGGTCAGCATTTGTGAACAACAGTTTGGTTTCATGCCAAGAAAGAGCACCACAGATGCAATGTTTGCTTTGAGGATGTTAATAGAGAAGTACAGAGAAGGTCAGAGGGAGCTGCATTGTGCCTTTGTGGATCTGGAAAAAGCATATGACAGGGTGCCAAGAGAAGAACTGTGGTATTGCATGAGGAAGTCTGGAGTGGCAGAGAAGTATGTTAGAGTGGTGCAGGACATGTATGAGAGATGTTAGACAGTGGTGAGGTGTGCTGTCGGTGTGACCGACGAATTCAAGGTGGAGGTGGGACTGTATCAAGGGTCAGCTCTGAGCCCCTTCTTGTTTGCTATGGTGATGGACAGGCTGACAGACGAGGTGAGACAAGAATCTCCATGGACTATGATGTTTGCAGATGACATTGTGATCTGCAGTGAAAGCAGAGAACAAGTGCAGGAAAATCTAGAGAGGTGGAGGTATGCCCTGGAAAGGACAGGAATGAAGGTTAGCCTCAGAAAATCAGAATACATGTGTGTGAATGAGAAGGACCCAGGATGAACGGTGATGTTACAGGGAGCAGAGATAACGAACGTGGAGGATTTTAAGTACTTAGGCTCAACAATCCAGAGCAATGGAGAGTGTGGAAAAGAGGTGAAGAAGCGTGTGCAGGCAGGCTGGAATGGTTGGAGAAAAGTGTCCGGTGTGATGTGCGATAGGAGAGTGTCGGCAAGAATGAAGGGAAAAGTGTACAAGAAGGTGGTGAGGCCAGCGATGTTGTATGGCTTAGAAACAGTGGCGCTGAGGAAAAGGCAGGAGGCAGAGCTGGAGGTAGCGGAGATGAAAATGTTGAGGTTCTCTCTGGGAGTAACGAGGATGGATAGGATCAGAAATTAGTATATCAGAGGGACAGCCCACGTAAGATGTTTTGGAGACAAAGTCAGAGAGGCTAGATTGAGATGGTTTGGACATGTACAGAGGAGGGATAGTGAATATATTGGCAGTAGGATGCTGAGGTTGGAACTACCAGGCAGAAGACCTCGAGGAAGACCAAAGAAGAGATTTATGGATGTGGTGAAGGAAGACATGAAGGTCGTTGGAGTCAGAAAAGAAGATGCGGAGGACAGGGTGAGGTGGATCGGATGATTTGCTGTGGCGACCCCTGAAGGGAGCAGCCGAAAGTAAAAGAAGATATATATATATATATATATATATATATATATATATATATATATATATATATATATATATATATATATATATATTGGATGCAAAAGCATCAGGTCTTGATTTGAGCTGATTCAGCTATAGTCGCTTAAGATCCTGAAAATCCTGTGTGACATCGTCTTTTTCCTAATGCTAGATTTTCCATATATGGAAAACACATGGAATGAAGCATGATGGTGGTAGGTTGTTTCCTCTTGGTATTTTGTCTAGCATTTTGTCAAGCATAAAATATTCACAGGCAGCATGGTGGCATAGTGGTTAGCACGTCCACCATTCCTCGGGAAGGTCCTGGGTTTGAGTGCTAATCTGGGTGAGGACGGATACTCTACACAATGTCCTCTAAGTACACTGGTTTGATCCAACAGTCTTAAGACATGGAATTAGGCTAATTTGCTGGTCAAAATTGTTCACGAGTATGATTGTGAATAGTGGTGTGTGCGCAATGGGTGTATCCCGTCATTGCTCAGAGTCGACTGAGACAGCCTCCAGCCTCCCTGCGATACTTGCAAAGGATTAAGTGGTTCAGGGGGAAAAAAATGTATCTATTGTAGATTTTATATGATGTCATTGATGTGTTAAACCGAGAAACAATACGACATCATCCTCTACTGTATTTTTCTTTTTTATAGACATTATGATACACTTTGAGAGTGAGGTGTTAAAAGCCTGGAGAAGAATAATGGTTCATTTGTCTGCATTAGGAAGCCTTCATTCCAAAAGTCTGCTTTAACACACTATTTTGTGTTTGTTTGTATGCGTATGCGTGTGTGTGTGTTTGTGTGTGTGTGTTTGACATTGTTCATGTGTGTTTGTGCATGTAATGTGTGCACCATGTCGATTCGACCTACACATCACACTATACCAACATTACCTGTCCCTCAGGGAGAACATTAATGAACAGAGCAGTGGGAATTGCTCATATCTTCGTCAACAACAATATAAAAAGTGTGTGTGTATGTGTGTGTGTGTGTGTGTGTGTGTGTGTGCGTGTGTGTGTGTGTGTGTGTGTGTGTGTGTGTGTGTGTGTGTGTGTTTAGTCATGCTCTCATGATCATTTGTCAGGGTTACTGCATCAAGGTGGAACGCTTCATACAACCGCCTCAAGGTTTCGTTATTAAATGCAACCCTGTGTAGTTGACTTCAAAATTATTGGCACCCTTTAATTAGAGAGCAGAGAGAAAATAGACATTGTAAGAGTGTTATCTGCAATATATAAGGCTATAAATATTGTAGGAAAAGCAAATCACAAAAAGCAAGAAGCACCTCGGCTTGATTTCTGGGCTTGGGATGTTTTTGTGTGGAGTTTGCATGTTCGTCCCGTGCCTGTCTGGGTTTCCTCTGGGTACTTTGGTTTCCTCCGACAGTCCGAAATAATGCATGGGAGGCTGATTAGTTGTTTCAAATCATCCCTCGGTGTTTATGTGAGTCTGAATGGTTGTGTGCTGTTCCTGCGATGGTCTAGTGAGCTGTTCAGGGTATACCCCATCTTCACCAAGAGTTGGCTGAGATGGGCACCAGCCCTCCTGCAACCCCAATAAGGATTAAGTGACATAAAAATTGAATGAATAAATGAACTTCATAATTCTAAAGGTTTACAGTGCAGAGTGTTTTTTAAATTGTCTTTTTTCATCAAATATGTTGATGGAGAGGTTTGAGCCCCGTGTCTGACGAGGGCCAGATCTGTGTGGAGTTTGCATGTTCTTCCTGTGATTGCTTGGGTTTGCTTTGGGTGTTCTGGTTTTGTCCTGCAGTCCAAAGACATGCACATTGTATATTGTACATGAGTTGTTTTTTCTTACTTACCGCTAGATTTAAGTATAAATGGTTGAGTGTGTGTGTGTGTGTGTGTGTGTGTGTGTGTGTGTGTGTGTGTGTGTGTGTGTGTGTGTGTGTGTGTGTGTGCGCGGCCGCATCCGATGGGCTGGCTCTTTAAGGTGTACCCTGTCTTGACCCATAAGCTCCAGTCTTTTTGCAACCCTAACAGGATTAACGCTCTGAGCAATTAAGGGTACCATCACTTACTCTCACCAATTTGCTGACCCGCCTAATCCTATTAGGGTCACCGGGAGGGTGGAGCCTATCTCAGCCGACTTTGAGTGAAGGTAGCAGACGTCCTGAACAGCTCGCCAGACCTTCACAGGACTAACACACACGTACAACCATTCATACTCACACCCGCACTCGGGGGCAATTTGAAACAGTCGACTGTACATGAGGAAACACACCACACAGCCCACGACTCAAAACCACGATGTTGTTGCTGTGAGGCGGATGTGCTAATACGGCGTCACCATACCGCCGTTAAGAGTACCCAGTTCTCCTCATATTTGTATCTTGGGACTGTAGAACAAAACCCGGGTAAACGTGAACGTGATAGAGAAAAGGTGAACCTCATGCCTGACGTTTGAACGAAGTCTTCAACAACAGTTATCATCATATGTAATTTCACTCGTTATATTCGAGACCTCAGCATGCCGTAGTTAATCTCACTGAGACGTCCTGACCGTATATCCCTCAATACATCACCTGCTTTCTATTGCAACTTATTGAGTCATTTATATCTGTGTGAGATGTGGCGGTGCAGTTTAATACACGTGCTTCGGTTCTCAGTCTATCGGTAATCATTCATTTATAACCCATTCATCTCAATGGATCCCATTTGACCCGGGACAGAACAGTGATAAAAGGACCTTTCATTAAGTTCAGCAAGAAAAAGAATGGCTGCTTTCCCCACCAGTGGCTTAGAATCAATGATGGAAGCTTTGGATGGAAAAAAATAAATAAATAAATAAACACAAAGGTCACATGATGTTTCATGGTGTGGTACACAACGGTTCATGTTTGCTTTATCTTTAAATCAGTCATTTTCTGAACTGCTTTAATTCTAATTAGGGTCATGGAGAGGCCGGCGACCATCTCAGCCGACTCTGGGCGAGGGTAGAGTACACCCTGGAAAGCTTGCTTGGACATCGGAGGGCAGAAACGCGCTGATGCTTGATTTATTTATGTGTAAAACAAACAAAAAAATATTTACAGGATTCATTTCAATTTTGAAAGACGTAACTACAAGACGGAGAGTTTAATGATTTGCAACTCCATGTTAACACCACAAGTGGTCTGTTTTTGGTTTAATAACATAAAAAAGAAAAGCGAGACAGAGAGAGAGAGAGAGAGAGAGAGCGAGAGAGAGAGAATGAGAGAGATAGAATGAGAGAGAATGAGAGAGATAGAATGAGAGAGAATGGGAGAGAGAGTGAGTGTGTGTGTGAGAGAGAGAGAGAGAGAGAGAGAGAGAGAGAGAGAGAGAGAGAGAGAGAGAGTCCCGTCTACAAACAAATAAATAAATGACTATTTTCGGTGGAATTGTTGTGATGCTAGTTGATGTTCGATAGTTGTTAGCATGTCCGACTCTCAGGAAAAGGGCCCGGAGTTTGAGTCCTGAGCTTAGGGAGGAAGTTCTGAGTAGAGTTCGCACATTCTGACTACTGCGCTTGCACAGGTTTCTTCGTGGCACTCCGGTTACCCCCCCGTCAGTCCAGAGACATGCACTTTAGACTCACTGGCTGGTCCATAATGCCCCGAGGTTTGAGTGTGACTGTGAATGGTCATCATTTCTTTCGGTGTCGGCTGAGATCGGCTCCATCCTCAAAACTACCCTCGTAGGATTGGGCGGGTCAGAAAATGAATGAATGAGTAGATAAAGATTTTTCTTAAAAATTGTAAGTACAACCTAAATGTAAGACGCTTACGCTTACTGTGTTTTCATCTTTCCCTTCTATTCACAAAATAAACTGTCACTGAATCCGCTGTTCACCAACAACAGAGTAAATCAATCATGTCAATATTTTACCAAAACACTGAGCACAGAGAGCAGATAATGCCCAGTCCATCTATAATCCCCAACATTATCAGTCCAACACACGCACACACACACACACACACACACACACACACACACACACACACACACACACACACACACACAGAGAGAGAGAGAGAGAGAGAGAGACATACCCACACACACACACACACACACACACACACACACACACACACACACACACACACACACACACACAGAGATACACAGACACACACACACACACACACACACACACACACACAGAGAGAGAGAGAGAGAGAGAGAGAGAGAGAGAGAGAGAGAGATACACACACACACACACACACACACACACACACACACACACACAGTCTATAACTGATTAGAAGCAAGGAAGGCCATTTCCTCCCTGCGGCTGCTGAAATATTAATCAAGCACACAGAGGAGTGTGCCAGAGTTCCCAGTGAGGATGTCTTCTAATGGTAATACATGAGGCTGGCAGTGAGGGAGGTGCCGCCCCTCTAATAGCCTCCAAAAGATTGGGGAGGAGAGGGGGAGGGCCACCAATGGTCCGGATTATAACAATGGAATACAGAGAGAGACAGACAGAAAGAGAGAGACAGACACACAGACAGGCAGTGAGAGAGACATGCAGAGACAGAAAGACAGACAGAGAGAGAGAGAGAGAGAGAGAGAGAGAGAGAGAGAGAGAGAGAGAGAGAGAGAGACCACCCCTGTATATTTACACTAATGTATTCTCTTTTTATATAGTTTGTTTGTTTGTTTGTTTGTTTGTTTGTTTGTTTGTTTGTTTGTTTGTTTGTTTGTTTGTTTGTTTGTTCTGTTTTGTTTTGTTTTAATATGGGGCAGTGGTGGTCTAATGGTATAGGGCACTGGATCGTTGATCCTAAGGTTGGGGGTTCGAGTCCCACTCTCCACAAGGTTGTCACTGTCCCCCCCAGTGCAGCTAACTGGGTTTTCAGAGGCCAGCCATGTCTGTCACTGTCTATGGTGAGAGGTTGATGTGAAAGAACCATTGCTGACTTTCGTAAAAAGGAGCTGCAAAGCCGTCAGCGTGTTTCTGTCCCTTGAGAAAGGGTTGTGCCACGAAGGGCATTCGACGTAAAACCTACGCCAAACCAAACATGTGATGATTCACTGTGGTGACCCCTGTTAAAGGGAACAGCCAAAAGGAAAAGAAGAAGTATTATCTTTTTTATAAGACAATATTAAAAATGTATTTCATATTTTAAAAATATATTTCAAGAAATATTCTGTATTTTAACATCAATATTAATGTAAAGTTTAAGGTGTACAATGATGGTGTGAGTCAAAAAGGCTGCTGATGCTAAAAAAAAAAAATAAAAACGAATGTGAATGTAACTGTGAACTAAGAAAAGTGAAATAACTTTTTAAAACCACGGAGAGGAGGGAACCTGTCTCAGCCAACTCTAGGCAAGGGTGGGGTACACCCTGAACAGCTCACCAGTGATTTTTTTTTTTTTTTTTTTTTTTGCGTGGTTAACACACATGCAACTATTCACTCTTACTCTCATACCTAGGGGCAATTTGGAACAGTCTGCTGTGCGTGTTTTAACTCTGCGGATAAAAACCACACCATTTTACGTTTAGATTTTCATTAAAAAGTAAAACGTTAAATTTAAAATGTGATGAGTTAGCATGGGTTTCCTGTGGGTTATTCGGGTTCCTTCAACTGCCCAAAAACATGTATATAGCAAGGGCGTATCTGGGGAGGGTCACAGGGTGCACATGCACCCCCCCACAGCAGGAGTTGAGTTCTGCTGGACAAGAAATTATGTGTATTCACAATCTTATAAATAAACTTAATGACTGTTATTTAAAAGAAAATCGGAGATAAGTTCTGCATGCAGTAAACCGGAAACCGAAAGTGAACACCGGAAGTTAACATGTAACGGGCACTGCGCATGTGCAAGCTGACCAATCAACAATCAACAGCAGGTGCCTATTTCAGTGGAGCGCCTAACATATTATCAGTAAGCAATAATAGCTGAACACTGTCAATCAAACAAAGTGCGAGTGTGAGAATAAAGCACAGTTTGTTAGTACCGCCTCTGGTTCCTGCACATGTGTTAGAACACAAACATTGACACACAGAGAATGAATGGCGAAAATAATCATCAGCCATCCAGCCTGGATCTGCAGCCTAATAGTCAGTACTTTTATAAAATTAGTAGTATGCCTTTGTGCTGTAAATATGTATTAATATTTGTTTGTGCCTTTGAATAGATAAATAACTTTAGCTCAATTTGTACATTTATTTAGTACATGTACTCGCAGATGTAGTTTGAAATATATTTGAGAATGTTTTTGGTTGAACTATAATATTTGATTGCAGTTCACCCCTGTATAGACAGCCATTATTTAAAGTTTATAATTCTACCCACGGGTGTACCTGGTTCCCCCAAAGTGCTTAGTAATATAATAAATAAAATTATAGCCACTGGGACTCGAGTTCCGCTCAACCAAGATGTGCACCGCCCCCCTCCTCCATCCACTGTCAGACCAGCCTACGCCCTTGTGTAGATACATAGATTGTCTTTGGAAAATGTTTCTTGGGGGTGAATGAGTGTATGAATGTGTGTGTTTGTGTGTGTGTGTGTGTTGTGGGTGGGTGGATAGTGTGTGTGATGTCTTACAATAGACTAGCATCACACTGACACTGAATTTGATGTTCCCAGGATTTTAGAATTTATAATAATAATAATAATAATAATAATAATAATAATAATAATAATAATAATATGTATTATTATTATTATTATTATTATTATTATTATTATTATTATTGCTGCTGCTTCTGGTGAATCAGGGAAAATTCTGAACCTTAAATTCAAATTAAAAGTGAAAAGACTCCTAGAATAATATGATAAAATATGAAAATTATTCACCTTGAATAATGAGCATCAATCCCAGATCTTGTGTTGAATTTAAAAGGGGAATAAAGGTGGTCGTTAACAGCTACAAGGTTAATGAACATGTCTATGCTGTGGGGTATCACTCGTAGCATCCTGACATCACCTCGTGGTGTCATTTTCTGCCGAACCAGCGCCGTGGGGAGTCAGGTGTGAAGAGTGAGCAGGATTTCACCATAAACCCCAACGTCTCAGGTACCAAGCTGGCTGGATGCCACCCTCCATGACCCAAACCTGAACCTGCTGCTGTTCTTCAGCCAACAGGAGTGAGATCAGGACACAGAACGAGCCCTGGTACAGACAGATGGGGTGTTATTTGTAAGCAGATCTGCAGAATATTTCATAAGTAATGCCTGGTTGCAGAAGCAATCCTTTATGAGTCACCAGCATACACGCAACCCAACCATCACACTCACACCTAGGAGCAATTTTGGAGCAGCTGATTTGCCGAAAGCATGTCTATGGACTGTAGGAGAAAACCAGAGTAAATGGAGGAGACTTATGCAAGCACGGGTAGGACATACAAACTCCACACATAAATGTCCTCATTGAGAACAGAACTCGAACCCGGGAACATGCTGTGAGGCTGCTATGCGACTGTGCTTCCCAGACAGAGCTTTAATGATCGGATATGATAGCATATAGTGGTGTCTTTATTCCCCACGAATAGATGAATTGGCAGTCAGCTGAACAATCTTTAGATTCAGTTAATGTTCTCATCGTCCAGTCTTCATTATGGACCACAAGCTACTTCCTGAAAAGCCACCAACCTGAAAACAAAGGTTTCAACGCTAACCATGCTCACCAAGCCTTCTTGTCATTTACCTAAAAAGTTTGGAAAAGAAGTTTAAAGAGGTGTGCTGGATTTTGTTTGGAAAACAAACCTGAAGGTAAAGCCCTCGAAACAGTGTTGGAGAGCACTGTTCGAGAGGTTCTTGAGGTTCTTGCGAGAAGAAATGGTTCTTCAATGGTTCATTGGTTATTCATGTTTTGTACAGTATCTAAAGAGTTCCTTTTCTAATATAAACCCTATGAAGGACAAACCAACAGGTTCCACTCATGAAAGATCTTGTTTAGAGGTGTGAAAAGAGGTTTTTGTGAAGGTACAGTAGATGAAGTACTGTAGCTACAATAGCTCAGGCATAGAGTGTGTGCTTTGCATGAGAGGTCCTGGGTTCAAGCCCCAGCATCTCCACTTAATACACTTGTGATGTTCTGGTGAACAGTGTTGGCTCAGTGGTTGAGGCTTTGGGTTACTAATCCAAAGGTTGGCAGTCCAAGCCTCAGTTTCACCAAACTGCCACTAGTAGGACATTAAGCAAAATCGTTAACACTCAAATAGTCAGCTGTATAAAAATGCTAAATCCAAAGTCACTCTGGATAAGGGTGACTGCCAAATTCTGTAAATGTAGGTTTCCAGGAACAGGATGAAGCCCACAGTTCTGTATCCATTAGATGATGCCATACAATTGCTGATACCCTACAGTCTGATTTTTAATTATTTATTTATTTATTTTTATGTTATTTCCTGAGATAGCTTATCACCAGAGAAGTGTCTATTCTTGGTTGGTGGCCCTGTATCAATCCAGTAAACTCTAAAGCAGAAAGTTGGAAAATTATGGCACAGCAATCCTCAACCAGGGGTAATATTCTCGCTAGGTGGCTAATAATCACGAGTAGGCAAAAGGTTTAGGGTTTAGTTAGTTTCAATTAAAATTTGCAGTATGACTGAACGGCTAGCCAGCTAGGGATGTTAGTTAATGCTAATCGCTTAAGATTATTCGTGGTAGGATGTTTCTGAATTCATGTATATTTACCCGGCTTGAAGACGATCTTAAATTGTAATTAAATAGAATTTGGGCATCTTATTTGTAATAATAGTACATGTTCTACTGCATATAAAAATATTTTATACATAAACACAGAATTAACTTTAATGTAAAGCTTTAAATATTTTTCTAATCAAGTATCTCAAGGTTGTAACAGCATTAGCACCAAACAGCTTTCATTTACCAAATGAGTCAAAGAAGAAAAATGGGCTTCGAGTCCATGTTAAAGAAAAAAAATAAATAAATAAATATGGAATTATTTCTAAAAGTGTCTCAGTCCAATAAACACAGTGAGAGTAAAGTAATATCTATAACTGAAATCAGATGTAGATGATGCAAACATGAGCAGTTCACATGGAATAAGTATCTAACTGTCATGGCATGTCTGCTTCTGTGTTGCTTTGCTTAATGTAAACCAATAAACATGGCTGACCTTCCAACTCCAGTCGAAGCTTATTTAGAACAGAATCAACAAACAATTCTGATTGATTAAGTTCCCCGCTTGAGAAATGCCAATGGGTACAGATTCGCTGCTGGGCCGAAGCAGATTGGACTGAATTTTCATGACATCACTATGGAAAACTGTACATGAAGAAATAAACGCCAGTGCATTCGATAATTTTTGATTTTGTAAAAGAAAGGTTTTAAAACTACACAGAAATGTTGCTGCCAGAAGAGAAAACATATTATCCTGAGTGAATAATGTTTGCATCAAAACAATGGAGGCATGTTTTGTTCCAGTCGGTAACATCATTACCATGCTGCATAATGAACAAATAATCTATACAAATTGAATTCCGCCAAGGCTGTCCATTTTCAATGACTTTCTTTCATAATTTTTACAAACAGATTTTTTTATAGCAGTGGTGGTTTAGTGGCTAATGCGATAGTTTGCCAATCTCAAGGTCAGTAGTTTAATCCCACCAAGTGGAGCTTCACTTATGGTCACGAGTTTTGGGTAGTGACCGAAAGAACAAGATTGCAGATACCCGAGGTTGAAATGATCTTCCTTTGCTGGGTGCCAGGGCTCTCTCTTAGAGATAGAGTGAGAAACTCAGCCATCCAGGAGATGCTCGGGGTAAAAAAACTGCTCCTCCTTGTTGAGAGGAGCCAGTTGAGATCGCTCGGGCATGTGGTCAGAATGCCTCCAGAAGCCTTCCTGGAGTGGTGTTTCAGTATGTCCAACCAGAAAGAGATACTGGGGTTGACCCAGACTACGAGCTGGAGGAAGTGGCTGGGGAGAGTAACATCTGGACGTCACTGCTTAGGCTGCTGCCCCTGCAACCTGACCACAGATGAAGCGGAGGAAAATGAGATGAAATACAAAGTATAATATATATATATATATATATATATATATATATATATATATATATATATATATATATATATATATATATATATATATATATATATATATATATATATATACATACTGTGTGTTCAGGAGACCAGGTGGAAAGGTAGCAAAGCTAAAAGCTTAGGAGCAGGGTTTAAGCTATTTTATCACAGTGTGGATGGGAAGAGAAATGGAGTAGGCGTCATCTTGAAGGAGGAGTTTGTCAGGAATGTTCTAAAAGTGAAAAGAGTGTCAGACAGAGTGATGAGTCTCAAGTTAGAAATTGAAGGTGTAATGTTCAATGTTGTTAGTGCTTATGACCCCACAGGCAGGATGTGAGCTAGAAGAGAAGGAGAGATTCTGGAGTGACTTAGATGAAGTGATGCAGAGTACCACCAGAGGTGAAAGAGTGGTCATTGGTGCAGACTTCAATGGACATGTTGGTGCAGGCAACAGAGGGGACGAGGAAGTGATGGGCAGGTTTGGTATCCAGGACAGGAACGCAGAAGGACAGATGTTGATAGATTTTGCAAAAAGGATGGAAATGGCTGTGGTGAATACTTTCTTTCAGAAGAAACAGGAGCATAGGGTGACTTATAAAAGCGGAGGTAGGAGCACACAGGTAGACTACATCTTGTGTAGGCGATGTAATTTGAAGGAAGTCAGTGACTGCAAAGTCATCGTGGGTGAGAGTGTTGCCAAACAGCATAGGATGGTGGTGTGCAGGATGACTCTGATGGTGAGAAAGGTGAAAAAGGCAAAGGCAGAGCAGAAGACAAAGTGGTGGAAGCTGAAAAAGGAAAAGTGTCGTGTTGTCTTAAAGGAGGAGTTGAAACAGGCTTTGGGTGGCCAGGAAGTGCTTCCAAATGACTGGACAACCACAGCAAATGTGATCAGGGACACAGGTAGGAGAGTACTTGGTGTGTCCTCTGGAAGGAAAGTAGATAAGGAGACTTGGTGGTGGAATGAGGAAGTGCAGGAGTGTGACAAAAGAAGAAGTGGGACATTGAGAGGACCGAAGAGAGTAAACAGGAGTACAGGGAGACACAGCGTAAGGCGAACGTAGCAGTGGCTAAGGCCAAACAGAGGGCGTATGATGACTTGTATGATAGGTTGGATAGTAAAGGGGGAGAAAATGATTTATACAGGTTGGCACAGCAGAGAAATAGAGATGGGAAGGACGTTCAGCAAGTTAGATTGATAAAGGACAGAGAGGGAAATGTATTGACTGATGACAGAAGTGTGCTGGGAAGATGGAAAGAGTATTTTGAAGAGCTGATTAATGCAGAAAATGAGAGAGAGAAAAAGAGTAGAAGAGGTGACCATTGAGGAGCAGGATGTAGCAAAGATCAGTAAGGGTGAAGTGAGAAGGGCATTGAAGAGGATGAAGAATGGAAAGGCAGTTGGTCCTGATGATATACCTGTGGAGGTATGGAAGTGTCTAGGAGAGGTAGCAGTAGATTTTCTGACAAGAACATTCAACAAGGTACTAGAGAGTGAGCAGATGCCAGAGGAGTGGAGGAGAAGTGTGCTGGTGCCCATTTTTAAGAACAAGGGAGACGTGCAGAGTTGCAGCAACTACAGAGGAATAAAGTTGATGAGCCATACGATGAAGTTATGGGAAAGAATAGTGGAAGCTAGACTAAGGGCAGAGGTCAGCATTTGTGAACAACAGTTTGGTTTCATGCCAAGAAAGAGCACCACAGATGCAATGTTTGCTTTGAGGATGTTAATAGAGAAGTACAGAGAAGGTCAGAGGGAGCTGCATTGTGCCTTTGTGGATCTGGAAAAAGCATATGACAGGGTGCCAAGAGAAGAACTGTGGTATTGCATGAGGAAGTCTGGAGTGGCAGAGAAGTATGTTAGAGTGGTGCAGGACATGTATGAGAGATGTAAGACAGTGGTGAGGTGTGCTGTCGGTGTGACCGACAAATTCAAGGTGGAGGTGGGACTGCATCAAGGGTCAGCTCTGAGCCCCTTCTTGTTTGCTATGGTGATGGACAGGCTGACAGACGAGGTGAGACAAGAATCTCCATGGACTATGATGTTTGCAGATGACATTGTGATCTGTAGTGAGAGCAGAGAAAAAGTGCAGGAAAATCTAGAGCGGTGGAGGTATGCACTGGAAAGGAGAGGAATGAAGGTTAGCCTCAGAAAATAAGAATACATGTGTGTGAATGAGAAGGACCCAGGAGGAACAGTGATGTTACAGCGAGCAAAGATAACGAACGTGGAGGATTTTAAGTACTTAGGCTCAACAATCCAGAGCAATGGAGAGTGTGGAAAAGAGGTGAAGAAGCGTGTGCAGGCAGGCTGGAATGGTTGGAGAAAAGTGTCCGGTGTGATGTGCGATAGGAGAGTGTCAGCAAGAATGAAGGGAAAAGTGTACAAGATGGTGGTGAGGCCAGCGATGTTGTATGGCTTAGAAACAGTGGCGCTGAGGAAAAGGCAGGAGGCAGAGCTGGAGGTAGCGGAGATGAAAATGTTGAGGTTCTCTCTGGGAGTAACGAGGATGGATAGGATCAGGAATGAGTATATCAGAGGGACAGCCCACGTAAGATGTTTTGGAGACAAAGTCAAAGAGGCTAGATTGACATGATTTGGACATGTACAGAGGAGGGATAGTGAGTATATTGGCAGTAGGATGCTGAGGTTGGAACTACCAGGCAGAAGGCCTCGCGGAAGACCAAAGAAGAGATTTAAGGATGTGGTGAAGGAAGACATGAAGGTCGTTGGAGTCAGAAAAGAAGATGCGGAGGACAGGGTGAGGTGGAGGTGGATGATTTGCTGTGGCGACCCCTGAAGGGAGCAGCCGAAAGTAAAATATATATATATATATATATATATATATATATATATATATATATATATATATATATATATATACACACACACACACACACACACACACACACACACACACACACACACACACACACACACAAAGGATACTACACAAACATAACACAAAAAAAAAAATGCAAAAATAAATAAATAAATAAAAAAGAAAGAAAGAAACTAAAAGAAAATGTTCAAGAATGATATATGTTTACTTCATGGCCATATCGTAACCATCTGGCCACCTGGTAAGCAGACTTGTAACACAACACCCTGAAGAAAAACCAGCATGTAATAATCCATTCCATCCATCTCTCCATTTACCAAACCACTTCATCCGACTACGGTCACGGAGAGACTGGAGCCTATCTCTGCTGTCTCTGGGTTAAGGCAGAGTACAATCTGAACAGCTTGTCAATCCATTTCTGGGCAACACACATATAACCATTTAGTTTCACATTCACAATAGGATCAAATAGGACGGCCGGTTAAGTTAAAGTGCGTGTTTTTGTACTGTGGGAGGAAACCGAAGTACCCAGAGGAAACATAAGCAAACAAAAGGAGAACATGCTGACTCAACAGAAAAATAAAAAGCTATGTAGCGTCTCTTATTGTTGGTATTAAAGGAATGAATCATTTTTAGGAAAGTTTATTTTATTCTCTGGAAGGGTGCCAATAATTGTAGAGGTGAATGAATAAAAATGCCTGTAGACATTAGCATTTTAGATAAGCATAAGGGCAGTTAGTGTGGGATATATAAACGTTCTATGAGCTTGGGTAAATTACTGGGTGTCTGTAATGTCCAATATGTCCACAGTTGGTTGTGTTTAGGAGGAGAGATGTGGCCATAGCTCTATGTTGACATCCTGAGCTGTTGGCTCGCCTGAAACCTGGATTTAAATTACCATGCCATCTGTTCCCACTGGGAGCCTTGTGGCCATTTTAAAATTCCAACATAGTTAATGTGGATTGCTGCCCACCCTGAGATTTCACTCACTGCCAACCTGAAGTTAACTTAATGCTCGACGTCGCTGTATATTCAACTCTAATGAACATGTAAAGGAAATACTAATAAAGATAATAGATTCCTAGATTTAACATATTGGCAAGTGGTGCAGACTTTAGCATTGGGAACAATAAAATCTGAATGGTGTGAGTTTAAATCCCAGGAATTCCGAGAAGCCGCTTTATGGCCCTTTAACAGGAACCTTTGGTGGCGTGGCGTTTTCCTGGAATTATATTACTTCTGTAGCTTTTGATAAAAAATATATATAATAATTATTAGCTGTAAATCAATACTTCAGAGATTATGAAAACAGCATGACAAAGTAAAAAGTGTAAAATATGTTTGCATCATACGAAAAATGCAAAAATATGTTTGTCTGATCATGAAGCTGGCACATTTTCCAACTACCCAACTTCAAACTTGAATAAATATTTCCATATAAACATTTATTTGTGAATCAATGCAAAATTGTTAGTACATGCCTGGGAAATCAAATCAAATCAAAATATGTACATGTGGTGAACATAGTTTTTGAAATAATTCAAATATTTTCTAGTTTATATCTTTTTTATGCTCAATTTGGTGACAAGAAAAGACCTGATTTTTTTTTCATGTCCCGCGGAGCCTTTGATAAGGTCTCCACAGGCCCAATAACCATATGAATCGAAACACAGGTGCACAATGGACCATGGAA
>CM045728.1:102429314-102434314 GCA_024760905.1 Plotosus lineatus
CAGCGACCGTCAAAACATCTGCACTTCTGTCTTGAGTCTTGAACACGTCATAAATTGGTGATGGCCATCAGTGCATTTCATTCATTACTAGCTTACAAAGTGTTTATACTGTAAAGCTAAGCTATGGGTTCCTGATGAATTCATAACCGATGAACTCAAAACAGCTTCGTTTGGAGAATTAGTTGTAAGCATACAACGAGTTGTAAACAAACAAACAACAAAATGCAGATGCAAATATTATTTAAAAATGACATGAAATCCCATGGTTCATATAAACAAAAGTATATCCCTTGGTGCAGCTAACTGGTTATGAAAGGCTGGCCATGTCTCTCACTGTCTATTGTGAGCGGTTCATGTAAAAGAACCGTTGCTGACTTTCGTAAAGAGGAGTTGCATAGCTGTCAGCGTGTTTCAGTCACTTGGTAAAGGGTTGTGTCAGGAAGGTCATCCAATGTAAAAACCTATACCAAATCAAACATGCAAATCAGATGATTCGCTGTGGTGACCCCTGAGAAAGGGAAAAGCTAAAAGTAAAATAAGATGTAAACAAAAGTATAAATATGTTATATTTATTCATTCATTCCTTTTATGAACCGTTTAATCCTAATTAGGGTCGCAGGAAAGCTGGAGCCCATCCCAGCCATCTCTGGTCAAGGGCAGAGTACACCCTGGACAACTTGCTAGGCCATCGCAGGGCAGAAAAAGAAACACGCTGACGGCTATGCAGCTACTCATAACGAAAGTCAGCATGGTTCTTTTGCATGAATCCCTCACTATAGACAATGAGAGACATGGCCGGACCTTTGATAACCCAGTTAGCTGCACTGGGATTATTATTATTATTATTATTATTATTATTATTATTATTATTATTTACAGTAAGAAGGTCCTTGGACTGACTCTTGGTAAGGACATTTCTGCGTGAAGTTTGCATGTTCTTCTCCGCTCCTGTGTTGGTTTTCATCTGGTTACTCAGGTCTCCTCCCAATGCAGCCGTGGGGGGGGCACAAACAAGTTAGTTTGGGACTGAGAGTAGGGACTTTGAATGTTGGAACAATGACAGGAAAAGGTAGAGAGCTGGCTGACATGATGCAGAGGAGGAAGATGGACATACTTTGTGTTCTGGAGACCAGGTGGAAAGGTAGCAAAGCTCGAAGCTTAGGGGCAGGGTTTAAGCTGTTTTTTTCATGGTGTGGATGGGAAGAGAAATGGAGTAGGAGTCATCTTGAAGGAGGGGATGGTCAGGAATGTTCTAGAAGTGAAAAGAGTGTCAGACAGAGTGATGAGTCTCAAGTTAGAAATTGAAGGTGTGATGTTCAATGTTGTTAGTGCTTATGCCCCACAGGCAGGATGTGAGCTAGTAGGGAAGGAGAGATTCTGGAGTGAGTTAGATTAAGTGATGCAGAGTACCCCCAGAGGTGAAAGAGTGGTCATTGGGGCAGACTTCAACGGACATGTTGGTGCAGGCAACAGAGGGGACGAGGAAGTGATGGCCAGGTTTGGTATCCAGGACAGGAACACAGAAGGACAGATGTTGATAGATTTTGCAAAAAGGATGGAAATGGCTGTGGTGAATACTTTCTTCCAGAAGAGAGGAGCATAGGGTGACTTATAAAAGTAGATGTAGCAGCACACAGGTAGACTACATTTTGTGTAGGCGATGTAATTTGAAGGAAGTCAGTGACTGCAAAGTAGTAGTGGGTGAGAGTGTTGCCAAACAGCATAGGATGGTGGTGTGCAGGATGATGCTGATGGTAAGAAAGGTGAAGAAGGCAAAGGCAGCGCAGAAGATGTGGAAAAAGTGGTGGAAGCTGAAAAAGGAGGAGCGTTGTGTTGTCTTCAAGGAGGAGTTGGAACAGGTTTTTGGTGGTCAGGAAGTGCTTCCAGATGACTGGACAACTACAGCTAATGTGATCAGGGGGACAGGTAGGAGAGTACTTGGCGTGTCCTCTGGAAGGAGAATAGATAAGGAGACTTGGTGGTGGAATGAGGAAGTGCAGGAGTGTGTACAAAAGAAGAGGTTAGCGAAGAAGAAGTGGGACATAGAGAAGACCAAAGAGAGTAAACAGGAGTACAGGGAGACACAGCGTAAGGCGAAGATAGCGGTGTCAAAGGCCAAACAGAGGGCGTATGATGACCTGTATGCTAGGTTGGACAGTAAGGAGCTAGAAAATGATTTATACAGGTTGGCACAGCAGAGAAATAGAGATGGGAAGGACGTGCAGCAAGTTAGATTGATTAAGGACAGAGTGGGCAACGTGTTGACTGATGACAGAAGTGTGCTGGGAAGATGGAAAAAGTACTTTGAAGAGCTGATGAATGAGGAACATGAGAGAGAAAAAAGAGTAGAAGAGGTGACTGTTGAGGACCAGGAAGTAGCAAAGATTTGAAAGGGTGAAGTGAAGTGATTTATACAGGTTGGTGAAGTGAGGAGGGCATTGAAGAGGATGAAGAGTGGAAAGGCAGTTAGTCCTGATGATATAACGGTGGAGGTATGGAAGTGTCTAGGAGAGCTAGCAGTAGATTTTCTGACTAGAACATTCAATAAGGTCTTAGAGAGTGAGAGGATGGCGGAGGAATGGAGGAGAAGTGTGCTTGTGCCCATTTTTAAGAACAACGGAGACGTGCAGAGTTATAGAAGAATAAAGTTGATGTGCCATACGATGAAGCTATGGGAAAAATAATGGAAGCTAGACTAAGGGCAGTGGTCAGCATTTGTGAGAAACAGTTTGGTTTCATGCCAAGAAAGAGCACCACAGATGCAGTGTTTGCTTTGAGGATGTTAATAGAGAAGTACAGAGAAGGTCAGAGGGAGCTGCATTGTGCCTTTGTGGATCTGGAGAAAGCATGTGACAGGGTGCCGAGAGAGGAACTGTGGTATTGCGTGAGGAAGTCTGGAGTGGCAGAGAAGAATGTTAGAGTGGTGCAGGACATGTATGAGAGATGCAAGACAGTGGTGAGGTGTGCTGTCGGTGTGACAGAAGAGTTCAAGGTGGAGGTGGGACTGCATCAAGGGTCAGCTCTGAGCCCCTTCTTGTTTGCTATGGTGATGGACAGGCTTACAGATGAGGTTAGACAAGAATCTCCATGGACTATCATGTTTGCAGATGACATTGTGATCTGTAGTGAGAGCAGAGAACAAGTGCAGGAAAATCTAGAGAGGTGGAGGTATGCCCTGGAAAGGCGGGGAATAAAGGTTAGCCTCAGTAAAACAGAATACATGCGTGTGAATGACAAAGGACCCTAGAGGAACGGTGAGGTTACAGAGAGCAGAGATAAAGAAGATGGAGGATTTTAATTCTTTCGGCTCAACAATTCAGAGCAATGGAGAATGTAGAAAAGAGGTGAAGAAGCATGTGCAGGCAGGTCGGAATGGTTGGAGAAAAGTGTCCGGTGTGATGTGCGATAGGAGAGTGTCAGCAAGAATGAAGGGAAAAGTGTACAGGACGGTGGTGAGGCCAGCGATGTTGTATGGTTTCGAAACAGTGGCCCTGGGGAAAAGACAGGAGGCTGAGCTGGGAGTAGCAGAGATTAAAATGTTGAGGTTCTCTTTGGGAATAACGAGGATGGATAGGATCTGGAATGAGGACATCAGAGGGACAGTACATGTTAGAGGTTTTGGAGACAAAATCAGAGAGGCTAGATTGAGGTGAATATATTGGCAGTAGGATGCTGAGGTTTGAACTACCAGGCAGAAGGTCCAGAGGAAGACCAAAGAGAAGATTTATGGATGTGGTGAAGGAGGACATGAAGGTAGTTGGAGGCGGATGGTTTGCTGTGGCGACCCCTGAAGGGAAAAGCCGAAAGGAAAAGAAGAAGAAGGAGAATCAGGTCTCCTCCCACAGTCCAAAAACATGCACATTAGGCTAACTGGCTGTTCCAAATATCCCATGTGTGTGTGTGTGTGTGTGTGTGTGTGTGTGTGTGTGTGTGTGTGTGTGTGTTGCCCTGTGATGGCTACATTCTAGACCAGTGGTTTTATTTTATTTGATTAAGGGTTAATAAATGTGTGTCCTCTCATAAGTTAATGGGCATTAATTTATAATAATAATAATAATAATAATAATAATAATAATAATAATAATAATAATAATAATAATAATAATAACAATAATAATAATAATAATAATAATAATAATAATTTGTACTATACTGTGTTTTTACAAATTCCTGTGATTAAGTTATATTTATTTTATATTGTATTACAATTATTATTTATTTTATGAAATTATGAGAATAAAATGGTAAATGTTTGTGTGTGTAAAAATTTGGAAACATATTCTCGTGTATAATTTGGTTTAAATCACTACAATGAGCAAAATAAAATGATTTGTCATGTTTGCTGAGTGCTGCCATGTTTGCATCACTGAAAGAGAAATCCTTGCTTCTCTATACTGATGTTTAGACGATCAGCTCACGCTTCGAACTGACAAGCGTACGAGTGACTTACCCCACCATCCTCATCACCATCATATCCAGACTTGTACACAAGCAGCTGCATTTCACTGTAAATCGATTGTAATGAGATGCAACCTACAGAGTGATCATTAAAACTAATGCAAATAATATACAGAGTTCAGCGGGTGTTCAGCGGGCCTTACTGAATTTATAGTTTATCGGGACATGGTTCCGCCCATGGCTGGATGTCGCCTTGAAGCTTTTCGTCTCCTATTGAATAAAAGCACATCTCCTGTCATAAATCAGTCACATTGTGGTCGTTCTTTATTCTCAAACCATTAGCTTTTTATTCACATGTTATTAGTGCAAATAATGAGAACAACATATGAATGATGACAAAACACACAGAATACAGACCTTTCCTTGTAAAAAAAATAAATAAATAAATAAATAAATAAAATAAAAAAACAATGTTGTGGTATTCTCATGACATGTGCGGACTGTTTGAGGAGGTTTTAAAGTGTTACGCATCAGAGTCATTCACAGAAGCTTCAAACATGTTTGAAATATGTTGCGACGAGTTCAGGAACCCGACATCTGAA
>CM045728.1:102436814-102474314 GCA_024760905.1 Plotosus lineatus
GTCATAACATGCACTACATGCTGGAGGGGAAACAAAGGACTGACCCCCCCACCCCTTTTTTTTAAACACACTGAACAATATCCAAGTTTGATCAATTGTAGATTCACAAATTAAAAGGTTAGAGGGCAGATATTCTAATTTTACATTTAAATAGTAACACACACACACACACACACACACACACACACACACACACACACACACACACACACACACACACACACACACACACATAAAATATAAATAAAAACCCCACAGAAATACCTGCAGTGCCCTTTTCCTGTCTGATTGGAGTTACAAAGCGTTTAGCGCCCTCTGCTGGAATACAATCTCTATTTTTACTGTAAAGCTCCATCAAAGCAAAAAGGGGGAAAAAGGCCAATAACATTCTGCAAATTCAGCACAATAAACCACATTGAAGTGCAATCAGTGCAAACTCCAGACTCTCCTGTGTGTCCCTATTAACAGCCATATAACGATCAAATTTTACTGGATCGATGGCACTGTAATCACAGCTTTATTATACCTTTAATGCATTAATTACTGAGCTAATTGATAAAAATGCAGTATAGTACATCTTCTTTTCAGCCGCACTTCAGTGTTAGGCCTTCTTTTTTTTTTTTCTTTTTTGCATTTATAGTCCATTCTTCCATTCTAATTGGGTGATGGGAAATAATTCATGTGGAAATGTAAGAATGACTTTTTGCCATTTAGAGAATTATTCATCCATTCATTCATGTTCTGAAACTGCTTAATCCTAATTAGGGCCATGTGGAGGCTGGAGCCCATCTCCGCCAATTTTGAGGGAGGGCAGAGTGCATGCTGATCATCTCACCAGGCCATTGCAGCGCAGAAACATGCAGCTACTTTTGTTGAAAGTCAGCAATGGTTCTTTTACAACTTCTCACCTTCGTCGGTGAGCAACATGGCGGGCCTTTGATAACACAGTTAGCTGCACTTGGGGGACAAGGGGGGCAGGGACAACCCGCTGAGAAGGGGACTGAACCCCTGACCTTAGCATCAGTGATCCAGCACCTTGACCACCTGGCCACCACTGTCCACCCCATGCCTTATTATTATTATTATTATTAGTAGTAGTAGTAGTAGTGCATTGGTGAAAGTATATATGGAGTGTGAAGGGGAAAACAAAACAAAACAAACAAACAAACAAATTAATAAATAAATGAATGAATGAATGAATGAATGAATAAATAAATGTGCGAGTAGGCACAATTTATGAGCAAAATTACAAATAAATAAATAAATAAAATAAATAAATAAGCAAATCAATCAAGACAGGCAAGGGGGAAACCCATCTATTTTTTTAAAGAAGAATATAATGAGGATGAAGTTTCTAGAAAGTGAAGCTTAAAGAAGTCTGTTCCTCCGATCAGGGCTGACGTTACACAACACTCCATAAATCAACGCAGACTCTCACTTTCTTCAGTCTGTGGCTCTGAACTGAAGTTTCTGTGGCTTCCTGAATGTTGGATGATGACAGAATGTTCAAGTTGGGACACGCACTTCCTCTCTTTCTCTTCAAGCTGCTGGAGAAACATCTCAATGGTTGATGTTGATATTTAGGAGAAAGTGACACTCCATGACCCCCGAAGCCAATATTTTGGTTCAACAGAGCGTCATTAGTTGTGAATTTGAGCACTTCATATTCACACGAACTGAAATGAGGTGGAGCTTGAATTCAGTTTGAGTTCTTAATATAGGAGCGAGAGGGTGGGTGGGGTCAAGGCCAAGCTCTGGCAGTTATTCTGACCTCTCTAGCATTTTATGTAAATTAAATTATTACTTGAAACTCTTTCAGATAGAGAATCTGCAATTCATCGTATATTGTTTAATATATTTCAGTTAATATTTCAATTAAATGATTCCCAACCTGAGGAATTCTGAGCAATAAGCTAATTAGAGCTGAGATACAGCATTGTGTTGTTCTCAGTTCTCTCAGTTAAATTTCTGTGACCGCTTCATCCTAATTAGGGTCACGGGGAGGCTGGTGCCCATCCCAGCCAACTCAGGGCGAGGGCAGAGTACACCCTGGACAGCTCGCCAGGCCATCGCAGGGCGGAAACACGCTGACGGCTTTGCAGCTACTCTTGTCGAAAGCCAGCAATGGTTCTTTTACATGCCTCACACCATAGACAGTGAGAGACATGGCCGGCCTTTGATAACCCAGTTAGCTGCACTGGGGGGCATTGTGTTGTTGCTTTAGCAAAATAATCAACAGTGAGGTCATGTGATGGACACTTCCTGTTACAACCTGAAGAGGTGATCACACTAGAGCTGTGATAGAAAACAGACTGATGCAAACTTTTTTTTTTTTTTTTTTTCGTGAAAATCACATGCCGATCCGTGAACATTTTTGCAACTGTGATGTTCCATTGGTTTCAGGATGTTTAGCAGCAAAAAAAAAAAAAGGCAAATCTGCCATAAATCAATCATTCGCCTTATGTTCTCAAATCATTCGATTTTTATTTGTTTTTTTATGAGCGCATGTGAATAAAATACAAATGATAACAAAACATATGGAATAGAATTTCTTTTGCAAATAAAAAACAAATAATTTGGTAGGAAAATGACATCTTTGTGGCTTTCTCGCAACGTGTGGAATATTTGAGGAGAGTTTGAGACTATTGCGTGTTGAAGCCTCGTTTCGCAACATTCGCGGAAATCTCAAATGTTTTTCCAATAAAATCACAACCCAGGCAGCCAAAAGGTGAGGCGACCAGAACATCCCAAAATGTATTTTATTTTATTTTATTTCTTTTATACACCTGCAAATCTATAACAATCGCCTTTTCTCACTAAATAAAACTGAAAGAACGAATTACCGTCCTGTGATCGCGTACCTAAAGCGCCTAAAAAAATTACGTTCCTCACCGGCCTTTCTGTATTTCTTCTTGTGCTGTTATTAAAATGAAAAACAAAGTGTACAGCGTGTTATGTCACAGTAATCAAAAATTTAAAACATCAGAAAACTTGGTGGTTTAGTAATTACTGATTGACGCTTGTGTTAGGTGGTTATGCAAATAACTATGTGAAAGACTCCACCCACCAATGGTAAATGTATCTCCATACAGTGAACTATGAGCTGTGACTTGTTGTTGTAAAAATTAATTATAAAAGAGTATAGGGCGGTGGTAGCCTGGTGGTAACGGTGCTGGATTGCTGATCCTGAGGTTGGGGGTTCGAGTCCCACTCTCAACAGGTTGTCACTGTCCCCCCAGTGCAGCTAACTGGGTTATCAAAGTCCGGCCATGTCTCTCACTGTCTATGGTGAGAGGTTCATGTTAAAGAACCATTGCTGACTTTCATCAAGAGTAGCTGCATAGCGGTCAGCATTTTTTCTGCCCTGCAATGGCCTGGCGAGCCGTTTAGGGTGTACTCTGCCTTCTCCTAGTATCAGCTGGGATGGGTGCCATCCTCCCAGCAACCATTAGAATTAAGTGGTTCAGAAACTGAATAAATGAATTAAAGAGTATAGTAGTGGGCTCGGAGATTATAAGTTCAAATCCAGGTTAATGCAGCAGCCATCTACAGAGAGGAATATATGAGAGCTGATTGGCTGATGGTGTAGGTACAGTTCTTTGTTACTTCAGGTGAACACCAGACAATCTCATGCATGCAAGAGCAAACAATGCTTTTCCACCTGGTGTGTTATGCTGCCCCTGAATACGCATGCAGAGCAGTATGTAAAGATGTGGCGGGTTATTATAATGTGTCACAGAGGGTTAATTTTCTCCCTCTCACCTCTCCCTGGTTGGTGCTGGTCATGTGATGGGAAAGCAATACCTGGCAGGCTAAAAATAAAATATGTGGAATATAGGGGTGGGGTGCTAATATAGACATGTAATGCTGCCACTTTAAATCAGACCAATCAATTTTTTTTTTTTTTTTTTTTTTTTTTTTAACAGACCTTTTCAGGATGTTGTGTTGGAATGAAACTACAGAACATGGCAAAAATTTCAAGCAGACATAATAACAATCATTATTCTTTCGAAATCTTATATGGAATAGTAAGTATCACCTGAGACAGCCATTTATTATTTTTATATTAATGAAATCCAATCCAAACACTTCTCAGTAACGCACTCAGACATTTGGACCATACTGCACACGCAGTGGCGAATCAAATAGAGTGAAATGCTTGACATCAAAATGGAAACATGTTCCGTGTCTTCCAAAAGTCTCAAGCATGTCTGATGCATGGAATAAGTTTGGCCTTGATGTGTGTCAACGCCGTCAGGTGCCGTGAGGTGCCCCAGCTTTCCCTCCCTGTTTGCGTACAGATCAGCCGAACCGGCCCTCTGATGATTGTCAGACTGAGGCGATGAAAAAGTAAAACTTAAAAAAAGAGACTTGCACATCCAGAAAGCTTCTGCCATGAACTCCCCTTCCCTTTTGTGTTTTTTGTTCACTCATCCTGATTCAAAGGCGTCTCGATCTAATACGGCTTTGATCTCGTAACCATAGGACAGACTTGTAAATGGAGGTTGGTGAGGGTTTTTTTTTTCTTTTTTTTTTTTTCTATGTGATTGCTTGTAATACTGCCACGATGGGGCATCTCTTTTCACTTCAGCCAAGACTTGAAAGTGCCGGAGCCTTGTGGTGAAGAGGCGGCAAACACAAATAATCTCCCCCTCTAACAGAAGCCTTTGAATGGAGCGTGGCCCAACAGTATTTCTTTTTCAAGCCACACATGGCTCCTCCTTTACCCAGAAAAAAATGTGATTAATCAACCTTTCTGTGTGAATGCAAAGGAAGGAAGAACACATTTCCCTTCAAAAGAAGAGGAGTATAATAAAAAGAGATGGGGGGGGGGCAGGTAACGTTATGTCTTAAAGAGCTCAAGGACTTTTTATTATTTTAATTTCTTTCTTGCTTTTTTTGAAGTTTTGTCATCAGGAAAGAAAGTCTATTCACACGGAAGCAAAAAAAAGTTAACATACTTTAACATCTTGTAATATTTTGAGTCCTGTCTTTTCATATTTGACTTATAAAATGGTCTGTCTCATTATTGTTTCTATAGTAACGAAATCCACATTAACTGATGTAAATGAATATTTACTTTATTATACCTTGGTGAACTTTTGTTTAATTTAATATCTGGGGCGTGTCACTACAAAATGGGACCAATCAATCAAAAACATAACAACCCCTATATATACAGTGTGTGTGTATATATATATATATATATATATATATATATATATATATATATATATGTGTGTGTGTGTGTGTGTGTGTGTGTGTGTGTGTGTAAGCCTGTTACATATAAATTTGTTCTTCAAAATATGTATTAGTGGCGCCAATCAGGAGAGATCATTGAAAATATCTGAAGTCTGTTTATCACCACAGAAAATAAAAATTAGGGAAAATCATCTGAAAAAGAATGTGATGTGTAAATCAATGTAGAGGTATAACACACTGTAATACTGGTTATTTAATGGTATAATACTCTGATGTATTGAGACATTATAGAAAACTACTTACAGGGATCCTTCACTTTCCGTTAATTGTTAATTGGGACACGACCACTGAATTCTACGAAGTAGGATCACCCCCATCACCACCCCCACCACCCTGACTGACGTATACGTACACGTATATGTGTGTATATAATATTAATAAATACATATTCAATGCTATAAATTCTTATAATAACAATTAAGCATTAAAAAATAATGCATAGGATGTAAATATAATATAAATACACACACATACAGACGCGCACGCACGCAGATGCGCGCCTCAAAACAATGTAAGTCGTTTTGATGGGAGGTTTTGGGTTGTTTTCTTTTTGTTTGTTTGTTTTGTATTTGTTTAGGGGTTTTTTTCCCTTGCATAATTGGTCTTGTTTTTGTGGCATTTTTTTTAACTTTTTCGCCTATTCTTCCTAAATTTCCTTATTTTTTAAATTTAATGAATATTTTTAAAAAAATGCGCTGCACTGAGGCCGCATGAATTGAAGCGTGAAGTAGCGAGGGATCCTGTATTATAACATATTAAAAAGAGATGAAAAAGAACAATATATTTCTGTCATTTAAAATACCTCTGGAATAACTTTTGCATCACTGCTGGACTCATTTTTTTACAATGCGCCCCACTTATGGAAGGAGTCTCCAGTACTAGTCAGGAATTTAATAAAACTGTAACTACGTCTTTATTTAAAAACATTTTTTTTTTTTTTTACATTTATTTGTTTATTATTTAACTAATTGGTGGCTTATTTATTAAAAAAGTAAGCATGATGGAACTCATAGCTGATTTCATATAAATTGCTTTATATTAGGGTCACGGGGAAGGCTGGTGCCCATCTCAGCCGACTAGGGGAGAGGTCAGAGTACACTCTGGAGATGTATATATATATATATATATATATATATATATATATATATATATATTTTTTTTTTTTTTTTTTTTTTTTTAATATAAATTATTTAGTTCTCTAGTCTTCTCTTCCTCTTTCCGTCTCTCATTAAACTGCTGAACTGTAATATAGTCTTTGTTAATACTGGAATGGAAGAAAACGTGGGGTGAACTGTGTGAAATGGCTGCCAGTGTCTGAAAAAAAAGTTCTTTCTTTTAGGATTAAAAAGAATTACTCACACACACACACACACACACACACACACACACACACACACACACACACACACAGATCACAGATTCTTTTACGACAACAGTGGCACCTTCTGAATCCTCACAGCTTCTTTCTTCCTGCGCCAGGATCGACAAACACAAGAGTCTGTTCACCACACAAGCTCTCTAAACACACTGTGTGGAGTGAAGAGGGTGTTAGTCAGCACTGAATGAAAAAGAGTGAGTGGACCTTCTGTATCTTTTCTTTTCCATCTTCAAAGACTCTCTCTCTCTCTCTCTCTCTCTCTCTCTCTCTCTCTCTCTCTCTCTCTCTGTCTCACTCTATGATAACTGTTTGATTTGCTCCTTAAAGCAGAATTTTTATATAGTATTTACAATAAAAAACACACCTCCACTCATTATTCTAAAATCTGTAACTGTTTATGAAAATAAAATTTATGAATGAAGGTTTGTTATTCAGGAACATCCTGGGTTCAGTTTCTGGGCTCAGCATGGGTTCTCTGTGTGAAGGTTGAATGTTCTCCCCACACCTGCGTGGGTTTCCTCCTCACACTCAGGTTTCCTCCTCCAGTCTAAGCACATGCAGCGTGAGCTGATTTGCTGTTCCAAATCACCCCGAGCCGTGAGTATGAACAGTTCCATGTGTGTTGGCCGAGCAATGGTCTGACGGCACAGGCGCCGGCCTCCCCACGATCCTAATTGAGATTATAACGTTTTAGAAAACGAATGAATGGCTACATTTATGTAGCTTTAAAAACATGAAGGCCGCACCATGTAGCATCGCTTATATTCTGTGGGACGGCCCTTTGTTGAATTTTCAGCATTTTTTGTCCAGTATTTTCATTCAAGTATTATTCCAGATGTGCAAAATATCAGTACTAATGAACTGATTCTGAGAGAGTAAGCCAATCAGATTGCTTCATTCCTGTGTGGTATACACCAATGGTTGTTAGGTCCAAAAAAAAAAAATGGCGCCATGACTCAGATTTGCACTCAGAGGTCTTTATAAAAGATAAAGTCTGTTGGGCTTCTTCCACCCGAGCCATAGTGGCTCATCGGACTGGTGCTTATCCCCAGTTTTCATACTGTGAAGCGACCAGAGTTCAACTTCTCCTGGATGGGACACCAGTCCATCGCAGGTTACCGTCCCAGTATATTTTACTGGTACCCATTTATACTGCTGGGAGAACAGAGGCACACTTGTGGTTGAGACCTTGCCCAGGGGTCTTAGCACAGTGGGGATCTAACTGGGATCTGACCACACAACCTCGCAATCATGAGCACAGCACCCAGATCACTACGCCACCGGCCTCACCAGAGGTCTTCATACCACTACAGTATTCCACGAATTAAAATTTAATTCATTCAAAAACCATAAAATCTATGTAAAGAAGAACAAGATCAAAGCTTTACCTCTAACTCGTACAGACAGAACCCAGCACTCTGGAGACTTCCTCAATAAACCTTAAGTACTTAACCAACATCTGTCCATCTGCTATCTGTACCGCTCATGCATCACGGACACGACTGAAAATGGAGCCAATCCCAGTTAACCTAGTTTGCATGCATTTTGAGTATTGGAGGGACCTCGAGTACCCAGATGAAGCCCACACAATAACACAAGAGGAAGAGGAACACGCGAGCCCTACACAGAAAGACTCTTGATCGAGATCTGTCACATGACAGTGTAATCACCCGTATTTTAACGTACATCAGAGCAAAAATGCACAGTTGATTACTGACCCGTAACATAAGAACTGAATAAACTGCTCTTAAAACTCTTCTGTGATAATCCCTTCCTCACTTCTCTTCTCATGTTGTATTCAGAGAAATTTTAGACTCTTTTTTTTAAACCATCCGAAAAGTGTCTTGGTGGTCTCCTGATTTCCGTTCACTAACAATTCCCAACAGCGCAACTGTTTTCAAGAGCATTTTTCAAAGGCTTGGCGTCGAAGCGCGACAGCTTGTTCACCATCTTTCTCCAGCTCTTTATTTTCTCTTTCCTCTCCAAGCTTTTTTGAAAGCGTGCACCGTATGGACACACAGATGAAAGGCATGCGGCAGAGCATGAAAATGACTTAATTAGCGCTAATCGCTTTTGATGGAACACATTTCCACTATTTGCCTCAATTAGGTATGGTTAATTTCTTTTTTTTTTCCCCTTTCCCTGGCAACTGTAGAGCAATCTGTGGCAGGTGGGATTATTGACATGTTTTGTGTATGTGTGGGGATGTGTAGTGTGTGTTGGTCTTGATGTGTGAGCTGGAGATTTTTAATTGCTCCCTAAAGAAATATGCACACATGCTAAGTCTTTGGGTCAAATGGCTTTAAAGAAATACTTTACCTGAATCATTGCTGGAACCACACCTACTTTAGGAGTTCACCCTGGTGAGGGTAGATTGAGACCCCGCCCCCTTTTCCCCATATGGAAAATACCCATCTGCCCCCCATCTGCCCCCTCAAGTCCCTGTTGTATGAACCCTGTCAACAGATCTGTCTTTTGTGATTTCTTATTTATTTTTAATTTCTTCCCATCTGTTGAGGAAAACAGAAATGTCTGAAACCCCGCCCCCTTTCCCCAACTGTAAACTTGGTTGCACCCAGTTATAAAACTTTATCCTTGATTTAGCGACTGTGTGCATTTTTTACGAGTAGCAACTCATGGAAATGGAATCATATAGAACCTGAGACTGAGACTTGTGGTCATTGTCTCTTCACCGCTTAATATTCATGAAATGGTTAGAATTCCATATGAGAACATGATCATTAATACATCATTAATCTTACACCAGCCCCAATATTTAACCTTTTGGATCTGAAACTTATAATTTGCAGGTCATGATGATGCTCAAGGCAAAAGTAAAAAAAAAAAAAAAAAAAAAATTGGAGTCTTTAAACCATGAAGGAAAAGCACCTGCATTCATGCTTGTGTGTATAAGTATCTGCAGTGTGACGAGAGCAGAAGAGGATAGGACACTGTATCCCAGGGTCATTATAGGCTTCCAGTGAAATACATACTCAGTCAATGTCATTACCGAAATAGTGAATCGATGGTATTAACAAATCATTAATCCCCCACTCAATTGAAAAGTGATGGTCATTCATGAGGCATCAGTGTGATTTACAGCAGCTATTCCTGCTCTGTCAAGTCCATTCACTACAAGGCCAGCAAATCAATGGGGGCAGTTAGTAGTACGAACATTCTTCACATTTATTTTCAACAAATGTTTTAAAGACAGTTAGAGAAGGCAGAGCTACACTTTAGACAAATATACAACACAAATATACACTATTTATTTCATTTCATTCATTTTATGAATGGCTTAATCTTAATTAGGGTCGCGGGGAGGCTGGCGCCCATTTCAGTCGACTCCAGACCTTAGTCAAGTTGTAGAGAAGGTCTTACATTGTTTATTACCACATTTAAAAAAAAGTATTTTACAGTCTAATCAACATCAGGTACAGAGATTGTCTGATGACATCTATGAAGGCAGGTAGACCAATCGGTGTTATGGACATAAGCATGTAAACGATGAGGGCATGTACACTATAGGGTGGCTTGTACGAAGTTATGTAGCCTGTATGATGATATGTACAAAGATGTGGAGACTGCACACTGGTATGTATGAGATTAAATACACTGTGCACTGGTATGTACAAAGACAATATGATGGCATATACAAGGGTGAGTAGATTGTATGTACAAAGGAATGTGAACTATACAATGGTACTGTATGTACAATTATGTAAGCTCTATAATGGTATGTATGACGGTCCATAGACTGTCGATGGTATGTACTAAGATAGGTAGCCTGTATGGTGATATGTCAGAAAGTGTGGAAGCTGTATAATGGAACGTATGAAGTATATATATGGACTCTACAATGGTATGTACTATGTAATCATAGTCTAAAATTCATCTTATACATAAGCTACAGTATTCAAATAATTAACCTAAAACTCACCATGTGAAGAAGAGGCCAAGTTGGAGGCTGATGTCTGAGTAAGATTTGCATCCTCCATCTTCCATTACTGAGAAAAGAGGGCAGATGGAGTCACAGGCCAGTGAGTTACAGGACATCAACCATGTTTCATAGCTTGTTTGCGCTGCAGAAAAGACAATTCCCTTATGCTAATATTGGTATAACATGAATTTCCCCCAAGGCTACACGGCGGCTTTTTAGTTTTATTACCTGAGTGCTCCAGGGGGCCCAAAGGCTAAGGCGGCGAGTCATTTGCAGGTGGGCGCACTGAATATATTGCCTCGTAAAAGTCAGTCTGCCATGCCCACATAAGCGCAATTACAAATGGCATTATGTGAACTGATGTGTGTCCCTAAAGGAATGGCATTACCTTTTTTACTTTACCTCTTACAACGCTCGTTGCACAACTCAAATAGACTGGCCTCATAACCAAACTGCTCGTCCAGCCGTAACAAATCTTGCAGTTTCTTGATACGCTCACGTATGACGCAAGGAGCGAGATACTCATTAACATAGGATATCCATAGTATCCAGCAGGCCGTACATCAGGCTGTAGTCTGCCATTGTTTAAAGTGTGAGCCCACGTGTATTGAAATCTGATGCTAATTAAGCATGCTCATACACACCGGATGAAGATACGATTTCCTTAAGCCACCCGGGATGTAAAGGATGGCTTTATGTCAATACAAAGGACAGTATGTGCTGAATAGGCATTATATCATGTGAACAGAGAAAAGGACAGTTGCACAACTTGCAAATGCGTGACATGGGTAAATATCGACATTATGCACTGCTGTGTTTAATATCTACATGTAACTCTGCACAGTGAACACTCAGTTAACACACTAATATGCATTCATTCTCAGCTCTTGTCCAAACATCCTTTTATTCATCTATACACTCTAAGTAACCCCTCCCTCAGCACTCGCTTACATCCAGCCTGGTCACTGTGCATTTGAAATTAATTTGCGCCCCACGTAGTATTGAGTAAGTCTCAAGGTTTGGCTGAAAAACTGGTGAAATATCAGGTGGGTTGCTGAGGGCCAAGATATAAGTATGTGGAGAGGGTCAGAGGTTAATCCTCATTGATTTTTCTCTGTCTACATGCAAGTGCTCTTAAAATAGCGGGTGTGAGAGTATGTGCTCAATTGAAATGCTTTACCAAGCCTGTGAGTGTACACAGAGTGGAGCAGAACCGTTTTCATCAAGGGTGGGACTTGTAGCTGCAATGTGGGAGACACAAAGATACAAATAAATGAGCTGCACTCCTTGATAACGTAATAGTGATGATGCAGGGTGTTTGTTATTATCTGCAAATAATGACATAACTTCTGAATACCAAAAGTTCATCTTGTGATAGTGTTTCAAAGCCAATGATGATCAAAAATTATCAGACCAAATGGAAATCATATATAGGGTGCATGTTTGTATCAGCTCTGATTTACAACCTTCTTGAATAGACAGTCTGGGAGTGAAAGAAATCAGCCCCAGCCTGCCTTCCACTTCTACTAGTATATGCCATTGTGTGTATACCGTTTATGTCGCACAACAGGTTAACAACATGTTTGTTAAAAGAAAAATACAGACAGTTGTTGGCGTGTCAAACATATGATTGTTCTACAATACAACCCACAGAACAACCTTATATACCCATGTGCATGGGATGTTTTTTTTTTTTTAACAAAAGTGTTCAAATGTATGGCAGTCATACGTCACCTGAGTATCACAGAAACAAAAGGGGAAAAATATATACATTGATCCCTCATTTTCCGCGGTTAATTGGGACCGAGCTCCCCCCTTGACCACCAAATTCCGCGAAGTAGGATCACCCCCCCACCCCCCTGACTGACATATACATACATAACAGAACAATAAAAGTTTTACTGGTATTTGTATTATTCATTTTGTAGTGTCAACCAAACTACCCACATGAAAGCTGAAAATAAACAGAAAAAAAGCATAATTAAAAAAAAAAGACCCTTTACTTTTCTCTCCTGGTGCTGTTCCTTTAAACATTTTCCTGGGAGTAAAATCGAGCCAATCAACACGAATGTCAACTTTAACACATGGCACGTTGAACCAATCAACACGAACATAAACAAAAGCACATGGGTTTTTAAATTTATGAAGTTTGTGATCAGGACAATCAGATGAAAAATACTGGTCATCACTTTCTGATAGGCCCATATCTGGCTTATCGCTTCATTCATTCAGAGCATCTCATACTTTTGCTGTAGAAGTTTCTAAGGGTCCATCGGCTGTTAGACATTTACCAAAAGAACACAGCAAAATATTTTCCTGTTTTTAAAGCACAACAATCAAATGTGTTGTTACTGATGCACATTAGAAACATTCCCCAGTGGCAGGTGGTCTTGAAATGCTGTGGAAACTTTTTGCAGGCAGTAAATGCCTCATTTTACTGTTACAGAGACTGATTGAATAAAATTGGTAAGTTCAATCTATGATTTTGCTCCCAGTACACAGGGGCCACAGGTGCGGTTATTAGACATGAAATAAAAAACACTGGGGGAGGGTGTTTATTGGAGCAAGGCACGTATTATGTCCAATACGGTAGTTTTGATTGGCGGTTTTGGGTTGTTTTATATGATGTGTTTGTTTAGGATTTTCTGTGTGTGTGTGTGAGTGTGGGGGGGGTGTTGTTGTTGTTTGCATTGGCCTTGTTTTTGCAGCATTTTAATTAACTTTTTCCCCCTATTTTTCCTTAATTTCTTTATTTAAAAAAACCACAATGCACCGAAGCCACATGAATTGAAGTGTGAAGTAGTGAGGGACCCCTGCATATATATGTGTGTGTATATATATATATATATATATATATATATATATATATATATATATATATATATATATATATATATATATATATATATATATATATATATATATATATATATATATATATATATATATATATAAAGGAAGTGCAGGAGTGTGTACAAAAGAAGAGGTTAGCTAAGAAGAAGTGGGACATAGAGAGGACTAAAGAGAGTAAACAGGAATACAGAGAGACACAGCGTAAGGAGAAGGTAGCGGTGTCAAAGGCCAAACAGAGGGTGTATGATTACTTGTATGATAAGTTGGACAGTAAGGAAGGAGAAAATGATTTATACAGGTTGGCACAGCAGAGAAATAGAGATGGGAAAGACATGCAGCAAGTTAGAGTGATAAAGGACAGAGAGGGAAATGTATTGACTGAAGACAGAAGTGTGCTGGGAAGATGGAAAGAGTACTTTGAAGAGCTGATGAATGAGAAAAATGAGAGAGAAAAAAAAGAGTAGAAGGGGTGACCGTTGAGGACAAGGAAGTAGCAAAGATTAGTAAGGGTGAAATGAGGAGGGCATTGAAGAGGATGAAGAATGGAAAGGCACTCGGTCCTGATGACATACCTGTGGAAGTATGGAAGTGTCTCGGAGAGGTAGCAGTAGATTATCTGACAAGAATATTCAACAAGGTCTCAGAAAGTGAGCAGATGCCAAAGGAATGGAAGAGAAGTGTGCTGGTGCCCATTTTTAAGAACAAGGATGACGTGCAGAGTTGTGGTAACTACAGAGGGATAAAGTTGATGAGCCATACAATGAAGCTATGGGAAAGAATAGTGGAAGCTAGACTAAGGGCAGTGGTCAGCATTTGTGAACAACAGTTTGGTTTCATGCCAAGAAAGAGCACCACAGATGCAGTGTTTGCCTTGAGGATGTTAATAGAGAAGTACAGAGAAGGTCAGAGGGAGCTGCATTATGCCTTTGTGGATCTGGAGAAAGCATATGACAGGGTGCTGAGAGAAGAACTGTGGTATTGTATGAGGAAGTCTGGAGTTGCAGAGAAGTATGTTAGAGTGGTGCATGACATGTATGAGAGATGTAAGACAGTGGTGAGGTGTGCTGTCAGTGTGACAGAAAAGTTCGAGGTGGAGGTGGGACTGCATCAAGGGTCAGCTCTGAGCCCCTTCTTGTTTGCTATGGTGATGGACAGACTGACAGATGAGGTTAGACAAAAATCTCCATGGACTATGATGTTTGCAGATGACATTGTGATCTGTAGTGAGGTCAGAGAACCAGTGGAGGAAAATCTAGGGAGGTGGAGGTATGCCCTGGAAAGGAGGGGAATAAAGGTTAGCCTCAGTAAGACAAAAATAAACAAGAGCAATGGAGAATGTGGAAAAGAGGTGAAGAAGCGTGTGCAGGGAGGTTGGAATGGATGGAGAAAAGTGTCCGGTGTGATGTGTGATAGGACAGTATCAGCAAGAATTAAAGGAAAAGTGTGCAACACAGTGATGAGGCTAACGATGTCGTATGGTTTAGAAACAGTGGCCCTGGGGAAAAGACAGGAGGCAGAGCTGTAGGTAGCAGAGATGAAAATGTTGAGGTTCTCTTTGGGAGTAACGAGGATGGATAGGATCAGGAATGAATACAACAGAGGGACAGCACATGTAAGATGTTTTGGAGACAAAGTCAGAGAGGCGAGATTGAGATGGTTTGGAAATGTACAGAGGAGGGATAGTGAGTATGTTGGTAGTAGGATACTGAAGTTGGAACTACCAGGTAGAAGGCCCAGAGGAAGACCAAAGAGAAGATTTATGGATGTGGTGAAGGAGGTAATTGGAGTAAGAGGAAAAGATGCAGAGGATAGGGTGAGATGGAGGCAGATCATTTGCTGTGGCAACCCCTGAAGGAAACAGCCAGAAGTAAAAGAAGAAAGACAATATATATATATATATATATATATATATATATATATCTCAGTGGGATTTGAACTCACAACCTCCCAATCATGAGCCCAGCACTCTAACCACTTCACCACTGTGCTAAGACCCCTGGGCAAGGTATCAACCACAAGTGTGCCTCTGTTCACCCAGCAGTATAAATGGGTACCAGTAAAAATATACTGGGAAGGTAACCTGCGATAAACTAGCGTCCCATCCAGGGGGAGTTGAACTCCTGGTCGCTACACGCTATGGAAACCGGGCATAAGCACCGGCCTGATAAGACACAAGGCATATACACAGACACCCCCCTCCCCCAGTTAGGTTCATTCGTTTTATGTATTTTTCGATTTTAAGTTTTTAAAAAATGCCAAATTTTGAGTTTGGCGTGCTCTCTGTATGTAGTACGCTGACATAATGGTGCAATGACGTCCATTTTTTTTTTTTTACAAATGACAGACTGAACGTGCCCCTCCTTCTTCCCAGTTCACTGTGTGTTACCCTTGTGTTAAGATGTCGTCTCTGTGATCTTTGTGTTTACACTGTTTTGCGGACTTTTGTAACCCGAAGAAAATATGGTTGGTCAGAAGTGTAAGCCTACTAGTGATAGTGGTAATCAGAAAAAGGGGCAAGCCATCTCATTAGAAACGAAGATGGCTATTATCAAGAAAATTGATTCTAGTGAAAAACACATGAATGTTGCACGTTTCTTCCACATCGACCATCGGAACCAGTTACAAGCAGAAATATCGCATCACAGAGCATGTTAAAGATTATATTTGATACTGTATTTGACATTTGATGAGTGAATTTGACTAAATTTGTATCTATTTGAAATTATTTTGCTTGAATTTAATTTATTTGAAATTATTTTACAATGTTTTGTTTGTAATAATTGATTTAGGGGTGTTTTATGAGATACGGTAATGGTATTTATAGATGTATAGTACAGTATGAACATTATATGTCACTGGAACATTCAGTAACAACTTAAGGTTTTTTTTTCACCTTAGTCACCGGAACCGAACTAAAAGGTAAGTTGAGGAGCGTCTGTGTGTGTATATATACATACATATACATACATATTATATATAAATATATATATATATATATATATATATATATATATATATATATATATATATATATATATATATATATATATATATATATATATATATATATATATATATATATATACATATATATATATATATACACACACACACACACACACACACACACACACACACACACACACACACAGTGGTACCTCACTTTACAAAATTAATCCGTTCCAGAGCCTTTTTCATAACCTGCATTTTCCGTAAATTGAACCGCATTTTATATGTATCACGCGTGAGTCGTTCCAAGGCTCCCAATACTACCCCATATACCCTTTAAAAATGATAAAAGCATACCTTTTAAGACCTCATTCTGCTTCAATATTGTACCGATGGTAGACAGGATTGGCCATAATCCTTTGTGATATCACTCGAGCCTGTTTCTTCACCAGAAATCACACACGCATGTGTGTGTGTGTGTGTGTGTGTGTGTGTGCGTGCGTGTGCGTGCGTGTGCACGCATGTTTTGACCATGTCCTCTTAGCAGAGTCACAATCTTACAAATGTTTATGGAAGGTTAAAAGCCTGAGTTAAGAAAGAAAACATAAAAAACAGTAACTCTGTCCCTTACACCAAAATCATCATGGTAGATTCAGCTCCATCATAGGCAATGGGAGGTAGCTGCATCATTCCTTCTAGCCAATGGGATCCCTGTCCAAGATGGCATCAGGTGGATCTGTCCAAGATGGTGCTCGAGTGAAGGCGACATGAACGACAGCTCAGTTGTTAGCCAATGGAATGTTTGAACGTCATTGATGGGAGAGCAGTTCATGCATTGTTTGAATGTTTGAATGGTGTGTCTTAATGTTTGAATGGTGCGTTTGAATTTTTAAGATGGCGCTTTCATAACCTGAAACAAAAATTTTAGGAAAATGTGTTTCGTAACCTGCATTTTTCGTTTGGTGAGACTTTATATATATATATATATTCTTCTTTTCCCTTTAGGGATGGCCACAGCAAATCATCTGCATCCATCTCACCCTATCCTCTGCATCTTCTTCTCTTACACCAACTGCCTTCATGTCCTCCTTCACCACATCCATGAATTGTCTCTTTGGTCTTCCTCTGGGCCTCCTGCCTGGTTGTTCCAACCTCAGCATTCTACTACCAATATACTCACTATCGCTCCTCTGTACAGGTCCAAACCATCTCAATCTCGCCTCTCTGACTTTGTCTCCAAAACATTTTACATGTGCTTTCCCTCTGATGACTCATTTCTGATCCTATCCATCCTCGTTACTCCCAAAGAGAACCTCAACATTTTCATCTCTGAGATATATATATATATAAATATATATAGGTAAGTCTGTTGGGTTTTTACACCCGAGCCTCGTGGCTCATCAGACCGGTGCTTATTCACAGTTTCCATAGCGTGAAGCGACTAGGAGTTCAACTCCCCCTGGATGGGACGCTAGTCCATCACAGGTTACCTTCCCAGTATATTTTTACTGGTACCCATTTATACTGCTGGGTGAACAGAGGCACACTTATGGTTGAGACCTTTCCCAGGGGTCTTAGCGCAGTGAGGGTCTCAGTGGGATTCGAACTCACAACCTGCCGCTCATGAGCGCAGCACCCTAATCACTACGCCACCGGCCCGTGTTATATTATAATATAGGAAGAAACATGTTATATTATAAAACAGGAAGAAAGAAGCTGTGAGGATTCAGAAGGTGACACTGTTGTAGTAAAAGAATCTCTGATCTGTGTGTGTGTGTGTGTGTGTGTTGTTTTGCAGCAGCCCTATGACTTTTATAAGAACTTTGTTACTTTGTTCGATTTGACTGAAAGACTTTGCAGTTTTTCCCATGTCAGAGACACAATGCATATTTTATATGTGACCGCAATTAAGCAGTCTTCAACTTCTCATACAGACCTACATCAGTCTCTTCAGTCGTATTTATGTACAATCCATACAAAAATGAAATGGCAGATTGTTTGTGAAAGGGGCTGAAGGTACAACCAGTGGTGGGGCAGTAAAGAAATATTCACTTAAACAGAAATAACAACAGCATCACCATCTTCTTCTTCTGCTTTTTCGGGTTGCGAAGGCAGGAGCTTAAGTACTGAGGTCCAGACCCTCTCCCCATTGACTGCCTAAAGCTCTTCTAGCAGGGAGAGGAGACACACCAAGGCATTCCCAGACCAGCAGTCAGACATGCCCGAAACACCAAACCAAGGAGAGGTTCCAGAGGTATTCATTCATTCATTCATTCATTCATTTTCTGTAACCACTTAATCCTATTTAGGGTCACAGGGAGGCTTGCACACATCACAACTGACTCTGGGCGAGGGCAGAGTACAGCCTGAATGGCTCACCAAGCCATTGCATGGCAGAAACACGCTGATGGCTATGTAGCTACACTTGTCGAAAATCAGCAATGGTTCTTTTACATGAACCTCTCACCAGAGACAGTGAGAGACATGGCCCTGTTGGGAGGAGCAGTTCTACTCCAGGCTGCTTCTAAAAGAAAAACGATGAAAATAAAATGAGTTCATTGGATTTTAATTCAATTAAAAATCTAAAAGAACAATTTGTACTTTATTTAAAGTAGCTAGTCATTACAATCCCAAGACTTGTTTCATGTCATAATAAATCATGATCTGTAACTTGTATTTTTAATTAATTTCCGAAACCATTCTCCCCCCCACACACATATAAAGAGAAAAATGTTGATGAAGAGAACTACGAGCTTTCCCACTGATGAGTGCTGGTGTGTTTTATTGATAGGGCATGATGGAAACTGCTAGTGTGTTATGGATTCTCCTCATGAGAAAATTCAATAGGAACCTTGTGAGATAAAGCTCCATCGTAAGCGAACGGAAACAGTGATCAATGAGCAGCAATCGGGCCATCGATCAGTCATTAAATCATTGGCCTAATCTAAACAAGTGATATCTCATCAACAAAATAGCTCAGCCGCTAACAGGTGGCTTGGGTGCAGTGGGAAATGAGGTGGAACTTTCCCACACCTGATCTGCGTTTATTATTTCAGTGTAAATAAACTGGTCAATAAGTCAAATTAATATATATATATATATATATATATATATATATATATATATATATATATATATATATATATATACATATATACATATATATATATATATACATATATATAATATAACATTTAAATGTAAATGCCATTATGGAATAGAAATTATTCTTACATCCAATGAATGCTTGACATAACAGGCAGCAATTTTTCACTCAGTATTATTATATGCAAAGTGCTCCAAGGCAAAAATAATTTTGCAAATTAATTTTCAAGCATGTGCTCTCTCTCTCTCTCTCTCTCTCTCTCTCTCTCTCCCTCTCTCTCTCTTCCTCACTCGCTCACTTTCTATCTACCTCCTTCATTCCTTTTTCACTTCTCTTAATTCCATCATGCAGGGCAATAAAGGTATGCGACATGAGCACATTTAATTTCCCCCCATTAGTCCTGGGCAAGCCCAGAGGTGTGCTTTAATAAGGATCAATGGCACTTTATGTGGGACAGGACCTACTTCACTGCATGCAAATTAAACCCCAACACTTAAAGCAAAAAAAAAAAAAAAAAAAAAAAAAAAAAGCACTGGATTTAATTAAAAAGAAAACGTAAGACCGCGGGCTCCGGAAATTCAATTAGAGGATTTATGCAAAGGACGGCTTGCTTGCTTTTTTCTGTGTTGCCTTTACCGTTTGTTTAATGGGGTTTTCATATTAAAAATCAATAAGCGGTCTGAATTGGACGAATCACTGATCTTTACATGTGTGTTTGAATCAATTTGAGGATGAGTCCATCAGTCGCTGATGTTCTAAAAATTCGAGCTGGGGAAGACGGCCGTCATTCTGATAAGAAATGGCAGTTCTCAAGGAACAAATTTGGCATGTCGAAGATAAAGAATGGGTGCTTTCATGGAACAGCTTGTTCATAGCATGACTCAAATGATGCTCACTGTTAGTTACAATGACTGTTTCTTCGACATTGTAGTTCATCGATGGTAGAGTCATTATTCAGAAGAAATCCTTCTGCCTGATAGAATAAGCGTGGGTGATAAGTGAATAAATCAAGCACTGTTAGCATCCTTTGCTACTGTAGCATGTCGCGAGATGCAGAATGCAGGTACATAACTTGATGTTTTGTTTTGTTTTTGTTTTTTTTTTGTCTATTACAGATAAAACTCATGCAGTTAAATAAGCCATGGAATCCATGTTAAAATAGATTAGATAGAACAATGAGACAGAAAGCCTTGATAACATGACAGGGCCTCAGTTAGAAACAGTTAGTTACTTAGTATAGGATTTGGCGAATCCAGTAAGACCTTCCCACAAATACAACCAGTCATCTTTTATTTAAATGACCGTCAGGGTTGCAAGAACAACTGTAGCCAATCCCAGCTTATTACCTCCAAGATGTAGGATGTATCCTGAGCATGCCACCGATATATTGCAGGGGTAACAAAAAACAATCATTCTGCCAATGTACGGGTATTTAGAGTAACTAGTCTACCTAATTGGCATGTATTTGGGCTGTGGGAGGAAACCGAAAGGCTCCAGTTGGCCATGAGGCTCAAATCCAGAAACCTCTTGCTGTGAGGAAACAGTGCTAATCACTGCACCACTGTTCTGCCCCAGGGCAAATCCAGTACTATTATTACCATACCAGGCATTAAAACACAGGCAGACAGCAAGAAACTGGGCTAGGGCAAGGATCCAAACCAACAAGAGCAACCACAAACAAGGAAACAAGGAACATGGAAAACTCAGCCCAGGAAAGCACATTAATAATGAACCAGACTTCACCAAGATAAAGCAATAAATAAATGCACTACTGTACCCCTGAATTCAAGACAGATTCTAATGTTAGGTAAGAGACCACTGAATAGACAAGATAGAGACAGGATCTAAATACTGTGGAGTAGTAAAGGGTAATGGAAACATTAAGCTTGTCAGGCATTTTAAACAAGATGGTGAGAATTTGTGACTGCAAACATCAATCAAGTAGTCAAGGGCAAACTCATTACAGGCGACAACAAACAGATAAACAAGCAGTGACAGGACATGGTCAGGCACAGGATTAACGCAGAAAATTAAGTAAACTCCCTGTTCTAGGAACCTCTGCCATACCATATTGATGATGTGGTAAATTGGCCCGATGTGAGTATTGTTTTCTTTTCCTGCTTCCCCCATTTCTCCCTACGTTTAGTCATATCCCATCTCTACCCATCGTATTTTACCTACACTATCACATAAGAATTAACAAGACCACTACCAACCAGCGAGGTGCATAAGCATGGACACGACCTCTCCGTGTCATACAATGCTGGCAACCCGCCTATTTACAAACTGCTACGCATGCGTTTTTTGGGGGCAACCTAACACATTTGAAGGGAAAGAGCTATCCACCCATTCGTATGAATGAGCTCACAGATGCCAATGATTAGTTGGTAATCATTATGAGTGATAGGGAAGGGAGTGTTTGCCATCATTCCTTCCCGTGAGAGCTCGGCCAGTTAGCTGCCATGGACTCCTGGCCACATGTGGCCATGGTATCAACCTGGATTTGTGCTTGAGTTCTCCGGATTGATTGTTACGTACTAGTTTTAATTTGCCATACTATACCATGTACGCATGATCAAATTTGCAACAAGATTTCTTAATTTATTCTTAAGGTAATTTAAGTTAAACATGGTTTGACCTTTCAAATCATTTCAGTGCCAGAAGTAACTCTATTATTTGAAAGCCATACATGATTATATATATACATATACAGAGGTACCTCACCTTACGAAAGTCCCAACAAACGAAAAATCCAGTTTACAAAACGCATCATTTTCTTAAAATTTTAGTCTCTGAATATGAAACAAGTTCACGTTACGAAAGCGCAATCTTAAAAATTCAAACAATGCGCGAGTTGCTCTCCCATTGGCTATCTCCCAACATCCCACCCCGCTGGCCTCCCATTGGCTAGGAGGGATGACACAGCTCCTCCTATTGGCTATTATGGAGCTGCAGCTCCACACACACACACACACACACACACACACACACACACACATGCGCGGATGCATGTGTGATTCCCGGTGCAAATGAAAAGAAGAAGCGGGCTCATGGCATGCAGTTGAGTGATATCGCAAAGGAATATGGCCAAACCCGTCTACCATCAGTACAATATTGAAGCAGAAGTAGGCCCTAAAGGTATACTGTACTTTTATCATTTTTAAAAGGTTTAGGGGTAGTGGTAGTGGCCTTGGAACGAATCACGCATTTTACGTATAAAATACGGTTCAATTTATGAAAACTCCAAGTTACGAAACCACTTCTGGAACGGATTAATTTCGTAAGATAAGGTACCACTGTATGTATGTGTGTGTGTGTGTATATATATATATATATATATATATATATATATATATATATATATATATATATATATATATATATATATATATATATATATATATATATATATATATAGATGATTTTCTGAGTAGATCCTTCCGTAGGAGAGTGCTCAATACTTTTTGGTAGAGCAAATAACAAAATATATATAATATACATGTGTGTGTGTGTGTGTGTGTGCGTGTGTGTGTGTGAATTATTTCCTACAAGTGTTTAATAGTAAAGATATTTGTATTGGCACTCATTTTGAAGCTACAACCACTCTGATCTTGCTGTGACCTTTACCACTGACCTAGATATTCTAATCAAATTATCCCCAAGACTTGGTAGAGCCCCTACCAAGTTTGGTGAAAATCCATGCATGGGTGTGGTCAGGATTTTGTTCACTGACAAGCTGACTGATGGACATATCCTGCAACTGAATCTAATCTCAGTCTCCATTCTCAGAGAAGCAATAAAACCAATAAAAATCCCCCCAGTAAAAGCAATATGTCCACCAAAACTTCATTCTGTTCTACTAGAGGATACCCCAGAGCAGAGAGTCTTGATTTTTCTCTCCAAACATTCATTCAGGCCTGGTATCGACTCCTGAGCTCTCCTAACTACATTCAATTCCCAGTAAACTGTCTACACAATGCTACAGGGCTAAAGAGCATTGCACTTTATGTTTGGAACACCAACCCTGCAGTGTTGTGTGTTTTATCCTAATAAACCAGTATCTGTGTCGACAATAATCTCTGTAATACGAATGAAATGGAACACCCTTATCAATACAACCAAATTGAATTTCTAGTTCGTTCCCATCTGGGAACACATAGGACATAGACTCACAGTGATCTATTTTTGAACCTCCTTCTCAATACTTTCGAGACATATTCTGTTCTGTTCAATATCCTTTTGTTTCCTTGTGGAAAGTTTTGGCCCCCTGAGGGGCGCAGCAGAGTGGCGCAACACCACTATTACCCAAGGTTCACGCCTCGGGTTAGTGCATGCAGTCATTCATTACTCTATGGGACACTATAAGAGTGAACTGACCGAGCTCTCAGGGAGAAAGGGATGACATATGATGTCTTCTATCACCTCCACATGTAACACTGGTCTATCACGAACCCCGTAAGCATATGTATACAAGGGGATAGATAGCCATTTCCTCCAAGTGTGTTATGCTGCTTTTGCAAAACTGCTGACTTCCCACTTGGCCATTAATAGAGAAAGGATTTGCATTTGCACTCAAGGCCACCGCTAAAGCCAGGAGCTTAACAGTCATGATCTTACCAGGAGCCAAACAATGTTTTCCTCTGTCCCCCAATCTTTATGTTGGGATGTCCCATCAGTGTTCCATATGACCTTTACATTTTGTGATGATGTCACAGAGAGGGGTGCTTGTGCACGTTAGTCAAATTGGCTGTTTCAAATTGCCACTAGGTGTGAGTGTGAATGGCTGTGTGTATGTTGATCTTTGACTGATGGACTGTTCAGGGTGTATGCCGCCTTCACCTAGATTCAGCTGAGATACGCAACCCTAACTGGATGAAGTGGTTCAGCAAGTGGCTGAACAAATGAATGAATGAATGATCCACACCTTCTCTGATGAAAGCAAGCCATCACCATGGAACACCGAAGCGTGAGAGTTTCCGTTTAAATGTCAAAATGCTAATTGGTTAAGATCCCAAGATCTCCAAAATGCAAGATATCTCATCTCTCGATATTTCACTCTTCTAAAAGAAAACCGGCAGCACGGTGGCGTAGTGGTCAGCACGTCCGCCTCACAGCAAGAAGGCCTGGGTTCCATCCCCAGCATGAGCATTTCTGTGTGGAGTTTGCATGTTCTCCCTGTGCTTGTGTGGGTTTCCTCCAGGTGCTCCGGTTTCCTCCCACAATCCAAAGACATGCACAGTAGGTTAATTGGCCGTTCTAAATTGCCCGTAGATTCACATCATGCAGAAGGCAATGGCAAACCACTGCACTAATCCTGCCAAGAAAACCTCCATGAAGAAAATGATAACCAGGGCGTTATCCTTCATGGTGGGTCACCAATGGTCATCCTACAACTCAGGCACTAGATAAATAGATAGAAAGAAAACCATGGCGTCAACCCAAGAGGTCCCTATGTTGAACAAATGCTACAACATCATGTAAAATATTCAAATGAAAGCTCCACAATTTAGTTTCAAAGTCAACAAAGAAAAAAAAAAAAACCAGTTAGCTTCACTACACATTATTTATCTTGTGAGTCAATCCCTTGTCGCAAAAGTATGCCATGAACCCAAGTGGGGAAAAGGACTAAAATGGCCAGTTATATGAAAGGTGAGACAGGACAAGCCTACTCACATCCTGCGCTCTCTAAAAATAACATAATGCACAGGATTAGCATCAGAACAGGAAGCAGACGGGGGGGGGGGGGGGGGGGGGTGTGTCGTTGCTGTGTGCAGACGTCATTTTATCTGCCCGACGCATTATCTGCTTCGAGCCCCAACTCATTCACAAAAACCTAATCCAGCCATCCATTTATCTTTCTGACTGCAATACATAGTCCATTGTGAGGCACCTGTTCCACTCCATTCAGAAACATTTAGCAAGCGGGTATCAATCAACACAGGGATTTAAGCAGAACTCAAAAAGGAGGACAAGCGCCATTATCCGCGGAACTACTGAATCATATATCGTGAATTGCATCACAATTTTTACACAATAAGAATCCCGATTTCTGGCAACATAGGAGGCTTTTTTTTGTATGATAATAATCATACATAACTCGATTCTGAATATAAGAAGTTTTCCACTGTACCTATTTGCATGCCTATTGGACTTTGTTTCAAAGTGTTTACTCCAGGAATAAAGACTAAAAGGAACAAATAAACTCTTGCACAGAAATACTGTTTCTCCAACCCTGAGTGCCTGCATGTCACAAGGTGCTATTTAAGGTATACTGCCTTACACACCTTCTTTGGGCCTAATCACCAATTATGACTCCATTAGATAGACCTGGCAGCTCATTTGCTCTGGAGGCAGTGTAGATGCCCTGGGGCACCAAACCTTTGGCTCACAAGCGGTCTGCCTCACTGCTCACACCTCCATGATGCCGCCATCATCATCCGTCTCACTAACCCTATCCACAAGAGTCTCGTTTGCACAAAAAAACAGTGTCTTACCCCTGTAGCGACGGAGAATTGGAGAAACCTCTGCCCAAGATGGCAGCCTTGACACCAAGACTCTCTGAACATGGGATGCTTAAATGATGAGTCTGTTGAAGGGGGTGTTAGACAGTTCATTAAACGTTTGTCTCTGCAGTAAGCAGAGCCCAGACGGCAAAGCACAGGCCTTGTTAGCTGAACTGGAAAATATCCATCAGGGGGTGAATGCATTTACTGCTGAGATATGTGTGCATGTGTGTGTGTGTGTGTGTGTGTGTGTGTGTGTGTGTGTGTGTGTGTCTAACAGAGATCTTCGTGAACGTAGGCTTAGTATTGCCTTTTCAAATGCCTGATGTGAAGCCCCAATGCTCAGAGGAACTTGTTATAATCCACTCCTTCACCTCTTATTAATAAGACCAGATTGCCTGGTCATGGTCAAAAGTTCATGGGATGCGAATGTTGCCAGGTGCCGAAAACATAAGGAATAACAAAGCCATAAGACGAGGTGGAGGGTTAAAACAACATCTGCCTCAATTAGCAAAAACAAACCAGATGTCATCTTATCTGCCTGACGCATTATCTGCTTCAGGCTGAGACTCTTTTACAAACCTCCAATCCCTCCATTTATCTCTTTATACAAATGCACTTATGGGGTACATAATGAGGTTCCTGTTCCACAGCTGACATTTAAAGACGATGTACAATCAATTTGGGGAGATATTTGCGGTTGTGTGGTACAGATGGACAGCACAGTGGTGTAGTGATTAGAATGTCTATTTCACAAAAAGAAGGTTCTTGGTTCCTGGGCTCAATGAAGGTGTTTCTTTGTGGAGTCCACGTTTTCTTCTTGATGCCTGTGTAGGTTTGCTTTGAATACACAGGTTTCTTCCCACATTCAAAAGACATGCAACTTCTGTTGTCTGCTGTTCCAGATTGCACCTATTTGAGTAAAAGAGTGTAAATGGTTGTGTATGTGATTAATACCCCCATTTCACTGGAGCACGGCGGACTCACGGAAGCAAAAATGTTGTCATCCGCAATCGTTCCGCAATTATTCCCTCATCTTCCATGTCATTCCGTGTGATTCTGTAGTTATTCCTCAAGTCTTCCTCCACTTCAGTATGCTTCCGGCAGGCCAAAATATTCTGTGAGCGTGCTTTTGAACATGTGAAAAGCACGTTCACAGAAAAAAAATTCCGTGAGTGTTCCGTGAGGTCACTTTGGCGTACTTTGCCGTACCTGTTCCGCACATGCTGTAAACATTCCGAGAGTGTAAGAATTTCTACTTTTCTATAGGATTTTCACCCATTTTCCGGGTAAAAGTACCGAAGCTCTTCTGTAGACTACGTTCCACACCTCTCCGCTACACGATTCTTGCATGCTGTAGTCCAGTGAAATGGGGATATAACCCTGTGATGGACAGGTGAGTTCTTTAGGCTATGCCCTGGCTTTTCCCAGAATCGCAACCCTAGTAGGAGTAAACGATCCTAAAAATTAATGAATAAATTATTGGAGAACACTTAAGAAGCATAAGGCACAGGGAGGAGAACCTGAAAGAGCCCAACATGGAGAATATGCACTCAGAGAATCATCCAAGATCAGGATTACACATTGGAGCAGCCTTGCTATGCCCATCATCACACTGAGACAAAGCCCAGGGAATCCTGAAATTTTAAAAACACAGTGTTTCATTCGACGTCCTTACTACATCTATGTCAGGTTTCCACTGTACCCTTCCACTTTTCCACTATTCAGCAAGCTTTCTGGAGTCCACATCTAAGTCTATGACACACTTCTACTGTGCCAATAAAGCCCATACTGGGTTTTACCTTTATGTTTCTACATTAACACTGCAGATACTTCGTTAATCTGTCTCTAGCCTCCATCAGTCCAAAGGACTATGGAGCTGCACACCGACTATGGAGACTAGCAGAGCCTGGGTAGGAAGTATGGAGGACAGGCTGTTACACAAGCAACAATTCCCACCCTCTTGGCGCTTCCGGAAGGATCCAATAGAAGGGCAGGAGCCGATACAACTGGGTTCCAGTGCCGCTGCAGGAGGTGCCAGAACGTTGCTGTGAATGAATTACCACAGGGGACTCCGACTTTGTTACTACGTTTTCATCGTTAACACCGGACATATTACATTGACACTATTGATACAGCGTCAACACTGTTATACACTGTTGTTACTATGTCAACACCATCAATACTACTTCGACACTGTCGATAATAAGTAATTCCCAAGATTTTGACGCATTTTGGTTCCACCGTGTCCACACGGCATTTTTTAACATGTCCAAAGCTCAACCACATCCACATCCATAGAGACCACATGCACATTACATGGTTTCACTGACTTCCTACTTCATTGTAAAAGCTTTTGCCTGCATCCATGGAATTTAATGAGGAAGTACTGGGAGCAGTGCTCCCCCAGTGCAGCTAACTTGGTTCTCAAGGGCTGGCCATGTCTCTTACTGTCTATGGTGAGATGCATGTAAAAGAACCATTGCTGACTTTCGTAGAGAGTAGCTGCAAAGCCGTCAGCGTGTTTCTGTCCCTCGTTAAAGAGTTGTGTCAGGAAGGGCATCTGACGTAAAAACCTATGCTGATTCAAATGTGAGACTCATTCAATGTGGTGATGAATATGTATGTATGTATGTATGTATATATATATATATATATATATATATATATATATATATATATATATATATATATATATATATATATATATATATATATATATATACATACACACACTCGGCCCCATACTAACGAAACCCTCTGGGTGTGAAAATTACGTGTTACGAAAAACATTTTCCTAAGTTTTTGTCCCCGGGATACTTCAAAATTCAAACGCGCCAATCAAAATTTCACACGATACATGAGTTGCTCTCTTATTGGCTGTCTCCCAACATCTTGCCTCGCTGGTGTCCCATTGGCTAGGAGGGATGACGCAGCTGAACCTTTACCAAACTTCCTGTTTGTCACACACATGAAGGAGAGTTGACTGTTGGCTTGTTTTGAGACTGATCATGCAGCGTTATACAGTATTTCGTTATTGCTGAAACCCCTCTACAATCGGGAAGATATTGAACCAGAAGGAGACCTTAAAGAGGAGATACAGTGACGGAGGCAGTTATTTTGGCACGATATTAAAACAAAGTGCTCCGTGGGAGAAGACCTCCAATCTTGCAAGGAAGCAAGTTAATATTGAATGACGACCTCTGATCTTTCAAACAGGTACTGTAATTCCGCTTTTAAATACAACATTCCGTCCATGTGTGTGTGTGTGTGTGTGTGTGTGTGTGTGTGTGTGTGTGTGTGTGAGAGAGAGAGACAGAGAGAGAGAGAGAGAGAGAGAGAGAGAGAGAGAGCAATAGAGACAAGGAGGCTTAACTCTTTAGTTTTTAGTTTAGTTTTTTAAGTTGTTTAATTCAGTAAATGTTTAATAAATGTGGCACATGTGAGCTCTGATCCCTCAATGAATAAAGTTAAGTTGAGTTTGGACCGCCGGTCTGTCAAGCAGGGAATGCTTTTTGAATTCCACGTCTTGTGGGTGTGGCCAGCAGCGCCACATTAAACATTTAATGTGTGTACAATACACATTTAATGCATACTGTATTGTGTGTCTGTGTGTGTGTGTGTGATAGAGAGAGAGAGAGAGAGAGAGAGAGAGGCAGGTGTGTGTGTGTGTGTGTGTGTGTGTGTGTGTGTGTGTGTGCGCGTGTGTGGGGGGGTGAATACAGTGTGATGAGACACAGGAATAAAACAATTAACGTAATAGTTTACTTTCTCTTTAAATAAATAAATCAGAAGCTGTCTTGATTGCTGATGTTTATAATTAATAATTAATTTTCTATGACTTTTAACACATATTTCATACAAAATTGGTGTACTTTTATCATTTTTAAAAGGTTTATGGGGTAGTTTTGGGAGCCTTGGAACGAATCGGGCGTTTAACATGCAAAATGTGCCCCCTACTTACGAAACTCCCGCGTTACGAAAAGGGCTCCGGAATGGATTAATTTCGTAAGTAGGGAGCCGACTGTATAGTAGTAGTCCCGAAGGCTTCGGGCTAAAAGAACCATTGCTGCTTTTTGTCAAGAAGAGGCTTCATAGAAATGTGTTTCTGCCCTGTGATGGCCTGGCGACCTCTCCAGGATGTACTCTGCCCTTGCCCGGAGTTGGCTGGGATGGACGCCAGCAGAGTACACCATGCCTTAAAGACATAACATATTTCTTTATAATTGTCTGTTATTGTACATGCTAACAATGCTAATATATGGTGTGCACCTTCTAATTAAATTCCTTAAATTGAATTATCAAACACACCATCCTCCAAAGTGCATGGAACCCATAACTGTGTATGTGTATACTTATTTTTCTTCAGCATCTGGCCTTCTTTCTGTTCACAGTTCACTTATTTTTGCAGCTCTGGTTAAGCCCCTTGAATCCCAGGAGCACATCCAACCAATTAAAACAACAGCATTATGTTTTTCCTGCACCCAGTAAACAAGCAAATGTCTGTGGCCTGCCCAGATGCTTATTATAAAGTTCCACTAATGTTAATACTGTACAGCTATCAGAGGCTAAAGAAAAGTGCTTTTTAACTTACCAGACCAGGCAGGATATGAAAGTGGACACGGTCATCAAATTGACTTCACATACTGCAGCAAATATAATAAACAAAAAAGGTCTGTGGAGTGCACGTCCATTTCTAACGTACATGTGTAGCGCTGCATGTTCCTGCCACAAAGCTAATGAAACATGACGCCTGAGGGAAACGTTCAGATTTCACTTAGACATTTGTTCCTTTGCTCTTATGAAACAACGTTGTTTTTGTTGTAGAGGTTAATGGAAGTTTATTACCGTAAGTCACATCCAGGTTACTGGTTTCCTGACCCTGAGTAAAGAGTCCCGACTGGGTGGTGAGGGTGGAAGCGTGTCAAGGGATCTCCAGGCCAGAGTCTGGGTGACCAGGTTTAACCACAGGTGCAGTATGCAGTTCTTCCCGCACTGTGCTTTACGTGCTTTTCATCATCAGCATCATCATCATCATCCTCACATTTCCACAGAAAGAGGACGACAATGGGGGGGGGCGTTGATTAAACAAAACTTTGCAGAATTGGTATTTTTACCAAATGCCAAATGCATGGTGGTAAAAGTGGGATACGGGTGGAACGTCCCGAGGAACCATGAAGTACAACCAGGGCTCTCTCTCTCTCTCTCTCTCTCTCTCTCTCTCTCTCTCTCTCTCTCTCTCTCTCTGTATGTCTGTCTTTCTATCTCTTTATTTTCTTCATTCTTTCTTTCAGTCTTTCTTTTATCTTATTCTTTATTTCTTTCTTTCTTACTTACTTAATTTAATACTTGTCTTTATTTGTTTTCTATTATTTTACAAAAGCAATTTTATAACGTTTAGTCTCCAGTTTTAAAAAAAGGATGTTTACTAAGTAAACTTTTTTTTTTAATACATATTTGTCAAAATTGCCAGCAACATCATTATTAGAATATAACACATAATTTTTAAAAACCCTTACCTTACATTTTGAAATCTATGATATTTAAATAAATGTTATTATTATTATAATTTATTTTTTGAACTGCTTAATCTTAATTAGGGTCGCGAGGAGGCTGGTACCCATCCCAGCAGAGTTTGGGCGAGGGCAGAGTGCACCCTGCACACTTCACCAGGCCATCACAGGGCAGAAACACGCTGACAGCTATACAGCTAATCCTATCGAAAGTCAGCAATGGTTCTTTTACATGAACCTCACACCATAGACAGTGAGAGACATGGCCGGCCTTTGATAACCCAGTTAGCTGCTCTGGGGGGACAGTGACAACCTTGTGGAGAGTGGGACTCGAACCTCCATCCTTAGGATCAATGATCCATCACCTTTACCACCAGGCCACCACTGCCTGTTATCATTATTATTATTATTATTATTATTATTATTATTATTATTATTGAATGAACACTGTTACATTTTTGGGGGGGTCCTTTCATTTATTATATTATATTATATTATATTATATTATATTTGTGAATTTTTATTTATTTATTTTTATTTTATTTATTTATTTATTTATTTTCTTGGAATGCTGTGCTACATTCCAATGTTCAAGAAAGTAGATCAGAAAAAGGGAAGAATTTATTTTACAGGCTTTAATTCACTATTTATACGACACTACATGGATTTTATTTTTTTGTTATTTTAATAAAAATTATACATGATATTTAACCTGGACGGCACGGTGGCATAGTGGAGGAAGCCTGGGGCTTGGCTCGGGTGCTTCTGTGGGGAGTCTGATTGTTCTTCCTGTGCTTGTGTGGGCTTCTTCTCAGTACTATGGTTTCATCCCACGGTCCAAAGACATGCACACAAGGGTTTAACTGGCCGTTCTGGTTTACATGGATATGAGTCTGAATGGTTGTGTGTGGATGTTGCTGTGCAATGGCCTGGCGAGATGTTCAGGGTGCATTTTGCCTTCCACCATTCTTCATAACAAAATTAAGAGGTTCAGCAAATTGTATATGTTTCTAGCGGGAACCAGAACAACCACACTGGGAGAAATTATGATACATAATTACTAAAAGAAACTGAGTGAGAGAGCGAGAGAGAGAGAGAGAGAGAGAGAGAATAATTGAGATTTGACCTTGAACGTAAATTGTTAAGATTATATAAGAACAATGTAAGAAAGAAGTATAAGTGTTGGGTTTTTTTTTAGGTAATTTAAAAATATAATTTTATTGACAATATAATTAAATATTAAAAAATATAAAAAAATTATAAAAATATAATTTTATTGACAATACACACACATGGCAGTGGTGGTCTAGTGGTAGGGCGCTGGATCGCTGATCCAAAGGTTGGGGGTTCAAGTCCCACTCTCCACAAGGTTGTCATTGTCCCCCCCCCAGTGCGGCTAACTGGGTTATCAAAGGCGGGCCATGTCTCTCACTGTCTATGGTGTGAGGCATGTAAAAGAACCATTGCTGACTTTCGTAAAGAGTAGCTGCAAAGTCGTCAGCGTGTTTCTGTCCCTTGCTAAAAGGGTTGTGACAGGAAGGGCATCCAACGTCAAAACCTCTGCCAAATCAAACGTGCGAATCAGATGATTCGCTGTGGCAACTCTCGAGTAAAAGGGAAAAAGCCGAAAGGAAGACAGACATATATACATATATATATATATATATATATATATATATATATATACACACACACACATTATTATATATATATATATATATATATATATATATATATATATATATATCAAATCGACTGTGGCTCATATTAAAATTAAACCTGGTGAGTAAAACGGGAGGTCCATTTCTAGGTAATGAACAGAACCTACGAGTTAATAAGTTACAGAAAAATAAACGAAGAAAGAAATATGTAGCACTGCGTGGAAACACCAGCGCCAACCTGAGAGGGACTCGTTCTCAGGTTCCTCACACCGGTGCTTTCTTTGGAGCGCCACCAACGCTTCAACTGTCTTTTCACAGAGTCGAGCTCTCTGGCTTGCTGTTTTTCTGCTAGGCCTTGGCGTTGCCCCGCTTACCTAGGATTTTTTTTTTTTTCATTCCTTCACTTTTCCTTCTTTTCGAAGAGACTTTCCTTGATAGTTCAGGTAAATAAGCTGAGCAGCTGAGCAAACAGAATGGAACGGCTCTGTGAGTGTGGAGAGAAACGTGGAGAGAAGGAAAGAGGAATCACAGCGGAGAAAGGGAAAAATTGATCTGAACAGGAGGGGTGACTGGGCTTTATGAGAGAGTGAGAAGAACCAGGTACCAGGTTCGGACTGATGATTTCAGGGCTTGACCCGGAGCTGTATTTGATTGACATGTGCTTGTACCTGGTAGATATACAACTCCTAATGACGACAGTGAGATTTCCAGTGAGAGCCGAATAGAACTGTGAGCACTTCGACTCTTCCAAAGCAGAGAAGCCTGAATGCTTGGAATCTTTTTTTTTTTTTTTTTTTTTTTTTTTAAATAATAATGACACATAATATAAAGAATCAGTTCTACCACCAGTCTTCACTTTTCTTTCTCACAGCTTGTCATATGAATCAGAATCAGAAGCAGAATACTTTACTGATCCCGGAGGAAATTCTGTAAAATGTGACTGAGAAACCACAAATTGTAAAAAGATGCTCTGCAAAAAAGAAGCACAGCCTTACCTTTGATACTTATAAGGCACTGACATTGAAAAATCCTTACATATACATACACACACATATATATATATATATATATATATATATATATATATATATATATATATATATATATATATATATATATATATATATATTACACTTTATATGTATATCTATTATTTTAATACATTTTTGTAATATTTAATTTGAATAGCTAATGCATGGTTCCTGAGCTGTGCGGCGGCAAGGTGGAGATTTTAAAAGCTGGTTGATACACACATCTACTCATAACGGGAGCCAGTGAGAGCTGACTGGCTGAGCTCTCAGTGACGGAGGGATGCTCTATGCTCACATTCCTGTCACTCAGAGTGAACCACTGAGACGGAAATGGGAGGAGCTTGATTCTGTGTCTGGTGAATCATTTCTGTGTAGATTTGGCCACATGTTTAGGGTTATTATTTTGCTGAAGGACTCAATGATGACCCATCTTCAACTTTTGGGCAGAGGCCACCAGATTTTGATTTTTTTTTTTTTTTTATGTAATCTTCTTCTTTTCCTTTTGGCTTTTTCACTTTTTTTTTTTTCCTCAGGGGTCTCCACAGCACAGTGAATCATCTGATTTGCATGTTTGATTTGGCAAAGGTTTTACGTCGGATGTCCTTTCTGACACAACATTTTAGTAATACCCCCATTTCACTGGAGCACGGCAGACTCGTGGACGCAAAATCATAGTCATCCTCCAACATGCCTCAATCAGTCTGTCATCTTCCGTGTCCTTCCGTACGATTCCAAAGGTATCCCTCCTCTTCCATTAGGCCAAAACTTTATTGTTCAAACATGTTCAATAGCACGTTCACGGAAAAAAATTCCAAGAGTGTTCCCATTGGTTTCGTGATCTTTCCTTTTATAGGGCAAGTGTTTCTTAACTTATCCGCAAGTCTTCCCTTCTCTTCCGTATGATCAAAAGCAGTGACGAGAGCTGCTCTACACACCACACACCATCAGCACCATCAGCACCATCAGAAGCAGCATCAGACCGAGCACTTGCTGGGTGCTTTGCCCCTCACTTTGGCTGTGGGTGCGGTGCGCTCTCTACTCCATCTGCACACATGTGATCATTGACATGAGGAGAATGATCATGCGCACTCGATCAAAGTCCATCTATGGCACACCATGAGTATTTCACCTTCTTCTGATTCACTGATACACTGCTGATTGTGGTTTGCTTGAGCCTTCGATCGAGTCTGATCATCCTGCTCATGCCGATGATCACGTGAGCGCGGATAGAGTAGAGAGCGCACAGCATGCGCCGCCTTATAATAAAGCCCGGATGATGCTCAGAAACGCACCACACACCAACCTGAAGGGAGAAGAACAGAAATCTTCACCACATCTCAAGCTAACACCTTGAAATGAAGCACTGGGGCTTTTTTATTCATTTATTTATTTTACCTGGCCATCAAATAGACTACAGATTTTCTTCTATAATCACCTGAAGAGAGGATGGTTTCACCACCCCACGAAACAGATCTGTCGTGAAAATGAAGTTTCAATAGAAAGTCTTTGTCCTGTCCTTTTATTTTTACTTATATTTGCTCTATGAAAAAGTATTGAGCACTCTCTTATGGAAGAATCTACTCAGAAAATTATATATATATATTGAGAGAGAGAGAGAGAGAGAGAGAGAGAGAGAGAGAGAGAAATACTGAATACGACTAAATTGAAAAAGAAGACCAACAATTTGAGAGTATAATAAGGGTCAATACGGCACGACTCACACGCTGCAGTGTTTATGTGACAGGAAGTGCGTCCCAATTTTGGCAATCAGCTGGTCTACAGGTTGAAGTTTTTCCATGTCTGTCCATTTGTGTTTTCTTGCGAGCTGTGCTTGGCTTTGTGGAAATGGGCCAATCACAAATGAGGGAAATTTACCTCTTTACTCAAAAACAACATGCACAGTCTGTGGCTGTTGTTATAAGCCAATAAAATTAGAATTTGAAGGTATCGGACCTGCCCGCATACTGAAGTACAGAAAGGATTGGCTCTCCGCTGCGCGCGAGATTTATTTATCTGTTTTTGTTTTATTTGATGGCTTTTTTTGTATTTTTATTGAAATGACAGTGAAATAATGTATTCATTATGCTGTGAAGAAAGGCCACCTGATTTATCTGAGAGCCAGACACAGACAGTCATCAAAAGAGCCACATCTTGCTTGCGAGCCTGAGGTTTTCGAACCCTGTTGTGACATATAAACATATAGTACTTTAATAAATAGCTTGTAAATTACAAACATATAGTATGCAGCTACTCTTTACGAAAGTCAGCAATGGTTCTTTTACATGAGCCTCTCTCAGAGACAGTGATAGACATGGCCAGCCTTTGATAACCCAGTTAGCTGCACTAGGGGGGACAGTGACAGCCTTGTGGAGAGTGGGACTCAAACCTCCAACCTTAGGATCTGCCATTCAAGTGATCCAGTTCCACCAGCCCACCACTGCCCTGATTTTTTAATTTAATATACCCCGGTATTTCAAAGCACTCATGATGCCATGCACCCTAGAAAGGTTCCCAGAGCCTCTGGAATAGAAACAGGCCCACAGCATCACTGATCCTCCCCCAAACTCCACAGTGGGCATCTTCTTCTTTTCCTTTTGGCTTTTCCCTTCAGGGGTCGCCACAGAAAACCATCCACCTCCACCTCACACGATCCTCTGTATCTTCTACTCTTACTCCAACTACCTTCATGTCCTCCTTCACCACATCCATAAGTCTTTGGTCTTCCTCTGGGCCTTCTGCCTGGTAGTTCCAACCTCAGCATCCTACTACCAATATACTCACTATCGCTCACCTGTACATGTCCAAACCATCTCAATCTTGCCTCTCTGACTTTGTCTCCAAAACCTCTAACATGTGCTGTCCCTCTGATGTGCTCATTCCTGATCCTATTCACCCTCGTTACTCCCAAAGAGAACCTCAACATTTTCATCTCTGCTACCTCCAGCTCTGCCTCCTGTCTTTTCCCCAGGGTCACTGTTTCTAAACCATACAACATTGCTGGCTTCATCACCATCTTGTACAATTTTCCTTTCATTCTTTATTGCATACTCATCTTTTGTGTTCTGCCAGACACCCTTAGAGCGTTTTTTGTTGGGCTCATCTGACCAAAGCACACGGTCCCAGTTGAAGTCCCAGTACTACTTAGCAAACTCAAGACGTTTGCATTTATGGTTGTGAAAAGGGGTTTGTTTTTGGTTTTTTGGGTGGGGGGTTTGTTTGATTTTTTTTGTTTGTTTGTTTTTTTTGATTGGCTGTTCCAAACCATAGGTATGAGTGTAAGTGGGAATGGTTGTGTGTGTTGGAC
>CM045728.1:102479314-102536814 GCA_024760905.1 Plotosus lineatus
GGTGGTCAGGCTCCGGGAGTGGATGAGATCCGCCCTGAATATCACAGGGCCCTGCATGTTGTAGAACTATCTTGGTAGAAACGTTTCTGCAACATCACATGATCATCAGGAGCCTTACTTCTGGATTGGCAAACTGGGGTAGTCGTCCTCTTTTGTAAAAAAGGGAGACCAGAGGCTGTGTTCAATTTATTGTGGCATCACACTGCACAGCCTGGCTGGGAAAGTCTATGCAGGGGTGCTGGAGAGGAGGATCCGACAGATTGTTGAACCTCGGATTCAGGAGGACCAATGTGGTTTTCGTGACACTCTCAACCAACGCTATACACTCTACTGGACCCTGGAGGGGGCTTGGGAGTTTCCCCAATTTGTCCACATGTGTTCTTTTGGATTCAGGGAAGGCTTTTGACTGTGTCCCTCAGGCTATCTTACGGGCCTGCACAGGGAGTATGGCATTCCGGACCCGTTGCTACAAGCCATTCGGTCTCTGTATCAATAGAGCCAGTGTTTGGCCCACATTGGTAATAACAGATCAAATTTGTTGCCGGTGAGGGTTGAAGTCCACCAAGGCTGTCCTTTGTCACAGATTCTGTTCATAAATTTTATCGACAGAATTTCTAGGTGCAGACTGATGCGTTGAGGGATTCTGGTTTGGTGTCCATCGGATCTCGTCTCTGCTTTTTGCTGATGACGTTGTCCTTTTGGCGTCATATCATCAATCCAGGACCTTCAGCTCTCAATGGAGCGATTTGCAGTCGACTGCAAAGCAGCCCAGGTGAGAATCAGCACCTCCAAGTCTGAGACCATGGTTCTCAGTCAGAAAAAGGTGGAATGCACCCTCCGGGTCGAAAATGAAGTCCTGCCCCAAGTAGAGAGGTTCAGGTATCTCATGGTCTTCTTTTCAAATGAGGGAAGGACGGAGCGGTAAATCGACAGGCAGATTTCCACAGCCTCTGCCGTAAAGCGGAGCATGTTTTGCTCCACCGTGAGGAAGAGGGATCTGAGCCACAAAGCAAAGCTCTCAATTTAGCAGTCAATCTAGGTTCCAACCCTCACCTATGGTCACAGGTTTTGGGTAGTGACTAATAGGACAAGATCACAGATACAAGACACTGAAATAAGCTTCCTTTGCCCGGTGGCAGGGTTCTCCCTTAGAGATAGGGTGTTAATCTCAGCAATCAGGAGGAGTTCAGAGTAGAACCGCTGCTCATCCTTCTTGAGAGGAGATAATGGAGGTCTCTGGTTAGTATGCCTCCCAAAAGCCTCTCTGGTGTGGTGTTTCGGTCATGTCCAACCAGGAAGAGACCCAGGGGTCGACCCAGAATACACTGGAGGGATTCTCTCTCTCAACTGGTCTGGGAATGCCTTGGTGTGTCCCCAGAAGAGCAGGAGGAAGGGGTTGGGGAGAGATGTCTGATGTCCTCGCGACCCCGCCCCGGATTAAGAGGAGGACGACGACGATGATGATGCTGATGATGATGATGATGACGATGTAGTTTGTTATTTCTTAAGAAGTCTACTTCTACAAATTCATAGTTAAAAAATTAATTACATGAATTGCTTTTTTTTTTTTAAACACATTTAAAAATTAACATTTATCATAAATTGGCTGCAGTTCAGAAGATAAGCTCAACTCTAATTATTACATTTAATAAAATTAATATTTAAAAGCATCTTGTACACTGTTTTATTGATTTTTTTTTTTTCCCCAACTAAATGTTGTAATATTTAATATCCACTTGTGAAGTGTTGCCTTCATTATCACACAACCACCATCAACCAGGGAGGGGCATAAGCATGCACATGCCCCCTTCGTGACATGCCATGCTGCCACCTGCCTCTTTATGAACTGTTGTGCATGCTCATTTGGAAGCTGCCTAATATATTCGGTGGGAAAGTGATATCCACCCCCTTTTATACAAATGAGTTCACAGACACTCATGGATTGGCTGGTGATTGTTGGGAGTGACATGGAAGTGAATGTCATCACACCCTCATGTGAGATCTCAGCCAATCAGCTCGCATGAACTCCAGGATTTTTAAATATTTTTATGGACTGAATGGCTGCAACATCAATCTGGATTCGAACTTGCGAGTCATCCACCTTGTTGATGGGCCATTTGGGAGCCAATTTTTTTTTTTTCTTTAGGTTTTTTAAAATGAAGTGTGTAATGCGTGAAAACAACAAAATAATTTGGAAATCAATATTTTGTGATCATTTGCAGAACCTATCTACAGTGCAACTGATTATTGTTGCAAAGTAAGACTGTTAAAAGTAATTTAAGATGGACTCCACTTCAGGGTCCTGATTTTGTCAGTGTCATGAAGACCATCTTGCAGAATACTGTATTTATATCTTTGAAAAACAACTCACTCCATAAACTACATGTTTTTGTTTTTTTTTTCCACAAATGTGGCAACTGTACTGTACACTACTGAGAATAACCAGTGATTCTACAACAAACTGTGAGTTAGATTTACATATTTTACCATATATTTTGTATTTATTTATTTATTTACTTACTTACTTATATATTTTAATCCTTTAAATTTCTTAAATGTCACAAAACTTATCACACAAAAACTCAAGGCATATTTTACAAATTTTAGATGATAAAATTTTGCTTTTTTTAAACTAGAATATTAAAAAAACATAAATTTCAAACAAATAAATGTATTATTTTTAATTTTCAAGTTTAGATCTCCACTACATTTCAACATAAAACTCGTGCAGGACATATATACGGATGGAACTCAAAGTCAAGGAGTAAATCTTGGTCTCCGTCAGTCAGCCTTTGGTTAATAAATGCCAGAGTCCCGAAATGTGCCCTCCCGGTGCACTTTAAACAGAACATCCAGTGTTCAGTACACTTTATATTTCTTTAAGCACTGCTGTTTTTCAGGCTTTTGGTCTAATCTTGGATGGCGAGCACATTCCTGACCCTGACCAAGGTCACGAGGGACCACCGTGTTCCAAGGGCAACAGGAACAGGGCAGGAACAGGTGTGGTGGAGAAGAGGGATGTGAGACGAGGTGAGCGTGGTGTTTAGCACACATTTGGACTCCTGCCAGCTCCATCTGCACCGTTCACCAAATAATTCGAGAAACAGTGGATTTTTTTAGAGGTCTGGGGAAGTTTGCACTTTTGTTTTTGAACTTTTAACAAAGTTGGGAATGTTCAGAGATGAATCTTAGAAGTTCAACGAAAGTTTCATTCAGAAATGTTTCTGTACAGTTGATATAAAAACTCGTTTATACACAGCTTGCATTTCCTTCAGTGAGAGAGAGTTTGAGGAAATTTTGGGATACTTCTAGGATGGTACATCACACACCTTCATTGAAGGCAGATTTATATGTTTATTTGGTAAAATTTTGTTGACTTTTTTACTGTTTGTTGCTGAAATTTAGAAATGTTTGACCCTCTTATGCATTAATCTCAGAAATGGCCCCACAACTCCTGACTGGAGGATCACATCCTGTTTTTTAAGAACATATACTTTCAGTATATTTTATTCTCTAACTGGCACCAGTATTATGGACTCACTCTTCAATCGCATGTAATTCCCAATCCACGTCTTCAACTGTGACGCAAGTTCAAAAAGTCCACCATACAAAGGCTTCACGGGATCCAAAATAAGTACTAATGTCTATCTTCTCCATATTTGCACACACTTTTAATTCATAAACACATGAAATACTTTTTTCTTTGGCGATCATGTAAAAGTCTGGTAAGTACATTAAGTGGTGCGGAGACGTCCGAGCTCTAGATAACCACGAGGAATTGGAAAATTAGAGAACGGAAAGACGAAATAAAGCACGGTGACAAAATGATCAAGGAAGAGAGAAATCCTTGTGGACAGCTTTTATATATCCTGAATTTCATATAACAAGCATTTAGGCTTGTCGTGGATTTTAACGGTCGTTATTTGAAAGAGAAGGGTGAAAGAGGGTGGGGGGGGGGGGGGCGGAGCTGGAATGGGGGCAGAAGGGTGGGATGGTGGAAGGTGGGGGGTCTTGGACAGGATCTCTGGCTTGTAGCTTCATCCCTGATCCTTCCATGGAACAAACTGCATTAATTAACAGCTTGTCTGTGCAGCGAAGTTTCTGGCAGCCCTGCGGAGCTGAGTGAAAACCTTAACGAATGGTTTTAATAGCCAAGCCAAAGCTCATATTATCTTCTGTTTCCCGTCTGGTCTTCAGGGAGCGTTCAGCGTCACTACCACTGTACAGATATGAGCAATTTGTATATGTTTCTAGCGGGAACCAGAACAACCACACTGGGAGAAATTATTACACATAATTACTAAAAGAAACTGAGAGAGAGAGAGAGAGAGAGAGAGAGAGAGAAGAGGCAGATGTACGTACTGGGTCAGACTGCATGGAAAGCCTTGTGTTGAGAAGAAAAGTGATTGATTCTAACAGCCCGAGTCCAAGCTTTGGTGGTCACAGCCTGCAGTGAATTGTCTTTGAGGTGATTACAAGTTGGCGAGCAAGTTTCACTTTGTGGAAAATTACATTTGGATGTTGTTTAGTTGGACAAAATAATGTGTAGGAAGCATTGTCGCATCGTATGAAAAAAATACAAAGAACTTCTCCGAGAAAATTTTTGTACATAAAACCAAACCAACAGTGACAACAACAAATAATAATAATCATAATAATAATAATAATAATAATAATTAACGGGCAGTGGTGGCCAAGTGGTATGGGGCACTGGAACGCTGATCCTAAGGTTGGGGGTTTGAGTCCCACTCTCCACAAGGTTGTCACTGTCCTCCTAGTGCAGCTAACTGGGTTATCAAAGGCTGGCCATGTCTCTCACTGTCTATGGTGTGAGGTTCGTGTAAAAGAACCATTGCTGACTTTCAACAAGAATAGCTGCAAAGCTGTCAGCATTTTTCCGCCCTGCGATGGCCTGGCGAGCCGTCCAGGGTGTACTCTGTCCTCACCCAGAGTCGGCTGGGATGCGTGCCAGCCATCCCGCAACCCTAATTAGGATTAAGCAGTTACAGAAAATAAGCTGAATAATAATAATAATAATAATAATAATAAGTGATGCCAGAAAAGTGCAGGCCAGGCCAGCAACAGTGGATTCATCTACACAGGCATGGCTAGTTTCTAAGCCTTCATCCGTGCAGGCACAGCCAGTTATAAAGCTTTCATCTGCACATTCATAGCTTGTTAGTAAGCTTTCTATTGTGCAAGCACAGCAACAATGCAATCATCTGCACAGACATGGTAGTTGCAATGCATTCAATGGTGTAGGCACGGCTAGGTACAAAGTACTTATCTGCACCGGCGTGTATAGTTACATTGCTTTCATCTGTGCAGGCAAAGCTAGTTCTTGAAGCATTCATCTGTGCAGGCACGGCTGGTTACAATGCATGTATATGTGGTTACAAAGGTGTCATTTGCGCAGGCACAGACAATTACAATGCCTGCATCTGCAAAGGGATGGCTGGGTACAATGCATTTTATAGGCAGAGGCATGGTTATTTACAAAGTGGTCATTTGCATATGTAAGGTTAGTTACAATGCCTTCAGTGGTGCAGGTGGAGCTAATTACAAAACCTTCATCTGTATAGGTGTGGCTTGCTACAAAGCATTGTTTCGCGCAGATATGCCAAGTTACAAAGCATTAATTTTGCACAGTTGGTTACACACTGTTCATCTGCACATGCACAGCTAGTTACTAAACGTGCATAGACCCAGCTAGCGAAAAAGAGTAAAAGGTTTATTTCTATTATGGCAGATGAATGCAATAATAATGCAGACTCCCAATAAAGGTTCTGTGCTCCTTCCAGGTACCGTACTGCCACAGCATCACGTTAAATGGCTGTCACCTAGACTTGTCTGAAACAGAAAAGGCGAGGCAAAGTCAGTTCACTTTAAAAGGGCAATGCTTTCTGTTGAGAGAAAACGTCTTTGCGTCAGCCGGCGCTCGGTGACAGCGGTTGTGAGTGTGAATGTGCCGAATGATGTATGAGCTGTTTTAAGGTTGAGAGAGTCCCATCGACAGCTGCTTGCTGCCATTCACACCTGAGAGCGCCTGGGTTCTGATGAGAATTAATGTACTCTGACATCCACAACGACTTCCCTCCCTACCCCCAGCCCACTGAGAGCTCCAAGCACAACTACAACCAAAGGAGAAGAAGAAGAAGAAGAAGAAAAAAAAATGGAGTCTAACTCGGAAGATAGAGATGGAGAAAATAATTAATTCTTTAATGCAGTACAATTTTAAAAGTCTTATCTGATTGAATTCGAAAAATGATTAAAAAATGAGATACTTGAACACGAGTTCTTGATTCATGGTATAAATGTATTTAACTATCTAGTGATACGTCGTTCTTCAGATATGAATACATACAATCATTCATCAATAGTAACATGCACAAAAATACCCAGCTATAACCTTTTTTTGGGGGGGCAGCCACAGCCTAATGGTTAGAGAAGCAGTTTGGGACAAAAAAAAGGTTGATAGTTTGATTCCAGACGCAGCAGGAAACGTGTGTGGTGGTGAGTGGGTGAGCTGCACTTCTCCTTTCTCCATATTCATGGATGAAGTGCCCTTGACCAAGCTACCTAAGCTCCAACTGCTCTTTTGGCGCCCCCAATGTGTGTGGCAACCCACTGCTCCGTGTGTGTGTGTGTGTGTGTGTGTGTGTGTGTGTTCACTGTTTACATGTGTTTTTGTGCTCACTTTGGATGAGTTAAATGCAGAGGAACTAATTTCCCTTGCTGGATTAATACAGTAAAGTAAAAAAGAAAAAAAGAAAAAAATACCCGCGTTCATCACTATTTGTCCTATCCTTGCTCACTAGACATGAGGAACCGTACAATCTAACTGGCTAATCTGCTACTACAATATTAGCTTATATCCCATTATCATTATTGAAACATTACTGGAGGAAAAAAAGGAAAACGCTCATGACTTGTTCTAAGCTAAAGGCTAAGGCTAGCCAGTCTTTTTCACCATTCATTCAAAACAACCACATTTTATACATTTTTGTTTGTTTGCTTGTTTTAATGTTTAAAATCTTAAACCCTCCACCCCTTACAAATACTACTTTATCAGCTTTCCTCATGGAATAAGCCTTCAGTCTTTGGTATAGCATAATGCCAGTGTCCAGAGGAAGTCTGTACCTGGTATGATCTACTGAGCTAATTAACGTACTAGCTAGCTGAAAGCAACCACCGTTTTTTTTTTTTTTCTTGTTTGTTTTTTGTTTTTTTCAGTCCATAAAAAGAACAGAGCATAGAATGATACAACTTTATCTGCTTGCTGCAAAGAACAGGTCTCTGATCATGGAAAGCCTTGTGAGCTATGAGATTACATTTGATTCGAGGAATAACTGTTAAATGTGCATTATATATATACTGTATTTTTATCATTGAAATACAGTGTTATGATTCAGAGAAACTCTGTTTATAATTATATCTTGGGTGCACTTGGAGAGCACAAACCTCTGCAAAGGTAATAACAATAATAATAAATCATACTTCATACAGTATCTTACCACACGGTGTTAAAGAATCTTTGAAAGAATTCCCAGATACAGAATTCGTACACACACACACACACACACACACACACACACACACTTACTAGTGAACATCCAGGGACAGGACATTGAGACAGTGGACAGTTTCAAGTACCTGGGTGTTCACCTTAACAATAAACTGGACTGGTCCCACAACACCAACGCCCTGTACAAGAAGGGCCAGAGTCGCCTCCACCTTCTGAGGAGACTCAGGTCCTTTGGAGTATGCAGACCTCTGCTCAGGACTTTTTATGACTCTGTGGTAGCCTCTGCAATCCTCTACGCTGCCATCTGCTGGGCCCCGGGCAGCACAGAGCGGGACAGGAAGAGACTGAACAAGCTGGTCAGGAGGGCCAGCTCTGTCCTCGGCTGCCCACTGGACTCTGTGGAGGAGGTGAGTGAGAGGAGGATGGTAGCAAAGCTCACATCCATCATGGTCAACAGCTCTCACCCACTGCACCAGACTGTAGAGGAACTGAGCAGCTCCTTCAGTGGACGACTGAGGCATCCTCAGTGCAGGAAGGAGCGCTACCGCAGGTCGTTCATTCCCACCGCTGTCAGACTGTACAACGCCACTTTGTAACTGTCTGTGAAAATACCGGTTATGTGCAATAAAAACCCCGTGCACTTTAATCAACCACATCTACCCCACTGACTGTGAACCATATCAACCCATCTACTCTGCACTCAGATACATTACACTTTAATATAGGCCAGTCTACAAAGTTGCTCCATTCTTTTCTTTTATTGTTTATTAATTTATACTATTTATGTATCTATTCATTTATTTACTTATATAATATATATGTATGTGTGTATGTTTGTACTTGTATCTATTTTTGCACCCCCTACTGATGGTACCTCAAGAGCCTGTAACAGTGAATTTCTCCATTGTGAGATTAATAAAGCTGTATCTTATCTTATCTTATTCGAACTGGATCATCTCTAAGATTCACTCTAGTGTTACATGGGCCGTACTCCACAAATCCAAAAACATTAATCCAAATCCAAAACAGACAGAAAAGCAAAGCAATGCTGACACAAACTTGCCCTTCTTGGCATTACATTACATCACCTCTCCTTCTTGGTTAAATTAGTGCATGTAGTTATTTACACATTGATTTACTGTTTGGGCTTTGGTAAATGTTTAAATGTGGACCTTTTGCAACCTTTGCACATGCCAGTATGAAAATTGAGGTCTGTTTGGGAAGCCTGAATGAAAATATATAAATTTTCCTGATGGATGAAAATTGTAACTTCTTTTAAAAGCAGCAAGTGTGACTAGGATACCTGGAATGATTTATAATTTACTCCATATGTTTTAAACTCAAGAATCCTGGGTCAGAGATTTACACTTCCTAGTATAAAAATCTCAACGTGTCCTTCATCAAATCAATCAGAATTATGAACTAATCCCAATGATATACTGTACATACAAATGAATATCGATATTGTTTTGCTTTAATAGCTTACTGGAGTTTATCACTAAAAAGACAATAACGGTAATAAAAGACGTTTAGAATGGCTATCAGAGAGCACACAAACAGTAATGAAAGCTTGAAGTATACTATAAAATTATTTTAAGTGATCAATATATCATGGTACACAAAAATCTGAATAAATTTCACATATATAACCTACAGTGGAGTATTCTCATATAATAATGAGAATTGAAATGGGTGTGTTCAAAAGCTACCAGGTTTCGCATTATTGGGGTGGCTAACACTTTTGTTTCACACCAAGAAATTTTTGTGGATAAAGTTTGAATGCTTGTCCCACTTAAACGTACACTATATCTGTTTGTACCATATTTTTCGGCCCATAAGGCACACTTAAAAGCCTTTAATCTTCAAAAAAAAATAATAATAATAATAGTAGTGATTTTTTTTTTTTTTTTAATGATGTGCCATGTAATCCGGTGCACCTTATGTATGGACGAAATTGCGTTACTCCATGTGCAGCCATCTCACTGATACCATCAAAACCCAAGTGAAGCAAACTAATTCAGAGCTTACCATCATTCTGGGTGGATTAACCAAAGAACCCCAACCGCTACAGGTCATAAGTTAGAGGGATCCAAGCTTTATGTCCAAATACCGGCATTACGGCTATCATAGTCAGGTGACTCGCTGAGTAATACATGAGTGGCTGAGAGAGGTTTACGTCATGGTCACAAGACCGGAAGACTTTTTCCACCTAATTTCCATCTCTACCAATCATCCGTCTTGTTACCAGGATGCTTCTGCGTCTCCGGATTCTCAGATGACTGAATAAGAGTCTCACTGTTTGGGATAAAGCACTGCTACAGGTCTCCTCCTGAGACCTCGGATTAACCTTCCTGAATTTTCAGTTACACTGATACAGCTCCTGATGAGTAGTGACCTCCATTCTATAATGAATACAATACTCACACTGTTTATGAGCGCTGCCATGTTTGTTACTGTGATGACACTGTTGCTTTAAGGGGGAGTGGCTGAGAGATGTTTACATCTTAAACCAGGAAGACTCTCCATCTCTATTGAATAATAAATAATAAAATATTATAATATAATATAATCATCAAAAATAGTAGACAGATCCAGGCTTTATGTCCAACTCGAGCAACTGTTAAGCCCAGACACTGAAGATGAAGAATTTGATGGATTTGTGGAAGAGGAATGAACTGAAAAAGGGAGTTTATTGTTTTATATTGTTACTGTTAAACCTGGGGTGTATGCGTTGGACCCAGAGATGCAGGAGACCATAAGAAGGTTCAAACGATTTATTAAGCACTAGGAACTGTACATCACGGGAATACTAAGTCTACGGAACTGGTCGAGCACGAAGCAAGAACCAGGGGTCAAAGAGAAAGCTGAGGAGCAGAATCACGGGGGAAGCAATCTTCTGACAGAGGAGGGAAGCGCGCCACTCCCATTTATAGCTGGCTGCTTGCTGATTGCAGATTGGGACGAGGTGTGCTCTGCTGGAACTCGCCTGCCGGCAACCGCCACGCCCCTCGCCAGCACCTGCAGAGTGACTAGAGAAGAGAATAATGCCGCCAGCCAACACAGACCATAACAGCACCCCCACCCCCCCACCCCCAAGGGGCGCCACCTTCTCTTTTTTTTTGTCCGGGGTTTGTCTGGGAACTGTCGATAGAATTCATCTAATAAGTCCGGGTCCAGGATTAGGGAGCGAGGAATCCATGAATGCTTTTCGGGACTATGCCCCTCCCAGTTCACTAAGTAGTGAAACCCTCGACCCCGCCTACATACATCAAGGATGCAGCTGACTGTGTATGCGGGATGTCCATCAATCAGTCGAGGAGGAGGGGGTGGGGAGGTCGGTGGGGGGTAGAGGGGACTTTCTACCGTGGGCTTAATTAGGGATACATGAAATACTGGGTGTATCTTGAGTGAGATTGGGAGTCTCAGTCGGACGGCGCTGGCGTTTATAATTTTCTCTATTACATAGGGCCCAATATATCTGGGAGACAGTTTTTTGGAGTCAACTTGCAGGGGCAGGTCCCGGGAGGAGAGCCACACTTGTTGCCCGACCATGTAGGGAGGTGCCTGGGTTCGGTGGCGATCGGCAATCCTTCGGTTTCGGGCCACTGTTCGTTTCAGGGCAGCCCGTGCTTCTTTCCAGACCCAGCGTACTCTGTGAAACTGTGCCTGGATCGATGGGATGGCCACTTCGACCTCCTGGCTGGGAAACGGGGGGCTGGAACCCATTAATCACCATGAAGGGGGACATCCCGGTGGCGGTACAGATCAGAGAATTGTGTGCATATACGACCCATGGGAGGTGTGTGGCCCAGGAGGCTGGGAGGCAGGAGGCGACGTAGCGCAGGGAGGATCTGAGGCTTTGATTCGCATGTGCTGCCTGCCCATTCGACTGAGGATGGTACCCAGAGGTCAAGCTGCAGGAGACTCCCAAGGTGTCGCAGAACGCCTTCCAAACTCTGGATGCAAACTGGGGGCCCCTGTCTGAAATGACGTCCTGGGGGATGCCATGGAGGCGAGTTGGATTAGGAGACCAGCTGTTTCTATTGCCGCGGGAAGTTTGGGTAGGGCGACGAAATGGACCGCCTTGGAGAACCAGTCCAATTCTGTCAGGATAACCTTGTTACCTTGTTGTTGTCAGACGGGGGTAAACCTGTGACAAAATCCATCGCAATGTGCGACCAGGGGCGATGGGGAACAGGTAATAGTTGGAGGAGGCCCGTGGGTGCACGATGGGAGGACTTGCTCCGGGCACAGGTGGCACAAGCTCCCACAAACTCCCTGGTGTCAGCTGCCATCGTTGGCCACCAGAAGTGTTGTCGGAGCAGGAGGAGAGCTCAGTGGGCTCCAGGGTGGCAGGCTAATTTTGAGGAGTGAGCCCACTGGAGTGCTGGGGTTCTGGCCAGCGGGGGAACATATACTCAACCTTGGGGACACCCGATGGGCTCCAGTTCCCCCTGATGGGCGTCCCAAACTAGTTGTTCTACCTCCCATTGGGCTGCTCCGAGTATACAGGAGGAGGGCAGGATGGTCTCCATGGTAATGTCTTCACCCGAGGAGAACTGCCTGGAGAGAGTGTCTGGCTTTGTATTTCAGGAGCCAGGTTGGTATGTTAGTGTGAAGTTGAACCTCCCCAAGTAGAGTGACCATCGTGCCTGCAGGAGTTCAACCTCTTGGCTGTACAGAGGTAGGACAGGTTTTTATGGTAAATCCAGACCACGAAGGGGTGGGCTGCCCCTTCCAGCCAGTGCCTCCACTCTTGGAGCACGAAGACCACCACCAGCAGCTTACGATTCCCAACATCATAATTCTGTTCCCCCGGGGATAAGCGACTCATTAATGTATGCCCCCATGGCGTCTTTCTCTGGCTTAGAGAGGTTGTATAGTCGCTGGGAAGGGAGTGTGGAACCTGGGAGTAGGTCAATGGTGCAGTCGTATGGTTGATGAGGAGGTAAGGAGTGAGCCTGGTCCTTGCTGAAAACCTCTTGCAGGTTGTGATATTCTTTGGGCACGCCGGCTAAGTCCAGATCCTCTAGGTCGACCGGGGTTCGTGAGGCTTGGGAGGGTACAGCCGCCATTAGGCAGTGTTGCAGACAGTAGTCACTCCAGCTGTGTATGGTGAGGGTGCGCCAGTCAATGTGGGGATTGTTGGTCTGCAACCATGGCCACCCCAACACTAGGGGAGAGAGAGAGGCAGGGAGAACAAACAGTTACAAATATTCCTGGTGGTTACCGGACAAGGTGAGCTTCACTGGCTTGGTCTTGTGCGTGACGCGAGCTATGAGTGAGCTATCTATGGCCACTGCCTCCTTGGGGGTCTCGAGTTCATACACGGGCAGGTCGTGGAGCTCAACCATTCCCGGATCGATAAAGTTAGCGTCAGCACCTGAGTCAATAAATACTTCTACAGGATGAGAGTGTTACGAGGAGTGTAGCGTACCTTGAACTTGCAGGCACTTTCCGATTGTCGTGGAGGATCCTCTCGTAGCAGTCGGGCCCTGGGCGAGGTAATAGCCCTTCTCAGCGCAGTAGATGCAGAGACCGTTGGCCAGCCACCGGTGCCTCTCTTCAGCCATCAGTCTGGTGCGGTTCACCTGCACGGGTTCTTGACCGTCATCCTCCCTCAGAGGGGGAAATTGCGAGTGAGTTCGAGGTGGGGCCCCCTTCCGGGATCTATCCCTCTCTCTCAGCCGGTTGTCCAGTCTGGCAGACAAGGCGATTAACTCCTCCAGAGTAGTCGTCTCGTCTTGGGCCGTGAGCTCGTGTTTCAGCCATTCATTAAGCCCCTGCAGGAATGCCACCCGAATCCCACTGGGGATTTAGCTCAGTTGGTAGAGCGTCCGCTTTATCCTCCGGTAGGTCGGAGTTCGAATCCGGCCGCGTCATACCATAAGACGTTAAAATTTGGCAGTTGTTGCTTCCTGCTTGGCGCTCAGCATCAAAAGGATAGAACAACGCAATAACTGGCGCTGCACAGTGGCGACAGGTGCCTAGCGCACAAAGCAAATTTCAATGTATGTAATGTACTTTGACAATAAAGAGTTGTTTGTTGTTTGTTTGTTTGAAGCGTGGGGTCGTTCCAGTCGCGTTCGATGGCAAGAATCCAGAATCGGATGGCGTACTCCGCCACCGACTGTGAGCCTTGCCGAATTCATAGGAGCCGGGAGCTTGCCTACTCCCCTTTCGCCGGACGATCAAAAACCTTCTTCATTTCTCGCATGGAAGTCTCAAACTTTCCATGTGGAAATTTCCATCCTGTTGCTGAGGTTGCAAAACATAAAAAAATTAATAATTTCTCAGCAAAGCGACAACTTCACCACCTTCTCGTGACATGTGCAGACTGTTTGGGAAGAGTTCCAAACTATTTTGTGTTAGAGCGTTCTTTTGTGTGAATTCATGGTAATGGCAAATATTTTTGAAAGTTTTTGTGATGAGTCACAAAGCCAGGTGTTCAGAATGCGAATGTCGCAAACTGCCATTTGCATGAGTCATTTTTCTATCACAGCTCTAGTGTGAACACCCCTGAAGAATTGCCTTTGATTGCCAAAAAAATTCTGGATTCAACCATCATGACCGATGGGGGTCTGTCTGTATGAAGTTCATGTGTTCTCTGCATGCTTGTATGGGTTTCCTCTATGTACTCTGGCTTTCTCCAACAGTCCAATGACATCCATATTATGGCAAGTGACTACTCTAAATTTGCTCTGCGTGTAAATGTGAGGGTAATTGTATGTTTGTCTGTGTTAACCCTGTGATAGACAGATGATTGTTCAATGTATTAACCCGGCCTCTCACCTAAACCTAGCTCTGTTTTGGCTTTAGATTTCCCTGTGATGCTGAAGAATAAGCAGTATAAATAATGACTGGGTGGATGGATGGACAAATGAAGAAAGTCCATTGTGGCTCTTGTATCATTTTCTTAAACATGTTCCTTGTATTGGAAAATTTATCACAAGTGAAAGGTACAGACGCTCCCCAACTTACGTTTTAGTTCGGTTCCGGACGGCCGAACAAAAGGTGAAAAAAAACTTAAGTTTTTAGTATACGTTCCAGTGACGTATGACGTTCATACTGTACTATACATCCATAAATACCATTACCGTATCTCATAAAACACCCCTAAATCAATTATTATAAACATAACATTGTAAAATAATATCAAATATATCAAATAATATCAACATTAATTGAAATAAATTAAATTCAAGCAAAATAATTTCAAATAGATAAATTTTAATCAAATTCACTCATCAAATATCAAATACAGTATCGAATATAACCTTTAACATGCTCTCTGATGCAATCTTTCTGCTTGTAAATGGTTCCGATGGTCGATGGAGCCATTTGGAAGAAACGTGCAACATTCACGTTTTTTTTCACCAGCATCAATTTTCTTGATAATAGCCATCTTCGTTTCAAACACGATGGTTTGCTGCTTTTTCTGATTACCGCTTTCACTAGTAACTAGTGATCACTAGTAGCTTCTGACCAACCATATTTGCTTAGGGTTACAAAAGTCCGCAAAACAGTGTAAACAGAAAGATCACAGAGACGACGTCTTAACACAGGGGAAGCACGCGGTGAACTGGGAAGAAAGAGGGCAATTTCAGTCTGTCGTTTATAAACAATGGACGCTGTGTCATGTGGACGTAGCTTATTATGTCAGCGTACTACGCAGGTACGTCTCGTACTACAGAGAGCACACTAAGCTCAAAATTTGACATAATATTATTTTTTTAAACATAAAATCGAAAAATACGTACAACGAATGATCATAAGTCGGGGGAGCGTCTGTATTTTCATGAAAAGTTTCAAAGTTTGGGTTCAATTGTATCCGCATGAACGTCAATTAAAATAAACTTTCATTTGATCTCATCTTCTTCTTCTTTTTCTTTCGGCTGTTTCCGTCAGGGGTCGTCACAGCGAATCATCTGCCTCCATCTCACCCTATCCTCTGCATCTTCTTCTCTTACACCAAATACCTTCATTTACCACATCCATAAATCTTCTCTTTGGTCTTCCTCTTGCCCTTCTGCCTGATAGTTCCAGCCTCAGCATCCAACTACCAATATATTCACTATCCCGCCTCTGTACATGTCCAACCCATCTCAATCTACTTCATTTTATCTCATATCAAATTAAAATAAAGGTATAAAAGTCTTTATTGTGGTCTAATCCTTGTATCAGACTCCTAACAAAGGGCACTTCAAAAAGTTAAAGTGGACTGCTTGTCCCCTGGGACCCTTTGGCGTGATGAGGGGGAATTCAGAAGTCCCAGTGAGGATATCGTTCTTATGACCATGTGTACTTGTTTAGTTCAACTAACTTTGAAGGAAGAAAGAAAAGTAACACAGATTTTACGGCCAGTACAAACAACATGTATCCAGACAACTTACTTCCTGGAGCCATATTCTTTTCCATTACCTTCTTTTCCACATCCTTCATTCAATCCATCACCTTCAAACAAAGTTTCCATGAGGCTGACCATTTATGTCAGTGGAGGTCACTCTGACCAGGAAGGTATTGAGGTTTTAATCCTTAGAAAAGATGAGAAACCACTAGAGATGGTGGGAGAGAACATAGGAAGGACTTAAGGAGGGAGGATTTGGCTACAAACCAAGAAGATAGCTTTTGGCAGGATGGTCACCCTGCCTGGGGGCAGCCGGTGGCTAGTAGTGCCCAGAAACTCCCAGAGGACCTTTCAAGGACCATGAAGGTGCTGTAGGACGGACACTCGGCCTCCTGCCAGATGAACAAACTGTGGAATACCGTTCAGGCAAGTAGGTCCTTGTAAACCACCACTGAAATTCCAGTGAGAGCTTGACTGTGTGTGTGTGTGTGTGTGTGTGTGTGTGTGTGTGTGTGTGTGTGTGTGTGTGTGTGTGTGTGTGTGTGTGTGTGTGTGTGTGTGTGTGACGTCAGTACAGACCAACAACTATAATTCACACATTCACATGGGATGCGGTCATGTCATCCTGACCTCAAAGGCTGGCGATGATGCCCTCCATTGCAGCTTGTAATAAGCACTGTGGTCATTCTGTGCAAGTGGCTTTCAGGTTTCTAGGCGGCAGTAACTCACCAGTTGCCTGTTTCATTCATTTGATACTCAATTTTGTGTTCATCTTGGCGGCTTTCTTTTCGTGGGGAGTCATGTAGCTTGTGTTAAGGATAAGCTGTGCCAAAACCACACTGCTGCCCTAATAAAAGAAAATTATGGACCTGTCTCTGTCCTGTTTGAGACTAAGTAGGCATGCTTTTTTTAATATAGTTTGGAAATATGTGTTTGTGCAGCATGGTGGAACTGTAGGAACTGTTAATACCTCATAACCCCAGGGTTTGCCCATCAATCTTAAATTGGAGTAAATATATGTTTGGGTTTGTACATTCCTTTTTAAAAAGTTTCATCTGGGTTCTCTAGTTTTGTTCTGATTTTTAAAAATGGAGATAGGACAAGTGGGGGCTTTAGGTGTTCGAGCTAGACTATATTTTTGTCTTCCTACTGTCCCAGAGATACGTCACGACCCTGATCAAAATAAAATGTTTATTGAAGATGAATGAAGGCACATTTGCATCATTTGCATCATTTGCATCTTGCAAAGACTTCTGTATTGACTGAATGCTACAAATGTGCGTCTATAGTGGATAGTAGTAAATACTGTGCACCAATCAAGAGGTAAACATAGGCATTTATATACATTTTACCTCCATTAAAAGAGTCTTGCCTTAGCCTTGGCTTATGTGTTTGTCTCTTAGTGGGATTAAGGAAAACGTCCATGAAATTTCTCCAGAGGCAGCGTTTTGTGCCAGGAAAAATCTATTCAATTTTCGAGATGATACTCATCAAATTCTGGATTCAAGAATTTTTTCAAGGATTTTGATAATATAGAACGAATTTTGGTTCATTTTAGATTATTGGACTTGACAAAGGTTTGCACTCTTCATGACTCCTCATACATTATAAATTACTAATGCTTAAGGTTAGGGATAGGGTCAGTATGTGTAGTGGTTAGCATGTCTGATTTTAGCAAGAAGGCTAAAGGCTAAAGGGTTTTAGTCCTGGGCTCAACAATGACATCTATGGGTGGAGTTTCTATGTTCTCTCCATGTTTGAGGCTTCCTCCAGGTGCTTAGGTTTCCTCCAACAGTCCAACTACATGTATATTTGGCTAATTGTACATTCCAAAGGTGTGAGTTTGAATGGCTTTGTGTGTGTGTGTGTGTGTGTGTGTGTGTGTGTGTGTGTGTGCATGTGTATGTGGGTGTGTGTTTCCCTGCAATGGACTGACAATCTGGCCACATAGTGTTGAGAGAGGCTCCAGCCTCCCTGAGTAACAGGTTGTAAGAGTCCTAGTAAGAGTAAGTGGCTCAAAAAATTAATAAAATCGGATTAGTTCTAAGTTGGGAGCTAACATTATTACACATCCAAAAAAATTAATTAATATTTCCACAATTGAAAAAATATTGAAGCAAATAATTTTTTATATGTAGCTCTTTATTTTAATATTCATGTTTCATTTGAATATATATCAGTCCAACAGGTTTAAATAAAATGTAGGAAGCAAGGGGAACACCTGAGGCACTGTTCACCAGAATGTGGAATATTTGTAAATAACTCGCTTTTTCATCTGATATTTTAAAAATCCCACAAATTTCTGTCCAAACAGTTCGTTCAAAGTCCCCACTGGACCTGTACGTACATCAGAAAGTCACTTACCCCGACATCCAGTGGGCAAACATTGTTCACAGCTGAGTAAACACAGCCGGAGAGAACAAGACATATATTGCAGCCACTCTATTTTCCTACTTTAAGACGGTCAAATCCCTTGCTACATAGGTACACACACACACACACACACACACACACACACACACACACACACACACACACACACACACACACACACACACACACACACACACACATACATTCAACCTCTTCTCCACTTCCCAATTCATTTGTCTCCTTTACTCTAACAATATTTCAAACAGGCTCAACATCGTGATGAAAACCAGACCACTTAAAGCTGCTGGAGGATGAAACTCAGTGTGTAGATGATGTTGAAAAATTCATGTTAAATGATGTCGAAAAACCATGTGAACAAACATCAATAAATCATTCACACTGAATAGATAAGATGGACATAAATACAGATATTTTAAGGATATTTATTTCTTTTAAAGTGTCTGATGTGAACCTCAGGACAAAGAATGTTCAACATAAATAGCACATAGACAATGTTTATTTATTTATCCTTAGTACCTGCCTGCTCAGGATTGTCATGGCTCAAATTTGGTCTTTTTTTAAATGTTGGGAAATGTAAAAAACAAAATAAGCTGTAAAATACCATCCATTTCTTTGCTGAACCTCTTGGTAGCAGGAATCTTTTTTTTTTTTTTTTTTTTTTTGAATGGAGTAAGCTGTTAATTCGAGATGTTAACAGTTTATGGAGAACTGTTTAAATTATTTAGCAAATTTGTTTCTATTGTATTTCTACTTATTTGTGTCATTGTCAGTTGTAAAATGCATTAGAGAAATAAAACAGAATTGGATTAAATTGAAGCGTATCTCAGCCAATTCCTTGCAAAGGTGGGGTACACCCTAAACAGATCCCCATGCCATCACAGAGCCAACACATACACAACCATTCACACTCATACCTATGGGCAATTTGGACCAGCCAATTAACCTAACGTGGGGCAGTAGAAGTAACTCGGTGTTTAAGGCTCTAGGTTACTGTTCAGAAGGTCGGCAGTTAAAGCCCCAGTACCACTAAGCTGGCCCTTGAGCATGGCCCTTAACCCTGAAGTTGCTCTGGATAAGGGCATCTACATATTTAATTAATGTTAATGGAAATGTCTAGGTCCTGGGGCTGTAGGAGGAAAGCAGAGTACCCAAAGGAATCCCATACAGGCACGGTGAGCACATGCAAACTCCACAACGGACTCGAAATTAGGAACCTCTTGCTATGAGGCAGATGTGATAAGCACTGTGCCAGCCGTTAAATAATATCACAACTGCAAAACATGTCTAGAATGAGGATCAAGTGAGTAATACAAGGATGCAAGTTAAGTGTGTTGGGAGGCACCCACAGATTCAAACAGCCAATTATATTCACATTCACACCGAGGAATAATTTAGAGTGGGTAGTTGACCTCAGATGCATGTCCTGGAGGGATCATGTATTCGACAAGGAATCCCATGTAAGCACTGGGGAAATCATGCAAACACCTTCCAGAAACATTTCAGTCAACCAGTGCAAAATGTCACATCACCATGATGACCAACCTTGAAAATAACAATGAAGCATATTCCACCAGTAATAAACTAAACAGGTTTTTTAAACTCTCATTGGCACATTTACTATCTATATTGTCCAAAGCATCCCCAAAAAAATAAAAATAAAAATAAATAAATAAATTTAAAAAGCTGAATACTCTTTTTTTTCATGGAGGGCAATTTATCCTAGATCACAGTATGTGATCTCCACGGCATTGTTGCTCCATGTGTTCAGGTCAAGGCTCAGCAACATTAATGTGGCAATAGAATGAAGCAGCTGATGAGCTGAATGGACTGAATGAGCAGGTCATCACATCAATGGACTTCTTCCCTGATGGCACGGATATAAAATGGCGATTCAAATAATGAAAGATTGGTTCAAAGAGCATGATATATCATTTTCATATATGTATTGGCACCCCAGATCGTGACCTTAACCCTATTAAAAGTGTTCAGGATATGCTGGAGAAGACTTTATGAAGAGGTTCAGTTTTTCCTCATCAGTTCAAGATGTCGATGAGAAATGAACCCGACACTGGGTGGAAATAAATATTACATCTCTTAAGTTTGATGAAACAATGGCTTGACGAATATGTGTTGTAAGCAACGCTGAATGAGGAAAAATTATATATTCATGTGTGCATTTTTTTTTTTTTTTTTTTGACTGGGCACTGTATAACTAAATTTCCCCCACTGCAGCTAACTGGGTTATCAAAGGTCGGCCATGTCTGTCACTGATTATGGTGAGAGGCATGTAAAAGAACCATTGCTGACTTTCGTAAAGAGGAGCTGCAAAGCCGTCAGCATGTTTCTGTCCCTTGCTAAAAGGTTGTGTCAGGAAGGGCATCCGACGTAAAAACCTATACCAAATCAAACATGCGAATCATTCGCTGTGGCGACCCCTGATAAAGGGGAAAAGCCGAAAGGAAATCTCTCACTGTATAACTAAATTTGTTCTGAAGACTTCTGCACAGTATATTTTATATATTTAAAAACCTCTGCCTTTGTTTAATTGGTTCAACTTTGTGAGCTTGCACTGAAGCACCATGTCTCAGGATACTAGTTAGAAATAATCATTTGGTGGCTTTGGGTCACATCTTCATTGACCTTGGAGGGTTATAATGGTAATTATAAGCTTGGCCCCGTTGCCCTCTGTATCATTAAACTGCACTCTAATGTATGCATCCCTTTCCATACTAAGGCCCCAAATGTAACAGTAATCAGCACGTCCATATGACAAGTGCGTTATGAGTTTAATGATGGATTTCAATGACTGCCTGGCATTTTATTGAAATTTCCTAGATGTGGATGGAGAAGTTAAGAAAGGAGCAAAGCTAGCAGGCACTGCATGGGGCTCTTATTAGTTACGTCAACCACAGCAGCCTCGGGGCCATGTTATTTTACATCCCCCCTTTGGATATGAAAATGAGGGCAAGGCCACTAACAAAGCTCCTTGGCTCCTGATCTAATTAAACTGACCAACGTTTATGACGCCCAAATGAAGAAAGTCGACGAAATTAGATTACACAGAGGTGCTGTAATGGTGCATAAATGCTAAGCGAGGCTCTAACACTCATGAAAACTGCGAGTTAAATAAACTGCTGGAAGTCTACTGACTCAGGTGTGCTAGATTTGAGGATGGAAACATGCCAGGTGCGAGCAAAAAGTTCTGGGATGTCATGGTTAGTGCCATGCACAAGAAGTGAGCACTAACTACCAAGTAGTGATACTGTGTTGTATGGCATCACACTGATGACATCAGCATCTGTGCTGCGCTTGCATTTTTGTTAATGTACACATGTGTAGTATGTCCACTTCATAGCAAGGGGTTCCTGGGTTCAAGTATCCTGGGCTTGATGGGAGTGTTGCTGTAAGGAGTCTGTCTGCTCTCTACGTGGTTGTGTGGGCTACTCTGGCTTCCTCCCACAATCCTAAAACATGCGAATGAGGCTAATTGTTTCTCAATGTAAAAATGTTCCCAGTGACCCCTAAGTGTGAATACATATCTTCTTCTTTTCCATTCGGCTTTTCCCTTTCTCAGGGGTCGCCACAGCAAATCATCTAATTCGCACATTTGATTTGGCATAGGTTTTTATGTCGGATGCCCTTCCTGTCGCAACCCTTTAGCAAGAGACAGAAAGACTGTATCATTATTATAATACAGTGGTACCTCACCTGACGAAAGTCTCACCAAACAAAAAATTCAGGTTATGAAAAGCATTTTCCTAAAATTTTTGTCTCAAGATACGAAACAAGTTCACGTTACAAAAGCGCCATCTTAAAAATTCAAACGCGCTATTCAAACATGAAAAAGTTCCATTCAAACATTCAAACAATGCACGAGCTTCTCTCTCATCAATGACTTTGAAACATCCCGCCCCGCTGGCCTCCCATTGGCTAACAACTGAGCTGTCGTTCATGTCACCTTCACTGAAGCGTCATCTTGACCTGACGCCATCTTGGACATCATTGCCTAGGAGGAATGATGCATCTAAATCCCATTGCCTATTATAGAGCTGAATCCGCCATGATGCTTTTCGTGTAAAGGACAGAGTTACGGTTGTTTTATGCTTTATTTCTTGATTCAGGCTTTTAACCTTCCATGAACATTTGTAAGATTATAACTCTGCTAAGAAGACATGGTCAACACACACACACACACACACACACACACACACACACACACACACACACAGAGGCGCGCACGCTCGCAAACACACACATGCACGCGCCACGTGTGATTTCCGGTGTGAGTGAGAAGATGAACCGGGCTCGAGTGATATCACAAAGGAATACAGCCAAACCCGTCTACCATCGGTACGATATTGAAGCAGACGGAGGTCTTAAAAGGTATGCTTTTATAATTTTTAAAGGGTTTAGGGGGTAGTATCGGGAGCCTTGGAACGAATCATGCGTTTTACATGTAAAATGCGGTTCAACTTGCAAAAAAATGCAGATTACGAAAAAAGCTTTGGAACGGATTAATTTCGCAAGTACCACTATATATATATATATATATATATATATATATATATATATATATACACACACACACATATATATATATATATATATATATACTGTATTTTTAGCATGGCATGGAAGTGTAGTGGTCCGCCTCACTGCAAGAAGGTCCTGGGTTCAAGTCCCAGACCCCGGAAGGTCATCTTTGTGTGGAGTTTTCACGTTCTGCCCACATTTGTGTGTGTTTCCTCCAGATACTTTTGGTTTCTTCCCATTAGGACATGCTCGTTAGGCTAAGTTGCTGACGTTAATTGGTGCAGACGTTAATTGGTGTGTGCCTTAATGGAGCAGTTTGTTTGTTTTGTTATTTCACACTTTTTTTGGGGGGGGGGTTACATTTACATTGGATGATGTGGTCGTATATACATACATAGCACATTCTCCCATCTTTCAATAATTAAATTATCAATATTAAATATATTATTATCCACTTTTGTACATTCTCAGAAGCTACAGACAATCAAAAAACTGGACTGGTCCTCCCCCTTTTTTATGTTAAATTGAGGGTCCAGGGCTCCTGAGTGGCACATCGACAAGGTGTGTGGCCATTAACCCAGAGATCGCAAGTTCGAATCGAGGTTAATGCCACAGCCGTCCGTGACAGGTAGTCCATGGCTAATTGGCCGACCTCTCGTGGGAGGGAGGAATGGCATACGCTCACTTCCTTCACTTACATAACCAGTCAATCATAGACGTTTGTGACTTCATTCGTACAAGGTGGCAGCTAGCACATTCCCTCTGAGTGTGTTAGATTGCCCCAAATATGTAAAGGGGAGTTTGCATGCTTTTGCCCCTGTCTGGGGGATGGGGGGTCATGTGACAGAGAAACCAATAACTGATAGGTGGGAGTTAGATAAATTAGACTAAGTTAGGGAAAAACTGGGGAAAGGCTATATATATATATATATATATGGTAGGCCTCCATCGGTCCCCAAGGACTATGGCTGCACTCTGGCTGGTATCGCAGCTGGTGATACACCCCAGTGCGCAGAGCCTGGGTAGGGAGTAATGAGGGACAGGCTGTTACCCAAGCAGCAAGTCCCCCCCCCCGTCTCGGCACCACCGGAAGGATCCAATGGAAAGGCAAATGCTGATACAACTGGGTTCCAGTGCCGCTGCAGGAGAGAATCTACGGTCAATTTAGAACGGCCAATTAACCTACAGTGCACGTCTTTGGATTGCAGGAGGAAACCGGAGCACCCGGAGGAAACCCGCACAAGCACGGGGAGAACATGCAAACTCCACACAGAAACACCCAGGCCGGGAATCGAACCCGGGCCTTCTTACTGTGAGGCGGACGTGCTAACCACTACGCCACCGTGCCGCCATATATATATGGCCAGTGGTGGCCTGATGGTAAAGCGTGCTGGATCGCTGATCTAAACGTTGGTGGTTCAAATCCCACTCTCCAAAAGGTTGTCCCTGTCCCGCCAGTGCAGCTAACTGGGTTAACAAAGGCCAGTCATGTCTCTCACTGTCTATGGTGTGAGGTTCATGTAAAAGAACCATTACTGACTTTTGTAAAGAGTAGCTGCATAGCCGTCAGCCTGTTTCTGCCCCTTGCTAAAGGGTTGTGTCATGAATGACATCCGACATAAAAACCTATGCCAAATCAAGCGTGCGAAGCAGATAATATATATATATACAGGGAGTTCTCGGTTTACTCCGTTTCGTGTTTACGACCGCACCCCCATAATAATATTAAAAATAATATTATGCGTCATTATGTCTTTCGCAGTTACGTAAACAAACGCGAACTAGTTTCGGGCGCGCGAGGCGGAAGAATACGCTGTGTTGTGGTTTTGGGCCGAGGAAGACGGCGTTGCTTCCCTTCACTCAGTCTCGGTACTGTAATATTACACGTCATTACGTCTTACGCGGTTACATAAACAAACTCGAACTAGTTTGAGCAAGCAAGCATTGGCAACTTTTGAGGCTCAGGATCCCAACTTGGAAAGGTTCACTACAGTTTCCAGAGGCATCATGGATTTGATGCAATGCTACAAGGAGATCTTGGCTGAGAAGAGGTTGCTCTCTGTCCAGTCTAACCTGGAGCAGTCTTTTAAGAAGGTAGAGAGGCCTGCAACAGATCCTGTACCCTCGACCTCAGCTGCATCTACTACTCCAGGCTCAGCTGCCCCAGCTTCTCCAGTACAATAAGCCTGCCTCTCCCTCCCGCACTGTCTTTCATTCTTGTGGTAAGGAATTGTTTTCTCTTTATTTAATACTTTTTTTTACGTTATTAACTGTTACATTTTATGATAGCACTGCACGTACAGTACTTTTCAGTATATTTTATGTTATGTTCCACCTTACACTGAAATTCGGGTTACATCGCATCTTAAAAACTCCCTGCATGTGTATATATATATATACATATATATATATATATATATATATATATAGAGGATTTTCTGAGTAGATCCTTCCGTAGGAGAGTGCTCAATACTTTTTGGTAGAGCAAATAAACAAAAATAAAAGGACAGGACAAAGACTTTCTATTGAAACTCCATTTATCACTAGTAATAAATATATAGTAATAAATGGAGTTTCAATAGAAAGTCTTTGTCCTGTCCTTTATTTTTGTGTGTGTATATATATATATATATATATATATATATATATATATATATATATATATATATATATATATATATATATATATATATATATATATATATATATATATATATATATATATATATATATATATATATATATATATATATATATATATATATATATATATATGTATATGTATGTATGTGTGTGTGTGTGTGTGTGTGTGTGTGTGTGTGTGTGTGTGTGTGTTTGTGTGTATTCCCCAGACCCCACAAAAAAAGAGAACAAGATGTTTTGTACATGTCATATAAAAATAGATCAGAGTTCCAGGTGTTCCTACAATTCAGACTTTGTTCATTTAAGAAAGTAGAAAAATCAAGTCTGTTTTCAATGGTTAAAGGCGGGGTTTGACCATACTGCCCTTGCCTGCTCAAATCCATACAAATTTCTCATTAGATCTGTTTGGAAAATCAACCAGACTGACTGGTACTATCCAGTTTCCTCCTCCTTTTGGAATGCAGTCGGTTAATTCCCCACGGACTCCAAAACACAAGAAGCAAACAATGCGGTACAGATTTGGTCTGAGCTGTAGGGTGTTCCTCAGCGTTGTGGTGTTTTCCTGGCGTCCCAACATTATTCAAAAATAGAAGGTTGGCATTTCTGCACCTCATCAAGCTAATCGAATTTTCTCCATCACACAACTTATTTATTTCTTACTTTAAGAAAAATGAAGGGAAAGCGTTTCATATTTGGTAAAAAAATAAATAAATAAATAAATGCATAAATAAATAAAAATTTGTGGAGAATTTGTGAAGTTCTGAGTGAATTATACTGAAGAAAAGAAGCTCTTAAGGTCCGGTCTCGCATGGCTAGCACAGCTGTAAAGTTCGTGCAAGTCACATGTAGACATTTTGCTGGAGAATGCACAGGACCACAGCCATTCCAACACTCCGAGACCACCATAATAGCCCAAGCCACAATGCTCCTTTCAAATGATTTACTCCTGGGGCCAGGATGGGGCTCCACTCTGGAAAATTACCAGTCCAAATAAGTGCTTCCCAACAGCAGCCAGCAGCCTGAGCCTCCCGTAGTTATGAATGTGGATGCCTCTTATATTTGAGCATGCTCTATTCCTTTGATAATTTACATCATGTGCATTGTTATTTATTTATATATTTCTTGAAAAGCAGTCAGGGACGCATACTATAGTTCACTCTGAGTTCAAGCAGAGCACCCGAGGTACTCCGGTTACTTATTTGCAGCCCATTTTTACCAACATGCAACCTGAGTTGTGACCAAAGAGCTTCTTTACGCTTTACTACCCAATTAGAGTGATTTACACTAAGCTTCATTTGTGACTCATATTATATACAGACATACAGACAGCACATGGTTGTAGAGGGAGAAAAAAAAAATGAAGATCGGGTTCTAAATATTTAACATCAACCCATCACCAAAGCTTCTCTTCTACAAATAAAGCTCTGAGCAGTGTGGCACGGGCTCTCAGAGGGAACGTTTGGACTTCAGGAATATACTGTACGGTGTAAAGGATTTATCATAACTCTGCTTGTTAGGGTTCATCCAGTAAACAATTTATTATTAGAAACAATAATCCAAAATAAATTAACTCTGTTTGTTTCACAGGTAATGGGCGGAGTTTTATGGAGCTACCTACGAATAAAAAAGTGACATGGTTATTTTATTTTTATTTTATTTTAGTTCATTTTCTCACTTCATCTTATCTTTGTCTGTCTTCCTTTTGGCTTTTTCCCTTTTACTCGGGAGTCACCACAGCGAATCATCTGATTCGCACGTTTGATTTGGCAGAGGTTTTTACGTCGGATGCCCTTCCTGTCACAACCCTTTTCGCAAGGGACAGAAACACGCTGACGACTTTGCAGCTACTCTTTACGAAAGTCAGCAATGGTTCTTTTACATGAACCTCTCACCATAGACAGTGAGAGACATGGCCCGCCTTTGATAACCCAGTTAGCTGCACTGGGGGGGACAGTGACAACCCTGTGGAGAGTGGGACTTGAACCCCCAACCTTTGGATCAGCGATCCAGCGCTCTATACCACTAGACCACCACTGCCCCCGTGGTATCTTCTTACGTTTAATTCGGGGTTGGGTCGCGGGGGCAGCAACCTAAGCAAAGAGGTCCAGACATCCCTCTCCCCAGCCACTTCCTCCAGCTCTTCCGGGGATGACACCGAGGCATTCCCAGACAAGCCGAGAGACATAGTCCCTCCAGCGTGTTCTAGGTCGACCCCGGGGTCTCTTCCCGGTTGGACATGCCCGAAACACCACACCAGGGAGGCGTTTGGGAGGAATCCTGACCAGATGCCCGAGCCACCTCAACTGGCTCCTCTGAATGCGGAGGAGCAACAGCTCTACCTTGAGCTCTCCCTGGATGGTAGAGCTTCTCACCTTATCTCTAAGGGAGAGCCTCGCCACCCAGCGAAGGAAGCTCATTTCAGCCGCTTGTATCCTCGATCTTGTTCTTTCGGTCACTACCCAAAGCTCATGACCATAGGTGAGGGTTGGAACGTAGATCGACTGGTAAATTGAGAGATTTAAGTAGTTTATTTTACTTTAGTTTATTTATTTCCAATATGGTGAAGTTTAGTTTAGTATGAAAGCCCTAATTGGACATGCATTTATACCCTGGGCCGAGTCCTGGCTTCAGTGAGGCTGTTTCTGTGTGAAATTTGCATGATCGCCCCCATGCTGGAATGGGCTTCCTCTAAGTACTCTGATTTCCTCTGACAGTACATAGACATGCACATCAGGCTAACCAGCTGTTCCAAATCGCCCCCAGGTAAGGGTGTGTGTGAGCTGCCCTGCCTTGTTCAGGGTGTACCCCAGCTTTGCCCAGCATTGGCTTCCCTGCGGCCCAAAAGTATTATTAATTGTGTCAGCAAACAAGTGAGTGAATAAATTATTAAGAATGATGCAGAAAGGTGATATTTTTTAATAATATATGTTTACATAATTAATTTGACCCGCAGCATAGATGTTGTTGACTTCCTGCATGAAAATAACAAACAAAAAAATCTTGGCAAAGGCTCAGAACAATATTGTGCTATCATCTCACACAGTCACAGTTACAATGATGAACTGAACTAAACACCCCAGTGTAAACCAGCGAAGGAGGCTCGCGGTGATTAAAAAAAAGTGAAAGAATTAATCAAAATGGCAAACGCTGAGGGCCAGGCACTGACCCCTTCTTCCTCTCATTACTCCTCCATTACCGCCGTTTTCCCACGCCGTGGCTTCTTCAGCTCTCTAATTAAAGATCACACCTTCAAGCACAGGCCTCGGAGAGAAGACGAGAGAAGAATTGCTCATTAGATTTATTACGATGAGAGTGATACGTCCATCCATCACACTAATAACAGCTAATCTGAGAGCCTTCTTCACGAGACGGCGATGAGTAGCGTGATTCGTTAGCATGGCAAACTCAAATTAAGAGACCATTGAGATGATCGTCGCCAAGGGAAATCTCTGTTTATGTTTTCAGTCGTTATTGTTATCAATTATCAATACTGAAATATAAATGCGTTTATAGCATGTATGTCACCTTTTCGAGTGTGTATGCTTCATGTGAATGGTGTGATTTGATTTGGTTCAGGATCACAAGACATTAAATAAGGTGAGGACAGGACGACGGTACAGTGGTTAGCACGGCCATTTGGCAGCATTAGGCTCACGGATCGAGTCCCGGGCTTGGTAAAGATGTTTCTATGTTGTTATTCCCACGCTTATGTGAGTTTCCTCTTGGGACTGAAGTTTCCTCCTACAGTACAAAAGCACATTTTTGTTGGCTGTTCCAAGTTTTCCCAAGTGTGAGTGTGAATGATTGAGAGTGTGTGTGTGTGTGTGTGTGTGTGTGTGTGTGTGTGTGTGTGTGTGTGTGTGTGTGTTTGTGTTGCCCTGTGATGGCCTGTTAAGGGTCTACCCCGCCATCGCTCAGGGTTGGCTGAGATAAGCTCCAGCCTCCCTTCGACTGAAGTAGAATTAACCAGCGAGCAAACGAATGAATAGATGCAACATACAAACTCTGTATAGAAATCAGTGATGGGAATTTTCCGCCAATTGGCGGATTTCCACCTTTTTGTAAGTCAAATGGGTCATTTTTGCGATCGATGCAAATCCGGTGTAAAAATCTGGAGGGGGGTGGGGAGTAGTGCCGTCATCACTGGTCATCTGGTCATATTATATCTAAATCCTCTTTTTATGACTGTATCTGGCTCTCAGATAAATCAGGTGGCTTCTTAACAGATTAACGAATACATAATTTCACTGTCATTTAAATAAAAATACAACAAAGCCATCAAATAAAACAAAAACCGATGAATAAATCTTGCGCTTTTAAATCTATTCATCTATTTTCAATGCCACGTTACTGTGGTGCGAACCGGAGAGCGAATCCTTTCTGTATGTGGGCGTGTCCGACACCTTGAAACTCTAATTTTATTGGATTATAACAACAGCCAAAAACGTTTTTGAGTAAAGAGATCATTTTCCCTCGTTTTTGATCGGCTCATTTGCACAAAGTTAAGCACAGCTGGCAAGCAAACACAAATGGACAGACATGAAAAAACTTCAACCCGCAAACCGGCTGATTGCCAAAACTTGGGACATGCTTCCTGTCACATAAACACTGCTGCGTGTGAATCCTGTCATGTCGAGTCCTCACCCCGTATCAATCAGACTATAAAGCCATCAGCAAACCCATGCAGCACTAGAAGTTGCATTAATAGAAAGCAGTGCTGCAGTGGGGGGAACACACCATTACACGCTGTGTACCCAGTTGTTTTAGTGGCTGAGTTGCGTGTACTGACTTAATTTGGTCTACTTTATAGTTGATCAACGTAAATTTCTGTGACTGTGTAAATAAAAAGCAGAGATGAAATGATAAATAGTTTCAAAGCCGATGCTGAACCCTCCCCGCGCTCCGTGCACCTCAGCGTGCCTTGGATGCTTCACTGCCATCGTGTACTCACTTATTTTTTGACCAGTACAGCAATGATAGTTAGAAGTACTTTTATTGTTAATAAATAACTTCATTATGACAATGCCGTTTAAAATAAACTATTATAAAGTAATATAAAATAAATGACTATTATACTCTTAAATTGTTGGTCTTCTTTTTCAATTTAGTTGTATTCAGTTATATATATATTACATATATATATATATATATATATATATATATATATATATATATATATATATATATATATATATATATATATATATATATATATATATATTGCTGTCAGAGGATTAGATTTTAAAATATGTCTTTTTTTTTTTCTTTTTTTTTTTTGTCTCTCTTAGTCAAAAAGGTTCCCGACCCCTGGTTTAAAGTATTTGAAATTAAAACTAGGCCCACTGTAGGCGTATAAGTGTAAATTATTATTTTTTTATATATCATTTTAATAATTAATTTTCATAAGGTTCTCTTCAAAAATATTCTTTCCAGGAGACATCAATTAAGGTCCTTTTTGTAAGTATAACCCCAAACCTTTTGGAGGGCTTCGCCCCCCTGAACCCCCCAGCAAGGGCACTGCCCCAACACCGCCCTAGGCGGCCCCTTTGACCCCTGCCAATTTTTCTTCCTTTTCCGTAAAGGCCTGAGAAATGCCCTTATCGATTCCAGGTTTCCAGTGTAGGACCTTCATACTGTAAGGCGGATGTTCTCACCACAACACCACTCTGTTGAGCACCATAATCATTTAACTTATCCAATCTCAATGATGGCTTCATCATCTCAAGCAAAAATGCCAAGAACTGACAGGTGGCTTTCCACCAACCAGCAATAAGAAAATATTTTAAATGAATAACACTGTAGTATCTTTTAGAGTATGCTACACAGGATCTGATTGGTTCTCTACTTTAAGACAATGGACAGCCATCTTGGTAACTTACGTTGATGGACAATGACGGACAAAAACTCATGGTTTGTGACTCATTTTGTGAAGTCATGGTATTTCATTGTGATGATCTCGAGGGAATCTCGTGGAATCACAACGATCTTGAGTTAACTTGGTGGATTCATGATTCTCTTGATGGAGCCTGATGTAACCGTGCTGATTTTCAGGGAACCTGATGGAATCGTGATGATCTTGAGGGAGCCTGGTTATGATGTGATGGTCTTGAGAGAACTTGGTAGAATCTTTATTATCTTAAGGGAACGTGGTGGATTCGTGATGATCACACTAATTGTGGCAAAATGTTTGCTGAAATTATGACGATGTATTACAATTTGTTACCAACCATGATAGAACATAAATAATAAGTAATGAGAAATGGAGCTCAACAGCCCTTAACAAAGAGTAATAGACCTTGATGCACCATCAGAGAGGATCTTGATGAACCTGGAAACATGATTGCTTTAAGCTTCATCTCCTGGATGCACCATGTCTCCTTTTTAATACTCCAATCATGCTCCTAGCGTGCTCATAAATCACAGAGCTCCACGCAATCACAGAGATCGTGGACATCATGCCTCGGTGTAAAGTTAGGGTCAGGTTTGGTATTAGAATTGGATTATTAATTAATCCATATTCATAATTTGTATATCATAATCAGATAATGCAATATTATATATTATAATAACCCATATTGCTAATAAATGATTAATTATTGGTATTAGAGTACAGGCTGAATAAGTGAATAGAGGCTTGGATCTCTAATAGCGCACCACAAAACAACACATTTTCCTCATTAACTTCTAGGTATGAGTGCGTCAAAGCATGAAATTGCCACATTGGCTACATCTAGAAACAAGCTAATTTGCAAACGAATGATCCGTGTGGCAGAGAAAAAAATGCTGATTAGGAGCTAATGGGAAGATTATGGAGTTTTTTCTTTCAAGCATACAGTCAAAATGAACCCAAGGTACACTATCAAACAGAACCGCTAAAATTTTAAACTGTCATAATAATAATAATAATAATAATAATAATAATAATAATAATAATAATAATAATAACTAATTCGGCAAATCACTTGACCCTACTAAGATCTCAGTCAGGCCGAAGTATTCAGAGGAAACCTACACAAACACGGAGAGAGAACATGCAAACTTCACACAGGAAAACCCTTACTGAGCTCAGGAATCAAACTCATTACCTTCTTACAGTGGGGTAGATATGCAAACCGCTACACCACCATGCTGTCAACTACTACTACTACGACTACTACTACTACTACTACTAATTCTACTACTACACCTACTACACCGACTACTGTTACTACTACTACTACTATACTGACTATTATTACTAATACTAATACTAATAATAATAATAATAATAATAATAATAATACACCTACTACTACTACTACTACTACTACTACTACTACGAATAATAATAATAATAATAATAATAATAATAATAATAATAATAATAATACACCTACTACACATACTACTATTACTACTGCTACTACTACTAATACTAATACTACTACGCCTACTACTACTACTACTACTACCGGTACTAATTCTACTACTACTACTACTACTACTACTACAACACCTACTACTACACCACTACTACTAGTAGTAGTAGTAGACCTACTACTTTTACTACTACTACACATACTACTACTACTACTACTACTACTACTACTAATAATAATAATAATAATAATAATAATAATAATAATAATAATAATAATAATAATACACCTACTACTACTACTACTACTACTACTACTACTACTACTATACTGACTACTATTATTATTATAGGTATAGGTAGTAGTAATAGGTGTTGTAGTAGTAGTAGTAGTAGTAGTAGTATTATTATTATTAGTAGTAGTAGTAGTAGTATTAGTAATAATAGTCAGTATAGTAGTAGTAGTAGTAGTCGTAGGTGTAGTAGGCACATTATTATTATTATTAGTAGTAGTAGTAGTAGTAGTAGGTGTAGTAGGCGCATTATTACTATTATTATTATTATTAGTAGTAGTAGTAGTAGTAGTAGTAGTAGTAGTAGTAGGTGTAGTAGGTGCAGCAGTAGTAGTAATAGTATGTGTGGTAGTAGTAGTAGTAATAGTATTTGTAGTAGTAGTAGTAGGTGTAGTAGGCGCATTATTACTATTATTATTATTAGTAGTAGTAGTAGTAGTAGTAGTAATAATGCGCCTACTACACCTACTACTACTACTACTACTACTACTACTACTACTACACATACTATTACTACTACTGCTGCACCTACTATTACTACTACTACTACTACTACTACTACGACTACTGCTGCACCTACTACACCTACTACTACTACTACTACTACTACTAATAATAATAATAATAATAATAATAATAATAATAATAATAATACTGCTACAGATCAAGAGACTGCCCTGTTTGCTACCAGGACCACAGCTCTTCTTACAGTCTGGGCAATGCAGAAAGCAGAAGTGTTGGGGAGTCTCAATATTATCTGGAAAGTTCTTGGTGGGTTCGACTAGGCAGTGCTTCCTGGGAAAATTCCCATTCGCTGTCTGGACTGGGTGTAGAGAGGGTGAGGGTCCTGAGCTAATAATGAGCCTCACAAGCATGAAGTGCCACGATCACCCAATCCCTCTCTGCTGCATATTATTTTTAACAGTCATAATAATAATAATAATAATAATAATAATAATAATAATAATAATAATAATAATGGATCAGTGGTGACCTAGAAGAAGTACACTGCATTACTGAGTTACTGGGTTCAAGCCCCACTATCAACAGGTTGTCACTGTCCCCTCAGTGCAGCTCATTTGGTTATCATAGGCCGGCCATGTCTCTCACTATCTATGGTGAGAGGCTGTAAAAGAACCATTGCTGATTTTCAACAAGAGCAGGCTGCATAGCCATCAGTATGTTTCTACCCTGCAATGGTGTGGTGAGCCATCAAGGATGTACTCTGCCCTCGCCCAGAGTCGGCCGAGATGGGCGTCAGCCTTCCTGTGACCCAAATTAGGATTAAGCGGTTAAGAAAATGATGATCAATTAATAATAATAACAAGAGTAAGAAGAATGGGCTTAGCTTATCTGTCTCAGAGCAGGAGGGTTCTGGGTTCAAGCCTCAGTCTCAGTGAGGGTCTTTTTGTGTGGAGGCTGCATGTTCTACACATGCTTGTGTGGGTTTCCTCCGGTTAAGCCGTTTTTCCTCCTTCAGTCAAATAGTTTAACTGGCTGTTACAAATTGCCCCTAGAGGTGAATATGAGTGAATGGTTGCGTGTGTGATCTGTCGAGCTGTTTAGGATGTATCCTACCTTTGCCAAGTGTCAGCTGAGACAGGCTCCAGGCTAGGGAGTCTGGAGTATGCGGTTCGGCGAAAGAGTGAATGAGTGAGAGAAAATAACAAGAAGAAGAAAATTGTCCGAATTCTGATATGAAGTCTAACAATCTAACTAGTCTTTTGTAATTTATGATCTCATTCTAATAATCTTCTATAAAACAAATATTTGAAATAAGCTTACTCTTTAAGTTTAAAAACAAAAATATGAAATTTTTATCTTGCTTTCTGATGGATATCTTCCTGTCTCTGTAAAAAGAGAAAAGGCCATGACATTCTGAACCAGGGTGATGCTGAAATATTAGAGATCATCTCCCCATCCTCCTTTTTCCTTTTCCACCTCTCTTTGTTCTCCCACAATAAGCAGGCATATCATATGAGAGACAGAAGCAATAAGGGGAAGCCCTTCTCACTCCTGCCCCAACGTGACCAAATGCAGAAAAATGACAGGGGCGTGACACGAAACCCGGAATTATTTTTGAGTTATCTGGACAATTTGCAATTCAAAGTGGACTCATGGAGTGCTGACCACACCAAGTTGGGCGTAAGGCGCTATAAGTGCCGGTCCCGGGGGTAATCAGGTGCAGGGGTAATTTGCAGCAATCCTTAGAAGGTTTATTCCAGTTATTTTATGATAAATAACAAAAGAAAAGAAAAGAAAGAAAAAATGGAGGAATCATTATCCTGTGTGGTAGGAAAAAAGTTAGAGAGAATTCTGTTATGAATCCAGTATAATCTTTAAAGGATTTTTAAATAGCACAACGTCATGTGGATAAAAGATGTGACAAATAGCTCTCCTCACACATTTGTTCAACTGTTTAATCCTATTAAGGTCACCAGGCAATGGTTCTTTTACTCGCCTTTCACCAGAGACAGTGACTCACTTGGCAGGCCTTTGATAACCCAACAAGCTGCACTGGGGGGACAACACTGACAGCCTGGTGACAGTGGAGCTTGAACCCAGAACCTTGGGATCAGTAATCTAGCACCCTACCAACAGGCCACTGGCCACCAATGCCCCTTTAAAAGCACATGCTAATGTCTATTTCATACAATTAGGTCTAGTAAATGTCCTTTAATTATCTTTACTTGTGCTGAATTATTCTCTGAGATGCTTTAATCAGACAGTGATGAAGAGTGTCAAGGCAGAGCTTCACTTCAATGTTAATAACAGAAAATACTCTTTAAATAGATCAACACCAGATATTTCTAACATATGTCTCAGATCATGTTAGCTAACAGATCTTGTGTGCATGTGTGTGTGTGTGTGTGTGTGTGTGTGTGTGTGTGTGTGTGTGTGTGTGTGTGTGTGTGTGTGTGTGTGTGTGTATCATTCTTCCAAAATCGTTCATCAAATTCCTGTACAACCAGATGGAAAAGATGCAAACTTGCTGATCCACTGCAACAGGACTCAATTAATTCAGCCTCACATTTCACGCAGTGGGGAACCGAAACATGTACCGCTGGAAAAAAAAAAAAAAAAAAAAAAAAAAAAAGAGCAGAACAAAACAACAGAGAGGATTTGTATAGAAATAATAATGAAGTTCATTTTCAGCAAGTTATTTATTACCAGATATGATGATGAAGGGTGCTGGTAATTCTACTCTATGGTGATGTTCCACCTTTAGCCTTCCATACTTCCATACAGCACATAATCCTCATGTCATTGTTTCAGCGTAACATTTATTTTCATCCAGTGTTTGGTTCTTTTCTCACCGACCTCTTGAACTTCTTCTGTCTTCTTTTTCTTTCAGCTGTTCCCTTCAGGGGTCGCCACAGCGAAGCATCTGCTTCCATCTTCTTGGAAGTCATATACAGTAAAACCTCCGCTGACGAACGCTTAAGCTCACGAACTTTTCGCCTCAAGAACATTAAATTCGCGAGCATATAGTCTCTGCTGACGAACTAGTTTTCGGCGGACGAACCAAACCACGCGGTCGAACAGCGCCACGGTGGCGGCCACGAGAAGCTGACGCACGCTCACAGCGTCCCAGTTCGTCACCCCCTTTCTTTGAGTGCGGAAGTGGTTTGTGTTTGATAGACATTTTGGACCATATTGAGTGTACTTTTGCTATTATGGGACCGAAAAAGACCCCACCACAGGCGGAGATCATTGAAAAACACGAACGAGGTGTGCGTTTGTGTGACTCAGCGTCCCAGTACCAGTCCCTCCCTCCCTCCTCCTCCCACTCCATTCCATCAAGCCGTCAACTACCATCACAAAGGTAAATAAAACGACTTTATTATACAGTACAGTTTATTTCTTTAATTACAATACAATAGCACATTTATTATACATAAAATAAGGTATATATTTGTGTAGTTTTAAGGCTTATTTAGTAGAAAATTATGTTTTATGGGGACCTGGGAACGGATTATTCTCATTTTAATGGTTTCTTATGGGAAATAAATGTTCGGAAGACGAACTTTTCGCCTCACACACACTTTCTGGGAACCAATTATGTTCGTGAGCTGAGGTATCACTGTATTAATAATTCGCATGTATGATTTGGCATAGGTTTTTATGTCGGCTGCCCTGCCTGACACAACCCTTTAGCGAGGGACAGAAACATGCTGACGGCTATGCAGCTACTCTTGGCGAAAGTCAGCAATGGTTCTTTTACATGAACCTCTCACCATAGACAGTGAGAGGCATGACTGGCATTTGATAACCCAGTTAACTGCACTGGTGGGACGGTGACAACCTTGTGGAAAGTGGAACTCAAACTCCCAACCTTAGGATCAGTGATCCAGCACCTTTTACCACCAGGCCACCACTGTCCCTCTCGCTGACATCTTGAACTGATGAGGAAAAAACTGAACCACTATATAAAGTCTTCTCCAGCACAACCCCAAAGCTTTCAGTAGGGTTAAGGTCAGGACTTTGGGGTGCCAATATATATATATATATGTGAAAATGATTCTTCTTGCTCCCTGAACCACTCTTTCATTATTTGAGTCCAAATACTACATCCATGCCATTTAGGGAACATAAAGATTACTGATGTAATAACCTGCTCATTCAGTACATTCAGCTCATCAGCTGACTTGTATGCAGAAGTCAGATTCCCCCCTGGGGGATTAAAGTAGGATATCAAAATCAAAAGTTAAAAATAAGTTCATTAAATAAAAAAAATTATTGAATATAAAAACAATAGAAATATATTGTTATAATTGTTTTGTTGAAAAAAATAAAGGAAATAGAACAGTATGTTTTTACAGTATCAATCTTATCACATTTTAATACACATTATTCAATGGCTGTAGCATTAGCAATGTTTTCTTATTATACAAGCCAAATAACTAACACGGAATAATCCCAACATAAGTGCATAACATCTCCGATTTAGCATTTAATTACAGCCGGGAGCGTAAAGTTACTCTGATTGTATTTGACTTCAGCAATAAGTGAAGTTGTTGGACTGGATTGTCTCTGCACTCATCTGTAACCGAAAGCCATTGCCTGGGTTTGGACGCAGCATCTGGCTTTTACATCACATTTAAAACCTGCCTCTCATTTTTTTTTTTTTTTTTTTTTTGAGTAACCTGTGAAATGTGTTGGATTTAAATTAAAACCTGCCTCCTCCTGTGTAGCCAAATGGATCATTTCCAAGAGTACATTTCACACGCCATAAACACTACATGAAATGTTTAAACATGTCATAACTAAAACAGGAGCATTTGCAGGATATTCTGTGAGACAAAACGTATGACAAAACCTAGAAAGATTTATATATATATATATATATATATATATATATATATATATATATATATATATATATATATATATATATATATGTATGTATATATGCAGGGATCCCTCATTTTCTGCGGTTAATTGGAACCAAGGACCCAACCCCCCCACACCCCACCCCCGCAACCGCCGAATTACGCAAAGTATGATCGACCCCCCCAACTGACGTATACGTACATGTATATGTGTATATAATATCAATTCATACGTATTCAATGCTATAAATGCTTATAATAACAATTAAACATTCAAAAATAATGCATTAAATGTAAATAAAATATCAATACACACACATACAGACACACACACACACACACACACACAAACACACACACACACACAGATGCGCACCTCACATTAAATTGTAGGTAGTTTTGATGGGGGGTTTGGGGTTGTTTTTTGTTTTTGTTTGTTTGGGTTTTTTTTTTTTTTTTTTGGGGGGGTGCATAATCGGCCTTCTTTTTGCAGCATTTTCCTTAATTTTTTCCACTTTTCTTCCTTAATTTTATTATTTTTAAATTCGATGAATATTAAAAAAAAAAAAAAAAGAAGAAGAAAAAAAACACGATACACTGAAGCCACCTGAATTGAAGCGCGAAGTAGCGAGGGATCCCTATAATATACTTATTCTGCATGTCTCACCACTGCTAGAGCTGTTCTGGGTTTTGTGTGTGTGTGTTTTTTCCATGCGTCCCTTCAAGCTGACAGGTGTGGCTTTGCCCCCTCCCCGTTCTAATTGTCTCCTCACACCTGTTTCTTGTCTACACTCCTATTTATACTCCAGCAAACCATTTCCCCAATGTTGGTTCATTGATGTTGTGACCTGTGACTCTGCTTGCACCAGCTCCAAGATTACTTGTGATTTTGTCTGCATTGGCTCCAAGATTACCTGTGATGCTGTCTGCACCTTCTCTAAGATTACCTGTGTTTCTGTCTAATTATCTCCTCATACCTGTTCCTCATCCACGCTCCTATTTATACTCCAGCAAACCATCTTCCCGGTGTTGGTTCACTGATATTGTCACGACCTGTGATGCTGTCTCCACCAGCTTTAGGATTACTTGTGACTCTGTCTGCACTGGCTCCAAGATTACCCATGACTCTGTCTGCTCCAGATCCAGGATTACCCATCTGAAACTACTCCTGAACCTAAAACCAGGCTTGACTCTGTGCCTCCAACAGTCCCAGAACTCACAGTTGAATCTTTGAGGGATGCTGCAGTGGAGATCGTTTACAGATGACACTGAAAGTGTTCTTTAGGACACAGATGAAGAAACATTCAAAGATGTAGTATCTCAGCTCACAACTCAGCTGAATCTAGTTCATTCTGAGCACCAACGTGCACATGCTACCCTTGGACACAAGCCCCACTGGTTTCCCACTCTAGATGAGGATATCGGTTTACCGTGTGCCCTGACCTTTGGCCATCATTGTTGTCAGAACCAGGAGAGGAGATGCCAGGAAAAAACATCAGAAAGCTTGATACCATTCAAGGAAGCTTCCTTATCATTAGGGCCAACATGTTTGACTTTCACCCCTTCTCTCGAGGTGGACTCCTGGAGTTCCCTGATTCATTAGTCCATATTCCATCATGAAAGTTGTGTTCTTTTGCTGTGCAGGTCAAGCTTCCCCAAGCCCTCTGCTGCCTCCACCCTATCTCTCACTCTTCTAGAATTGAATCTTTCTTGTGTGATGAACTCCTAAGCCCCCTCCAAGGCTCATCAATGGCTCAAGAGGCCCTTACAGTTTGCTGGCTTTTGGAGATCCATCGTTGTGGACCTTCTGAAAACACACATAGCATTTCCCCACAGTCAGGGACAGATTATTCTCAGATATATTGCAAAATTTTCTCCAGAGTATTTCACCAGAGTTTTCCTGCAACAGTAAGTTTGTTACCTAGACATTTTTTTTCCTTGCCTGTTCATTGAGTACTCTGACTAGCCTTGAATTTGGTTTCTCCCTCAGGGTCTGACTTGTATCAGGACAATCCTAGCAGCCCGCTGGTCCACCAGGTAGAGGTCATGTGGAGGTACTGTCATGATTCTGCATGTTTCACCACTAGAGGAACTGTTCTGTGGTTTTGTTTGTTTGCTTGTTTGTTTGTTTGGTTGGTTGGTTGGTTGGTTGGTTGGTTGGTTGGTTGGTTGGTTGGTTGGTTGGTTGGTTGGTTCGTTGGTTGGCTGTTGGGTTTTTTTTTTTTTTTTTGGGTGGGGTGGGGGGGGGGGTTCCCATGTGCCTCACCAGGCTGATAGGTGTGGTCTTGCCTCCTCCTTGCTCCCAATTATGTCCTCACACCTGTTCCCCATCTACACTCCTATTTATAATCCAGAAAACCATCACCCTGGTGTTGGTTCATTGGTGGTGGCACTACCTGTGATTTATGTCTGCACCATCCCCAAGATCACTTTGCTTGTTTGTCTATCTGCCAACCCTGCCTGAACATGTTCTACCAGTCTGCCGGCAGTGTTTAGATCCTGTGTCTACTTTCTTATTGTCTGCAGCCTGGGAGCTCACAAAAGTTTAATTTTTCTCATCTCCACTCAACCTCCTGTGGTCCTGCTTTTGGGTCCTACCTAGTATGCCTGTACTGTGACACATAGTTATAAAATTATTATAAACTTATAATAATTGTTATAATGCATTATAAATCATTAGCAAGATCATTTAGAAGTTCAACATAATAATAATAATAATAATAATAATAATAATAATAATAATAATAATAATAATAATAATAATAATAATAATAATAATAATGTCATTACCAATTTAATAACATTTTCTTTGTATAATTTAGCCAAATGGCCTATCAGGCATATCCAACAAGAGGGACTATAATAATAATAATAATAATAATAATAATAATAATAATAATAATAAACTGTTTTATTCCATTCACTGGGTTATAGACAAATCTACGGACACTTGACAATCAGATCCATATGGAACGACTTCCTAACGTCAGTGCCACAGATTTAAAAGTGCAGAATGTCTTCATCTGCTGCGGGTTACGATTTCCCTTTACTAAAACTAAGAGGCTCAAACCAGTTCTAGATGACCGTCCTACCTGGCACACAGTGTGCTCTATGAAGAAACCCCTTACCAAGGGAAGACTAGTAGAATGTGTGTGACTTACACAGAGCATTAACTTCAACCCCACTGAAGATCTGAAGATGTCTGGGATGAACTAAAATTCCAGCTGCCTCTGGTGTTCTTGTTCCTACCCACAAGCCAATGAAGTCAAACTTAACTGTCTGACTCTTGAAAATAAATTAAATATAGCTTTACCATAAAATACAGACGCTCCCCAACTTACGTTTATTTGTTTTAAGTATTTTTTTTTTTACTTTACGTTTTTTTATTCTTATTTGGGGGGGGGGGTTAATTATGTCAAATTTTGAGTTTAGCATGCTCTCTGTAGTACGAGAAGTACCTGCGTAGTACACTGACGTAATGATGCAATGATGTACTGACACTGCTTCCATTGTTTACAAACGACAGGCTGAACGTGCCCCTCCTTCTTCCCAGTTCACTGCTTGTTACCCTTGTGTTAAGATGTCGTCTCTGTGATCTTTGTGTTTACACTGTTTTGCAGACTTTTTTAATCTTTAACCCTAAGCAAATATGGATGGTCAGAAGTGTAAGCCTACTAGTGATAGTGGTAATCAGAAAAAGCGGCAAGTCATCTCGTTAGAAACAACGATGGCTATTATCAAGAAAATTGATTCTAATGAAAAACACGTGAATGTTGCATGTTTCTTCCAAATTGCTCCGTTGACCATTGGAACCATTTACAAGCAGAAAGATCACATCATAGAGAATGTTAAAGGTGATATTTGATACTCTATTTAATTTTTGATGAGGGAATTTGATTAAAATGTATCTATTTGAAATTATTTTGCTTGAATTTAATTTATTTGAAATAAATGTTGATATTATTTGATATATTTAACATTATTTTACAATGTTATATTTATAATAATTGATTTAGTGGTGTTTTATGAGATGGTATTTAAGGATGTATAGTACAGTATGAGCGTCATACGTCATTGGAACATACAGTAACAACTAACGTTTTTTTTTTCACCTTACGTTCGGCCAGGACCAGAATCCAGAACCGAACTAAAACTTAAGTCGGGGAGCGCCTGTACTTTAATTCCTAATATTTTCCTTTTTTAATTATACAATAACGACTCAGATCATCGTGGTCCTGTGTTGCCGGTGGCATGAGAGGAAGCCATCTTTCACAGTGTACACCAATTGTGATTGCACCAAGGTGTTTCTATCATTTATAAATTCATTCATTTTCTGAACCATTTAATCCTAATTAGGGCCACAGGGAGGCTGGCACAAATTTCAATCGACTCCGGGTGAGGGTGTGGTATAGCCTGGACAGTTCACCAGGCCATCACAGGGACAATACTCATACAAACATTCATACTCAGATTCACACCTAGGGGCAATTTGGAACAACCAATTAACCTACTGTGCATGTTTTTGGACGGTGGGAGGAAATGCACACAGCACGGGCAGAACATGCAAACTCCACACAGAAACACCTGAGCTGGGAATCAAACCCAGGACCTTGTGGCTGTGAGGCAGACGTGCTAACCACGATGCCACCATGCTGCCACTCTTCTATTTATTCAGTAATGTATTCATTATTTTAGTGGGGTCGGTGGGGTAGTGGTTAGGGTGCTGCGCTCATGATCAGGAGGTTGTGTGTTCAAATCCCAGTTAGACCCCTATGGTGCTAAGACCCCTGGGCAAGGTCTTAACCACAAGTGGGCCTCTGATCACCCAGCACTATAAATGGGTACCAGTAAAAATATACTGGGAAGGTACTAGCGTCCCATCCAGGAGTAGTTGTACTCCTAGTCGCTTCATGCTACGGAAACCGGGGATTATCACCAGCCCGATGAGTCGCTATGGCTCGGGTGTAAAAAGCCCAACAGACTTTACCTTACCTTTACTTATTAATTATTTTTAGTTACTCAGTGATTTTGTTACATGATATAAATCTAACTTCCCCAGTGCCTCAGATAAGTAAGGAAGGGGCATATACTTTTGCACTCGGAGTCCATGTATGAATATATGATCGTAATTTATACATGTGATGATTAAAACGTACAGCAGCTACATCTAAAAATGTAATAGAGATGTAAATATCTGTAGCATTTTCAATTTGCACTGGAGATTACCCCTCTCACGTACTGGCTCCAGACATGACTAGACTAATCTGCCATTTCAATTATCATGGCTGTGAGCGAGACACCCGAAACACACATGATTACATTTTCAGATGGTTGATGAAAAGCACGGACGTACAACACACAACACATCCCGGAAGGCTTCTTAGTCAACTTCTTTTTTTTTTTCTTTTCTCTATCCTTCTTTATCACTCCATCATCCATCATTGTATAGAAATACAAATATTTGTAAATGATTTCCTCAATTTATTCATGAAGTCTGAAGGCAGCATTAAAAACACTGCAGTCAGCGTGTAAATCTCAGCATAATACCACCACGCTACTGCTCAAAACTTTTGAAAAACAATCCAACGGCGGTTCAAATCCAATCCCCAATGTCCTCGAGGTGTTTTACTGTAAAAGCGGCTGTTCTACCACTGCGTAGCATCACATCATAATAATATAATACTGATAACAGACCCAGCTTGAGGTCTCTCCGATCTCAAAAGGCACATTCAGAGCTGTGACCTTGTCCTGTTTTTTCTTCCGGTAGTTAATTCAGTCAGATAATATACTACGTACCGTAAGGCAGACTAATAGAATTAGGAGCTGGATAAATGTGTTCCCTCTCCAGGAAGATTGCAATGCTTGCTTTTACCAACTAAACATGTTCCAGGAGAAAAAGAAAAAAAAAAAAAAAAAAAAAAAATATATATATATATATATATATATATATATATATATATATATATATATATATCAAACCTTAGTTGTTACAATATTTCACACACACACACACACACACACACACACACATACACACACATATATATATATATTCCATCCCAGCCAACTTCGGGCGCGGGCAGAGTACACCCTGGACAGCTCTCCAGGCCATCGCAGGGCGGAAGCACGCCAACGGCTTTGCAGCCTACTCTCACCATAGACAGTGGGAGGCCTGGCCGGCCTTTGATAACCTAGTTAGCTGCACTGGGGGGGACAGTGACAACCTTGTGGAACATATGGATCATCGATCCAGCGCCCTATACTACTAGACCACCACGGTCCCCATATATATATATATACATATATATACACCAGAAAGTGTGTGTAAGGCGAAAAGTTCGTCTTCCGAACATTTATTTCCCATAAGAAACCATTCAAATGAGAATAATCCGTTCCCAGGTCCCCATAAAACATAATTTTCTACTAAATAAGCCTTAAAACTACACAAAAATATACCTTATTTTATGTATAATAAATGTGCGATTGTAATTAAAGAAATAAACTGTACTGTATAATAAAGTGGTTTTATTTACCTTTGTGATGGTAGTTGATGGCTTGATGGAATGGAGTGGGAGGAGGAGGGAGGGAGGGACTTACTGTTTGGAAGGAGTGTTTGGAAACACCTACTGTTTGGAAACACGCATAGCCACACACGCACCCTTAATAGCTTCCTTGTTCTTAAGGATGGGAGCAATGGTAGACTTAGCGTACTGGTACTGGGACACTGAGTCACACAAACGCACACCTTGTTCGTGTTTTTCAATGATCTCCACCTGTGGTGGGGGCTTTTTCGGTCCCATAATAGCAAAAGTACACTCAATATGGTCCAAAATGTCTATCAAACACAAACCACGTCCGCACTCAAAGAAAGGGGGTGACGAACTGGGACGCTGTGAGCGTGCGTCAGCTTCTCGTGGCCGCCACCGTGGCGCTGTTCGACCGCGTGGTTTGGTTCGAAAACTAGTTCGTCAACAGAGACTATATGCTCGCGAATTTAATGTTCTTGAGGCGAAAAATTCGTGAGCTTAAGCGTTCGTCAGTGGAGGTTTTACTGTATATATATATATATATATGTGTGTGTGTGTGTGTGTGTGTGTGTGTGTGTGTGTGTGTGTGTGTGTGTGTGTGTGTGTGTGTGTGTGTGTTTGTGTGTGCGCGTGTGTGTGTGAAATATTGTAACAACTAAGGTTTGATTTATCAAATATTTATATCTTTTTAAAACTCACCCAGTATTTTAGGATTTTCCTCTGATCTCCGTGTTTAATTTTGGTGTAACTCAGTTTTCCATTCTGTAATAGTTTAGTATCACTCAGTTTTACACCTTCATTTCTGCACCTCTGCACCTGGAGGGTATTTATCCTTAATCACAATATGGAATCACTGTGGCATTTTTTGCTCTAATTGGTTGGGTCAAAGCTCAGCAACATTTATGTGGGAATAAAATGAAGCAGCTGAAGAGCTGAATGTACTGAATGAGCAGGTTATCCCAACAATGGAGTTTTTTCTTCACTGATAGCACAGATATGAAATGGAGACTCAAATAATAAAGAAGTGGTTCAGAGATAATGAGGAATTATTTGCACAAATGTAGCCCCCTTCTGATTTTTTTCTGGTTGTGCAGGAAAAGACGTGGAGTGGTTCAGTTTTTGTCTCATCAGTTCAAAATGTCAGAGAGAAAAGAATAAAACACCGACACGGCATGGAAATAAATGTTCTGTTGAACCAATGGCATGAGGATTGTGTTCTGTAAGAAATGCTAAAGGCAGAACAGCAACATATTTATGTTTGTGGCTTTGGAGGGGTTTTTTGTTTGTTTTTTGTTTTTTTTGGGAGGAGGGGTCATTGTTGTTGTTGTCTACATGGGTAGTGTATGTCCCATTTTATTATAGTATTTATTCTATAGTTTAAAATTTTTAATTGTTATTTTATTGTATATTATCTATATTTATGTATATACGTAAAAGAAAATTACATGTTTATGAATTAGTTTTGTGTCTAGATTTATTTTAGTCAGAAGCTCAGAGGTACATCTTATTTATTGTTACTGATACTTACTTATTATACATTATTTGTTGTTTTAATATATATATATATATATATATATACAGTAAAACCTCCGCTGACGAACGCTTAAGCTCACGAACTTTTCGCCTCAAGAACATTAAATTTGCGAGCATATTGTCTCTGCTGACGAACTAGTTTTCGGCGGACGAATCAAACCACGCGGTCGAACAGCGCCACGGTGGAGGCCACGAGAAGCTGACGCACGCTCACGGCGTCCTAGTTCGTCACCCCCTTTCTTTGAGTGCGGAAGTGGTTTGTGTTTGATAGACATTTTGGACCATATTGAGTGTACTTTTGCTATTATGGGACCGAAAAAGACCCCACCACAGGCGGAGATCATTGAAAAACACGAACGAGGTGTGCGTTTGTGTGACTTAGTGTCCCAGTACCAGTACTAAGTCTACCACCATCCATAAGAACAAGGAAGCTATTAAGGGTGCGTGTGTGGCTATGCGTGTTTCCAAACAGTAGGCGTTTCCAAACACTCCTTCCAAACAGTAAGTCCCTCCCTCCCTCCCTCCTCCTCCTCCCACTCCATTCCATCAAGCCATCAACTACCATCACAAAGGTAAATAAAACGACTTTATTATACAGTACAGTTTATTTCTTTAATTACAATACAATAGCACATTTATTATACATAAAATAAGGTATATTTTTGTGTAGTTTTAAGGCTTATTTAGTAGAAAATTATGTTTTATGGGGACCTGGGAACGGATTATTCTCATTTTAATGGTTTCTTATGGGAAATAAATGTTCGGAAGACGAACTTTTCGCCTCACACACACTTTCTTGGAACCAATTATGTTCGTGAACAGAGGTATCACTGTATATATATATATATATATATATATATATATATATATATATATATATATATATGTATGGACTCGTGTTTTTAAAAAGTCAATTATGTTCCAGGGTCAGTGGTAGCTTGGTGGTAAAGGTGCTGGATTGCTGATCCAAAGGTTAGGGGCTCGAGTTCCACTCTCCACAAGGTTGTCATTGCCCCCCACCCCCACCCCAACCAGTGGAGATGACTGCATTATCAAAGGCTGGCCATGTCTCTCACTATCTATGGTGAGAGGATCATGTAAAAGAATTGCTGACTTTCGACAAGAGTAGGCTGCAAAGCCGTCAGCGTGTTTTCACCTTTCGATGGCCTGATGAGCTGTCCAGGGTGTATTCTGCCCTCGCTTGGAGTCAGCTGGGATGGGTGCCAGTCTCTCCATGACCCTAATTAGTATTAAGTGGTTACAGTAAATGAAATGAACTGAATTACGTTCCAAGTGCAAATAATATGTGAAGGAATGTGTATGAGACATTCACCAGGGGGAGACATTTCATTATAACTATGCCCATAAATAATTAAAACCTGTCGTCTGAGGCAGATTTAGATGAATCAGTGTACTTGTCATTATAATTTATTTGTGCCTGGTGGAGGTGCTTTGCACTTTAAGTGTCCCTTCAATTTCTTAATGTCCCTCTTATTTCTCAGTGTGCATCAGTCCATGAGTCCATTTTACCTTCTTGTTTTCGATGTTCACACTGGGAAGCACTTTGAATTGCATTGAATTTTTTAAGAGTGCTATCTATATAAATAAGGTTGATTGTTTGATTGATTGACTAAAATGAATTATGCTGAAATTGAGTTTTCTCAGGCATCAACCTCCAAGTCAACATTTTTAATTTCTTCCAAATCTGTAAAGTTCTGAAAAGAAAATATTGTCAATGCTATCATCAAGACAACATGGCTCTCTTGGGTGGAACCTTTTAAACATTAGGAGAACATATAGTGGTGCACTTGATCATGGTATCTTTGGTGTATAAACACTGTCACAAAAGGGATTCAGATAAAGATTAGACAATCCTGTGAGTAAAGAGATATAAATATGACAGAAGTGCAAGTAAACAGCCTCTTAGTGCAGCTTTCAATCTGTTGTTGCACAGGGCAGCCATCTTGTATTTTGAGGTCAAGATTAGTGAGCATCTCCAAATTAGAATTTATTACAAAATTAAATCTGAAGGTCACATGTTAAGAGGGAATTTGTTTGGGGTGTATTTTTCCCTTTAAGTGCTTTTTAATATTGTCTGAGATTTGAACCCACAACCTCCTGATCCAGTGTAGAACCTTAAATAGTGAGTTTCATTATACAGTATACATATCCATTAAGTCTTCTCCATCTTTTTAGTACCTACAGTAAACTACATGCAGTAAATAGCGGATGCTTCAGCCATAAAGCATCTCTTGCCTATGTCATTAGCATTAATGGCTCTTTGCTATTAACAGTCACACACTTTTCCCCCCTGTATTTGCCTTGGCAGGAGTGCTGTGCTTCCCTGAGTGCTTACGGCCCTCTACTGAGCAGCCTGGAACTGCTGACGGCCAGAAATCTACAGCTCCTATGGAGATATTACCAGCACTTGGCAAAGAAACGAGACCCTATGCTGTAAAGTGAGCGATCTGAGGGAAAGAAAGAACGTGACCATAATTTTGACTGTCACTTCACATTACAGGGAATATTATTTCAGGGCCAATGTGCTCTCTCTCTCTCTCTCTCTCTCTCTCTCTCTCTCTCTCTCTCTCTCTCTCTCTCTCTGTATCACACACACACACACACACACACACACACACACACACACACACACACACACACACACACACACACACGCACGCACGCACAACTCACAACTCATTTTGCCAGACTTCATATCCCACCGGGTCTGAAACATTGATCCGATGGTCACATGGGTGGCAGTGCTAGACCAGAGGACCAGGCCCGTGTGTACCAGAGAAATCACTATCATGGAAGAGATCCAATCATCACCAACAGGTGAGGCTTCCTGGCACTAGTTGAAATTCAAAAACTCCCTCAACGTCTCCAGGATGGAATTGTGAGGTATGAAGTTGTAGTGCGACTGAGCACTGAATCCACCTCAACACTGATTCATTAATAATATTATATCTAAATATGTTCTGCCAAATTTTAAAACTGAGGTTGTAATTTGCATGAATACATTCATAGCATGTTGTAATACATTCATAATGCATTGTACACAGTACTAATGTAAAGGTGTCACTAAGTGTGGAAGTATTTATGAAATATTTCAAAATGAAAATAATAATGCACTAAATAATAACATTATAATCACGAGCGAGAAAGAAAGTCGAATGAAAATTCAGACTTTTGTTGAAAAAAATCATATGTATCGATTCATCATTTAAAAAATAGGTAAATAAACAATAAAAAAAAAGAAAAAGTTACAATAGTCATGATGACGTTGATTAAAGCAACATGGGTGATTTTTAACACCCAATTAATCTACTGTGCATGTTTTTGGACTGTGAGAGGAAACCGGAGGAAACCCAGAGGAAACCCACGCAAGCACAGCGAGAACATGCAAACTCCACACAGGAAAACCCGAGTTGGAAATCAAACCCGAGACCTTCTTGCGGTGAGGCGGACGTACAGACCACTCCACCACCATGCCACATAAATAATAATAATAATAATAATAATAATAATAATAATAATAATACAGCACGGCTACATAAAAAATGCTTACATTTAATTTTTATATAATAATATTACATTCAAGTCATCAGCCCAGCATGAAGCCAGTATAGGGAAATTCAAGCAGGAGACACTGATGCACTGAGTCAATGATATTGAGAATGAAGTTTCTGAATCTGACCAAATCAATGAGCTTTACCATTTATTTATTAAAATATTTTCTCGATTATTTTAAAGGAAAGCAGATGTTTCGATCCAGCTGCACACAATTTTCATTTGAAATGACGGTGAGCTCAGAAGCACATAGAGCAAGGCAGGATGGGATGCTTCTGTTTATCAAATAAGAAGTGAAAAGAGCAAGAAAGAAAAGATTTATTTTATTTTATTTTGTGTTTTTGTGAAATGTGAGCAGGACGAGAAAATAATTATTAACCCGTTTGAAATAGCAGAACAGCCAATCACTGTAGTCATTTAAGAAGAAAAACTACTTGAATATTTACGAGTAGTAGTTGTAGTGGTGGTGGCGGTAGTATTTTATATATATATATATATATATATATATATATATATATATATATATATATATATATATATATATATATTACAACAAAAATCAAAAATAATTTCCCAGAAAAAATTAATCTTGAATTCAATATTAAATTGATTGATTGATTGATTATGTTTAAGGTAACCAAATATATAATGAACGAATAAAGTTTATTTTACACTATGACCATCTATGTAGTGTATATAATACATAGCAGGTACCTCGTCAGTGTTTTTGACATAAATCTGCTGACAGTTTATTATAAATATGATCTTTATATTTAGAATATTTTTTTTTTTAAATTTCTGTTGAATTCAGAGAACCTGAAGAATGTGTTCCCGAATGCTACACACACACACACACACACACACACACACGCACTCACACACACACACACACACACACACACATGCACTCTCACACACACACACACACACACACACACACACACACACAGTAAGAAATAACTTTGCTCTAAATTTACTATGCACAATTATGTCTTTCCTCCCCCATGGCTCATTTCTTTCTTCCTTTTCACCCCCACCTTCCCTTTTTTCCACTCAGATGCAACATGTACGTGAGATTTCCACAATTCCTGAGCGCACGCATGGCTGGAAATCATCCCGGTGGGTTGCACACATGACGGCTCAGGCTGCGTTATCCGTAACCGATGCTTAGTGCGTGTGTGTGAATATTTGCGCGTGTATGTTATACAGGATGTGAAGCGGTTTACCAAAATTAAAAAAATAATAATAATAAAACCCGCATTTCTTAAGGATACTGCTCATATGCTGATTGGAAATAAAAATGTTAAGGTACATTGGAGTTACTTGGATAATGTACTACAACTCTGGGGATAATTTTAAGTTCCGGCAGCATCCCATGATGCAATGCAGGGATTTTTCATCAAGCCAAAACTGTCAAAAAATATGTTGGACAGTGGAAGTGGCTTGGGCTCATTCCCCCAAAACACCCTGTTAATGTTCCATAGTGCAGGATGTCTGTTAGTACAGGAAATACTGTGACCTTTATTTTCATTATTTAAGGTCACTAAAGGTCAAAGGTTACCAAGTCATTTGAAAGCATGTATATTACTTCCTATATGTCTTGAGGTGCATTTGTTGGTGTATGGTCATTTTATTTTCTGGATTACAAGCAATTTCATTTTTAACATGACAAATGACTGATCTTTAAACATTTGTGACCTTGCTCTGACCTTCAACTTCATATCTGGGACTGAGGTAGGCTAGTGGCCCCACAAGGTTTGGTGAAAATCCACATTCTGTTTACCAAAAAACTTACAACCAAGCAAATAAAAACATTGCTAGCTAACTAGCCCACTGATGTAATTGAATGGCACGCTAGATGATACATTAGCATGGCTGTTACCTAGCATTAGGGAATCCAGCCCACTTGTTAGCAAATATGAGCTAGCTAACTATGCAATGTAATTGAATGGCACACTTGCTGGCAAACCAGATTGCACATAGCTATCATACATTACTGAAATTGCTAGTTTTCATTTGTAGCTAGGAAATACTTGGGGATCTCTGATTGACTGCCAACAGTGTTCTGTGGTGGTCGGATGCTCCTGTGTGGAGTTTGCATGCCCACCTCCCATATTTAGTGCTACATTGAGGTCGCTATCACTGTATATTATATACACTGTATAATAGGGTGGGGAGTAGTGTGCAACACATAGTATACTGGCCAGTATTCACTGTTTAACACAACAATATAGAATTTTAAGCCCAGCCAATGACTCCTTAACCATTGAACCATGTGAATGGTTGTCTATAGCCACCACATGCATTAGTATACCGCCATAAAAATCATTTGTATATTCTCACCTACAGCAGTCTTATATCTTGTACTGCAGTACTATTTGTTAGCACCTCAGGCTTCTAAAACACCACCCGAGAGTCCCACATCCTTATCACCCAACCCCCCCCCCCACCCGCTCCATTAATTATGACTTCCCATACACGATCAAAAGTATCCCTGACCATGAATATGTAATGCTTTTAAATGAGTCATTAGCATAAATGACGCCCCGCAGTGAACAAATACTACCGATCCATCATAGGCAGCAAGGTCTGTGAAAATCTAATGAGGGACCGCGGGGACGGCTCAGTCAGCACGGCTCGAGAGATCAGAGCCGAGAGATCCGGTTGAAGTGGATGATCAGGTTGCAGGGATGCTCAAAGATTAGACACAACACTAGGAAAAATAATCCAGTTATAGCTAGTCCTAGGAAACCACTTGATATGATTTATCACGGTAAAGAAAAAACGTGTCTTATTATTACATTTTTATCATTAGCTTAGCGGCGACCGCTTTGTTAGACTGCGCGAGTGAATGTGCGTATGGGATGAATTAGATCAGGCACAGCAGTGTGAAACATCAAAACACTGGAAGTAGAAAGTGGTTAGACTTTCGAGGAAATTAAGTTTTCATGAATTCCATTGTTCTGCCGTTCTAACGTGATGAGTTATGGTTTTAAAATTGTTCTGAAAATTAGCTTGTTTTGTTTTTCAATTTTAATTCTCTGCTGTTATGCTTTGCATTTTGAATCTGAACTTTTATTGGCAGGTCTACTCCAAAGGCTTTTTCATTAACAACATTGAATGCTTATGCAAAGATGGGTGGAGCTTTCTGTCCCTATGCTGCATTCCTTTTATCCATATCTGTGTAGGTTTCGAAAGCATACGGATTGAGAAGAAACAAGGCAATAACATGTGAGATCATTGCGAGAGTGTAGTATATGTTTTAAATGGGAAGCAATGAAGAACTTTTTTTTTTTAATTGGTGAAATATTTGAGGACAATCTACCTATAATGTACAGGTGCATTATTATGCCTTTATGTCATCATAAACCTTTGACTATGAATTGCCATCTAGTGGTTGTTCTGCTCAAGACCCACTAGGGGGGAATTACCCATATATTATATTGTATTGTATTTTATGAACGTTTTGGGGTTGCGCTGGAGAAGACTTTATACAGTGGTTCAGCTTTTTCCTCATCAGTTCAAGATGTCGGTGAAAGGGTTAGTGGTGGCCTGGTGGTAAAGGTGCTGGATCACTGATCCTAAGGTTGGGGGTTCAAGCCCCACTTTCCATGGGTTGTCGCTGTCCCCCGGTTCAGCTAACTGGTTAATCAAAGGCTGATCAAAATCTCTCACTGTCTATGGTGTGAGGTGTAAAAGAACCATTGCTCCAATCCTTTAGCGTGTTTCTGCCCTGCGATGGCCTGGCGAGCTGTCCTGGGTGTACTCTGCCCTCGCCCAGAGTCAGCTGGGATGGGTGCCAGCCTCCTCATGACCCTAATTAGGATTAAGCGGTTACAGAAAATGAACTGATCTGGACCTCTGATCATGAGTGCAGCACCCTAACCACTACGATATGATATGGTAACATTTGTAAATTACTCTGGTATATGGCAAAAAAAAAAAAATACAATTTGACATACAAAAAAAAAAAGAAAAAAGAGAGAAAGAAAATAAATTCTGGACATACAGTCATTGAAAAATAATCAACTTTGGGGTATTAGCAGTAACTCTGCGTTTTGATTATTATTTCCAACAACCACATGACACAGAATCTACTTTGACACTTTACTTAAGACATACCCAGCAGGCCACAGCATCAGGAATCAGGAGAACCACAATCTGGAAACGTTTAACAGTCTTTACCAGTAATTATGGCCGACATACTTATATTTCTCATTGAAAATCTGCCATGTTTACCGATTATGTAAACCCCAATCATGTTTAATTTCAGATATGTCCCCTGTCCAAGTGCCACATGCACACCACTGCCTCAATGGTGGCTAATCCATCTTATAATTCAAAGGAATCAAGAAGCCATTGGCGTGCACACTCATCCCGCCAACAGCAAGCCAGCTTTTAGATCTGATGATACATATATTAAGCAGGAGGGAATCCTGGGATAAAAGGAAATCCTGTTCAACTGGAGTGAGAGTGTCTCTGCATTTAAAAAAAAGATAGACATCTATATTTACATACTGTAGATAAAGCACAGTATGCATATTCCTGTTCCGTAGTATAGTATCAGAATGTGGTTCCAATTCTTTTTACCCTCTCCATTTTATGATCAGATCAGAAACCACAAGCCACGATGACTTATTTTCAGAGAAACCATATCGTGACTGGAATAATAACACAATGATTCGTCTTAAATAACATACCAGCCCAATGTTTTTACAGTGCTATACAGTTATCTTTCAAAACAAAGTTGTGAGGATAAGTTTGTTAAAAATATGCCTCTAAGGCCAAAAGGTTGAAGCAGTTTAAGATCGAACGCACCCAGATGTGTGTATGTAGTGAGGATGTTTTGCTGTGGACTGTTTTCATTATAGATAGAAGCTATTATAAGATTAATCAATAAAAGAAAAATATAGTGGTGTTGATGCTGACACACCGATATTTAATTCTCAAACCTGATTGGTCTGAGTGTGTTGTGCCCATCATCCGAGCAGGTCATCATGACCAGATTAAAAAGAAAAAAGGGTTTTGTTTGAAGGATTTACAAGATTGCTGAGGTTTGACCTTTTAAGGTTACTCAAAGTCAAAGGTAATTGTCTTTTTTAAAGGCCATATATGGTTTCCTATTAGTGCTCCAAACTTACAGTGTGTCTTTTGGTACTCGTTTCAAAAATTATAAGCCAGGGGTGTCAAACTGATTTTTACTAAGGGCCATGTCACAAAATTTCTAGGTCCCCAAGGTCAAATAAATACTGATTATCTGTTTCAAAAGGGCATGAATTGAAATATGCACAACAGAATTATTAGTTTATTAATTTGCTCTCTTTTCTTTTTTTCGGAAACACTTGAGAGCAGTAAACTAGCATGAATGACTAGCTGTCCATTTGGAATAGCTTTGCTGCCACCTAGTGAAAGAAAGATGAATGTACGTGTCATGGTAATGGTTAATTCAAAGAATGAAGATAATCATATTCTTTAAAAGTTCATGCAGACCAACCAAAATGAGTTGGAGGACCATATTTGGCCCATGAGCATTGAGTTTGACTGCTGTGTTATAAGTTCTCCAATGTTTCTGACTTTGTTCTGACATTTACCTTTGAACTTAATACTCAAGAAATACTCTAATGATCTCTTGGACTCAGGTAGTATGACGTGTATACAAATGAAGTTTGGTCAAAATTCTTCAAATGCCGATGATCACAGTAGCTCTAACATAATACATTTTTTAGCTTTTACTCTTAATGCCCGTGGATCCTATTATGGCTAACATGCTGAACTTATAGTGAAAATGGATGCATCATCAGAGTCGACATTAAGTGTTGGATTTGTTATTATTTATAAATTCTTCCATCGTGGAATGTTGTTCACAGCTGAAATAAAATTCTGCACGATGGGATACACAGTCTCACTGGTGCCTTCTAAACTATTTAGGCTACATAGTTCTTAAGCTATTTAAAAATTGAACAGTAGAGTGATTTTAACTGTTGGATCCTAAACTCAAGGCAAGAAGAGTTAACGGATCATGTTGTAGCAGTTAGAGTAAGCAAATAAGAGTTTTATTTTTATTTTATTGAACAGATTCTGGTGAAATATTTCCATGTGCAGCATAAAAGCTATCAGTAGGACAATACGGCAGTTGATAAGAAATAAAGTGCAAGTGATGGTAAGAACATTTATTTATTCATTTATTTGCCCCACTGCTTAATCCTACTCGAGTCGCATGTAAGTCGGAGCCTCTCTCAGCCGACTTCCAGCAAAGGACACACGTTCCATTTCAGGTCATTCCATCCACACTTACATTCATACCCAGGGGCAATTTGGAACAGCTAGTTTTCCTGATGTGCATGTGTTTGACTGTTGAAGGAAACCAGAGTGCCTGAAGGAAACCCATGCAAACACAATCAAACCCTGGATACGAACTCAGGACCTTTTTTTCTGTGAGTCAGTTGCACTGGCCACTACATCACTATGCCACACTTTAAATAAACATCATCTTTTAGTAGTTGGTTAGCACGTTTGACTCACAACAAGATGGTTCTAAGCTGAATTATTTGCCCCTGGACATTTTTGTGTGTAATTTGCATATTCTTCCTTGTTCGGGTTTCTTCCATCTACTCTGGTTTCCTTTCACAGTCCAAAAACATGCACAGAGGCTAATTGGCGGTTCCAGATTGTCCCATTTGTGAGGGTGAGTGTGAATGATTGTGTGTGTTGGCTCTGTGATGACCTGCCAAGCTGTCCAGGGTGTACCTTTCCCTCACCCAGAGGGAGATGAGATGGGCGCCAGCAGCCCTGTGGCCCTATTAAGATTAAGTGACTTAGAAAATGGAATGACTCAATGACAGAGCCATTGCACTCATTATTATTGCCTTTTAGAATTCCCAGTAAATTATTTGATGCAGCATAAAGTTTAAAGTTTGTAGCTTTGCAGAATGCAGCTGTACTGTTGTTATTAATGCAATATATTTTTGTTTGTTTGTTTTTCTTAATTAATTCAGTGTTGAAATGAGGATAGGTCTCAGCGCTGGACTGGAGCATCGTGTGCTTGGTTGTAAATTGAATCAGTGAGTCCAAAGTGACTAAAAATCTCATCTGTCAGCCACGATGATGTTGTTTAAGATCCACAGGAATAAAACCTGGCAATGCACTGACTACACTGCTCCAAAGCTGTCAAGATTGAAGCCGAGCTGCTCTTGCAAAACAATCCACTCTCTGTTCTGTCTGCCTCTCAACCACAGGGTGGGTCTCTCTCTCTCTCTCTCTCTCTCTCTCTCTCTCTCTCTCTCTCTCTCTCTCTCTCTCTCTCTCTCTTTCTCTCGCTTTCCCAGACGAATTTTGTAAAAACACCTCCACACCCGTCTCCTCATCAGCAGGTCCAGTGCCGGGCAACAAGACACTGCAGGGATCCCAACCTCAGGCCTGCCACTTACAATTAAACCCCCGGC
>CM045728.1:102539314-102759314 GCA_024760905.1 Plotosus lineatus
GCAAAATAATTTCAAATTGATAAATTTTAATCAAATTCACTCATCAAATATCAAATACAGTATCAAATATAACCTTTAACATTCTCTATGATGCGATCTTTCTGCTTGGTTCCGATGGTCGACGGATGGTCACTTGACATGAAGCTGAGCTGAATTACATGACCTGAAGCTAAGCTGACTCATGTTACATAAAGCTTAAAATAGCCAATCAATGCTTGCAATATGTGAGGCGCTCAATACTGAAAGTAGTGCCCTTGCTTGAAACAAAGTGCGGGTTATGCGGACTTCCGGTCTTTCAAGTGAGCAAGTGCTTTGTTGAACTTGTTTAGTACTCAGCCTGCACTGATGTGAATCACCAGCAGAGCAGAGAGTTCTCTCTTTCCTGGATTCGGGTTTTCATATTTTACAACTCTCTTTGCTTAACTGAGTATGCATGGTAGATTGCGCTGATCCGAGAAGGTAGTTAATTCATCTCTATGTATGAGATTTGCACCCATGCTAGTAGGCTTACGCTTCTGACCAACCATATTTGCTTAGGATTACAAAAGTCCGCAAAACAATGTAAACACAAAGAGGACGTCTTAACACAAGAGGAACATGCTATATCTATCTAGTGCCTGAGTCGTAGGACGACCATTGGCGACCCGCCATGAAAGATAACACCCTGGTTATCATCTTCATGGAGGTTTTCTTGGCAGGATTAGTTCAGTGGTTTGCCATTTCCTTCTGCACGATGCGACCCTACGAGCAACTTTGAACGGCCAATTAACCTACTGTGCATGTCTTTGGATTGTGGGATGAAACCGGAGCACCTGGAGGAAACCCACGCAAGCACCGGGAGAACATGCAAACTCCACACAGAAACACCCAGGCTGGGAATCGAACCCAGGCCTTCTTGCTGTGAGGCGGACGTGCTAACCACTCCACCACCATGCCTCCTTACACACACTATGTAACTGATATATATATATATATATATATATATATATATATATATATATATATATATATATATATATATATATATATATATATATATATATATATATATATATATATATATATATATATATATATATATATATATATATATATATATATATATATATATATATATATATATATATATATATATATATATATATATATATATATATATATATATATATATATATATATACAACTGAACTGGGAAGAAGGAGGGGCACATTCAGTCTGTCGTTTGTAAACAATGGATGCTGCATCATTACGTTATTGCGTCATTACGTCAGTGTACTACGTAGGTACGTCTAAACTCAAAATTTGACTTTTTTTTTGAAAATGTAAAAGTGAAAAAATGTAAAACGGATGAACGTAAGTCAGAGAGAGTCTGTACATGTGCATGTTGTCACAAAACCAAGTACTGTAATATGATTCCTGATTTCGAAAGCATCACAGGAGACAATGGCTTCTGAAAATGGCATCCATCACACACGCGTTAACATGCCATGCTCTCTTTGTTTTCTACAGAAGCAGTAAATTTACAGTATAGCAACAATTCACTCACTCTTTTGCTGACCCGCTTAATCCTATTAGGGTCGCGGGTAGGCTGGAGCCAACACTGGGTACACCCTGAACAGCAGAACAGCCTTCAAGCAACCATTCCCATTCAGAACTAGGGGCAAATTGGAACAGCCAGTAAAGCTAATATGCATGTATTTGGAATAAGGGAAGAACACCAGGAAAGTTGTAAAAAACCTAACCAAGTATGCAAATGCCACACAGAAGCACCCTCGCCATACCTGGGATTTAAACCCATGGACCTTCTTACTGTGAGATAGACATGCTAACCTCTAAGCCACCATACCTCACAATTATCAGTGCATTACTATTGTTTATGTATATATATACCAATAAGCTTTCATATTATACATATATATATATATATATATATATATATATATATATATATATATGAAAGCTTATTGGTTATAAAGCTTGTCAATCACTGTTGATTTTCTTTTTTTTTTTAATCAGGACACTTTTGCATTATTAAAATTTACAAAGAAACATCTCAAAGTTGGGCAGTGGTAGCCTGGTGGTAAAGGTCACTGATCCTAAGGTTGGGGGTTCAAGCCCCACTCTCCACAGGTTGTCACTGTCCCCCCAGTGCTGCTAACTGGGTTATCAAAAGCCAGCCATGTCTCTCACTGTCTATGGTGTGGGGTTCACGTAAAAGAACCATTGCTGACTTTCAACAAGAGTAGCTGCATAGCCGTCAGCGTGTTTCCTCCCTGCGATGGCCTGGCGAGCTGTCCAGGGTGTACTTTGCCCTCGCCCACAGTCGGCTGGGACGGGCCAGAGCCTCCCCGTGATTTTAATTAGGATTAAGCAGGTATAGAAAATGAATGAATGGATGTCTCAAAGCAGCATTGATGGTTATTATGAATATGGGTGTCACAGGGGAGCATTATAAATCCCTTCTTTCTTTGACTTGTTGTTCAAAGAGTGTCGTGTGAAAGTATTTCCTCAAAGAATGCCACCCATTTTTAACAACCATAATCATGGTGCCACCGCCATGAAATTCACACACTTTGGGTCATTTATAAGAAGGTGCCGTTACTGGGGTGTAATCATTCAAATGGCATGAGTAATACCGTGTAAGAAAGTGCTTCAACCTGGAAAGGGGAATGTGCTGGAAGAGGTTGGTGATGATGATGATGATGATGTTTCTGTTAACACGACTCAGACAGTGTGGGAGTCTCGATGGGCAACATATGTTTATGTGAATTTGCACGTGACTTTTGCATATTGTGAACTGGGCTTGAACAGGACCCAAGTCTGAGAGAGAGAGAGAGAGAGAGAGAGAGAGAGAGAGAGACATGAGCACAGCCACTAACCCCATAGATCATCACAGACAGGGTATTTTTCCATCTTGGTGTGTTGAAGGTCTCTCTGCGTGGGCTCCGTTGCTCTCGGAGCGAAAATAGGAAAATGTAGAGACATGCGTAGATCAAGGTAAAACAGGAAGGTGGTATGAAACCAATCTAGGTGGCTTGAACCTCAGGGTGGGCTTAATGGGCTTTTAACTTGGACCACACACGTCTTCACACACCTACACACTTAACCATGCACATGAAAATACAAACACAAAACCAGGCATATGCCAGAACACACACACACACACACACACACACACACGGCCACGGTTTTCTTTCCTGAAAGGCAGAGTGCGAGGCCTCAGAAAGGTGGCATTTCTTTGCTGAGCCATAGTGCACTTCTTAGCATCAGGAAAGACATCAAGGCCCAGAAGAGATTGAGATCGAAGCCCTCTTCTGGTGGTGTTTAATCCAAATAAGCAGATCCTGTTTCTTCTTGAGCTGTATAATAAGGAACTGAGACAAATGGGAGAATTGTCAGAGCTACCCTCTTTTTTTCCCTTTTCCTACGCACACGTTTGCGCTCCTACACTAAAGTGGACTTCCTGTTAACATTCTTGGCACAAAACAAGCATATCAGTGTGTTTGAGGTTTTTCCCGAGTTTACTTTGTGCTCGCCACGAGAACAGGGGAGTGCTTTGTGTCACCCGGTGCATACCAGACACTCTGGATGCAGCGACACCCTCCATCTGCGCACACACACTCAGCCGTGGTGCTTTGATCAAGCTAACCGCTAATGCATCATAACCAGCCTCACTCGCCACAAGCCAACACCTAAACTAACAGCCGCCAGGGATTGGGTTTCTACACATCACAGGTATGCGGCTTTGAGCGGGGCCTGAAGTCGCAATAAGCAAGAAGCTGGAAAGCCTGAAGGGTGTCGGAATATTGCAGTCATATTTTAATCAGCATGAAATGAACAGTTTCTGTTTTTTTTTACTTAGTCATTTATCAAAAAAGTAATATAATATTGTTAAAATACTGAATATTCCTCAAATAGAATACATTGGATAACATTTTCCTCAAGAGTGGTGCACATAATGTCAGAGCTAATTATAAAACTTATATCTTACAGTACTGGGCAGTGGTGGACTGGTGGTAAGGTGCTGAATTACCAATTCCAAGGGTTGAGGTTCAAGCCCACTGTCAGTGGTTGTCAGCACTGTCCCCCCGGTGCAGCTAACTGGGTTATCAAAGGCTGACCATATTCTCCACGTGCTGCCATGGGTTTCCTCAGGGTACTCCAATTTCAAAAAGAAATGCACATTAAGCTAGCTTTTGTCTGTTCCAAATTGCCTCTGAGTGTAAGTCTAAGTGTGTGTGTGTGTGTTTGGGTTGCCCTGAGATGGTCTGCTGACGAACTGTTCAGGGTATACCCCATCTCTGCCCAGTGTTGGCTGAGATAAGATTATTTTTGTGATTTTTTTTTATTTTTATAAAATGTAAGGGCAGGGGTGGCCTGATGGGGGCAGTGGTGGCCTTGTGGTGAAGGGCGCTGGATCGTTGATCATAATAAGGTTGGGAGTTCGAGTTTCACTTTCCACAAGGTTGTCATTGACGCCCCAGTGCAGCTAACTGAGTTATCACAGGCCGACCATGTCTCTCACTGTCTATGGTGGGGTTCATGTAAATGAACCATTGCTGACTTTCGTAAAGAGTAGCTGCAAAGCCATCCACATGTTTCTGTCCCTTGCTAAAGGGTTGTGTCCGGAAGGGCATCCGACGTAAAAACCTATGCCAAATCAAATGTGCAAATCAGATGATTCGCTGTGGCGACCCCTGAAAAAGGAACAAAGCTGAAAGGAAATGAGGAAGTGCAATGCTTTTATAATCTTTACAGTGTAATTCCATTACTATTCATGCAATTGGACTGTAGAAGGAAACCAGAGTACCCAGATGGAAACCCACGCAAGTAATGAAGCAAAGCGTGACGGAGAAAGACTCTGGAACCTTGTTGCTCCAAGCCAACCGTGTTGACCATTGCGACACCACCAGTTACACTAGTTCATATTAAATAAAGACTAAAGTCTATAGTGTAGCATGATAAAAAATAAATAAATGAATAAATAAATACATAAATAAGGGTCTACACTATATATATTGACATTCACTGTTGGCCACAATTCACCACGGCACATCGTTTGCATCTCTGATACGGTCAGCTCCCCACTGATCAGACACCTGAATACATAACGGCTGCTCTTGGATCTGATCCTGTTTATATTAATGTTTTATTTAGTGTTTCGCATTATCATAATCAAAATGGCAATAAAAAATAACAAAGTGGAATAAAATATACATATCAAGTGACAGCCTGGTTCGGTAACCTGTCCCGTGTGGAATCTTGATGTTATGTTAACAAACAAATTAGCATTTAAATGAGTCCGGAGTTGTATTCTTCAAGGTTATGTTGTTATGAATATTAAATTATTGTGTATGGGGGATGGAAGGGAAGGAGGCGGTGTATTAATATTGGTATTGGAAGCAGGAGGATAGAACAGAATGGGAGTAACACTGCTGATGAATGGCGTTCATGGCAATGAGTTGTTCGCTGAACATGCGCAGGGAGACATTGACTTCCTGTCCTCAGTAGCACACCTTGATAAATAATAATAAATAAATGATAAATCTCAGAAGTGTAGTTGAGTCTCCGCAGTAAAACTGGTGGCAGTAAGTGATGTTCTTTGTACTGTGGACTTCATGTTTATGAAAGACATAAACTTACTCCAAAACATTGCACCTTTACAGGTATCTCGATCAGGTGATGCTAACACAACAACACGCTCTGACATCACGATGTCAAGGATAGACACCAGACTTACATTCATCTGTCGAACCTATCATGAACAGCTCGCAAATCCATCACATGGTCAACACACATAAAACCATTCACACTCATGCTTACACCTATAAGCAATTTGGAACAGCCAATCAGCATAATGTGCATGTCTTTGGACTGTGGGAGGAAACCGGCATGCCCAGAGGAAACCCATGCAAGCACAAAGAGAACAAGTGCCCGTTGAATACTTGTTTAGTACTTGACCTTCACTTGCTCACTTGAAAAATCGGAAGTCCGTATAAGCCGCGCTTTGTCTCATAAGCACCATACGTCACTTGCGACAAGCGCCTACATTCGGTGGAGCGCCTTACATTTATCAGTCATTCATTTTCTAAGTTGTTTAATCCCATTTAGGGTCATGGGAAGGCCGGCACCCATCTCAGCCCAGTTCGCCAGGCCGCCACAGAGCCAACACATATACAACTATTTCATCATCATCATAATCATGTTCTGCTTAGTCCAGGGTCGGGTCGCGGGGGCAGCAACCTAAGCAAAGAGGTCCAGACGTCCCTCTCCCAAGCCACTTCCTCCAACTCTCCCGAGGGGACACTAAGGCAGTCCCAGACAAACCTCCAGCGTGTTCTAGGTCGACCCCGGGGTCTCTTCCCGGTTGGACATGTCCGAAACACCACACCAGGGAGGCGTCCGGTCATACAACTATTTAACACTCTCAAACCTAGGGGCGATTTGGGACAGCCAATCTGCCTACTGTGCATGCCTTTGAACTGTGGGAGGAAACTGGAGTACCCAGAGAAAACCAGCACACGCCTGGTGAGAACATGCAAACTCCACACAAAAACTCCCTCGCCGAGTCTAAGTATTGAACACAGGCCTTCTTGCCTTGAGCCAAATGTATCACCACGCCCAGTGACAATTTGGGCAAAACCAGTTAGTTTAACATATATGTATTTATACTGTATTAGGGAACCAGAGTTCGTGTGGCCGGTGGCGTAGTGGTTAGAGTGCTGGGCTCCTGATCGGGAGGTTGTGAGTTCAAACCCAAATTAGACCCCAATTGTCCTATGACCCCTGGGCAAGGTCTCAACCACAAGTGTGCCTCTGTTCACTCAGCAGTTTAAATGGGTACCAGTAAAAATATACTGGAAAGGTAACCAGCGATGGACTAGCGCCCCATCCCCAACTCCTAGTCATTTCATGCTATGGAAACCAGGGATAAATACCAGCCTAATGAGCCACTGGGCTCGGGTGTAAAAAGTCCAAAGGGAAGCAGAGTACCCAGAGGAAACCCACACAAGTATGAGGAGCACATATACACGCCACCCAGAAACCCCGAGCCCAGAAATTATACTCAGAACTTACTTACAGTGAGGCAACTCATGTTAACCACAACACCATCCAATTTCATTCATAAAATTAATTCATTTTCCAATAAGATTTTATTTCTTGTTGCACAGAAGTAGACTCAGTGATACTTGATTATTTTTATCTCCTTTGAGCTTCACTGAATGTGCTTCTGAAGCAAAACTTTTTTATTTAATCATTTCTGTTTTCCGAAATATACATCAGAAGGTTTGCACTGTTCTGCAAAGCAAAGTAATCTCTTTCCTTTAATATACTTGATTCATGAACCTGCAGAAGAAAATATCATGTTGTTTTTAATCACCTCCTATCCAGCTGTGCAGCAATAATAAAACGGAGATTAACTGGTAAGTCGTATGATATGTAGATTCTGGGTTTTTTTTTTTCCTTCTCTGCGACGCACTCCACACTTTCTTCCGCTTCATCAGACTAAATGTGAATGCTAATACCTCAGATCATAAAGTAGTCAGAACTGTGAATTAAAAGGAGTGTTTTTTGGTTCAGGTCCAGAGACGACAATTTTGGTCCAAGACGCAGCTTAAATGGACCGTTCTTATTTTTTTATTTTTTTATTATTATTTGATCCATATTTTTTAAATCATTTCAAAAAAACAGCAAGTGGAAAAAAGCTTCAATGAAACTGTGCCATCTTCTTGCTTTGCCTTTACTTCAGAAAAAAGATGCTAAATACATCTTACATCCACCTTTTATTAATAAAATCAAACTACCTTCACCCATAATATTATAAAATCAAGCTCCATGCTATTACATTACAAAATATAAACTACAATCATGTTCCAGTTTGCAGATAAAGGCACAATACAGGCCAGAATACAAACACTTACGCAGCTTTATCAGGGCAAGGGCGCAGGGATTGTGATGTTCACTGGTTATGGCTCTGGGGTGAAATTTTGTGGCCCGTGAGCAAGACCCCTAACCATCAATTGCTTACCTATATTAAAAAAATAAATAAATGTAAGACACTCTGGAAGGGCGGCACAGTGGTGCAGTGGTTAGCGTTTTGACCTCACAGAAAAAGATCTTGCACTTGCGATCAGAGTGTACCCCGCCCTTTGCTCAGAATCGGCTGAGGTGGGCGCCAGCCTCAGTGCGACCCTACTTAGGATTAAACATCTTAGTTAATTAATGAATGAATAAAGTCAGTCTGGATACGAGTGTCAGCCAAGCCAAATGACATAAATGTAAAAATAAATAAATACATAAGTAAATACATAAATAAATAAATAGATAAATAGATAAATAAATAAATAAATAAATAAATGTAGCATTTTAAATGGTTTCGGACGCAGCCTTTAAATATGTCAGCCTGCCAGCAGATAACAGGGGTGTATCAACTTCGCTGAAATAATATAATGATTTAATATTATTGTGATATTAAATTGAGTTACAACTGTATATTTTTTTTTTTGGCCTAATTTGAATAGGTACCTCAACTAATCAGTTTATATTATATCCTTGGTTTGCATGTTTTCTTTTGTTAACAGAATTATACAAAATGATATACACAGATTCTTATGATGTTTTTTATTTATTTATTTATTTTTTTTGTACCAGGGGCGGAGTATCAGAAGACTCCATTAAAATTTAGGGCTGTTTCAGTTCAAATTGATGATCCAGGACTTTTTTTAACATACCGTATTCGATGTGATAAGCGCCCAGGCTGCTTAAAAAAATTGGAGTGTGTGGGCGCTTGTTAAAATGTTACCAGCGGAGTGGAACATTAAGTGCTTATTCCCACCAAGGTGGAAAACATGAATAATAACAGAACAATAAAAAAGTTTTACTGGGATTTGTGTTATTCATTTTGTGATATCAACCAAACTACTTACATGAAAGCTAAAAATAAACAGAAAACAGAATAAATTAAAAAAAGGACTCCTTACTTTTCCCTCCCAGTGCTGTTCCTTTAAACATTTTCCTGCAAGTAAAATTGAGCCAATCAACATGAATGTCAACTTTAGCACATGGCACGTTGAACCAATCAACACGAACATAAACAAAAGCACATGGCCAGAAACGACTTTAAATTTATCAAGTTAGTGAGCAGGAGAATCGGGTGAAAAATACTCGTCATCACTTTCTGATAGGTCCATATCTGGCTCATCGCTCCATTCATTCAGAGCATCCCATAGTTTTCAGGTCAGGTCAGGTATGAGGGCATGCACCGGGACGGCACTTCGCTGCATCCAACAGCCGCCTGCACTCATCCGGCCGTCTCATGGCAATCGACCAGGCCTGCGCAGGGCCCAGACCCCCCAGCAGGGCAGCCCTCAGCTGCGACAACCACGTTGCACGGCTGTCCCCGCGATCGGCTCCAGCCCCTAGGATCCCGAACGGACAGGATCCGGTGTGCTGGGTCCAAAAGTGGGAAACGCGCCAAGTGCCCATAGTAGCGCAGCTGATGGTCGCGGATCAAGCAGGTTACTCTTACCACCCCCACATCCTCGAGAACCTTCCGGTTGGTAACAAAGTCCCACCAGCAGTATCCGAAGATGCGGCGTAGGGAAGTTGTAACGAAGGAGTCCAGTCGTCATCCAAGCTCAACCGTGAGCATCCATGTCTCGCTCGAGTAGAGCAAGACAGGCAGCGCAAAGGAGCGAAAGACTCAGGCTTTCTTCTGCCTGCTCAGATACCTCGACCGCCACACAGTCCTGTCCAGTGAGTCCATCGCCCCATAGACTAGGCCAAGTCGATGATTGATCTCGGCCCTGCAATTAGTGGAATGATGGACCACGCTGCCAAGGTAAGTGAAAGACTCCACAATCTCTACTCTTTCACAACCCACAGCGATCGAGGCAACAGCAGCATCCAAGAGGTCTCCGAAAGCCTGGATCTTGGTATTGATCCAGAACACTCGTAAACCAAGCGGTTCCGCCTCCTCACCAAGTGAACAGAGAGTCACCGTCGGGACATCCACTATCTCCGCGAAGATCACTGCATCATCGGCAAAGTCCATATCAGTAATCCGAACCTCACTGAACAACACACTGCAGGCTGATCCACCCAATACCGCCACCATGATCCAGTCCAATGCAGTATTGAAGAGAGTGGGGGCCAGAACATACCCCTGCCTCACTCCGGTCTCGACCAAAAAGAAGTCAGAGGTAGAGCCCCCACACCTCACAGCACTCTCTGTCCCAGAATACAGCGACGATATCAGCTGAACCAGAGCCGACGGGATCCCACATAGACGAAGTATGCCCCAGAGGGCCTCCCTATCCACCGAGTCAAACGCCTTGCGAAAGTCTATATAGGCAACAAGGAACCCCCTATCAAACTCCCGCAAGTGCTCAGATAGGATGTGGAGCGCCAGGATGCGGTCAACGGTAGACCTCTTCGGTGTAAATCTGGACTGTTCAGGGTGCTGGTGCACTAAAAACTGCTGTCGGATCCGGTCCAGTAGAATCTGTGCGAAGACCTTGCCCGGAACTGAGAGGAGAGTAACTCACCGGTAACTGTTGCATTCTCGGGTATCACCCTTCCCCTTCCAGATCAGGACAATGATGCCCCGTTTCCAGTCAGTTGGATTGACACCAGTGCTCCACACGGAGTACACGAGAACAAACAGCCACCTGAGGATGGCCTCACCTCCCACCTTAAGCATTTCAATGTGGATACCACAAACTCCCGCAGATTTGCCATCTGCCAAGCGCCACACTGCCCTCCAAGTTTCCTCAAGAGTTGGCAGGTTGCATCCTGGGGGAGGGTCGGCAACAAGCGTTTCAGCATCCTCGATGGCCAGGCTCCGGGCCGGAGGGTCAGCACAATACAACTCCTCAAAGTGCTCGGCCCAACAAGTCCTCACTTCAGATTCCTCGGTAAGGACACTATCATCTGCAGTTTTCACTGTCTGGCATCGTGATGTGGACCGAGAGGAACGGAGGCTCCGCAACGCCCTGTAAGCTGGGAGAGAGTCACTCGAATTCAAGTGGCCCTCGACCGTCTCACAGAGATCACGGACCGCAGTCTCCAGATCTCTTCGCACCGCCTTGATGGCTTTGCGATTCAGGTCCCTGGCCACTCCAACTCTGCCATCGAGTTGAGCCTGTCTCGCTCTCTCAATGACGTTGATGGTCTCAGAGGAGATGGCCGTTCCCGGTCTGGGAAACCCCGGTATGCAGCCACGGAACACCTCCAGGATGCAGTCTCTGAAACCAGCCCAGAGAGCCTCCGTGCCTGCACCCGTGTCCAGATCCTCCAGGGATTCCCCAAGCCTACTGACGAACTCCAAAGCCACATCAGGGTCCCCAAGTCGGCTGACGTCAAGTCGCATTTGATGAGCCGGGGCTTTCTCAGGGCGCCTGAAGTGGATCTTTAGAGTCGTCACCAGAAGCTCGTGGTCTCCAGAGAAGAGCTGGGCACTTCTGAAGACACAGCAGTTCTGGACCAGCCGCCAGCGACTACCTACGAGACAATGGTCAATCTCCTTCCTAGTGACGCCGTCGTTGGAGTACCAAGTCCAGCATCGCGGATCCGATCTCTGGAACCACGAGCCAGCAATCCTTAAGCCCCAACTTTTTGGGAAGTCAAGAAACATTAAGGCGCTTTCATCGTGGCGTCCAGAGCCGTGAGGACCAACACATACTTCGTAGCCATCCCGGTTGGTGCCAGTGGTCACATTGAAGTCCCCAGTACAATCAGGGTGTCCCTTCCCGGAACCCCCGACAACACCGAGTTAAGCTGGTCGTAGAAGGTTTCCTTCATAGCTCGATCACTCACCCCAGTCAGAGCGTACACTCTGTGAGTCACCCTCAGTCGCATAGTACGCTCGTTGAACAGGACCAGCTCCGATACCATGGGAGTCAATCGATCAGCAATGGTGATGGCCACTCCCTGAGTGTGAAGACCGTTGGCCCGGCCAGACCAGTAGTAGGTGTACCCACCGACACTTGTCTCGCTGGACCTAGGCTTTCGCACCTCAGAGAGGGCCGCAATGCCGACGCCAAGCAGACTAAGCTCCCTTGATACCAGAGGAGGTGAGAGTTGTCCAGGGATGTCACGTTCCATGCGCCGACCCGGACCGACTGACTCAGATTCAACCGAGGCGACCAAAAGCAGCTGGTGTCCGACACCTTTGCACCGCCCGCGTCACTCACCCTATCATGCCCAACCTGGTTGCTCCAGGATTTCACCCCCATCATGGAGTGGGGGTCCCAGAGGCTTTGCCCCACCCCCCTCATATGATGCCACCTGAGGCAGGCGCCGGGGTTACTTCCCCGGAGCAGACTCAAGCATTTAGTTGTATGTTTTGCTGGAGTTTTTAAGAGGGCGGTTTTGCTGTAGCAGTTTCTAATGGTTCATTGGTTGTTGGACATTTACCAAGAGAACACTGCAAAATATTTTCCTGTTTTTTAGAGCACGGCGGAACGATCAAATGTGTTGTTATTGATGAACATTATAGACATTCCTCAGTGGCAGGGGATCTTGAAATACTGTGTAAACTCACTTTCACAGGCAGTGAATGCCTCATTTTACGGTTACGGTTTTACGGTTTTACGGTTACAGAGACTGATCCAATAAAATTGGTAAGCTTGATTTACGATTTTGCTCCCAGTACACACAGGCGGTTATTAGACATAGCATCAAAAACATTGGGGGGGGGGCTTATTGGAGCAGGGCGCTTATTACATCGAATGTGGTAAGATGATTTTGGATATTTTGAGGGAAAGATTATAGTCTCCAAGTGCTCTAGGTTTAGAAAGCTATCTGTAGAAAAGTGGATACATAAGTGGCTTCCTGATTCACATATCATAAAAGAGGTGAGATTATCCTTGCTGGAGGTATACGCTCTTCATGCAGTCTTCTAGTTCCTAATATGTTGTCATACATTCAGAAATCATATCCACATTAGACCCCCACTGTGCTAAGACCCCAGAGCAAGATCTTAACCACAAGTGTGCCTCTGTTCACTCAGCAGTACAAATGGCCAAAAAATAGACTGGGAAGGTAACTTGCGATGTACTAGCGTCCCATCCAGGAGGAGTTGAACTCCTGGTGGCTTCACGCTATGGAAACCAGGATTAAGCATCACCCTGATGAGTCACTAGGCTTGGATCAAAAAAACCCAACAGACGACCGACATTCAGAAATAGAATAAATACTCTACAGGAAGTAGTCTTTATTCACTTATGATGTCATTGTGGAAGAAATTGCTCATGAAAATACTTTAACATAATTTTATAGACACAGAATTCAGGTCGTGCACTAAGTGAATAACCCAGTGGGGACGTTCTCCAACATTTTATGAAGCAAAGACACTTTTCACATGTAAATTACAGGACAGAATGTCCTCCTGGCCCTTTAATCCAATTTCCAATTAATGCAATGGAGGAAGAAAAGCTGCAGTATGTTAATTTTTGTTCTTATTTGTTTTTTAAATCACATATTTTTCTTTTCTGAGCTCAGAGTAATTAATCATCGAAAGATTCCTGGTTTTAACACAACAGCCCTCGGTAGCTGTTCAGAATTTTTATATATTTATTTATTTTGTTGTGGTTGTTGCTTTTATTGATAAAATGTGTGGCTGATTACCACAAACCCACTATATTACAGATTCTGCAGGTAAACATAGAGAGGGAAACGCTTCGTATTGAGAAGCAAAGCACAGGAAAAAAAAAAAAACTCAAGACGCTAGAAGAGCAAGAAGCAGCAAGAAGGAACCAGGAGTCACATTAATACGAATGCAGTCAAATTATTATTCCAAACATTTGTGTGGATGCATTAAACTATAACACTATATTATGTAATACAATCAATTAGTTTTGTTTTTTCTGGATCTTTGGGATGACTTGGCAAAAGTATGTAATATATAATAGAAATAAACAAAAATAAAATAAAACAGCAGGTGAATCTCACACTAATGGGATAAAGTCAAGTCTGAGTGTAAGGTGTAAACATGAGAATAATTTATTTTCATACTTACCTAATCAATCAAATTTTGTTGAAGTATAAGAGGTTTCGTCGGGAGCCAAATACCTGAAACACTTTTACAGTGAACATTATCACAGCAACATGATGTGTACACAGTAATAAGCGAGAGAACATAGTATGCATTATTTTTGAATGTTTAATTGTTATTACAAGCATTCATCGCATTGAATATGTATTTATTGTTATTATATACACATATACATGTACGTATACATCAATCGGAGGGGTGGATCCTACTTCGTGGAAATAGGCGGCCGCGGGGGGTCTCGGGCCTCATTAACCGCGGAAAGTGAGGGATACCTGTATTACAATATTCTACACAGGAAAGGTGTGATCTCATTTTTCCTTTATGGATCGATATTCGAACTCAATAATGTTTGAATTCACTTACGGGTTGTTACAGTCATCTGGAACAGACTGCTTTGTCATTATCACACTCTCATCTCATCTCATCTCATCTTCTTCCGCTTAGTCCGGGGTCGGGTCGCGGGGGCAGCAACCTTAGCAAAGAGGTCCAGACATCCCTCTCCCGAGCCACTTCCTCCAACTCTCCCGGGGGGACACCGAGGCGGTCCCAGACAAGCCGAGAGACATAGTCCCTCCAGCGTGTTCTAAGTCGACCCGGGGTCTCTTCCCGGTTGGACATGCCGAAACACACCACACCAGGGGCGTCCAGGGGCATTCTAACCAGATGCCGAGCCACCTCAACTGGCCCCTCTCAATGCGGAGGAGCAGCGGATCTACTCGAGGCTCTCCCCGGATGGTGGAGCTTCTCACCCCTATCTCTAAGGGAGAACCCCGCCACCCGGCGAAGGAAACTCATTTCAGCCGCTTGTATCCGTGATCTTGTTCTTTCGGTCATTACCCAAAGCTCGTGACCATAGGTGAGGGTTGGGCGTAGGTCGACTGGTAAATTGAGAGCTTAAGCCTTGCGGCTCAGCTCCTTTTTCACCACGGCGGACCGGTACAGGCACGCTTAACAGCAGAGGCTGCAGCGATCCGTCTGTCGATCTCGCTCCATCCTTCCCTCACTTTCGTAAACAAGACCCCAAGATACTTAAACTCCTCCACTTGGGGCAGGACCTCATCCCGACCCAGAGGGTGCATTCCACCATTGTCCGACTGAGAACCATGGCCTCGGACTTGGAGGTACTGATCTTCATCGGCTGCCCACTCAGCTGCGAATCGCTCCAATATGAGAGCTGGAGGGCCCGACTTGATGAAGCCAAAGGACAACATCATCCGCAAAAAGCAGAATGATATCCGATGGCCACCAGAACCAGAACCCCTCATCGCCTCGACTGCGCCTAGAAATTCTGTCCATAAAAATTATGAACAGAATCGGTGACAGAGACAGCCTTAGCGGACTCAACTCCCACGAGCGAATCCGAGCTGCTGTTACCAATACGGACCAAACTCTGGCTCCGGTGATACAGCGACGAATAGCTTCGTAACAGCGGATCGAACGCCGTACTCTCGAACACGCCCCAAGATCTTCCGAGGAACCGCGGTGAACAGCCTTCTCCAAATCCACAAAGCACATGTGGACAGATTGGGCCAAACTCCCATGCCCCCTCAGAATCCTGTGGAGCGTATAGAGTTGGTCAAGAGTGCTGCGGCCAGGGCCGAAAACCACATTGTTCCTCCCTGAATCCGAGGTTCGACTATCGGTCGGATCCTCCTCTCTAGTACCCCTGCATAGACTTTACCAGGTAGGCTGAGAGTGTAATTCCCGATAATTGGAACACACCCTCCGGTCCCCTTCTTAAAAGTGGGACCACCACCCCAGTTTGCCAATCCAGAGAGTACAGCCCCCGATGACCCAGCGATGTTGCAGAGGCGTGTCAACCAAGACAGTCCTACAACATCCAGAGTCTGAGGTATTCCGGGGCGGATCTCGTCAACCCAGGGCTTCGACCACCGAGGCTTTTGACAGCCTCAGTGACCTCCACTCAGTGATGGCGGACCCTCACCCGAACCCCAGGGTCTTCCTCTTCCCACGGAGGCGTGTTGGTGGGATTGAGAAGGTCCTCAAAGTATTCCCTCCACCTCTCAACAACATCCCCAGTCAAGGTAAGCAGCTCCCCACCTCCACCGTAAACAGTGTTTGTGAAGAACTGCTTCCCCCTCCTGAGGCGTCGGATGGTGGCCCAGAACCTTTGAGGCCAACCGATAATCACTCTCCAGGCCCTCACCGAACTCCTCCCCGCCCGAGATTTTGCATCTGCGACAGCCTCGGCTGCAACTTACGTTGGCCTGCCGGTACCCGTTTGCTGCCTCAGGAGTCCCACAGGCTAATAAAACCCGATAGGCCTCCTTCTTCAGCTGGACGGCCCCCTTCACCGCAGGTGTCCACCACCCAGGTTCGAGGATTACCGCCACGACAAGCACAGCGACCTTACGGCCACAGCTATGGGCTGCCGCCTCGGCAATGGAGGCGCGAGCATGGCCCATTCAGATTCCATGTCCCCCGCCTCCTCCGGAGCGTGGTTGTAGCTCTGCGGAGGTGGGAGTTAAAGGCCTCTCGGACAGGGCTCCGCCAGCGTTCCCAGCAGACCCTGATTACACGCTTGGGCCTGCCAGGTCTGGAAGGCAACCTCCCACCACGAAGCCAACTCACCACCAGGTAGTGATCGGTGAACAGCTCAGCTCCTCTCTTCACCCAGTGTCCAGAACATATGGTACATGAAGTCGATGACACGACTACAAAGTCAATCATCGAACTGCGACCTAGAGTGTCCTGGTGCCAAGTGCACTTATGGACACCCTTATGTTCGTTATGGTGTTAAGTGATAGACAAACTATAGCGAGCACAGAAGTCCCAACAGCGACACACCATTCAGTTCAGACTGGAGAGGCCGTACCTACCGATCACACCCTTCCAGGTCACACTATCGTTGCCCACATGGGCATTGAAGTCTCCCAAGACAGCGAGTCTCCCGAGGAGCGTTCTCAACACCCCCAAAGACTCCAAAAGGGTGGGTACTCTGAACTGTCATTTGGTGCATAAGCACAAATAGCAGTCAGGACCCGTCCCCCACCCGAAAGCGGAGGAAGCTACCGCTTCGTCAACCGGGGAGAACCCCAACATTTGGGGCACCGAGGCGGGGGCAACAAGAATACCCACACCGGCTGCGCCCGCCTCTCCCCATGAGCAACTCCAGAATAGAAGAAGGTCCAGCCTCTTTCGAGATGGATGGTTCCAGAGCCCAAGCTATGCGTTGAGTGAGCCCGACTATATCTAGTCGGTATCTCTCCACCTCACGCGCAAATCCGGGCTCCTTTCCGCCAGAGAGGTGACATTCCATGTCCCGAAGGTCAGAAGCAACCGAGGATCAGTCCGACAGAACCCATGCCTTGGCTGCCACTAACTCACACTGCACCCGACCTAAAACTCCTCCACGGGTGGTGGGTCCATGGGAGCGGACCCATGTCTCCTTTTTGGGCTGGGCCTGGCCAGGCTCCATGGGCATAAGCCCGACCACCAGGCGCTCGCCTTCGAGCCCCTCCCCTGAGCCTGGCTCCAGGAGGGAACCCCGGTGACCCGCATCCGGGCAAGGGAGACTGATTCCTCTGTTGTTTTCTCATGTCTTGGGGGTCTGTTTTGAATCGCGCACTTTGTCTGGACCTTCACCCGGACCTGTTTGCCTTGGGTGACCCTACCAGGGGCATTTGCCCCCGACAACATAGCTCCTAGGATCATTAGGTCACGCAAACCCCTCCACCACGATAAGGTGGCGATTCGAGGAGGGGATATATCATTATCACACTTTAAAAAAAAAAAAACTAAAAAAATAAGACTTTCGCCTGTATTTTCCTGTGTTTCTATGTGATAGATAGTACAACTCTGAATGAGTTGAGGTTTATTTATTTATTTATTTATTTTTGCTAAACACTGTTAGCTACACAACATTAGCTCGGCTCAGGGGATGAAGGATCTGACCTGCCTATAAATGTAAAAATAAACTATAAATATCTTTCTTTTTTTTTTTTACTTTTTAATGTTCCCATGGAGCATGCTAAAATAATGCAGCCGTGAGGGGGTCACAAACCAGTGTTCTCAATCATGCTGGTCCCAAGCTCGGATAAATGCAGAGGGTTGTGTCAGGAAGGGCATCCGACATAAAACCTGAGCCAGATCAAAGATGCAAATCACAAATATTACCTCTATACCGGATCGGCGAGGCCCGGGTTAACAACGACCGCCATCAGTGCTGTTAAACAACAGGGGGCTGGTGGAAATTGGACAACTGTTCGTCAAAGAAGGAGAGGTGTGAGGCATGTCCAGTAGGCGAAGAGAGTAAAAGCATGAGTCTAGGACTGAGAGAAGGGACTTTGAATGTTGGAACTATGGCAGAAAAAGGTAGAGAGCTGGTGGACATGATGCAGAGGAGGAAGGTGGACATACTGTGTGTTCAGGAAACCAGGTGGAAAAGTAGCAAGGCTAGAAGCTTAGGAGCCGGGTTTAAGCTGCTCTATCATGGTGTGGATGGGAAGAGAAATGGAGTAGGAGTCATCTTGAAGGAGGGGTTTTTATGGAATGTTTTAAAAGTGAAAAGAGAGTCAGACAGAGTGATGAGTCTCAAGTTAGAAATTGAAGGCATGATGTTCAATGTTGTTAGTAATTATGCCCCACAGGTGGGATGTAAGCTAGAACACAAGGAGAGATTCTGGAGCGAGTTAGATGATGTGGCGCAGAGTATCCCCAGAGGTGAAAGAGTGGTCATTGGTGCAGACTTCAATGGACATGTTGGTGCAGGCAATGAAGGGCATGAGGAAGTGATGGGCTGTGGTGAATACTTTCTTCCAGAAGAGAGAGGAGCATAGGGTGACTTATAAAAGTGGAGGTAGGAGCACACAGGTAGACTACATCTTGTGTAGGCGATGTAATTTGAAGGAAGTCAGTGACTGCAAAGTAGTAGTCAGTGAGAGTGTTTCCAAACAGCAGAGCATGGTGGTGTGCAGGATGACGTTGATGGTGAGAAAGGTGAGAAGGCAAAAGCAGAGCAGAAGACAAAGTGGTGGAAGCTGAAAAAAGGAAGAGGGTCGTGTTGTCTTCAAGGAGGAGTTGAAACCGGCTTTGGGTGGTCAGGAAGTGTTTCCAGATGACTGGACAACTACAGCTAATGTGATCAGGGAGACAGGTAGGAGAGTTCTTGGTGTGTCCTCTGGAAGGAAGTAGAAAAGGAGACTTGGTGGTGGAATGAGGAAGTGCAGGAGTGTGTATAAAGGAAGAGGTTAGCTAAGAAAAAGTGGGACATACAGAGGACCAAAGAGAGTAAACAGGAGTACAGGGAGACACAGCATAAGGTGAAGATAGCGGTGTCAAAGGCCAAACAGAGGGCGTATGATGACTTGTATGATAGGTTGGACAGAAAGGAGGGAGAAAATGGTTTATACAGGTTGGCACAGCAGAGAAATAGAGATGGGAAGGACATGCAGCAAGTTAGAGTGATAAAGGACAGAGTGGGAAATGTATTGAATGATGACAGAAGTGTGCTGGGAAGATGGAAAGAGTACTTTGAAGAGCTGGTGAATGAGGAAAATGAGAGAGAAAAAGAGTAGAAGAGGTGACCATTGAGGACCAGGAAGTAGCAAATATTAGTAAGAGTGAAGTGAGAAGGGCATTGAAGAGGATGAAGAGTGGAAAGGCAGTTGATCCTGATGACATAACAGTGAAGGTATGGAATTGTCTCGGAGAGGGAGCAGTAGATTTCCTGACAAGAACATTCAACAAGGTCTTAGAGAGTGAGAGGATGTTGGAGGAATGAAGGAGAAGTGTGCTTGTGCCAATTTTTAAGAACAACGGAGACGTGCAGAGTTGTGGCAACTACAGAGGGATAAAGTTGATGAGCCATATGATGAAGTTATGGAAAAGAATAGTGGAAGCTAGACTAAGGGCAGAGGTCAGCATTTGTGAACAACAGTTTGGTTTCATGCCAAGAAAGAGCACCACAGATGCAGTGTTTGTTTTGAGGATGTTAATAGAGAAGTACAGAGAAGGTCAGAGGGAGCTGCATTGTGCCTTTGTGGATCTGGAGAAAGCATATGACAGGGTGCTGAGAGAGGGACTTTGGTATTGTATGAGGAAGTCTGGAGTGGCAGAGAAGTATGTTAGAGTGGTGCAGGACATGTATGAGAGATGTAAGACAGTGGTGAGGTGTGCTGTCGGTGTGACAGAAGAGTTCAGGGTGGAGGTGGGACTGCATCAAGGGTCAGCTCTCAGCCCCTTCTCGTTTGCTATGGTGATGGACAGGCTGACAGACGAGGTGAGACAAGAATCTCCGTGGACTATGATGTTTGCAGATGACATTGTGATCTGTAGTGAGAGCAGAGAACAAGTGGAGGAAAATCTAGAGCAGTGGAGGTATGCCCTGGAAAGGAGAGGAATGAAGGTTAGTCTCAGTAAAACAGAATACATGTGTGTGAACGACAAGGACCCAGGAGGAACGGTGAGGTTACAGGGAGGAGAGATAAAGAAGGTGGAGGATTTTAAGTACTTAGGCTCAACAATCCAGAGCAATGGAGAGTGTGGAAAAGAGGTGAAGAAGCGTGTGCAGGCAGGTTGGAGTGGTTGGAGAAAAGTGTCCAGTGTGATGTGTGATAGGAAGGTATTGGCAAGAATGAAAGGAAAAGTGTACAAGAAGGTGTCGAGGCCAGCGATGTTGTATGGTTTAGAAACAGTGGCCATGGGGAAAAGACAGGAGGCAGAACTGGAGGTAGCAGAGATGAAAATGTTGAGGTTCTCTTTGGAAGTAACGAGGATGGATAGGATCAGGAATGAGCACATCAGAGGGACAGCACATATAAGATGTTTTGGAGACAAAGTCAGAGAGGCTAGATTGAGATGGTTTGGACATGTACAGAGGAAGGATAGTGAGTATATTGGTAGTAGGATGCTGAGGTTGGAATTACCAGGCCAAAGGCCTCAAGGAAGACCAAAGAGAAGATTTATGGATATGGTGAAGGAGGACATGAAGAGAGTTGGAGTAAGAGTAGAAGATGCAGAAGATATGGTGAGATGGAGGCAGATGATTCGTTCTGAGTTCAAGTCCTGGATGTTTCTGATTGGAGTTTTATGTTCTCACTGTGCTTGCATGAGTTTCTTCTGGGTTCTCCAGTCTTTTTCCACAGTCCAATGACAACCACGGTAATCTCACTGACTGTTCTAAGTTACCCCTTCGAGTGAACATGTGTGTGTGTGTGTGTGTGTGTGTGTGTGTGTTAGTCTTGTGATGAACTGGTGAGCTGTTCAGGGAGTACTCTGCCTTTGCTTTAGTTAGGCTCCAACCTTGCTGCAACTGTAGTAGAATGAAGTGGTTCAGCAAAAGAAAGAAAGATAAATGAACTATAGCTGAGGCCAGAAGCAAAAACGAACAGCATATATTTCATCAAATGACACATAGATGTGATATTTTGTGTAATTTTCATAATTTAAATAAACAAACAAACCTTCAAGGCCATAAATCAGCTTTTACTGATTTGGTGTGACTGATTCGAACCTCTTGCAAGTGGAGCTGCTTTTATTTAAACCTGATACTATATGGGGTTTGGGGCGGTAGTGGTGGAGCGGTAGTGGTGGTCTCGTGGTATAGGGCACTGGATTGCTGACCCTAAAGTTGGGGGTTCAAGTCCCATTCTCCACAAGGGTTGTCACTGTCCGCCCAGTGTAGCTAATTGGGTTATCAAAGGCCGGCCATGTCTCTCACAGTCTATGGTGCGAGGTTCATGTATGGTGCAGGTTCATGTAAAAGAACCATTGCTGACTTTCAACAAGAGTAGCTTGTAGCCGTGAGCGGGTTTCTGTCCCTTGCTAAAGGGTTGTGTCAGGAAGGACCTCCGATGTAAAAACCTATGCCAAATCAAACGTGCGAATAATTCGCTGTGGCGACCCCTGATAAAGGGAAAAAGCTGAAAGGAGATCTCAATCATCATATGGGGTTTGGGGCGTTACAGTGATGCAGTGGTTAGCACTTCCAGCTTACTGCAAGACGGTCTTCGGTTTGATTTCCCCTGCTTGGGGTATTTCTTTCTGGAGCTTGCATTTTCTTCCCGGGTATTCTCCAGGTACTCTCCAGGTCCTCGGATCTCTTTCTACAGTACAGAAAACTAGGCTAACTGGTGTTTCCAAACTGACCCTGCATGTGAGTATGAGTTTGAATGGTTGTGTGCGTTGGCCCTGCAATGGCCTGACAAGCTATTCAGAGTCAGGTGAGATGGGCACCAGCCTCCCTGAGATCCTGATTAGGATTGAGTGGCTTAGGAAATGAATGAATGAGTATGGATCTATGGTCCGGGTTTGTCTGTGTTATTACAGTGCATGGCATCATGATTTCAAGATCAAGTCAATTAATATCACCCTGGCCTAATGCATGCGCGTGCGCGCCGGGGGGGGTGTTCAAAGTAATTCTTTTTCCTAGACACGTCTTTTTCTAGCCATTTAGTGGAAATCAATACAGAAGATATTATGTTTAAAATATAAGCATCCTCAGTTTCCAGTCACTCAAGGGCAGAATTTGAATTTGACATCCTTGTTTTAGATGTGAATACTCATGATTGAAAAAATTACCCCCAATCCCTCCCACCCATTCCAACACACACACACACACACACACACTCACACACACACACACACACACACACACACACACTTCTTATATCCTGTAAATATATATTTTCATCTCTGTAACCAATGCCATGAATGTAATTCTGAAATGCAGTGTCTGTATCCGTCCCGGTTCCTGGAGCATCCCGCTTGTGACGGCGGATCGTATTCAGTTCTCCTCCTTCAGATGTCTGCCTCTGTTTTCTATGTAGAGGTCATGATATCCATGAGAGTCATATCATCCAAGTGTATCACCGTGTAGTGTCCCGATCATATGAGGCACATCAGTTCTCCTGAAATAGAAGAGATCCGGATGCCTGCTTATGGCACCTGCTTAGGTAGAAGTGAAACAGAGAAAAGAGGAAGGAAGAATATATTACCGGTCTAAAAATACATATGAATTATTGCTTCTGAAATTAGACCTACAGTTTTGCCCTTTATGGGGTGGCAGGATACACAAAACTCAGAGAAGATAATGTTCAATTAATTCATTAATGAGCAGCTTTTAGTATTTTTATCCATTCATTCATTTTCTATGATGTTTCAGCTCAATTAGGGTCACGGGTAGGCTGATGCCCATCTTAGTTAACTCTGAGCAAAGGTGGAGTACTCCCTGAACAGTTCGCCAGGCTGTGTCACACACACACACACACACACACACACACACACACACACACACACACACACACACACACACACACACACACACACACACACACAACCATTCACACTTACACCTAGGGGCAATTTGGCACCACCAATCAGCCTACTGTGCAGGATTTTGAACTTTAGGAGGAAACTGGAGTACCCGGAGGAAACCTTGGCAAGCACAGAGAGAGCATGCAACATACCTTTTCACACAGAAATGCCCCAAGACCTGGAACTGAACCTGTGACCATTGCACCACAATGCCTCTTGCTGTTTTATTCATTCATCATTTATTCATTTGCTGAGCTGCTTAATCCTTCTATGATCGCAGGGATGACTCTTGGTGAAGACAGGTATACCTTGAAAAGCTCACTAGTCCATCGCCAGATCAATACACCCACGGCTATTTACACCCACAGCCACACAAGGCGAATACTCTTTTGTGTGCCTATTTGGACTGAGAAGGGGTAAAAAAAGGCTACCCGGAGAAAAGTCCTTCCATGGGAGAAACAAGCCCGGGACCTTCTTCCTGTGAGGCATATGAAATACTGTAATCACTACATTACCATGCTAACCCAGTACAAAAATCATTCTTTATTCAGTTCATTTTCTGTAACCACTTAATCCTAATTAGGGTTGCAGGGAGGTTGGCGCCCATCCCAGCTGACTCCAGGCGAGGGCAGAGTACACCCTGGACAGCTTGCCAGGCCATCGCAGGGCGAAAACAGGCTGACGGCTCTGCAGCTACTCTTTTACGAAAGTCAGCAATGGTTCTTTTACATGAACCTCTCACCATGGACAGTGAGAGACATGGCCGGCCTTTGATAACCCAGTTAGCAGCACCGGGGGGACAATGACAACCTTGTGGAGAGTTGGACTCAAACCCCCAACCTCAGGATCAGCGATCCAGCATCCTATACCACTAGGCCACCATTCCCCATTCATTCTTTGTTGATGTACTGATTACAACGAAAGAATAAAGAAATGATAAAAAGGTGTTCCTCTGAGAGATCTGCTGTTCTTGCTACACTCCATGGCAGTGTAATGCACACAGAGGAACTCCAAAACTGTTCCCTATACCTGAGCTCACACATGTCCATGATTGGCTAGTGTGATGGACAGGAGATGAATAGTTTCCCCTCCCAACCTGTAAACATGGGTATTTTTTTTCTCTTTAAGGCCTGATTGGTTGATTAATTAATTGATTGATGGAGTAATTGTGTTCAAGCTCCTCCCAGGTGGTGTGGGCGAAGATAAATATTTTTGTGTACATTAAATGTTTTGTGTAATATCTTTAATTTCACGAGTAGAGGAGTGGATTACATTACTGTATAGAAGGTAAAGCTTTCCAGTGGCAGGTGGTTTGGCCAAGACATGATCCTACAGCTGCTATAATATTTAAAAATGCGTTGAAAGCGGGTAGTGTGTGTACAGAAGCAGTCAGGCACTGCAATGCAGATAAGTGTATAGCTAATCTCCCCTACTTAACCCAGAACAACATGATCGCACCTCACCATGCAGCTTGAGGAAAATAAATGCTGCTTTAACTCTGCAGTAATTACGGCGAGATGTATTCAGATTCATGTTACACAATGCAGCGCTCAATTAGCGCATGCTAGGTCTCCACTTTAAAGCTTCTTTCATCTTCATCTAAAGCCAAGTGTTCAGGATCGCTTTTCCATCACAAGGATGCTTCTAGCTGCTTAAAAACACCGGTGGATTTTAATCACTTTCATCCATTTTAAATGAAGTTGATAAAGTGCAAAAAAAAAAAAAAAAAATGCTCTTTCGGTCTTTTTACGCTTTCCTTAAGTGCATTTCTACCCTTCAGTGCTGATGTGTTTATACTGTGTATTTTCTCAAAAGCAGGAATTAATCAAGACAATCCGCCATACAGTGCTACATATTCATTCTATTCATCCATTCAATCTCTTCTCGGGTGTATTTTTCACACCTGATTGTTCACACATGTGGTTACCGTAGGGGTGGCCACCTCAACAGGACAGTAATATTGCTCTCAACTCCCACTCATTCATTTACCGTCCCTTTTAATCCTACAAGTGCCACAAGGAGGCTGGAGCCTATCTCAACAGACTCTGGGCAAAGGCGACCCTCACAACAAGAAAGCCATGAATTCGATTCCCGTTTTAGGGAGGAGTTTGCATGCTCTCTCCATGCTTGCCTGGGTTTCCTCTGGGCACTCCGGTATCCCACAGTCCAAATACAAACTCACGGCTGTTCCAAACTGGACCTTGGTGTGAGAGTGAGTGTTGGTGGCTGTGTGTGTGCTTGTGTATGGGTGGGTTGATCTGCGGTGGACTGGTGAAACTTAGGTAAAGTCCGTTGGACTTTTTACACCCGAGCCTAGTGGCTCATCGGGTCAGTGCTTATCCCCGGATTCTGTAGCGTGAAGCGACTAGGAGTACAACTCCTCCTGGATGGGACGCTAGTCCATTGCAGGTTACCTTCCCAGTATATTTTTACTGGTACCCATTTATACTGCTGGGTGAACAGAGGCACACTTGTGGTTAAGACCTTGCCCAGGGGTCTTAGCTCTTAGTACAGTGGGGGTCTCACTGGGATTTGAACTCACAACCTCCCGATCATGAGCCCAGCACCCTAACTACTATGCCACCGGCCCCCACACTGGTGAAACTTAAGGTTGTACAATGCCTTCATTCAGTTTCGGCTGGATCATGTGTTAGAATCCTGCCTCCCCAAGACCCTAATAGTAGGAACAAGTGGGTTTGGTAAATGACGAAGAGAGAGAGAGAGAGAGAGAGAGAGAGAGAGAGAGAGAGAGAGAGAGAGAGGGTGGTTTTCCGAATTTTGAATAAAAGAAGTCTGGAATAGTTTGCTTGAAAGGAGAACTTTCTCCTTACACTGCGAGTTCTGTTTTCAGGTTTTCAGCATGTTGAGAAGTACTGGTTTAGTAATCTAGTAAGTTATCAGGGGACAATTTACCTTGTCAAGAAATTATAAGACACACTGTCAGCTCAGCACTGTACCAGTGATTCCGGATAATGCTGTTATTCTGCACCTCGTCTCTTTTACACTCTGTTTCACAAGACGTAGGCCTTTTGCCCTAATTGGCTCCACAGCACATTTTAAAGCGACAGTCTTAAGCGGATCTGAGTCCCATTCATCTCAGCTCGCTTGTAACGATCATTCTGCAAACAACGCCATCGCCTTAATAAGAGACCAGGTGGGTAATTGATGTGGTTACTAAGTGGCTCATTTGCATCCTTTACTCACATAAAACAAAGCAGCAGGGGAGGGCATTAAAAGGCATCTCAGACTTTCTGACGAGCCTCTGTGCTAGCTCCGATCGGTAATTAAACTCTTCAGGGGTTCCACTTCGCTCTCCTTTTTTTTTCACCTCTGCCTCCGGGGACGTTCAGTGAAAAGATAAGCAGAAAACTTACAGGTAATCGGGGGAAATTAAAACATGCTTCCGAGGCGTTCTTCGTTAACCATCAGCTTAACCCACATTTTCCGAGTGAAGCCCTGATCTCCCCCTGGGGCGTGGCTACTGAAACGATGTGCTGGCTAAAACAAGAACTCTAGCAAATACAAGTTTCGAGGTCGAAGTTTCTAACGGTGTTAATGGCTGAGGGGAACTGGGAAATACTGTTTGTCATTACAATGCATCAGCAACAGAGAGATGCTGTACTTATATAATAATACCGGAGTCCGAAACCCAAGTCGGGAAATAGCAGAGGGTGCATTTTTAGGAAGCAGATACAATTGAAAATTTGCATGCCATTAGCGAGAGGTCGAGAATACAGCCAAAATGGGCAAAAATTGTGTTTATTTAACATTTAATCTGCAAAAACAGACCTCAATTGCAGTGAAACTGGGACCACAACTTTTTTTAAGTAGTTTCAATATTACCTTCTTGGTAATAGTGGCAAAAGTACACACTCTCTTAATTCAAGTCAATGTCACTTGTTGGTGGTGCCTCTTGATTAGTGGTGTTGCAGACTCTGGGGGATTTAAGACTAGGCATGTTGCTTAAACGTGTTGAAACAATGGCATGACAGTTTTATTCTGTAAACAAGGCTAAAGGTGGAACAACAACATATTTGTATGCTCAACTTTTCTTGTTTGACGGTGTACACTGAGATCATGTGACACTTTGCTGGCACACAGTGCAACACACATTAACATTCACGTTTTGGAATTTGGAAAAGGCAAGAAGTTCATACTGTACGAGGAAACCTGAGTACCCGGGGGAAACCCACGCAAGCATGGGGATGACGTGCAAACTCTACACAGATATATCCTCTCGAGCCCAGGACTCGAGCCCAGACTACAGTGCTGTGCAGCAGACATGCTAACCATACCATCAGGTAATAAATGAAACATAAACATCATTGTAAGCACACAGAAAATTCATAATGATTCCTCTAAATATTTTACAGTAACAGCGTCAAATGAAACATGATCTGAAAAAGTATTGCTAAAGCATTTTCCCAATCTATAGTCCTTGACATTGGCCCCAGGTTGATATATCACTGAATCAGTCTGGTTGTAAGAAAAATCAAAAGTATTTGAAATAAAATAAACAACAGGAAAGTCATCGACACCGCCACGGCTTTACTGTGTCATACAGGGCAGCAGCTGCGGTGCAGTAATCGCCTGCTGTCTGGGTTAAAAGCCTGTGGTGGAGGCCTGATCGGTTGTAACTGTGTAAAAAGTGATGCTGATGGATGCAGTCAGGATGAGTGATGGAGTAAATGGTTGTGCTGAAGGTTTCACTCAGCCTCTGTGGTGCGCCGTTGCCAGAGCCCTCGATTTACCCCAGGGTGAGGGTAGCAGTTACCATTTCATCCTAAACATTTCTGCAGCACACAGGGATTTCATGCAGACACTCATGGTTGGTTTATAGACGAGAGAGAAGCACACAGACGTTTAAAGCGTGTCCTGATGAACACTGTCTACTCTTATTACCGATTTTCAGTTTCAAAAGCAAGTCGAGTCTGTTTCAAGTCTGTTTTTATTTTATCCAGAAGTATTTTCTTGTCCAAAATGCCCCATACTACAACAGCTCCCTCAGCTGATGCACTACTTATTATTCATTTTATAAACCGTTTAATCCTACCGAGGATCGTGGAGAGGGCTGTGGCCCATCACAGCCAACTCTCGGTGAAGGCAGGATACACCCTGAGCAACCCTTCAGTTCATCCCAGGGCCAACACACACACACACACACACACACACACACACACACACACACACACACACACACACACACACACACACAACCATTCAAACTCACTCTTACACATAGGGGTGATTTGGAACCGGCGATCAGCCTACATTTTTGGGCTGTGAGAGGAAACCGGAGTACCTGGAGGAAACCTAGCTATCACGGAAAGAACATGCGAAGTCCACACAGAAACGCCCTCGCCAACCCGGGAATAGAATCCGAGACTTTCTTGCTGTGATACGGACATGCTAACTGCGCCGTGCCACCTAGCACTTATTATTTAATAAATCAGAATTTTTCACCAAAGGATATGTAGATATTGCAGAGTACTGCAAGTTGATGAGAGCTGATCCCTGCCTTTGCCCAGAGTCGTGTGATAGGCTCCAGCCTCCACAGACAGTGCATGTTGGTGTCCAGTGCACCTGAATGCTGATTAAGTGAGAGTATATTTTAGCATTTTTGCATGTATTTTTTTTTTTTTATTTTACTATATAATATCATATATGTAAAGTCTATATAGGTTGAAATGTGAGCTTATGTGCTTCCCCATACATATGTGTGCAGTGCTGGGTATACAGGTGTTTGTACAGATGTTAGTGCTTATATGAAAGTGTAAATGTACTTGCCTGTGAGTGTGAATGTTGCCATGGATGCTCTAACATGGTCAATTTAAGTGAGAAATTACACAAAAAAATGTTCTTCTTGAGTCATCCTCATGTTAGAGGGGTCCATGGGATGGGGTTATTAAGAGGAAACACCTTTAAAAGAAATGCATATTAATAAGATTCTGCTGTAACTTTAGGAATGTGTTAATTTTATACAACACAGCTGCTTCTCAGCAGTGGTAGCCTGCTGGTAAGGTCACTGATCCCAAGTTTGGGGGTTCAAGCCCCATTCTCAACAGGTTGTCACTGTCCCCCCCAGTGCAGCTAACTGGGCTATCAACGGCTGGCCAGGTCTCTCACTGCCTATGGTAAGAGATTCATGTAAAAGAACTATTGCTGACTTTCGTCAAGAGCGTCTGCATAGCCGTCAGCTGTGTTTCTGCCCGGGAATAATCTAGTGAGTCGTCCAGGGTGTACTCTGCCCTCGCTCAAAGTCGGCTGAGATGGGCACCAGCCTCCCCACAACCCTAATTAGGATTAAGCAGTTCAGACAATGAATGATAGCTGCTGCTATAAAAATATTGTTACTTAGCACCCCGAGATTGATTTATTGATATAATAATAATGTTTGGCACCATTTTCCGCATGTACTGTATCCTACAATCTTGGAATGTGATTCAAATCTTCCAGAAACATAATAGATTTCAATAAAATTGTCTTCTGCCCTTTAGATCCTAGTCTGGGATAAGACTAGGCATAAAAACAACCAGTTTGCGCCGACTGTCAGCCCGGTATATTTCTGTTCTGTATACTGTCTGTATAACTGAGGGTGCAAAGTACTCGAGCTGCCTAATGGCACGTCTCCTGAGAGCACATCTGCTGTTTAATGTTTTGCTGTGGTTTATGAAGGCATCACTTCGGGCAATAAGAACTGCACCTGCAGAACCGTCCAAACAAGAGGAACAGCGCTCTTATTGTTAAAGTGCCCTCGTAACGTAAATATTTCTCTTCTCTTCACTCTAAACTCCCATAATGAAGCAGACAAATCCTAACCACATGGCTGTGTAACACAGTGCAGGGAGACAGATTAGAAGTGAAGGAGGGAGTTAAAAACGGAGCTGGGTTACAATGCCATGCAGAATTAACAAAGACGCAGAAGAAGACGTACAGGACACAATAATCAACACTTAAGTACAATGTAATTCCATGAGAACTAACATCAGGTATACATCCTTTCAGGGAATGAATCTCAGCTAACACTGGGTGAAGGAGAGGTACTCCATGACCAGCTCACCAGTCCATCACAGGGCAGCCATTTATACCCAACCATTCACACTCACACCTAGGGACAGTTTGAAATAGCCAGTTAGCCTAACATGGATATCTTTGGACTGTGGGAGAAAACCAGAGTACCCAGAGAAAATACACACAAGCAAAGGGAGAACATGCAAACTCCAGATGGACATGTCTCTGCCATGCCCACGACTTGAACCCAGTCCCGTTTTCCTGGGAGGTACACGTGCTTACCACTATGACAAGGGTGCTGCCTTAGAGCAAATATCATATTGAAGTAAAACATTGCTGAGAAAAACTGTCATGCTTTCAGTTTATATTGGCATGGACTGTGCGGGACCAGTGTGATATGATTGTTTTGCTATTTCGGGATAACGGACATTATCCACCACGCAAATTCTAGATATTGCTTGGAAAAGCAGACAAAAATGCACAGTTTATTCATTCATTTTCTGAGCCGCTTAATTCTAATTAGGGTCGCGGGGAGGCTGGCGCCCATCTCAGCCGACTCTGGGAAAGGGCGGAGTACACCCTGGACGGCTCGCAAGGCCATCGCAGGGCAGAAATACGCTGATGGCTATTCAGCTACTCTTGACAAAGGTCAGCAATGATTCATGTACAGCCTCTCACCATAGACCAGTAGTTCCTAACCTGGGTTCGATCGAACCCTAGGGGTGCGGTGAGTCAGTCTCAGGGGTTCGGCGGAGGTCAAGACACACACCTGACTCATATTCATGATGACACGCACTGCTTGGCCATCACTGGCTGCAGGTGATCACGCTACATTGCTTGGCCAATCTGTGCTGCAGGAAATTTGGCGTGCTCAGGAGTCGAATTGTGACTGTTGTGATGGTACATCGTATAATTTTTTTGTTAATGTTTTAATCCATACTATGTTGAGCAAAAACAAAAGTGGCCGGACGAATATGTAAAACATGGAATCACATATATAATGGAACGTGATATTCGTCGGCGTCCTATCTGCATGATTTGCAAAGTAGGATCAACCCTGTGCTGACTGACGTATACGTACATGTATATGTACATATAATATCAATAAATACATATTCAGTACTATAAATGCTTATAATAACGAGAAAACATTCAAAAATAATGCATAAGATGTAAATAAAACAAATACACACATACAGACGCGCGCGCGGGCTCGCACTCAGATACTCACCTCACATAAAAATGTAAGTCGTTGTGATGGGGGAGTTCATGCATTGTATTGGTTTTGTTCTTTGAACACAGTGATGTTAATGCACGGTTCATTTTGGTGCCCCAGTAAAAACATACCTGTGTCTTGAATTTGAAAAAAAATCATATTTTATTTTTCACTAAAGAAGGGTTCAGTGAATAAGCGTATGAAACTGGTGGGGTTCAGAACCGCCAACAAGGTTAAGAACCACTGCCATAGACAGTGATAGACATAGCCTGCCTTTAATAGCCCAGTTAGTGGCACTGGGGGGACAGTGGGGACTTGAATCCCCAACCTTGGGATGAGTAATCCAGCACCTTGACCACCAGGCCACCACTGCTCTCCCTGCACAGTTTATCATCGTCGTTATTTGTAAATCCTACAAATTCAACAAAATGCCATCTCAATAAAGTTTGACACAAACTATTGCAGTACAGCCTTCATGTTTTCTACAGTGAAAAACAACTTTATTTAAACTTTGAATTTGTTTCAAAAGATGTTGTAATGGAGTGCTTGTGAACACTGTTACACGTTAAATGTGTAAAAATAAACCGTAAAAATCATTTACGTTCTTCCTTTCATTGTAGCATATGTTACGGTTCTGGGGCTCCTCACTGGAGTCCCCTTGACCTTCCCGAATCAGAACCCCAAAACTAATACTAACTTCGCTGTCTAACTTCACCATTTCTCGATCAGCCGCCGACGCCTCTACAAAACATGAAACACGTGATTCTTCATTTTGTGTTTGCCAGCTTACGCTACAAGTCCGAGACTCAAAGAGAATCCATCCCCCACACGCTGTTTTCTGACATTTACACGACTTAGTTTTCTATCATGTAGTGCGACCAGTCTCGCTCCAGAGAAAACAACAGGTAGATATGTATCCCTTTCCTTTGTCCTCACCTTCCTTTTGCTTTTTTTTCCTGATTGGCTTCAAATAAGAGAACAAATCGTCCACGTAGCATGAAGGACGGAAACCTTTACGGCAGAGATATTTCCCCCAGCCATGTCTATGAGATGGACTTTGGAGGACATTTTCCTTTCACAAGGATGTACTTTATTGAAAAGAGAGCGATTGAGAGAGAGAGAGAGAGAGAGAGAGAGAGAGAGAGAGAGAGAGAGAGAATAATAATCTATTGTCATATATAGAGTTTTATTGAAATCTATTGAATTAGTATATACTACACAGGAATGGTGGGATCTGATTGGTCCATGATCTCCTCATTAAAATACATTATTCCAAACCAATGACCCTTGAACCAGAATGACAGACAATTACAGTCTGACACAGTCACTTCAAGTGTGCACCTTCGTCATCATCATCATCATCATCATCATCATCATCATCATCATCATCATCATCATCACTTCACAACAGAAAAAGAAACCATAAAACTATATTTTTCATTTCTGTGTGATATATACTAAATCCGCTTACAGAGTACAAGCTGACTCTGACCCAGTTGACTCTGGGTGAGGGCAGAGTACACCCTGGACAGCTTGCCAGGCCATCACATGGTAGAAATCCACTGACAGCTATGTAAAAATCTTTTTTTAGTTTATTTTTCCGAATATTTTCCTGTTGTATACGGTAAAACACATTTATACAGTTTGGTATTATATGTATTACACTCTGAACGAGAAAGCTAAATAGTTACTGTTAAGCCAGCCTGACACTAGTATGCATTTTAAATCCTCAATGGCACTCATTCATGCATACCATGGCGGAATGATTTTTGGGTTTATTTCACCTGTCAGTCAAACAGTTTGTGCCAGAGAGGAAAAAGCTTTGCTCATAGCTTGCTCATTCGTACCATTGAGGATGTTCCGCGATGTTTCACTCGATTCCTCTCCATTGCGGTATTTTTGCGAATTGTTTGTGCTGGGGTGCTCCAAGTTCCTCAACGTCACTCAATGGCCAGACAAGTTTGCTCCACATCACGCTAAAAAGGTGACCGCACTTCCGTTTTATGACACGCCTTGTCATGCCTCACAAGTGTATGTGTGTGTATATATATATATATATATATATATATATATATATATATATATATATATATATATATATATATATATATATTGGGTAGCTGGATTCATCCACCATTCATTCTTGTAGTCGTCAACAGAGTGTCTTTCTTGCAGGTGCTGCTGAATTACTACGAATCGAAGACTATGGCATTGATATATGTAAGCAGCGAGAATCCACACCTGATACTACCAGCAAATCGACTAGATCAAAGAATAGAAAAGCCAGAACAGTGTGGGTGAGGGAATGGTTGACCAGGAGGCAGCAGTTTGGCCATTATGACTGATTGGTTAACCGTTTGTGCGTGGTGTTGAGGAATACAGTAGGTTGAGTGCTCACCCAAACTTAAAGGTGAGCAGCTTAGAGTAGACTATGATTACCTTTGAGGAAACAGTGAGAAACACAGTTCTGTCCACAACTCACTCCCTGGTCCACCAACAGTTAATGTTGGACAATGCGTAGTGTATAAGAGGAAACATTGAGCAGTCAGTGAACACCATGGAGGACTCAAGAGCACCATTGAGGATACAGGTGTAACGTTGCGTGGCATTGATTACCTGTGACGTGGTGGGCATTTACACGTGCCCTCACTGTTTCCTCACAGGTTCCTCATAGTTTGCGGAAAGGTACGCAAAAGAGTGCGTGACAAAATTAATGAACATGTTTTATTTTTTGGGCTGGCAATGCCCCTCAATGGCCCTCACCTCACTCATAGTTTCCACATTATTCCCGTGATGGCGCTCACAATTCCCGCGAAGGTACTCACTTTGGCATACCTAGGAGTACCATTAATGCGAACTAGTGTCAGGCTGGCATTAGCGTCACGGGCTAAGCTTAGCGATATTATTTAGTAACATTTAAAAAACATGAAATAAAACTGTGAAGTGTTTTAAAAATAGATATTACTAACATAGGGCAGTGGTGGCCTGGTGGTTAAGGTGCTGGATCACTGATTCTAAGGTTAGGGGTTCGAGTCCCGCTTGCCACGGGTTGTCACTGTCCCCCCAGTACAGCTACCTGGGTTATCAAAGGCTGGCCATGTCTCTTGCTGTCTATGGTGTGCGGTCTAAAAGAACCATTGCTGACTTTCGACAAGAGTAGCTGCGTAGCCGTCAACGTGTTTCTGCCCTGCGATGGCCTGGTGAGATGTCAAAGGTGTACTCTGCCTTCACCCAGAGTCGACTGAGATGGACACCAGCCTCCCTGTGACCCTAATTAGGATTAAACAGTTACAGAAAATGAACGATGAATGAATTACTAACACACAACCACTTGGTTAATCATTCTCTGAACCACTTAATATTACTTCGCAGGGAAGCTGGAGGCTGCAGCCTATCTCAGCTGACTGTGGGCGAAGGCAGAGCACACCCTGAACAGTTTGCCAGTCTATCACAGGACTTACATGCACAACCATACACACTTGCACTTTAGGGGCAATTTGCTGTAGCCGGTTTGTGTAATTTGCAGATGTTTGGATTGTGGGAGGAAACCAGACTACCCAGAGGAACCTAAGAAATAGTGACACGAAAATATATTCAGACGATTTAATGTTTTTTTTTTTATTTGTTTGTTTGTTTTGTTTGTTTGTTTGTTTGTTTTTGTTTTTGTTTTTGTTTTTTAGGGGGGTGTATAATAATTAACTGACTAATCAGAAAGGTGGCAAAACAGTATCAAAGTACAGGAAGCAGCAGATGTTGCCTAATGATTAGAGAAGTGCCTTCGGGTCCAAAAGGTCTCTGGTTTGATTCCAGAACCAGCAGGAAAATGTGTGTCCTGTGGAATTCCCAGACACAAATGTATACACTTTTATACAACATTCTTAATATTGGCAGCACAGAGACTATCACGTAAGTCTTACAGTGAGACGTCCTTGGATTTAAGTCTCGGGGCTGGGTGAGACTCTCTCCTCGATTCTGACTGGCTGCTCCTAATTGTTTGGGTGTGAGTGTGAACGGTTGGTTGCAGGTGCAGGTAAGCTGATCAGCATGTACCCCGCCTTCAACCGGAATCGACTGAGATAGGCTCCAGCTTCTCCACAACTCTATTAGCACAGAGTGTTTCACAAATAAAAGAGTCCTGAATGAGTTTTGGATGGAAAGGCGAACACCAACATCCACATCGGTATCATAAACGTTTCGGTGAAAGAAATCTCTGCAGAGCGGAGCAACAAACAAATGTGGGAACTTGCACGTGGTTTTAAAGTGTCTCAGGAGCACCGGCATCAATCGCTGATTTAATGAACGCTACTGTTCCTCCTGGCTCGCACTCCCGCGCACTCATGCTTCTCTCTTTCAGGTCACGGCGCTTAAAATGCCTCCTTTAATCAGATTTCTGTTAAAAACTGTAAATAGAATCTGGGGACGGCTGCCAAGACATGTCGGTGGTGCACGCCACCGCCCACCAACCTGTTTCCTTCGCTTTTGAGTGCACAAGACAAAGAAAAACCGAGAGAAAGAGATATAGAGAGAAAAAGAGAGAGGGGGAGACAGAGAGACAGAGAGAGAGAGAGAGAGAGAGAGAGAGAGAGAGAGAGAGAAAGAGCGAGAAAGAGAGAGAGAGAGAGAGAGAGAGAGAGAGAGAGAGAGAGACAGAAAGAGAGGGAGGGGAGACAGACAGAGAGAGAGAGAAAGAGAGAGAGCACAAGACAAAGAAGAACTGAGAGAAAGAGAGTGAGAGAGAGAAAGACACAGAGAGAGAGAGAGAGAGAGAAAGAGAGAGAGAGAAAGTGAGAGAGAGGGGGGACACAAAGACAGTGAGTGAGTGAGTGAGTGAGTGAGTGAGTGATTGAGGGGGCGAAGGGAGACAGACCGAGAGACCGAGAGAGAGAGGGGCAGAGAGAGAGAGAGAGAGAGAGAGAGAGAGAGAGACAGAAAGAGAGGTAGGGGAGACAGAGAGAGCGTGAGAGAGAGACAGAAAGAGAGGGAGGGAGACAGAGAGAGAGAGTGAGAGAGGGGGCAGTGAGAGAGAGAGAGACAGAGAGAGACAGAAAGAGAGGGAGGGAGACAGAGAGAGAGAGAGAGAGAGAGAGGGGACAGAGAGAGAGAGAGAGAGAGAGAGAGAGGAGACAGAGAGAGGGGACAGAGAGAGAGAGAGAGAGAGAGAGAGAGAGAGAGGGAGAGAGAGAAAGAAAGAGAGACAGAAAGAGAGGGAGGGACACAGAGAGTGAGAGAGAGAGTGAGAGAGAGGGGGACAGAGAGACAGAGAGAGAGAGAGAGAGAGAGAGAGAGAGAGAGAGAGAGACAGACAGACAGAAAGAGAGGTAAGGGAGACAGGGAGACAGTGAAAGAGAGAGAGAGAGAGAGAGAGAGAGAGAGAGAGAGAGAGAGAGAGAGATCTTTACGTCTCCATTTTCTTGTCACTTAGCCAAGACCAGAAATTGGCTGCAATCAACTCTCAGACTCTTTCACCGGCAATCACGCTGATATGAGCTGATATGAGCTGATATGAGCTGATATGAGCTGAGATGAGTTGAGATGAGATGAGATGAGATCGGACCACTGTTGTGTAACATGCTCATTTCACGGATTTATTATTTGAGTCCGTCGATTGGATTAAATCATATTTAATTTTCGTGACGGGGCAGTGGTGGTGGTAAGATGCTGGATTACTGATCCCAAGGTCAAGGGTTCAAGCCAGCGTGTCAGGGTGTTGTCACTGCTGTCCCCTCAGTGCAGCTAACTGGGTTATCAAAGGCCTGCCATGTCTCTCACTGTCTGTGGTGAGAATCTGTAAAAGAATCATTGCTAACCTTCATCAAGAGTAGCTGCATAGCCATCAGCGTGTTTCTGCCCTGCGGTGGCCTGCGAGCCATCCAGGGTGTACTCTGCCCACACTCAGAGTCTTCTGAGATGGGCGCCAGCCTCCCTGTGACCCTAAATAGAATGAAGCGGTTCAGAAAATGAATGAATAACTGTGACAGCTGCGTAAATCAAACTTGATGATGCTGATGATGAGGATGATGAACATCATTGATGCTTCATGTAATACGCTTGTTATCAAAATCCATTTATTCCTCTTAAAGAGGTTCTTTATCCTGCTCTGGATAAAAGTGGGACCAGACCAGGTTCCCTGAATGGGACACCGGCTCATCGTCACCTCACCCCTTCTGTAAGGGTCTCACTGAGGCTGGCACCCATCCTGGTTGACACCAAGTGGAAGCGAGGGACACACTGACAATAGGTCAAAATGGTCAACATAGACACACAACCACTTACAGTATACCTTTGGGAGGAAATGCAAGCAAATGAAGAGAATATACAAACTCCAATCAGAAACATCCTGATTGAACCCGTGGCTTGACCCCAGAGCCATTTAGCTGTGAGGCAGATGTGCTAACCACTGCACCATGGTGCTACCCGAGTTCATCACACACAGTACATGTTTGAGAGTTGAGAGGAACCTAAAGAATCCTGATGAAACCCACATGGAGTCAAAACATATTTCCAAATAATTAAACCGTCGTGCATATTGCAGATGGTCGCTTCACTGGACCTCCAACCGGTCTGATAGGCTGTGAAAGCAATTAAAGGATTGGGTCTTGAATCATAATTTCTCCTTTCCTGATGCATCTCAGACTTCCAGTGCATTCATAGTACATTCAGGAGACTTTCAAAACTAGACCCACTGAAGGACAGCAAGGTGACGTGGTGGTTAGCACAGACACCTCGCACAAAGAACGTCCAGTGAAAGCCTTTCTGTGAGGGCTTTGGGGGTTCTTGAAGTGCTTGTGTGGATTTCGTCGGCGTACTTCAGTTTCCTTCAATAGTCCAAAGACATGAACGTTCAACTTAATTGCTGTTCAAAATTACCGCTTAGGTGTGAGTCTCATTGTTTGTGTGTGTTTGCAGTGTGTTACCCCATCCTTAACCCAGGGTTGGCTGAGATAGGCACCAGCCTCCACGTGACCCTAGGCATACAAAAACGGTTTGGTGAATGAACGAATGAAGGAATGACACCTAATTCTGCCCTTTACAGTACAATGTGTATAAATCCTCCAGGACAGCACGAGAGATGCAGTACGGGGTCCTAAATATGGAGCACGTCGCCATCTAGAGGTTAAACATGGCATTGTCGTTAATAAATGTTGAAGGGGAATCCAGTCCAACTTGAACTGGAGGTCATCAGTTCATTTTCTGTAACCGCTTAATCCTAATTTGGGTCACGGGGAGGCTGGTGCCCATCCCAGCCAACTTCAGGCGAGGGCAGAGTACACCCTGGACAGCTCGCCAGGCAATCGCAGGGCAGAAACACACTGACGGCTTTGCAGCCTACTCTTGTCGAAAGTCAGCAATGGTTCTTTTACATGCCTCACACCATAGACAGTGAGAGACATGTCCGGCCTTTGATAACCCAGTTAGCTCCACTGGGGTGGGGGGGGGACAGTGACAACCTTGTGCAGAGTGGGACTCGAACCCCCAACCTTTGGATCAGCGATCCAGCATCCTTTACCACTAGACCACCACTGCCCCTGAACTGGAGTAATAAATCATAAACATGCACATTACATAAGATATTATAAAGAATTATTTATTTAAACATTTTATTATATGCCCCAGTGCTGCTAACTGGGTTATCAAAGGCCGGCCGTGTCTCTCACTGTCTATGGTGAGAGGATGTAAAAGAACCATTGATGACTTTCGACAAGATAGCTACATAGCCATCAGTGTGTTTCTGCCTTGCAATGGCCTGGTGAGCTGTGCAGGGTGTACTCTGCCCTCGCTCTGAGTCAGCTGGGATGGGTGCCAGCCTCCCCGGGACCCTAATTAGGATTAAGCAGTTACAGAGAATGAATGAATGAATGAATGGATTTTATTATGTGTATATTGTCCCTATGTGTCAATATATATGTGGTTGTGTGTGTATATATTGACCTGTGATGGTTTGGGTGTACGCCGTCTTTGCCCAGTGTTGGCTGAGATAGGCTCCAGACTCCCTGTACCCTTACTTGAGGATGAAGCTGCTTGGTTAATGAGTGAATGAGTGAAAGTGATTGCATCCATTCCATTTGTGTGTATCATGATTTTTTTTAAAGTCCCAGTACTCAGCAGACGAATGAGATGACAGGTCGATGTTTCTGTCACTGACTGTCACCTGGATTTTCGAAACGATTCATAAATAAATGTGATGAGTGAGCCAATGCTGTTTGTCACCACAACTCGAAAATGTGTCACGTCAAATTGATTCAGCATTGCAGGAACTACATGAACGCCATCCTTAGACTAAAAGACACGTGGCGGTGTGTATGAGTTCCCCTCTGACTGTTTCATCCTCTATTACAAAATTCCAGGAGGAAAACAGGAATGTAGAACAGCAAGAGCTCGCAATCACAAATAAATGTCTAGAACACTGTATGTTGTATCATAGACAATACATTTGTACAGGTAGTTTAATCCTATTAGGGTCATAGGAAGGCCGGAGTCTATCTCTGCTTACACTGGCTTGTGCAGGACAACATACACAAATATTCTCACTCACACTGACGCCTAGTTGCGATATGAAACCTCCAGCCAGTCTAAAGTGCATGTCCTTGAACTGTAGGAGGAAACCGGGGTACCAAGAGGAAACCTACACACGCACAGGTAGATACAAACTCCACACAAACATAAAACATCTTCGTCAAGCCTGAGACTTGAACATGCAACAATTCTTTCATGCTAACCACTACGCCACCATGCTACACTGTGTGATGAGAGCTAATTCTGATCTCAAGTTTTGCAGCATGAGAGACGAGTGCATATTTGTGAGGCGCTCCGCTGAATGTAGGCGATTGTCGCAAGTGACGTATGGTGCTTGTGAGACAAAGCGCGGCTTATCCGGACTTCCGATCTTTCAAGTGAGCAAGTGATGGTTGAGTACTAAACAAGTATTTAAGCCATTCTTTGTCTCACAAGCACCATATGTCACTTGCGACAAGCGCCTACATTCGATGGAGCACCTCACATACAGATGCTCCCCAACTTACATTTTCGTTTGGTTCCGGACGAACGCAAGTTAAAAATGAATGTAAGTTGTTACTCTATGTTCCAGTGACGTATGACGTTCATACTGTACTATACATCCATAAATACCATTATTGTAGCTCATAAAAACCCTAAATCAATTATTATAAACATAATATTGTAAAAAAAAAAAATCAAATATATCAAATAATATCAACATTAATTTCAAATAAATTAAATTCAAGCAAAATAATTTCAAATATATAAATTTTAATCAGATTCACTCATCAAATATAACCTTTAGCATTCTCTAAGATGCGATCTTTCTGCTTGTAAATGGTTCCGATGGTCGATGGATGGTCACTTTATATGAAGCTGAGCTGAGTCACCTTACATGAAGCTTAAAAGACCCAATCAATGTTTACAATATGTGAGGCGCTGAACACTGAAAGTAGTTTCCTTGTTTGTACTTGAGACAAAGCGCGGGTTATACGGACTTCTGGTGTTTCAAGTGAGCAAGGGTGCCGTTGAATACTCGTGTAGTACTCAGCCTGCACTGATTGGAATCATCAGCAGAGTGGAGAGTTCTCCTTCTTTTCTAGTTTCGGGTTTTCATTCATTTCATATTACAACTCTCTTTGCTTAATTGAGTATGCATGGTTGATTGCGCCGATCCGAGCAGATAGTTAATTCATCTCTGTGTATGAGACTTGCACCCATGCTAGTAGGCTTATGTTTCTGACCAACCATATTTGCTTTGGGTTACAAAAGTCCGCAAAACAGTGTAAACACAAAGATCACAGAGACAATGTCTTAAATATATATATATATATATATATATATATATATATATATATATATATATATATATATATATATATATATAGGCTATAAAAAACTGAACTGGGAAGAAGGGGCACGTTCAGCCTGTCGTTTGTAAACAATGGACGCAGCATCATTACATCATTGCGTCATTCCGTCATTACGTCAGCATACTACGTAGGTACGTTTAAACTCAAAATTTGCCTTTTTTTGGGGAAAAAAAACATAAAATCGAAAAAATGTAAAACAGATGAACGTAAATCGGGGACTGTCTATAGTCAATATTCATGCATTCATCCATTCATTTTTTTAAAGCTGCTTAATTCTAATTACGGCTGTGGGTGAAGGCAGAGTACAGCTTGCAGGCCATCACACACCACAACCATTCAGACTCCCACAGCTAGGGGTGATTTTGAACAGCTTACTGGCCTACTGTGCATGTCGATGTACTGTGGAAGGAAACCAGAGTACCCAGAGAAAACCAATGCAAGGATGGAGAGAACATGCAAACTCCACACAGAAACAACCTTGTCGGGTCTGGGAATTGAGCCCAGGCTTTCTTGCTTTGAGCCAAATGTACTAATCACTGCGTCACCACGCCACTGCGAAATAAATATTTATTTAATTTTTGTTTTAATAAATATGTAATAACATCTTAATTACACCCTGTTATATGACACGGAAAGGAAAATGTTAGGTAGATATTAAATCTAAAATCTAAACAGATTAATACATTTTATTTGTGTTTATTTAGCGGAGGTGAAATTACACAGATGTTAACGAGATCAAGACATTCTGCGTGAGCAGCAGCCAAACCAAGAAACATGAGAACATGCACTGGACTGATGGTGATGGATCAGTAAAAGGTAGGATGAGTTATAAATATATATATTTCTAGATTTATGTAAACAGGTAACAGGTAACTCACGCTTCATTTCACAACACATTTATGTGTGCGTTAGATCCCAGCTTCGTTCTACGAGCGAGCTGCAGGGAGACAGCAGCATACTGCAACTATACGTTATCATTAAAGCCCTGCGCTGATGCAACAAACCGAATCGTCCGCAATCAATCAACGGTATCAAAACTCCCAACCATACAGCACACATCCCCCCGCACACACACACAAGAACACACATACATACACACACACACACACACACACACACACACACACACACACACACACACACACACACACAAGAACACACACTCTCTTGCTCACTCGCTCTCTCACATTCGTAGCCGTCTACAGAACATTAGTATCCGGTGCTAGTAGAGTCCACAGTAAATAAAGCGCACTTCGAGGCGAATAAGCGCACAGCTCTGCTAATGGGGATGAATGAGGCTCATCAGTGAAGGATAGAGAGGACGATGATGTAAGAGGAGAGGTACAGGTGCACTGGAGCACCCATGTGGAGGAAAGGAATGGCCATCCCAGTCGGACACTATTTATATTCATTAACGCATCACACTCGATGTGGTCAATGTGTTCACTATTTACATCTGGTGAAATGAGAGATAATGGATTCAGAAGATATCGCTGAACACCAGAGCTTGCTCAACAACAACAACAACAATAATATAAAAATAGTTTACACGCTCGCCTGACAGCAAGGAGGTCCTGGGTTCAAGTCCTGGGCTTGGCGGGGGGGGGGGGGGTGTTTCTGTGTGGTGTTTGAATGTTTTCCCCTTGCTTGTGTGAGAGTCAGTGTGAAGGGTAGTGTGTGTGTTGGCCCTGCGATGGTCTGGTGAGCTGCTTGTGACTTTAATTTTCAGTAATGATGTCACTTCCTGTAGCAATCGCCCTTTTCCTGCTTTTTTGTTGTAGCAGAGGCACAAAGTATATGATTGTGGGATCATACACTGACCTTTCACATTGGACTAACTGATATATATATATATATATATATATATATATATATATATATATATATATATATATATATATATATATATATATATATATATACACACACACACACACACATATATATATATATATATATATATATATATATATATATATATATATCCCCGAAGCATGTGTGAACGCACATTAAGGGAAAAGCATCTTGTTTTTCTAGTTATGTGACCTTGTGAGACACGTGCATTTTTGCTCAAGTTAGCATGACAGTGTGACTTATTGGAAAAACAAGTCTTTCCCAACAATTACCCGGTGATTTTCAATGCCACGACTCTCAAACATTCAACGTGAATGCGCCATTGGCATGCTGAATACGGGAACGTCCGTCACTGACGTTGCCCGGGCTATGGGATGCAGTCGATGGACATGATCCACACACGTCTCCAACATACAGGCAGCACAGCAGACCGATCTCGTTCAGGAAGACCACACGTGACGTCACAAGCAGAGGACCGTCAAATCGTCTTATGTCATTTGCGAAATCGATTCGTCATCATTAATTGTTAAAGAATGGAATAAAATCATGTTTTCCAACCATTCTTTTCCTCTGTTCAATTTATCGACCACCAAATGAGTGTGAAGTTTCTTTATTGACTGAATATATATATATATATATATATATATATATATATATATATATATATATATATATATATATATATATATATATATATGTAATGCAGCCATGAGGCGGGGGGGCACTAACCAGTGTCTCTCCCCCTTATGCCGGTCCCAAGCCCGGATAAATGCAGAGGGTTGCGACAGGAAGGGCATCCAGCGTAAAACTTCTGCCACATTTAAAAATGCAAATGATCAAAACAAAATTCATACCGGATTGGTCGAGGCCCGGGTTAACAACGACCGCCATCAGTGCTGTCAACCAACAGGGTGCTGATGGAAATTGGACTACTGTTGGTCGAAGACGTCGAAGAAGGAGAGGTGGGAGGCGTGTCCGTAGGCAGAGAGAGAAGAGGAAATGCGTGAGCCTCGGACTGAGAGTAGGGACTTTGAATGTTGGAACTATGCAAGGAAAAGATAGGGAGCTGGCTGACATGATGCAGAGGAGGAAGGTGGACATACTGTGTGTTCAGGAGACAAGGTGGAAAGGTAGAAAGGCTAAAAGCTTAGGAGCAGGGTTTAAACTGTTTTATAATGGTGTGGATGGGAAGAGAAATGGAGTAGGAGTCATCTTGAAGGAGGGGTTTGTCAGGAATGTTCTAGAAGTGAAAACAGTGTCAGACAGAGTGATGAGTCTCAAGTTAGAAATTGAAGGCGTGATGGTCAATGTTGTTAGTGCTTATGCCCCACAGGCAGGATGTAAGCTAGAAGAGAAGGAGAGATTCTGGAGTGAGTTAGATGAAGTGATGCAGAGTACCCCCAGAGGTGAAAGAGTGGTCATTGGAGCAGACTTCAATGGACATGTTGGTGCAGGCAACAGAGGGGACGAGGAAGTGATGGGCAGGTTTGGTATCCAGGACAGGAACACAGAAGGACAGATGTTGATCGATTTTGCAAAAAGGATGGAAATGGCTGTGGTGAATACTTTCTTCCAGAAGAAACAGAAGCATAGGGTGACTTATGAAAGCGGAGGTAAGAGCACACAGGTAGACTACATCTTGTGTAGGCGATGTAATTTGAAGGAAGTCAGTGACTGCAAAGTAGTAGTGGGTGAGAGTGTTGCCAAACAGCATAGGATGGTGGTGTGCAGGATGACACTGATGGTGAGAAAGGTGAAAAGGCAAAGGTAGAGCAGAAGACAAAGTGGTGGAAGCTGAAAAAGGAAGAGTGTCGTGTTGTCTTCAAGGAGGAGTTGAAACAGGCTTTGGGTAGTCAGGAAGTGCTTCCAGAGGACTGGACAACCACAGCCAATGTGATCAGGGAGACCGGTAGGAGAGTATTTGGTGTGTCCTCTGGAAGGAAAGTAGATAAGGAAACTTGGTGGTGGAATGAGGAAGTGCAGGAGTGTGTACAAAAGAAGAGGTTAGCCAAGAAGAAGTGGGACATTGAGAGGACCGAAGAGAGTAAACAGGAGTACAGGGAGACACAGCGTAAGGCGAAGGTAGCAGTGTCAAAGGCCAAACAGAGGGCGTATGATGACTTGTATGATAGGTTGAACAGTAAGGAGGGAGAAAATGATCTATACAGGTTAGCACAGCAGAGAAATAGAGATGGGAAAGACGTGCAGCAAGTTAGAGTGATAAAGGACAGAGAGGGAAATGTATTGACTGATGACAGAAGTGTGCTGGGAAGATGGAAAGAGTACTTTGAAGAGCTGATGAATGAGGAAAATGAGAGAGAAAAAGAGTAGAAGGGGTGACCGTTGAGGAGCAGGAAGTAGCAAAGATTAGTAAGGGAGAAGTGAGGAGGGCATTGAAGAGGATGAAGAGTGGAAAGGCAGTTGGCCCTGATGACATACCAGTTGAGGTATGGAAGTGTCTAGGGAGGTAGCAGTAGATTTTCTGACAAGAATATTCAACAAGGTCTTAGAAAGTGAGCAGATGCCAGAGGAATGGAGGAGAAGTGTGCTTGTGCCCATTTTTAAGAACAAGGGCGATGTACAGAGTTGTGGCAACTACAGAGGGATAAAGTTGATGAGCCATACAATGAAGCTATGGGAAAGAATAGTGGAAGCAAGACTAAGGGCAGAGGTCAGCATTTGTGAACAACAGTTTGGTTTCATGCCAAGAAAGAGCACCACAGATGCAGTGTTTGCTTTGAGGATGTTAATAGAGAAGTACAGAGAAGGTCAGAAGGAGCTGCATTGTGCCTTTGTGGATCTGGAGAAAGCATATGACAGGGTGCCGAGAGAAGAACTGTGGTATTGTATGAGGAAGTCTGGAGTGACAGAGAAGTATGTTAGAGTGGTGCAGGACATGTATGATAGATGTAAGACAGTGGTGAGGTGTGCTGTCGGTGTGACAGAAGAGTTCAAGGTGGAGGTGGGACTACATCAAGGGTCAGCTCTCAGCCCCTTCTTGTTTGCTATGGTGATGGACAGGCTAACAGATGAGGTTAGACAAGAATCTCCATGGACTATGATGTTTGCAGATGACATTGTGATCTGTAGTGAGAGCAGAGACCAAGTGGAGGAAAATCTAGAGAGGTGGAGGTATGCCCTGGAAAGGAGGGGATTGAAGGTTAGTCTTAGTAAGACAGAATACATGTGTGTGAACGACAAGGACCCAAGAGGAACTTTGAGGTTACAGGGGCAGAGATAAAGAAGGTGGAGGATTTTAAGTACTTAGGCTCAACAATCCAGAGCAATGGAGAGTGTGGAAAAGAGGTGAAGAAGCGCATGCAGGCAGGTTGGAATGGATGGAGAAAAGTGTCCGTGTGATGTGTGATAGGAGAGTATCGGCAAGAATGAAGGGAAAAGTGTACAAGACGGTGATGAGGCCAGCAATGTTGTATGGTTTAGAGACAGTGGCCCTGGGGAAAAGACAGGAGTCAGAGTTGGAGGTAGCAGAGATGAAAATGTTGAGGTTCTCTTTGGGAGTAACGAGGATGGATAGGATCAGAAATGAGTACATCAGAGGGACAGCACATGTTAGATGTTTTGGAGACAAAGTCAGAGAGGCTAGATTGAGATGGTTTGGACATGTACAGAGGAGGGATAGTGAGTATATTGGTCGTAGGATGCTGAGGTTGGAACTACCAGGCAAAAGGCCCAGAGGAAGACCAAAGAGAAGATTTATGGATGCAGTGAAGGCGGACATGAAGGTCGTTGGAGTAAGAGTAGAAGATGCAGAGGATAGGGAGAGATGGAGGCAGATCATTTGCTGTGGCGACCCCTGAAGGGAACAGCTGAAAGGAAAAGAAGAAGATATATATATATATATATATGTGTGTGTGTGTGTGTGTGTGTGTGTGTGTGTGTGTGTGTGTGTGTGTGTGTGTGTGTGAGATATCAGATCCTTGTTGTTGTTTAATAGGGCCTAATGTTTGATTATGTTGCGTTACTTGAATGATGAATTTATGCTAATACTACCAATAACATTACTACTGTCATGACACTAGTTACCATGTGATTGGTCAAAAAATTTTAATTTAAAAACCTATCTGTTCTCAGTCGTCGGGAACACACGTGCTGTGTCTAATTCAAAGACAAAGTTGACCTTGCAAAGATGATTGTAATATTACTTTACTTTAGAATAATTTCCACAAGCTCTTAAATGTCTAGTAATAATAACATCAACATTATATAGCTCAAGTCAAAGTTTAATTTCTTAGGACGGAACACGTACTCGTGGACAACAAGCAGACCCACACACACACACACACACACACACACACACACACACACACACACACACACACTTTCCTGCAGAACTAAAATCAAAGTGCATTCCATATTCCATACCTGCCAGGTACAAACAGATTATTATAACTTAGCATAATTATAATTAAATGCCTCCCTCTATTTTAAAAATGTGCATTCAGGATTTCAGAAATTGTTTTCAGTATGCAAGGCGGTAAGGCAAAGGCCTGGGTGTAGATCTCATACGAGGCCACATTGCATTGTAATCATACATTTGAAAACCGGTAACTGTATGTATGTTTTTTTAAAAGTTTATTTAAGTACTGTATACATTTATTATGATTCCTTCCTATCACTCATACAAAAGCAGGAATGGTGAGAGAGTTTGGCACTGGAACTGGGTGAAGAAGAAAGAAAGCAGGTGTGTGATACTGTAGTTCCATCTAGTGGTCACAAATTCATAGTACAGTACATGAAACCATAACAGCTCTCACTGCATAGTCTGTGCTTAAACATCTGAACTCTCATCCAATTTTCAAAACATTCACAGCAAAAAAATAACTTTTTTTTGGAAATTACAATAATTACCAGTAGTTATTGTATAAATACCATCCCTGTTGTAATAGTATTGGCATTAATTATTAGTCAGAGGAGTAAGAAGAAGAAGAAGAGAAGTCATAATATAGATATTGCAACGATGATACATGTTTAGAAGTACTGTAGTTGGAAAATGAGGAAGAGGAGGAGGAGGAGGAGGAGGAGTGTTTTGTTGCTGTTGTTGTTGTTGTTGTTGTTGTCGTTGTTGATGCTGTGAGTATATTATTGGTAAAAACAGCACTTGTTAAAAATTAATCTCAATCTAAACTTGATAAAAAAAAAGCTGTCTGTGCAAAATCTGATACCAATAACTAACATTCATGCATTCATTTTCTGAACCACTTTAATCCTAATTAGGGATGCAGGGAGGCTGGCACCCAGCTCAGCCGACTCTAGCAGAGGGCAGACTACACCCTGGACAATTCGCCAAGCCATCACAGCAGGAGCTTCTATTTTATCATTTTTATCTGTGTTAAATTACAGTATAAAAAGACAGCTCAATATCAGGTATAAAAACCAGTGTCCCATGTTGTTGAATATTTCATGTCATTTCACTGATTTTTTTTTTTTTTTTTTTTTTTTTTTTCAGATCCTTACTCTGGATCAATCCAGAGTCTGGCTCCAAAGCTGTCACAAGCCAGCAGGTGTCGAAAAAGACAGGCAAAATTGTACAGAAGACGCGTGTTGCTATCAACTCCCACATGTCCATGCTACTCTGTAAATTGTTGAGCTTTCACAATCCCCGGAGACAGCATTAAAAAGTAGTAACTACTGTTTTTATGTAGTACATCACATGACAGTGACGTTCAAGCTTGTGTTTGCAAAACGATATACCGCGAACATGTCAGTAGGCTTAACCAGAGACTAGAGGTGGTAAAAGCAAGTACAATAGAAATAAAGAAATTAATTTTAAAAGACGTCTCATGAACTTTGATGAAAAATGTCTACATATGGCATCTGTAATAAAAAAAATTGCTTTGAGTTTGCATTAAAAACTTGGTACAGATTGTTTTTGTACTGACTTTGGCCTGCTGATGGATAGTTTTTTAAATGTTTGTGTATATTATAGAAAAGTGCAACATAATTGTTCTGTATTTTATTACTTTTATATTACAGTGGTACCTCGGTACTCAAACACTTTAAAGGTAGAACAAATCCGAATCCGACCAAAAAATCCAGGGTTTTTTTTGTCCTGGAAGTCAACCAAAATTCGGAAGTCGAAGTGCGAGAAAAAAGGAGGTCGAGAGGGAGGGGGAAATTTTTGTGCACTTTCCGAAAGTCCGGAAGTTGTCGATACAATGTATCACTCTGATAAAGCTTATATAGCACAATTTCAATGTGCATGAGACCCCAGTGCTCTCTGCGCTCCGGGCACCCGTTGCTGCGTTGTTCTATCCTTTCGATGCTGAGCGCCAAGAAGGAAGCAACAACCCCCAATCGATACATTGAAAATTTTTTTATCAATATATCGATATCCATAATGGGTTTTCAATGACACCCCTACAGGAAACTAACTCCAGTTCTGTTCAGTGAAGTTTCTTGTTCATGGTGATTTTACGGCCATTTTGAATTGCCTTGGCTATGTAAGGCAAATAGCTGTGTTTTTCAGTTCATCCTTTTGCTTTATATTGAATTAATCTTTTGTCCTGTTGTGTGAAATTGAATATCAGCACTTAGCTTATGTTCAGAACTAAATGACTTGACTTAGTTAAGCCCCTATGAATAACTTAGGGCGTCAGGATAAATTCCCAAGGTTCATGAAATACTAATTTTGGGGGGCTCTCGCCATGATCTTGTAATTTTAGTGCTTCGTTGTGAAGTTTTCAGTTGATGTAATTGCAGTCGTGTTCTTTAGGTCGTCAGCTTTAATTTGCTGTGTAGTTTATGCCGCTATGGCGTGTAGTTTTTGTATTAAGCTAGTTTATAAGTATTGGAGAAAACAGTTTTACCTTGTTCATAATAATTTCAGAGCAGATCACGTGGGGTATCTCCAATCACGTCCGCTCTGAGACTATTTAAGCATAAGCGCACTTCAAAGCAGCGCTTGCTGGGCTTGTTGGGTTTGCTGGACTGGACTGTAACTCGTACTGTAAGGATGTGCTCGCTAGATCTGCTACCTGCCCGGCAAGACGGTACACCGAAGACTTATGAAGTTGGGTGTTTCCTTAACTTTTCGAGGCAAAGAATACAAGACGGAATTTGTTATCACCGTTCTACGCTGATGAAGCATCTGTGACCTACTGACCGATCAGTGAAAATGACTTTCTTCTTTCTGTGGAGATACTGAAATCCCGGGATGGTGTATGTCTCAATGCCGCTTTCATGACAAGATTTAGGTGGGTTGAGTACCGTTTACTGACATTCTGAACCGGGTGTTCAGCAGTCTACGCTATTTTTTTTTCCTATATATCTTATTAGTTAAATGCGTGAAATCCTACTTTGGAATTATAGTAATCCTTAGCGGTGTATTCATTCGGGGAAGATTTAGCACGGTAGACAAGAGACATCGATCGTGTGTTATTGTCCTTTAGAAATTATTGAGATATGTTGGATTGTCACTTGTAAGGTCTTATGTGCCGTTCCTTGTGTCAAAAGTTTTGATCCATTTGGTGTGACTCGTCCATCTAACCCCAGAAACTGAGTTGGAGCGTGGTTGAGTCATCTTTAGAAAATCATCTGTTATTCTAAGTTGTCAGACATTGGATTGCACAATATATCATCTACTTTGTTAGTTTACTATATTTAACGACTATTAATGCGGAATACCTTACTGAAAAGTAGTTTAATTATCATTTCACTTAACTTTTGAAATTAGCCATTGTTTTTTGTAAATCTTACTAATGTATTTATATTAATTTGGGTGTAATAAACTTTGAATCAAACTGTTTATTGGAGTTGTCCATTTGATCACTTAGTATAACCCAAATTAACAAGTCGTGTATTTTAAGAACCCTTGGTTAAGGCTATTTATGTGCCTAGATACTTTTGTGAAAGTGTGACTTGACTCTACTGTAGTAGAAAAGGGTCAGCACCGTATCAGCTGTGAACACCTTTAACGATGAGGTCATGAGCCACTTTCGTAAGGTTTTGAAAAGAATACAGAAACAAGCCACATTAGAAATCTTCAAGAAAAGAAAGGGACATCCTAAAGAAAAGTCACCCATGCCAAAGTGAGTAGCAAGAGAAAAAAACACCTTTGGCTGATTCACCTGAAGTTGTTATGGAAGGGGATCCGCTTCCTCTCTCCCTCTCTGTTATGGAAGGGGATCCGTTTCCTCTCTCCGTCTCCAACATTTACATATGCCAACGGCTCATGACCACAAAGGTTAAAATTCTTATCTTTATTGTCGTTATGCTTTAACCGTACTGTGGTTTTTATTTTAGTGTGTCATGGTCTCTTTTGCGAGAAACTCTGGGTTTGGTGGCTCTAACTCTCTCTCTCTCTTTCTCTCTCTCTCTCTCTCTCTCTCTCGCTCTCTCTCGATGGAGAGGGTCATGGCTGTCACACGTGGGTGGAGTGCTAAGCATACACATCTGATTCCACTTAGCAATCACAGGGCTTCTCTAACAGTGACTACGATTTCCCCGTGCCCTAGTGCCTTCCCTGTGAATAATAAAGCTGCTCCATTTCCATCATGCCCTGTGATGTATGTGAGGCGCTCCACCGAAAGTAGGCGCTTGTCGCACAGACCACTTTTGCGATAAAGCTCAGAAAAGTAAAAATGGTCCATTTTTATCGAAATTTGGATTTTTGCATAAACTATTAAAACAAGTATTCAACTATCACTTGCTCACATGAAAGCAACTAAAACTCACTAAAAATGTCTCTTTTTTCCATTTTTCTGGTGAGTACCCTCATAAAACTAGATAAAAACAGTAGCAAACTTACTGGTTTTCATTGCAGTTATTCACCGAGTTCGGTACAAGACACTACAACCCATACACCAGAAGAACGGCCGTGAAGTAGTGTCTCCATTTTGGATACTGTTTTGATATTAAAATGCCATTATAGCGAATAAAATAAAGGTTATGAAGACGATATGCTTGTAAACAATGCAGGCTAGTTGCTATGGTAGCTCTGAAATGAGCACACTGATCGGTCACCTTGGGCTTGCACATGCGCAGTGCCCTTCACACGTTAAGTTCAGTTTACTTTCTGACTCGAGTCATGCGGAACTTATCTCCAACTTTTTCTTCAATAACAATCATTAAGTTTATTTATAAGATTGTGAATACACATAATTTCTGAAAAAGGAGAGTGAAATGTCATCTGTGATGTCTAGCTGCATTAGTCTGTCTGTCTTCCTTTCGGCTTTTTCTCTTTTACTCAGGAGTCGCCACAGTGAATCATCTGATTCGCACGTTTGATTTGGCAGAGGTTTTTACCATGGATGCCCTTCCTGTCACAACCCTTTTTAGCAAGGGACAGAAACACGCTGACGACTTTGCAGCCTACTCTTTACGAAAATCAGCAATGGTTCTTTTACATGCCTCTCACCATAGACAGTGACAGACATGGCCCGCCTTTGATAACCCAGTTAGCTGCATTAGTATAGATGTTAAATTCGACGTGAGAATTGGGCTTTGAAGATGCCGACAGGCTTGGCGTTCTTGAAGATTATTTCGCCGGTGAGTATTTTTCTCTGCATGCAAAATTTGATTATGGAATTTTTTTGATTATTTGATTTGTGTGTAACCTTGTCTGGACTGGACATGCTGGATCATGGATTGTTTAGTTTTGTATGAAAATTTGTCAAGACCTGACAAATAATTAAATGTTTCATTACTTTTACATATGAACAAACTGATGATGATGATGATGCCAGCTATGTTGATGAAAATTTGAAAATTTTGATTTTGATGTTGAAGAAGAAGAGGCATCTGTGAAAAAAAAAGTGTGCATGAGTCGTGTTGGTGGTGAGGATATAGATTAAAATTATAAATGTTGAGGCCAGAGTTGATGAAGCTAGCTGTTGAGCAGAGTTGATGATGTCAGCTGTGTTTATGAAGATTTTGATGTTGATGAAGAATAGGCATCTGTTAATAAAAGTATAATGAGTCAGTTTTGTTGTGTTTGGGATGAGATGTGATCCTTTCTGCTGAGCAGGATATAGATGAAGCAGGATGTAGACCACCATCCTACACCTCAGGAGCGGGAAGTAGCTGCTCACCCTGACTGGGGATGTTATTGAGAGGTGGAAGGAATACTTTAAAGACCTCCTCAATCTCATCAACATGCCCTCAACAGAGGAGGAAGACTCTGGAGATTTGCTCGGGTGTCGGCACATGGCTGGTGCTAAGGTCAATGAGATAATAAAAAGGTTTCTTCATGGTCAGGGTCCGGGCTGGATGAGAGCTGCCCTGAATGTCTCAGGGCTCTGGATATTGTAGGACTGTCTTGGTTGACATGTCTGTGCAACATCGCATGGTCATGGTGGGCCGTACCTCTGGATTGTTCCACTTTTTAAAAGGTGAACCATAGGATATGTTCCAATTATCATGGAATCACACTTCTCAGCCTAACCAGGATAATCTTTGCAGGGGTGCAGGAGAGGAGGATCCAATTGATAGTTGAAGCTCGGATTCAGGAGGAACAATGTGGTTTGCGTCCTGGCCTTGGCACTATCAACCAACTTTTCTGCACTCTACAGGATCCTGGAGGGGCATGGTAGTTTGCCCAATCTATGCAGAGGTAATTTGTGGGTCTTGTGAGGTAAATCTCAGGGTCTTGTTCACGAGTGAGGGGAGAATGGAGCGTGACATCGATAGGCGGATCGCTGCAACCTCTGCTGTAAAGTGGAGTTATACTGGTCCGTTGTGGTGAAGAGGGAGCTGAGCTGCAAGGTAAAGCTTTCAACTTACCAGTCGATCTACATTTGGTTCTCTTTAGGAGTAATGAGGATGGATAGGATTAGGAAGGAGTACATCAAAGGGAGAGCACATGTAAGTTGTTTTGGAGACAAAGTCAAAGAGTCTAGATTGAGATGGTTTGGACATGTACAGAGGAGGGATAGTGAGTATATTGGTAGTAAGATGCTGAGGTTGGAACTACCAGGTAGAAGGCCTAGAGGAAGACCAAAGAAACGATTCATGGATGTGGTGAAGGAGGACATGAAGGTAGTTGGTATAAGAGAAGAAGATGCAGAGGATAGGGTGAGACAGAGGCAGATGATTCGCTCTGGCGACCCCTGAAGGGAACAGCTGAAAGGAAAAGAAGAAGAAGAAGAAGAAGAAGAAGATTGCACAGCCGTCAGCAGGTTTCTGTCCAACTATGGCCTGGAGAGCTCTCCAGGGTGTACTCTGCCCTTGACCAGAGTCGGCTGAGAAGATTTCTGTAATAATGATCAATTCATAAATAGGAAAAGAATTAAGTTTTGCTGTCATTCAATCACATCTAACAGTTTGAAGTTAGACCACAAGAGGGCACAGTGTCTCGAATCCAGACTTGTTTTATTTGCAGTTTGTTTACAGTATATTTTTTCCACCTGGTTGTAATTCGCCTCTGTTTATCATCCCAGCTTCCACCTAGCAGTCTGGATTTCCATTTGGTGTTTTGTTGTTCATGTCTACAGAAAACCCATGTGTTCTGATAATGCTGTTTAATTTTAATTGGTTTTGATGCTTGTAGTCAACAAATGTATCCTTGGTGTAAAAGATGGAAGAAGAAGAAGAAGAAGAAGAAGAAGAAGAAGAAGAAAGTAAAAATAAGATGAAAGAGAAGAAAAGAAAATGAAAATGTGCATTTAAAAAGGATCCTCCACTGTTTAAGGAAACATTTAAAAAATTCTCAAAAAACAAAGAAAGAGGAAAGCAGAAGGAAAATGATGAGAATTAAGGAAAATAGAGAATGTGGATGAAAAAGAAATAGAAAGAGGAGAAGGTAGAGAACAAAAAGAGGGGGAGGAGGAAATGAAAGAGAAGGAAGAGTAGGAGTAGAATGGAAAAAAGAACAGGAAGTGGAGGAATTGAGAAAAAAGAAATTAGGAGAAGGAGAATGTAAAAATAAGAGGTTGAGGAGAAGACACTACATTACCATGTAGGAATGCAGATATATTCTTTAGGTTCATCTGGGAGTTCCCGCTCTTTCTAAAATCTTTCTCCTGCAGAAATTTATGCCGATCATTGACACTTTAAAAAAAAGTTATGGTAACCGATAAAAAAATTCCGCTGAGTTTTCACTTCGTCTCCATTTGTATTTGTTGTCCCGACCGCCAACCCCCTGGGATGTGCCAGAGTTCCTGTGTTCACCTCCCACCTACAGTCTCCATCACCCTGAAACATATTCAAGAAGCAGAGCTGAGATGTATTCAATTATTTATTTTCTGATGGGTTTATAAGAAATACAGCTTCATAGATCTGTAGCATACATCAGGAACACTGGCCCACATGTATTATATATTCAAATACAGAAGATCCACCCTGGCAGGATTTCTCCTTATTGTGTAATACATGGATTTAAAACTCAGAAATTAAATCTGGACTGGCATGTCATCAGGAATTATTGGCACCAGAATGAAATATATAAATGTCAGTATCTATTGATAGTCTTCTTGCTGAGTGCAGAAGGACAAGTCAGAACAACTGTACACAACCTTTTAGCACAGCATCGTTCCATCATCTGAACATCAGGCCTCCCCAGCCCACTGCATCCCCTCTGGTCCTTCTTCTCCTTCGCTCTCCTCCCTCTGCTGGAGTCGCAATGGGGGACTAATTCCTCTTATGTAGTAGAGCGTTGCTGAATTGTGGTCCCTGTGGGGTCCAGTGAAGAGAACACGGTGGTACAGTCGGTAATGCTGTATGTTGCACGTGTTTCCTCCATGTTTGGGTGCGGCTCCTATGGGTTCCTCTTCTTTTCTCTAAACTCCAAAAGCATTGCCTGGATGGCAATGAAGTAATTACAAATGAGAGCTAGAGGAAAGAAGGAAGGAAGGATGGCATGAAGACAAGAAAGTAGAAAGGAAGAGTGGATAAAAGGAATGAAGGAAAAAAGAACAGAAGAATGGCCTGAAGGAATGAAGAAAGGCAGAAAGGACATAGGGAGGGAGAAAGAAGAAAGGAAGGCATGGAGGAAAATGGAAGAAAGTATGCAGAAAAGAAGCAAGAATGGAACAAATGGAGAGAGGGAGGAAAAAATGAAGTAAAGGAAGGAAGGAAAGAAAGAAGAATGGATGGCAGAAAGGACACAAGGTTGGAAGGAAGGAAAATGGAAGGAAGCATGGAAAGCATAAAAATGAAGGGAATAAGGAAAGGGTGGAAAGGATAGAAGGAAAGTGTAAAGAAGAAGAGGCATGAAGGATGAAATAAAGGGGTTATTAAGTAGGCAAGGAAGGAAGGATGGCATGAAAAAGAAGGAAGGCAGGTAGGACAGATAGTATGAAGGAAGAAGGGCATGAAGGGGAAAAGGCATGAAGCAAAGAAGGAACAAAGGAAAGCCTGAAGATCCCTGGAGAAAGGAAAAATGTAATCAGCTTTGGAACCTCACGGCTCCATCATCCTGAATCCTGAGGATCATCCCATTGTTAGTCACATAATTTCTAAAGAACCAGATGATACTGAACCTCAACCTGGAGCTTTTCCTGACGATATGAAGCAGAGTTACCAGACAGTCTCTGCCCAGTTTATTGGATGCACATCTGATATTTTTACATCTTCTTCTTTTCCTTTCAACTGTTCCCTTCAGGGGTCGTGACAGCGAATCATCTGCCTCTATTTCACCCATCTTCTTCTCTTATGCCAACTACCTTCGTGTCCGACTTGACCACATCCATAAATCTTCTCTTTGGTCTTCCTCTAGGCCTTCTGCCTGGTAGTTCCAACTTCAGCATCCTACTACCAATATACTCACTATCCCTCCTCTGTACATGTCCAAACCATCTCAATCTAGCCTCTGTGACTTTGTCTCCAAAACCTCTTACATGTGCTGTCCCTCTGATGTGCTCATTCCCGATCATGTCCATCCTCGTTACTCCCAAAGAGAACCTCAACATTTTCATTTCTGCTACCTCCAGCTCTGCCTCCTGTCTTTTCCTCAGCACCACTGTTTCTAAACCATACAACATCGCTGGCCTGATCAATGTCTTCTACACTTTTCTTTTCATTATTGCCGATACCTTCCTATCACACATCACACCGGACACTTTTCTCCAACCATTCCAACCTGCCTGCACACGCTTCTTCACCTCTTTTCCACACTCTCCACTGCTCTGGATTGTTGAGCCAAAGCACTTAAAGCCTTCCACCTTCTTTATCTCTACTTCCTGTAACCTCATCGTTCCTCGTGGGTTCTTGTCGTTCACACACGTATTCTGTTTTACTGAGGTTAACCTTCATTCCTCTCCTTTCCAGGGCATACCTCCACCTCTCTAGATTTCCCTGTACTTGTTCTCTGCTCTTACTACAGCTCACAATGTTATCTGCAAACACCTCTTAGCAATTGAATAAGATTAGGATTTCTGGTGGCATACTGGTGTAAAGTTTGCATATCTACCTCACAGCAAGGAGGTCCTGGGTTTGAGTCCTGGGCTGTGTGGAGTTTGCATGTTCTCCCCACATTTGACAGACTTTACAGATGTTTTTCTTCATCTGAATATGCTACATGATTTTGACAGCTGGGTGAAACTCTGTATTCAAGACCAGTTATGTAAGTTTTGAATAATTCAGTTGTGCCTGTCAGAGGTTCTTACTGTTAGCACTACTGTTGGCTTTTAGCTTCTGGACCTGTTCATGATCAGCAGTGCAGTAAAGAGCTTGTGTCCATTAAAATGATGATGTGATGATGATGAGAAAGAGGAGGAGTAGGCGGAGGAAGAGGAAGAGGAGGAGGATGGTAGGTGGTGGTAGTGGTGATAGTGATGGTGGTAGTGATGAGGATGCTTGTGCTTGTGGTGGTGAAGGTTGTGGTGATGGTGGTGGTGACGATGCTGATAATAGTGGTGAGGGTGGTGATGATGAAGATTATGATGATAATGATGATAATGAGCAGGAGGAGAAAGAAGAGAAGACATGTAGTGATGGTGGTAGTGGTGATGTTGATTATAATGATATTGATGATGATAGTGCTGATGGTGGTGGTAGTGATGATAATGATGTTGATGATAGCATTGGTATTGGTGGTGTTGATTACAATGAGGTTGGTGATGATGGTACTTGTAGTGGTGGTGATGATGACAATGGAGGTGATGATGAAGATGAGGATAGTGGTGATAGTAATAGTGGTGATGATGATGATGGTGATGATGATGATGATGATGATGATGATGATGATGATGATGATGATCGAGATGAGGTGATGATAATGCTGAGGAGGATGAGATGGTAGTGGTGGTGGTGATGATGGTTGTGATGATGATGATAATGATGATAGTGATGATGAGCATGGTGATGAAGATGATGATTATGATGAGAATGATAGTGGAGTTCGTGCTGATGATATACTAGTAGATAATGATGAAGATGAGGTTTATGATGATGAAGATGATGCTGATGCTGGTGTTTTCAGTAGAAAAAGAAAAAAATCCTAAACAAACTTATGCACGTCCAGATTGCTATTGTTTCATGTCGTCTGTGAATCATCATAACAAGATACTCTAAGGTGAGTGTTTTACAGTTACGAGTATAAATTAGTACACAACTGGAGTGATATCCCAGATTTAATTCATTTTTTAGAAATTCAACATAAAAGCAGGAGAGTGGTGCTCCTGTTTAATTGCATAAAAATGAAAACTGAAATCCTCATTCAAAAAGTTAAAAAGGCGGTTTCTTTGCTTTAATTTGGATCCTGAACGTTGGTGAATCGAATAGATTCTGAGGTGTTGAGATACTGTAGAGATTCTGATCAAATCTTATAGTGAAATAGACAAAACAGAAAAGAAGCCCCACCCGTTGTCCTGAAGCACTTTTGTTTCACTGAGCAGAGCGATTTGGTAATCTTATTTGTCTAGAATCAAATGGAGAAGTGGAGGACGGGCACACAATGATGATGAGCTTTCGATGAGCTCCCATGCAGCACAGTTCATCCTTATTTACATATTTTGCAGACGCTCATCCAAAGGACTTACAAATGAGGCAGAATCCAGGCCAAGTCCCGAGCAGCTAAAGAAGCAAAACAAGCATTGATAAAAACAAAATCTCTACCAATTAACCAGCAACAAGGTGCAACATATTTATAGTATAAATAAATAGAGTGATCCCTCGCTATTTCGTGCTTCATTTACTGCGGCTTCAGTGCATCACGGGATTTTCAAAAATATTCATCAAAAAAATAAAAAATAAGGAAATTAAAAAAAAAAAATAGGGAAAAAGTCAAGGAAAATGCCGCAAAACAAAACCAGTTATACAAAAAAACCCCAAACAAACAAAAGCAAAAAACAACCCGAAACCCCCCAACAAAGATACTTACATTTTTATGTGAGGTGCGCATCTGTGTGTGCATACATATCTGTATTTATATTGTATTTACATCTTATGGATTATTTTTGAATGATATATTGTTATTATAAATATTTATAGTGTTGAATGTGTATTTATCGATATTATATACACATTTATTTGTATATATACGTCAGTCGGGGGGGGGGGCGATCCTACTTCACAGAAATCGGAGGTCGGGGGGTCTCGGTCCCCATTAACCGTGGACAATGAGCGATCCCTGTTATGATTTCTTTTTGGCTTTTTCCCTTCAGCAGGGGTCGCCAAAGCGAATGATTCGCACTTTTGCTTTGGCATAGGTTTTTACGTCAGATGCCCTTCTTGACACAATCCTTTAGCAAGGGATAGAAACACGCTGACGGCTTTGCAGCTACTCTTCACGAAAGTCAGCAATAATTCTTTTACATGAACCTCTCACCATAGACAGTGAGAAACATGGCCCGCCTTTGATAACCGTTAGCTGGACTGGGGGAACAGTGACAACCTTGTGGAGAGTGGGACTCGAACCCTTAACCTTAGGATCAGGGATCCAGCGCCCTATACCACTAGACCACCACTGTGAAATCAATATCACTTCAGCACAGGCTTGTTATCCTCCCTACCAGCAGGGGCCCCACTCATCTGAATACTGAACCACTTTTCTCACTTTCTTTTTACTAATCAATATCAGAACATTGAACATTCAGCTTCTGCATCGTGTTTTTAAATTCTGAGTGCACAGCCAAGTTGTTATCTACCTTAAACTTTTCTCTGTCCTAGCTATGATGATTACTCCCTAATGATGTATTTAATTCTGTGTAATTCTTTATTATAAGCATGCAGCAGTCAGTTCATATATTGCTGTTGAATGATACAGGTCAAACTGATCTTCTGGTCAAAGTCCTCAGGCTTCTAAAGTTGAAGTAGGCAAGAGAAGGTGTGATCAAGCCCCTGCCATGCCAGTGAAAATGATGATTAGGCTCACAATTGCTCATCTGGCAGGGCATTGCTCACGGATGTCCCCCCACGCTGACCCAGTGTTAAAGATTCATAACGGTCCACAATAATTCTCCTTCTGACCAGATGTGCCCACCTCGCCAACAGAATCCTTTTTATTTTGACTGGTTGTACCTTGGGATTTGATAAGGACACTGCAGAGTGTGTAATCTGCATTCCAATCACTGAATCACATCAAAATCCACAACTCGACTGGCGAGACCGTCTGACAGCGGCTAATGCGTTTCGATGAAATCAGTCCCAAATGATCGAGTGATTTAAAAATCCTGTGCAGCCCAGCCACTCAACAGCTCTTGATACATGCTGGAAAACTTCAGTAGAAAGAAAGGAAGAAGGAAAGAAATAACTTTGGGTTTCCCCAGTCAATGGGTTTCCTTCACATAGTCTGCTTTCCTTCTACAGTACAAAGACATGCACATGGCTGCTTTAAATTGCCCCTAGCTGTGAGTGTGAATGTTTGTGTTGTCCTGAGATGGTGTGGCGAGCTGTTCAAGGTGTACCCTCCCTTTGCCCAGTGTCAGGTGAGATAGGCGCCAGCCTCCTTGCAACCCTGGTAGGATTTGTGATCCTGCTATGATTAGGAGTAAGTGAATTATTAATTTAATTGCAAGGTGATGTTTGAGGGGTTTATGCCATCTGGTTTGGACATGTACAGAGGAGGGATAGTGAGAAGCCAGAGCGTGGTCCATATTGGTAACAACAGGTTGAATTCCAGTGATGTTTGGAGTCTGCCAAGGCTGTCCTTTGTCACCAATTCTGTTCATAATTTTTATGGATAGAATTTCTCGGCGCAGCTGATGCATTGAGGGGTTCTGGTTTGGTGGCCATCAGATCTCGTCTCTGCTTTTTGTGGATTACTGTTCTTGTCTTCATTGAGCCAGGACCGCCAGCTCTCATTGGAGAGTGCAAAGCAGCTGGGATAAGAATCAGTACTTCCAAGTCCGAGGCCATGGTTCTAAGTCAGAAAAGGGTGGACTGCACCCTCTAGGTCTGGAATGAGCTCCTGCCCCAAGTAGAGGGATTCAAGCATCTCAGGGTCTTGTTCACGAGTGAGGGGAGAATGGAGCGGGACATCGATAGGCAGATCGCTGCAACCTCTGCTGTAAAATGGAGTTATACTGGTCCGTCGTGGTGAAGAGGGAGCTGAGCTGCAAGGTAAAGCTTTCAATTTACCAGTCGATCTACATTCGGTTCTCTTTAGGAGTAACGAGGATGGATAGGATCAGGAAGGAGTATATCAGAGGGAGAGCACATGTAAGATGTTTTGGAGACAAAGTCAAAGAGTCTAGATTGAGATGGTTTGGACATGTACAGAGGAGGGATAGTGAGTATAATTGGTAGTAGGATGCTGAGGTTGGAACTACCAGGCAGAAGGCCCAGAGGAAGACCAAAGAGGAGATTTATGGATGTGGTGAAGGAGGACATGAAGGTAGTTGGTGTAAGAGAAGAAGATGCGGAGGATAGGGTGAGATGGAGACAGATGATTTGCTGTGGTGAACCCTGAAGGGAACAGCCGAAAGGAAAAGAAGAAGTAGTCACCTGATAGTTGTCAGGTCCTGTGTGGACAGTACTGTACCCCAAGTTCTGACAGTGTACCCAGGTGAATGAAATCTACACATTGTTTAGTGGTTAGCACGTCCACCTCACAGCAAGACGGAATTGGATTCTAGTCCTAGGTTTGTAAAAGTGTGTTTCTGTGTGGTTTGCACGCTAATCTCATGTTTGCGTGGGTTTCCTCTGGGTACTGTGATTTACTCCCACAGTTCAAAGATATTCGACTATCAGTCTGTTCCAAATTGTGCCTAGAATGAGTGTGTGAGTGTTGATGGTTGTGTGTGAGTATTGACAGGAAGCTGTTCAGGATGTACCCTACCTATGCCAAGAGACAGCTGAGACCCTGGGAAGACTGAGCAGTTCAACAAAGGAAGAAATGATATATGGACAACCTACTAGTATATTATTTTTTGCTTATATAGCACGATTTCATACATGCGTATGCTCAATGCACATGAGACCCCAGCTCTCCCTACACTCCAGGTACCTGTCGCCACTGTACGGCACCAGTTGTTGCATTGTTCTATCCTTTTGATGCTGAGCGCCAAGCAGGGAGCAACAACTCCCAAATTTTAACATCTCATGGTATGACACAGCCGGATTCGAACTCCAACCTTCCGGAGGATAAAGCAGATGCTCTACCAACTGAGCTAAATCCCCGAACGACGACGACGACGACGATAATGATCATGCTTAAGAAACAATTGATGTGACTTTTCATGACTATCGCTGATATGAGTGAGTCAGTCCATATGAATTGGGATGCTGATTGGCTGCTACTTGGAGGTGAATTGAATCTTACTGGCTGTTTGCTGTCAGGTGGGCTCTTGATGCATGGCGATATCTGGAATTGTATACTAAGATAGATATTATTATTATTATTAGTAGTAGTAGTAGTAGTAGTATTGTTATTCTTATTTTTTTTACTTTATTATGCATTTTTTCTGTTTTATGCTTTTAATATTCAAACAAAACCAATTAAAATATTTTTAATACTGGGTAAGTTTAACAAGATTAAGATCTCTGTTTTTAAACACTGTGAAATCCTTGCTATAAGTTAAGTGTGTTATAAGTGTGATGGTTGAGAAAAGCTACCCCCCACCCACCTCACCCCATACACCCCCCACACCCCCACCCCCGGCTTTGTTCGCGGTGAGGTGCGTTCGAGTGATCCATGGCAGCTGCGCTCGATTAAGACTGTCTGCTATACTGATCAGTTTTACTGCGGCTGCCTGAGCTCAGGCTTGAGAGAGAGAGAGAGAGAGAGAGAGAGCGCTCAGGGAAGAACTACGGCAGCTTAAGACGCGGCTTTACCGGGACTCAGACACGGAGGGAGGGAGGGGGGACAGAAAGCAGCCTGGAGCGGCAGGTCGGTACCGTGTCGGCACTCAAGGATGGCTTCAGGGGAGCTTTATGAGGTTAGTCAGATTTGTGAAATTCTTTGAAATTGCCGAATGGAGGAATTAGGAAGTAAAGGGGAGGGGAGGTGCATGGTCGGAAAAGAAGAAAGCAGAAAAGCCCGGTGTTGACACTTCAGCCCTTTACCGGGTCAAAGTAACCGAGTCGCGGTGTGACAGCAGCCCAGATCCATAAGAATCAGTCACCAGGCTTGTCTCCAGCCGTGGAACCCTTTAGAATAGATCCAGCATGTTTATTGCGCTGAAATAAAAACCCGACACCTCGAACCGGGAGCTGTCTGGAGATCTGGACTCCAAAGTCGCTGTGAAGTGCAATGATGAATAAAGTGCGCGTCGATGACCCCCAACCTTCAGCGTGCTTCACAGATCTCCAGATATTCAGGACGAATATGGAGCCTGTGATGTGTATCATGTTTACTATAATAATGCTGGAGGTCGTAAATAAAAAGAAAACAAAATATCCACATGCTGTTTGTAGCGGGTTGAACAGAAAAAGATCAAAGGCTCATCTGAGGGCAGATGTAAAGGTCCGACTGGCTTTGAAGTCTCTGACACACTCAGAACAAGTTATGTCGTTTTCTAATTAATCCGAGGGGGGGGCGTGCAAAAAATAAATAAATAAACAAGTTGTAAGTCCGTGTGGGGAGGAATGAAGGGATGAAGAACGAGTGTGGAGTGGCTTTGTTTACCCCGTAGATTTGTTTGTTTGTTTGTTTGTTTGTTTTGAGGTGGTTGTCAGGACGTATTTGACTCGCTGGAATGCAGATCGACGTCATGGCGTCTCTGTTTCGGTTTCTTTTCACGGCATGACTATTAAGGTTATAAAATGAGTTTCCGATCTACCTGACATTACTGCTATGACACAGTGCGTGTTCCCGCCACCTGGGGGAACCCACCCACCCGGGGGAACCCACCCACCCCCCCCGAAATCACCAGCAGCCTAACGCAATAATAATATTGAATACCGATTCTGTCCATTAAAATGACTTGTTATGACGTCATAATTTTTGACAACATTGCCTTTACATGAACATTTTATTTTTTTATGATATCGTATGTCATAATTGAGATGTCGAGCTCGAATTAGCCTGTAATATTGATAGTCCTGGGTAAACATTGTAAGTTTACTACAAGTCGTATTCATAGTTTTTATCTCAAACATTTTGTCTAATCATCTTTCTGCTGTCTACACTGACGTCACTGAATCAATTTGGATGTTCATTTATTCTCATTTAAGCACAATGGTAAACATTATAACTAAATAAATGAACTGGATTTCAACAGGGCTGTTATTATTATTATTATTATTATTATTATTATTATTATTATTTATTTATTTATTTTATTATCGCTGCAAAAATAATTTGAAAATTATATCCCACTCAGTCAACAGAATGAATGCTAGTACAGAATAAGTCTAAAGATTTATATTTTATTTATTCATGAACATTAGATAATTAGAAGTTGATTAATTAAAAAAAAATGAAAATACTAAATTCAAATGTGTTGAAAAGCTCAGTTCACACACGTCATCAAAAATGATACAATGTTGAAGGTGTTGTCGAAATATGAGAAATAACATTATCATTATGACTTAAATTCTCATAATGAGTTTCGGGCTCATAATACTGAGATATGATGTCATGATTTACTGCTGATCATGTGACTTAGTTCTTGTGATTTTTCACATTCACATTGAAAATTTTACTGTTCCAACATTTGATGTTCTGCTCTTTTCTGTGTGTGTTGGCTTTGATTTTTGACATGATCTCTACATGATGCCTGATTTTTTTTTTCTTTTTTTTTTTTTTGAGTGCAACCTCAGGTTGCATTGTGCTGAAATACATTTTTTTTCTACATGTGGCATACATGGGACATGTGTCTGTGTGTGTGATCCCCCATGCCCCCCTCCCCCCACACACCACAAGGTCAGTAACCTGCTGATGATGCTGTTTGTTTTGAATTTAAAAAAAAATTCTAAAGTTCACTGCTAATGTCTTGAGTTTCTGAAGGAGGACAACACATTCTCTTGCACTTCCAAAAGTAAAAGCTGAAAAGGTTTATATTTTTAATGAATCATCTTTGTCCACTCAAACATCCAGTATTTGTTTCATTTAAATTAATTAAATAATTCATTTCCTAATTTCTTTAGTTGAAAGTACAGAATGTTTGGAAGCATCACTGGTTAATGATGTCATTCATAAATTGAAGAAAAGTATGATTGAAACATTCAGATTTCTGAGCTCCCACATTCTAAGGCACAATACAGACGCTCCCCGACTTACGTTCATTCATTTTACGTATTTTTCAATTTTACGTTTTTTAAAAAAAATGTCAAAATTTGAGTTTAGTGTGCTCTCGGTAGTACGAGACATACCTACCTATAACGCTGACGTAATACATTACTTCCGCATGACGTTGCGTCCATTGTTTACAAACGACAGATTGAACGTGCCCCTCCTTCTTCCCAGTTCACCGAGTGTTTCCCTTGTGTTAAGACGTCGTCTCTGTGATCTTTGTGTTTACACTGTTTTGCGAACTTTTATAACCCTAAGCAAATATGGTTGGTCAGAAGTGTAAGCCTACTAGTGATAGTGGTAATCAGAAAAAGCAGCAAGCCATCTCATTAGAAACGAAGATGGCTATTATGAGGAAAACTGATGCTGGTGAAAAACACGTGAATGTTGCACATTTCTTCCAAATGGCTCTGTCGACCATCAGAACCATTTACAAGCAGAAAGATCGCATCACAGAGCATGTTAAAGGTTATATTTGATACTGTATTTGATGTTTGATGGCAGAATTTGATTAAAATTTATCTATTTGAAATTATTTTGCTTGAATTTAAATTATTTGAAATTAATGTTGATTATTTGAAGATTAATGCTGCTTTCAAAACTGTAATGCAGACACTCCCCGCTTTACGTTCATTCATTTTAAGTATTTTTCGATTTTACGTTATTAAAAAAAAAAATTGTCAAATTTTGAGTTTAGCGTGCTCTCTGTAGTACGAGATGTACCTACGTAGTCTGCTGACGTAATACACCACTTACGCATGACGCTGCGTCCATTGTTTACAAACGACAGACTGAACGTGCCCGCCTTCTTCCCAATTCATTTAATTTGAATCCAGTGAATTTGATTAAAATTTATCTATTTGAAATCATTTTGCTTGAATTTAATTTATTTGAAATTAATGTTGATATTATTTTACAATGTTATGTTTATAATAATTGATTTAGTGGAGTTTTATGAGATATGGTAATGGTATTTATGGACGTATAGTACAGTATGAACGTCATACGTCACTGGAACATACAGTAACAACTTACCTTTTTTTTTTTTTTTTTTTTTTTTTTTTTTAACCTTATGTTCGGCCGTCCAGAACCGAACTAAAACGTAAGTCGGGGAGCGTCTGTACTAAAAAACAAAATACAGAACTAAGATGTTTATTTTTTAACTTGTTTTAATAAGTACAGAATTTTCTTTAATAACGAAGCTAGGGCAGTGGTGGCCTGGTGGTATAGGGCGCTGGATCGCCAATCCTAAGGTTGGGGTTTGAGTCCCACTCTCCACAAGGTTGTCACTGTCCCCCCCAGTGCAGCTAACAAAGGCGGGCCATGTCTCACACTGTCTATGGTGAGAGGTTCATGTCAAAGAACCATTGCTGACTTTCGTAACGAGTAGCTGCAAAACCGTCAGCGTGTTTCTATCCCTTGCTAAAGGATTGTGTCAGGAAGGGCATCTGACGTAAATAACCTGTGCGAATCATTCGCTGTGGCGACACCTGAAAAAGGGAAAAAAGATGAAAGGAAATGTATGTTCTTAAATAACGAAGCAACCTGGTGAAAATGGGTGGGGCCGGTGGCATAGTGTTTAGGGTGCTGCTCAGGAGGTTGTGAGTTCAAATCCCACTTAGGTCCCCACTGTACTAAGACCCCTGGGCACGGTCTTAACCACAAGTGTGCCTCTGTTCACCCAGCAGTATAAATGGGTACCAGTAAAAATATACTGGTAAGGTAACCTGTGATGGACTAGTGTCCCCTCCAGGAGGAGTTGAACTCCTGGTAGCTTCATGCTACAGAAACTGGGGATAAACACCGGCCTGATGAGTCACTAGGCTCGGGTGTAAAAAGCCTAACGGACTTTACCTACCTTACCCTGTGAAAAATGAGAAGCGCAACCCTTTTCGAGTCGCATGTTAAAATATCCTGTTTCTTGATATGGGTGTGATATGATATCAGTATGAGATGGATGAACATTAATTTCTCAGTAATTAGAGCATAGAACTTTTCCTTTCTGAGAACTGAAAACCACAAATCTCAGTTAGTGCACTCTGGAAATTTTGCATTCTTATTCATAGTCTAGCGAATGTCAGGGAAACTCCCCTGAAGTTCTGTACTGAACAATGATAAAAAAGTAAAATGTTTATAAAAGAAGATGGTAGCTTGTGCTGCGGTTAACTGATAAACTAAAGACATCGTAGCCAGCTGTTGTGTGAAAGTCTTTCTCTGATTGCTGCATTCATGTTCATGTGGTCTGAAATGAGCATTTTAGTTATGACATCATTCGAAGTCTGCAGTTCTGGTTTTGTTCAGTATCTAAATGTGTGCTGTAGGTGAAACCTCCGGTATTGATAAAGTAGATATAATTTTCAGTCCAAGCTTTATGGATTTTTATTTGGGGACTTCTGAATTATCAAAAAGGTGAAAACTCTAGATTTCCAAAAATGTATTTTCATGCTCAAAATTACATCTTGAAAATATGTATATCTCAGGGAAGAAAGCCGGAGTTTGGTTCATATTGGTAACAACAGGTTGAATTCGTTTCCGGTGAGGGTTGGAGTCCATCAAGGGTGTCCTTTGTCACCGATTCTGTTCAGAATTTTTATGGACAGAATTTCTAGGTGCTGCTGAGGCGTTGAGGGGTTCTGGTTTTGTGGCCATCGGATCTTGTCTCTGCTTTTTGCAGATGATGTTAAGTCTTTTGGCTTCATTAGGCCAGGACCTCCAGCTCTCGTTGGAGCAATTCGTAGTTGAGTGCGTGGCGGCCGGGATGAAAATCAGCACCTCCAAGTCCGAGGCCATCGTTCTCAGTCGGACAAGGCTGGAATGCACCCTCCGGGTCGGGAATGAGGTCCCGCCCCAAGTGGAGGAGTTTAAGTATCTTGGGGTCTTGTTCACGAGTGAGGTAAGGAGGAAGCGGGAGATCGACAGACGGATCGCTGCAGTCTCTGCTGTTAAATGAAGCCTGTACCGGTCCCATTGTGGTAAAGAGGGAGCTGAGCTGCAAGGCAAACCTCTCAATTTATCAGTCAATCTACGTTCCAACCCTCACCAATGGTCAGGAGCTTTAGGTAGTGACCGAAAGAACAAGGTCGTGGATACAAGCGGCTGAAATGAGCTTCCTTTGCCGGGTGGCGGGGTTCTCCCTTAGAGATAAGGTGAGAAGCTCTACCATCTGAGGAGAGTTCGGAGTAGAACCGCAGCTCCTCCGCATTGAGAGGGGCCGGTTGAGGTGGCTCGGGCATCTAGTCAGAATGCCTCCCAAACGCATCCCTGGTGTGGTGTTTCGGGTATGGCCAACTGGGAAGAGACCCCGGGGTCTACCTAGAACACGCTGGAGGGACTATGTCTCTCGGCTTGTCTGGGAACGCCTCGGTGTCCCCCCGGAAGAGCTGGAGGAAGTGGCTGGGGAGAGGGATGTCTGGACCTCTTTGCTTAGGTTTCTGCCCCTGCAACCCAACCCCGGAAGAAGCGGAAGATGATGGATGAATGAATGGAAGGAAGCATCACATTACACAGAAGATAAAAAAGAAAAAACATAATGAAGTCTTCCTGGTTTTGGAGCAAAGTAAGAAGCAACTGCAGTCATCAAAATTTCCAGAAGAACTGTGACAGGTTCTGTAAGATACTCAGGAAAATTTACGGCTCATTTAATTGTAAAACTTAAATTCCACAATTACTATTATTTTAATCAAATGAACTGCAGATTTTTAGAAAATGAGCTGTAAGTTTTCTTGAGGATTTACTGTATGAGATACACTGTATGGGACAGACGGACAGACGGACAGACAGATAGACAGACAGACAGACAGATAGATAGATAGATAGATGTGGTTTTTGTTTAATGGTGCACAGACGTAATTAATAAAATTAGGATTGTGGCTCATAACTATTGATATAAATGGGAGCAGTGGTGGTCTAGTGGTATAGGGTGTTGGATTGCTGGTCCAAAGGTTGGGGGTTCGAGTCCCACTCTCCACAAGGTTGTCACTGTTCCCCCCAGTGCAGCTAACTGAGTTATCAAAGGCCAGCCATGTCTCCCACTGTCTATGGTGTGAGGCATGTAAAAGAACCATGGCTGACTTTCGTAAAAAGATTAGGCTGCAATGCCGTCGGCGTGTTCCCGCCCTGCGATGGCCTGGCGAGCTGTCCAGGGTGTACTCTGCCCTCACCCAAAGTTGGCTGGGATGGGCACCAGCCTCCCTGTGACCCAAATTAGGATTAAGCAGTTACAGAAAATGAACTGAACTGAACTATTGCATAAAAGCCTCAGTATGAGTTCAAACAATATACACTAAACTACAATAACTAAAAGAGTCAACATTTTATACATTCATTATTTTTGAACCACTTAATTCTAATTAGGGTTTCAGGATGGCTGACCCTGAACAGTGAGAGACCTGGCTGGTCTTTGGTAACCCAGTTAGCTGCACTGGGAGGGCAGTAGGGGCAACCTAGTGATAGTGGGGCTTGAGACCCCAACCTTCGGATCAGTAATCCTGCATTCCTGACCATGCCATCACACACACACACACACACACACACACACACACACACACACACACACACACACACACACACACACACACACACATATAATTATTTTCGTGACCTGGATTTTTCGTAAGTTGAACCGCATTTTACATGTACATGACTCGCTCAAAGCTCCCCAATACTACCCCCTAAACCCTTTAAAAATTATAAAAGTATACCTTTTAAGGCCTCCTTCTGCTTTAGTAGCTTACTGATGGTAGACAGGTTTGGCCATATTCCTTTGCAATATCACTGAACCGCATGCCACGAGGCCGCTTCTTTTTACTCACACTGGGAATCACATGCGCTCGCGCGCGTGTTGTTGACCATGTCTTCTTAGCAGAGTTATAATCTTACAAATGTTTATGCAAGGTAAAAAGCCTGAGCCAGAAAATAAAGTTGCAATGCGTACACTCGAAAAACTCATGAAACAACAGTAACCCTGTCCTTTACACGAAAAGCATTATGGGTATTATGGAGATACAGCTCCATAATAGCCAATAGGAGGGAGCTGCGTCATCCCTCCTAGCCAATGGAAGGCCAGCGGGGTGGAATGTTGGGAGATAGTCAATGGGAGAGCAACTCGTGTATTTTTTGAATTTTTGAGATGGTGCTTTCATAACGTGAACTTGTTTCCTATCCAGAGACAAAAATGGAAAATGTTTTTCGTATCCTGGATTTTTCATTTGTTGGGGTATTCGTAAGTTGAGGTTCCACTGTATCTGAAATACACAGAATTCATAGAAAATGTGTTTAAACCAATAAACATCTCTATTTTAAACATGTAAAATTATAAATCTGTTCTGCAGAATTGTCCACCTTGTCCTCAAATGACACAACATGCAAACACTCATCGATCCTAAGCTTCAGTAGACATTTTGTTCCCTGGTGCGAGCGCAAATGTCACACCCATAATATTAGAATTGTCCGTTTTTATAAAGAAAGGTATCCCAATGCCATCAGAAACTGAAACAATGAATGCAATCATCATCATAATCATCATTATCATAATTGAAATAAATAAGTAAAGAGCAAATGAAACAGAAGAAACAAAACATGTTACTGTAATAAAAGCTTTTATCAGCTGTTAATATATTAACGATTAGTTTCTCATCAAAATCCTGACTACACCTGGGCGCAGATTTTCTCCAAACTTGGTGGAAGTACTTCCCTACCTGAGTTCCAGAGATGACTTGATTGTGGAATGTCACGATCAAAGGTGAAGGTCTTAAAGTCAAAGCCAAAGGCTTAAAGTTTTGGAGCTTTGGTGGTTATAACTTTACAACACGTGCTGATAGATAATGGAACACTAATAGGAAACATATATCAACTTTCAAATGACACACTTTTCTTTGACCGTGAGTGACCTTGAGAGGTCGAACTTTTTCCAACTCTAAATCATGAAAAATTTTCTAGTAATTTGATCACATTTCCATGCTGCTCAACATATCGTAGACCAGGGGTCACCGACCTTTTTGAAACCGAGAGCTACTTCTTGGGTACCAATTAATGCGAAGGGCTACCAGGTCAAAACACACCTCTGAAATTACAAATTTGCTCAATTTACCTTTAATTATATGTTATCATTAATAATTAATGATATTTATCTATGTGAAGATATTGATTTGATTTAAAATATATTCAAAAAAATTAGATGCAGCTCAATGGAGAGTGGCGCTATGGAGCTGTGGGCCTGTCCTAAAACTAGCAGTGAACAGGTCCGCGGGCAACTTATAGTGTCCTTGCGGGCTACCTGGTGCCCACGGGCACCACGTTGGTGATCCCTGTCGTAGACCAAACACATGGTGAATTAAAACCAGAACCTCATGCTGTTAAGGAACAAAATAAAAATCAAGGAATTATTTACTTTGTGATGGAAGCATGAAACTTGGCACAATTGTACATCTGCATAAATCTAGGTATGGGCGTATTTCAAATTCTGTCATTTAAACATATACTGCGCGGATGTAAAATCTGACTAGTGGGAAAACGAGACTGCAAAGTTCATTATGGATTTCTTGTGTAATAAAATGCAAACTTGTCACTACTACAGTTGACTACGATTGTACAAAGATGTCGTTGTTATTATGCTTATTTGGTGGCGCATCAGTGTATAGTAATGCGATTTTCTTTTGATTTTGAGTTGTAGCTTCAATTACTGTTTGTGGACAGGTTGTTTCAGAATCAGCTTCAGTTAAATATTGCACCAGAGAAATTTCCGTGCAATGAAATGAATCTCGAGACATGTGAAAGCTGGGGTTATGGTCAACCTTATCAACTCCAGTTGAAGGTGAATAGACCATTTCTTAATATCGGAGGGCACACAATGTCATCACGCAATCTGTTGTAAATTTGCCATTGAAAGATTAATGGTGCTTGAACATATCTCTGTGTATTATTCTAGCCACTTTAGCCAAGTTCACTGCCTGTTCATCAAAATCTTCTTGGTATGTCTTTCTTATTTCATCCTCAACAGCACCAGTGGATATGAATGAAATATCTCTTCCTTGGGGATACGCAACCAGGTCTGGGAATGCAGAAAGAATATGTTCCTTAAGTCATGTAGAATTTACTCATGTAGCTGTTTCAAAGCCCAGCTCTTCAAGTCTATATGAATAAATGTACATTAAGTCTGCTAATTTTAGCACTGGAACAATTGATTGTTGCTTTTCTGTATACAGGGATCCCTCACTTTCCGCGGTTAACTGGGACTGAGATCCCCCCGCGCGACCGCCGATTTCAATGAAGTAGGATCAACCCTCCTGACTGACGTATACGTACATGTATATGTGTATATAATATAAATAAATGCATTCAATGCTACAAATACTTATAATAACAACTAAACATTCAAAAATAATGCATAGCATGGAAATAAAATAAAAATACACACACATACAGACACCCGCGTGCACACACGCAGATGTGCACCTCACTTAAAAATGTAAGTAGTTTTGTTGGGGGGGCGGGGGGGTTGGGTTGTTTTTTGTTTTGTGTTTGTTTAGGGGTATTCTTTTTTCATAATTGGCCTTGTTTTGTGGTATTTTCCTTAACTTTTTCCCCCATTCTTCCTTAATTTCCTTATTTTTTAATTCGATGAATATTAAAAAAACAAAACAAAAAACACGATGCACTGAAGCCGCATGAATTGAAGCGCAAAGTAGCGAGGGCTTCCTGTACTTATAGATGTAATGAAATGTTACTCCCTGTGGACTAAGTTCATCACGTTCTTGGCTTGTAGATACAGCTAAGCTACATGCTTTGCTCTGTTATACAAGGAAACCAAACAATTCAGATGATAACAAGCTTCAAGAGCAATCATGTCACCACCAGAAAGTTTTGCGAAGAGGCAGCAGTCTTGAAGTTGTTTTGCTAAATCGTCTTACTTTTGCATCAACATGAAATGTGGAAGCTGCTGGAGGGCAATAGTGTTATCAACTTTGTCAAAAAAAAATCAGCGGTTTTCATCCTGTTTTGCCCAAGAACATGAAGTTTGTGTGTTAAGTGGGCTGTAAGATGATGATTCTCTGTCAGAACTTTTTCTTTTTTTGAGCTCGCTGGAGCTCTGTGTTCTATTGAATTTGTATCTACAAGACTTGTGCCATGATGCCTGGAGTCTGTTTGCTATATCTGAGCTGTTGTTAATGTTTTAAAGATTAAGAGGAACCTCTCCTAGCTCTTGAAATGATGGTATACCTCCTTCAAGTGATTTATAGCCTACACCTACCACGGCTGTTTTTGATCTAGTGGGGCACTGTAGTGATTCTTCTGATGGTTTTTGGCAAAGAGTACAGAGTTTCCAGTTGATATTCTCAATGGACGTTTCCATGACACAACGAAAACCGTTATGTCTACGTCAAAGCAATATTAAAACAAAATTAATTGAAGAACGAGATACATACACAAAAATTATAACTTTTGTTATCCTAATAGCCTTTTAAATATGCTTATGGAGATAAAAACAACTTTATATCTATTTACCATATTTTCACGACCATAAGGCGCACGTAAAAGCCTTCAATCTTCACAAAAGCTGACAGTGCGCCTTATAGACCGGTGCGCCTTGTGTGCGGATGCTGCCTCGGCTCCATCTCACTGACATCGTCAAAACTAAAGTGAAGCAAACTAATTCAGAGCTTACCATCATTCTGGTGGATTAGCCAAAAAACTTCAACTGCTAGGTGTCAACAAGTCGTAAGTTAGAGGGATCCGAGCTTTATGTCGAAATGCAGGGATAAAGCACTACTACATGTGTCTCCCTGAGACCTCTAGTCAACCTTCTTGAATTTAAAGTTACACTGATGACACGCCTTAAGAGTAATGACTGCCGTTCTGTAATCTCAATTGATCTGACTCCATGTGCGAAGGAATAATAGATAATAAAATATAATAATATAATAATAAAAAATAATAGAGGGATCTAGGCTTTATGTCCAACTTACACAATTGTTAAACTCAGACACTGAATATGAAGCATTTGATGGATTTATGGAAGAGAAATGAACTGAAAAAGTGTGTTCATTGTTTTATATTGTTACAACTGAACAATGGTGAGAGTTATTGTGAACAAGTTGAATCAAGTTTGACTTATCTGACTTTTGTTTCACTTGATGTGCCTTATAATCCGATGCGCCTTATGGTCATGAAAATACAATATTTTAAAAATTGGATAATTGTAAATTACTGAAAATATTAGAAAAAAAATATTTTCTAATTTGTCTTGCAGGTATAGCTTTCAATGACCGAGATTCTAACCAATGACGCGTTGATTTGGCTCCACTGATTGAACAAAAATAGATCTGAAATGCAAAATATTCACATTGTCAATATTTATAGTATTGCTGAAATTACTTAGTAGTTTTGAGACCCTTTTCATGTAAAAATCATACTTAAAGAAATTAATTTACTGCTTTGAAGACTGGTTTTCTTGAGACTTTAGGCACAAACCAAACAATCAATGTTGAACATCATTAATTGAAATAGAACTGAACAAAAATATACTGAAAACTTTCATTGCAACCTTAATCTTATACCTAATCTATGTAGAAGTGGTTAGGCCGGTGGGGTAGTGGTTAGGGTGCTGCGCTCATGATCAGGAGGTTGTGTGTTCAAATCCCAGTTAGACCCCCACTGTGCAATCAGAGGAAATCTGAAGGACCTGATGGCATCAGTCCCAGGCTGCTGAGGACCTGCGCAGACCAGCTCTGTGTGGTACTATGCTACCTGTACAACCTGAGCCTCAGCCTGGAGAAGGTTCCAGTCCTCTGGAAGACCTCCTGTGTGGTTCCGGTTCCCAAAACAGCACAAGCGAAGGAACCAGCCCACTACAGACCTGTCGCCCTGACCTCCCACCTCATTAAGATCATGGAAAGGCTCCTCCTTGAACACCTCCGCTCTATGGTGAGCCCCACCCTAGCCCCGCTGCAGTTTGCCTACAGGCCCAACATCGGAGTAGAAGACGCCGTCATCTACCTTCTGCAGCGGGCACTCACCCACCTGGAGATCGCCGGCAGCGCTGTGAGGGTCATGTTCTTTGACTTCTCCAGCGCCTTCAACACCATCAGGCCAGCGCGCCTGCGGGGAAGCTGGAGGACGTGGGAGTGGACGGGCATCTTGCTGCCTGGATTATTGACTACCTTACTAACCGTCCACAGTGCGTGCGGCTCTTGTGGCTGTAAGTCAAAGGTGGTAGTCTGTAGCACGGGGCACCGCAGGGCACCGTCCTCTCACCCTTCCTTTTAACATCTATACCTCGGACTTCATATATAACACAAACAGCTGCCACCTCCAGAAGTTCTCGGACGACTCCGCCATCGTGGGCCGTGTGTCAGAGGGGAACGAGCTGGAGTACCGGTCGGTCATCGTCGACTTTGTGGACTGGTGTGAGCGCAACCACCTGTGCTTGAACACTAGGAAGACGAAGGAGATGGTGGTCGACTTCAGGAGAAGCACTCAAACACACACACACACACATTTACTAGTGAACATCCAGGGACAGGACATTGAGACAGTGGACAGTTTCAAGTACCTGGGTGTTCACCTTAACAATAAACTGGACTGGTCCCACAACACCAACGCCCTGTACAAGAAGGGCCAGAGTCGCCTCCACCTTCTGAGGAGACTCAGGTCCTTCGGCATATGCAGACCTCTGCTCAGGACATTTTATGACTCTGTGGTAGCCTCTGCAATCCTCTACGCTGCCATCTGCTGGGCCCCGGGCAGCACAGAGCAGGACAGAAAGAGACTGAACAAGCTGGTCAGGAGGGCCAGCTCTGTCCTCGGCTGCCCACTGGACTCTGTGGAGGAGGTGAGTGAGAGGAGGATGGTAGCAAAGCTCACATCCATCCTGTTCAACAGCTCTCACCCACTGCACCAGACTGTCGAGGATCTGAGTAGCTCCTTCAGTGGACGACTGAGACATCCTCAGTGCAGGAAGGAGCGCTACCGCAGGTCGTTCATTCCCACCGCTATCAGACTGTACAACGCCACTTTGTAACTGTCTGTGAAAATACCGGTTATGTGCAATAAAAACCCCCGTGTACTTTAATCAACCACATCTACCCCACTGTGAACCATATCAACCCATCTACTCCGCCCTCAGATACATTACACTTTAATATAGGCCAATCTATAAAGTTGCTCCATTCTTTTCTTTTATTGTTTAGTAATTTATACTATTTATGTATCTATTTATTTATTTACTTATATAATATATATGTATGTGTGTATGTTCGTACTTGTATCTATTTTTGCACCCCCTACTGATAGTACCTCAAGAGCCTGTAACAGTGAATTTCTCCATTGTGAGATTAATAAAGCTGGATCTTATCTTATCTTATCTGGATCTTATCTTATCTTATCTTATCTTAGACCCCTGGGCAAGGTATCAACCACAAGTATGCCTCTGTTCACCCAGCAGTATAAATGGGTGCCAGTAAAATATACTGGGAAGGTAACCTGCGATGGACTAGCGTCTCATCCAGGAGGAGTTGAACTCCTGATCGCTTCACGCTATGGAAACCGGGGATAAGCACCGGCCTGATGAGCCACTGTGGCTCAGGTATAAAGAGCCCAAAGGACTTTACCTTTACCTAATCTATGTAGTCATTTTATATGACCGTCATGTGACAATTAACACATAAAATTGTGTTACAGAGATAAATATGTAGGATGTCAATGATCCATTGCCACCATGTTGACTCAGAAGCATCATGAGTCATCAGTCTGATGGTATATTTTTCAGAATGTGGCACAATTTTTTTTTTTTTTTTTTTTTTTTTTTTTTAGATTTTAGATAAATTCTGGATATGTTCCCTTAATGATGTAGGAGGCAGAGCACACTCATTCATCTCAGTCTCATCTGCATAGCTGGGGAAAAGACGTATATGTTTTTGTGTGGGAGGTTTCACTTCTTTGGCCACAGGAGTACTTTGCTCATACAATTGATGATGAAGCTGTTCCTTCTGATTATTATTCAAGAATATTGCCCTTACTGAAGGGATGCTTCTATACATACTGTATTCTTTTAGGGATGAATCAGAAGATCTAAACAGAATCGAATATGAGCAGATATGTCTATAGATATGAGCGCAGATAAGATATGAGCACAGGGTCATTTTGATTCTTTGATATCCGGATAAACCTGCATCCACACAGGTAGTGATGAATGACTTTAATGATTCCACCAATGTCACTGTGCAAGAGCACCACATTATTGTCGTGTGCTTTACGACAACAAACAGAACTTTTACAAGGATAATAACCAGAAACACCATGCTTCATGTTTCTGAAATGCTGAGCATTTCCCTTGAGTATAGATTTGAATATGTTTAACTATTTTTGGTTCATGAAGTGCAGGAGTACTTCATGAGAAATTCTAGAGTAATAAGTTATTTATTATAATACTTTAGCTTAAATTAGCTTGCATTACTATAAGCTAATGATAACAGAAGTCATTAATTCATGAATTATCTCGTTACTGTGCATGGAGTTAGCCATCAAAAATGGCATGGTTTCTATGGATGTAGAGGACAAGGTCAAACTGGGCATGTAAAAAACTGTAGTGGGGACCTTGTCGATTCAGGGTGACGTAAGGAATTAATAAGTGCATAATAACAATGGTGTGGGGCCGGTGGTATTGTGGTTAGGGTTCTGCGCTCATGATCAGGAGGTTGTGTGTTCAAATCCCAGTTAGACCCTCACTGTGCTAAGACCCCTGGGCAAGGTCTCAACCACAAGTGTGCCTCTGTTCACCCAGCAGTATAAATGGGTACCACTAAAAAATATACTGGGAAGGTAACCTGCGATGGACTAGCGTCTCATCCAGGAGGAGTTGAACTCCTAGTTGTTTCATGCTACAGAAACCGGGGATAAGCACCGGCCTGATGAGCAACTATGGCTCGGGTGTAAAAAGCCCAAAGGACTTTACCTTTTAATAATAATGGTGGTGACGTAGCAGCAATGTTGTTGGTGTAGTAACGAAGGTGTTGACATAGTACCACTGTAATGTCTCCCTCTAAGAGAAACTTTCAAATTTGGGGCAACAGTTTGGAGAAAATCAGACAAGTGTGCTCTGATGGTCAGGAGTACACAAGCGTTTGGTAGACTAGTGTGTATACACCTACATAGCAAAAGCTTAGCTTTGTGCTACTCGTTGTATCACAAGAGTGGAAGAGGATGTATATTTATCAATGAATAATAAGCAGAGTCTGCCAGATGGGATGTAAATCATCCATGAGCAATGAGAAGAAAATGCACATGGATGTCATGCTTCATTAAAATAAGAAGATGGTGGGTAGCGGAGAGGAAAGATTATCAATGATAAGTTGGAAGAGCTGCCTTATTGTGAATCATACTGATAAGGCTTGTCAAGGTTTAACAGACCTTATAGATGTTTTAATCTAAATCTGAAATTAGAATGAGGTCTGTGGATGCTTCCACAACTTCTGTATTTGTTATATTACGTTTTACAAGGAGGTATTCAAAGTTAATGCACATTACGGAACAACTTTAGCACTTTTGCCCTTAATGTTGACCTTGAAATAATTATCTCCGTGGCCCAGTTAGTGGAAAAAAGCTCTCTTGTTTGAAGGATTTACAAGATGGCTAGAGTCTGATCTTTCATGATCACTGAGCTCAAAGGATTTTGCCTATCTGAACGTCCATCTATGGTTTCCTATTAGTGTTCCATTGTAACAGCATGTCCAACAGCACTCGTTTCAAAGTTATAATAACTCAATCTCCATACCTCTATGACCTTGCTCGAACCTTCCTTCACCTTTGGAATTGATGGTTCAAAATCAAATTATCTCTGGGACTCTGGTAGGATAGTGTTTCCACCAACTTTGGTGAAAGTCCGTGCAATGGTGTGGTCATAATTTTGATTATGGGCTAATAGATGGGCGGCTCTACAAACACAGATGATTACAGTACCCATCCTAATGCTTGCTCTAGGTGGAGGTAACAGCAAGTTATACTTATGGACAGTCTAGAGAAGGGGTCACCAACATGGTGCCCATGGGCACCAGGTCGCCCACAAGATTAACATGAGGTGCCCACGGGCCTGTTCACTGCTATTTTTAGAACAGACCCGTGGCTCCATAGTGCCACTCTCCATTGAGCTGCATTTAATGTTTTTTTGCTATTTTTTTAATCAAATCAATATCTTCACATAGATGAATATCATTAATTATTAATAATAACATAAAATTATAGATAAATTGAGCAAATTAGTTATTTCAGAAGTGTGTATCATCTTGGTAGCCCTTCGCATTAATTGGTACCTAAGAAGTAGCTCTCAGTTTCAAAAAGGTTGGTGACCCCTGGTCTAGAGTAACCAGTTGTCTAGTGTGTATTGACTGTACAAGGAAATCAGGGTATACGAAAAAAGTCCCGCGCAATCATGGGGAGTAAGTTTTTAGACTGCGAGATTCGAACCAAGAACGTTCTTGCTCTGAAGCAACATTACTATCCAATGAGTAGGGCTTTTTTTTTTTAACCAGTGAATCCGAATCTACTATTCCCACACAAGCGCTGTGATAATGTGCAAACTCTACATAGAGACCCCCTTGCTGAGCCTGGGACTTAACCCCAGGACCTTTTTGCAGTGTGGTGAAGTGCTAATCATTATGTACAATTCCACCCTCTTTACTAATTCCATGCTACAAAATTCAACCCTGTTGAAACTGTTGCAGTTAACAGTAAAGAAATGAGATATTGTTGCTTGATATGGGTTAATATACCGTGTGTATATATATATATATATATATATATATATATATATATATATATATATATATATATATATATATATATATATATATATATATATATATTTAAATTTCACAAGGGATGTGTCGTATTAATCATTAATCATTTGAGAAGCCGAGGCACATTTTCTTCAGAAATTCTGCATTCAGAGTTATTTCAAGGTGGCGGTTCAGAAGCAGATTGAAAAGACTTATTGATGAAGTGGGAAATGGGGCGTGAGAAAACAGATGAGGGTGACTGGATCAAGATCAAGCTGGCAGATGGAGGGAATAGATTTAGAAATAACCCCAGAGTGTAAAGTGAGGCGAGCGGAGAAGCCTTTCGGATTTGATGGCTGCCTTTATGGATACGAAAGCAGTGATTGGGGAGTGTATTTACTTTGTCTCAGAGTTTAAGTAAATCATTATGGTTGGCCTTCGCATGGAGAGTAGGGTCAGCGTTCTTAATTAAGTGCTTCACAGTGAACCGCAGGGTTTAGTTCACGATGTTCAAAGTTGTAAACCGGAGTGTGTGGTTGGGAAGAGAAGCTAATTGAAAAATTCTACTAATAAATAAAGGTGATTATAAGGCTGAGGGTGTTTATAGCATTATAGAGGAAATAAGCCATATTGGTGTCAAAGGCTGCCAAGAATGTCGACGTGCCAGTGTGTAGGAGTTAAAAAAGGAAAATGATTAGTAATAATGTCTAAAATAAATAAATATTTTTAAAAAATCATCCGGAAACCCCAGACTAAAAAACAAATAAATCTGAAGTTAAATCATTAGTACGTCTGATAACGCTCTTGTTTTTTCCAACACCACCCATAGTTTTAAGTTATAGATATTGTTAATAATGCAGGAGGTGACTTTGTGCTCGACCCGCATTTTAACATAAATCTAAATGTCATCTGAATAATTGTAGATGTTAAGCCTGCGTTGCTGAAATACTCGATAGTGTGCTGCAAAATAAGGAAGCCGAAGTGATCTGATCCTCTGAGACATCATGGCTCGAGGGTTCTGTTTACATAACTGTGGGGTATTGTGGACATTTGTGCCTCTGATCTGTGCTACTCTTTTAAAACGATAATTCACACACTGCTTCTGGGAAAGTAGATGATACATGACAAAATAGTTTTACCACAGTATCAAAAGTAGCCTTTCATTATAACACTCTCAAATTAATTATTAATACTTAGAAGATCGTGGATGAGTTAAGGCAGTGTAAGAGATGAGGTCAGAATGAATGATGAGGTCAGAATGGTGATCAGTGATTGTTCGATGGGAACATTAATGATTAGTGGATGAGTATTGGGACACCACGTCCGCCTCACAGCAAGAGGGTGGCACGGTGGTGTAGTGGTTAGCACGTTTGCCTCACAGCAAGAAAGTCCTGGATTTGATTCCCAGCGTGGAGCGTTTGCATGTTCTCCCCGTTGCTTGTGTGGGTTTCCTCCAGGTACAGTACTCTGGTTTCCTCTCACAGGCCAAAATCATGCACAGTAGGTTAATTGGCTGTTCTTTATCGTCCCTAGGTGTGAGTGTGAGTATGAATGGTTGTGTGAGCGCTGGCCCTGCGATGGCCTGATGAGCTGTCCAGGGTGTACCCTGCCCTCGCTCGGTGTTGGCTGAGATGGGCACCAGCCTCTTTGCGATCCTAATTAGGAGTAAGCGGTTAAGAAAATCAATGAAAGAATGAATATTGAGAACAGGAGTATTGGGACTAAATGTGATCATTGATTGGTTGTTGAGGAATAATGCTTGGTGATTGGTCACTGGGAGTATCAGCTCACTAAGGTGAACTTAGTTAGGCTGAATAGCTGTAATGTGAACTGGAGAAGGTTTTTCACGAGTGTCCACCTCAAAATAAACTCATTTCCAATGTTTAATAAGTCTCTTTGGCAATTCCACCTCTGACTTGCTGCTAAAGGCTTATCTATACTCTCTGTGACTGAAGTCAGGCTGAGGCATCATATTCATATCATATTCATATCATATTCATGATGTCAGGCACCAAGTCTTAGTCTGAATAATTGCCTCAGTAATAAAACTGTGTAAATGGCTTTCTTGGTTATGGAATAGAAAGATAGAAGTGCTTATTTGTCGGTGCACTTTTTGCTATAGAATATCCTCTGTGTACCATTTGGCTTATATTCAGTAATTCTAAGAAAATGATAATTGTCTGCTTGACCAGTTTCTAATTGACAGTGATAAATAGTGAGGTAGTATCTGACAACACAACACACACACACACACACACACACACACACACACACACACACACACACTCACACACACCAAGAAGTCATAAGTAATCACCAGCTGAGCAGGAAGTGTAACTTCAGAATTGGCATGGAACATAGCTAATTAGCATTGGGTGAAAACATCAACAGCACTCAAGTTGGCTACAGTCAAGCTGAGAAATAAAAATATGAAAAAATTGAGATTAATCATCCATGCACATTCCCTGTGTACTCAGGAATAGACTCAAAGAAAACTCTGAGAGCACAGAACTCTTTGCCAAACACCAGCAGCCATGGCCAGTGAAAGGCCCAGCAACACTCAAAGAATGCCGCTAATCACTAATGAGACTCGTTGACTACCATGGCGCCAGATTCACAGGCAGAGGAATTGTATCTGCCATTGTATTCTGTTTAAGAACGTTTTTGGAAACATCAAGAAAATTTAATCCAATAAAACAAAATAACAAATCTGGATTATCAACAATGATGTGCGAACAAAGTTTTTTCCAGTTTAAAGAAATATGTATTTATTTTTTTGAGACACTTGTGTATCGCGACATGCTGATTCTTCTAAATAGTCGGCCTCCTCCAATTCATGGCAGTATCTGTGCCTATCCTGGTCTGATCACAGTGCATTAACTGTAAAGCTTTCAGACAACCAATCAGAGCAATGTAGGCACAGAACGCAGAATCACTATAAATGGGAGGAGGAAGCCAAACAGGCTGTCTAGCACGTGTACTCAAAATCAGTGTTTCAGGGGGAGACGTGGACAGTTTCCTGAAGAACTATATAGCTTTTTCGTGCTCCAGTGGTGTCCAAGAATAAAACTAAAGATCTGAAAATAGGAATAATATCTGACCTGTATCTATATTTTGTGAGCATTATCTGATGGGTCATGTGACTGTAATACTATTGCATATTGATTTCTAGATGAAGTTTAAAGGAATCTTATTTGAGCAATAATATGGATTTTCTGTTCCATAACAGCACACAACTGAGTGGAGCTTTACTGCAAAGAAAGTTCAGCAATGCAATTTACTCAGTTTGACTTTCAACTCGAGCACATTAGACTTTAAATGAAACAATGACTGCAAGGTTAAAGTGCAGTTGAAGAATGCAGGCAGTAGTTCGATCACCAGTTGTGGGCTGTGGAGTGATTGTGAAACTGTACAAAGGGGAAAGAGCTCTGAGATCTAGAGCTGGATTTCTGGGGAGCATTGGGTTGTGCTTGAAGATCCCTCAATGCAGAGTGAGTATGGGTTTAATAAAACTGGAGGATTGTGGGAAGTTTTCAAGTCATTGATTTGTTAAGGGAATTACTTTATGTAAGAACTCTTTCACACCATTTATAATTATTTTGTTTCAATGGTTCTCCTTCAAAACGAGACTGAATCGGTTGTGGTTTGGAGGATAGAGGGTTGGGGGGGTTGAGTTGTTGAGTTGAGCCTTTTAATAAATATTGATGTTATTTTGGACAGCATGTTGGCGTCGGTCTTAGCAAGCAAGAAGGTACTGGATTCGAGTCTCATGCTCAGGCATTTCGGTGTATAGTTTGTATATTCTTATTGTGTTTGTGTGTTTCTTCCAAGGACTCTAGTTTCCTCCTACAGTCCAATGACATACACATTAAGGTACTTGTCTGTTCTACATTGCCCTACAAAGGAACCTGAGTGTGAATTCATGTGTTTGTTGTCCTGCGATGCTCTAGTGAGCTAGTTCAGGGTGTACCGTGCCTTCATTCAGAGCCGGCTGAGAGAGGCTCCAGCCTCCTTGAGATGCTAATTGTGGATTGACAAAGGAGTGTGAGAAATTTATTTTGGTCTAAATGTTGGTTACTTCTGCCAGAAAGTTAAGCATGTGTCGCATACATCGTACAACAGGAATACAACAGAAAACTAGACAAATTTTTCTGACAGTTGTGGGCGTGTCTTATAAGAAATTCACCTGTTGTGGGACGAAAAATGTTACCATAGAACTACCTCATGGGAAGTTTGAATCATGAAAAGAAAATTCTGTCTTATACCTAATTCTTGACATCAGTTCTATTCAGTAAGTCAATGCTTAGCGACTTCCCGTGTCTGCGTTATGCTATCAATACGAATTCCATACGCTTTTTGGATTGCACAGAGTCCTGTGTATTTTTTACAATAATCATATGGTTGGGCTTCATTTTTACGACAGTGTCTGTTGAGCCATATGCTGGTTGGATGTCAACTAAGTCTCACAGAAGTATCATACGGGTATTTTTATTTTATTTTATTTTTTTGTCGTAAATTAATCGCATCACTTTGGTATAAGCTTTGTTTTGATCTGTTTCCCCCATGATAGATGCAGAACACACATATCTAAAATGTGAACCCTGCTACGCAACTTTCAAATTCTCCTCACCCAAACATCCACATGTTTCTTCTGTCCTAGCTCCACTTAATTCGTACATGGAAATTAACCTTGTTAGACACCACAGGAAGTTTAGAACAGTATTATTGTTCTCACCAGGGACAGCATGAGGAGTCAATGGTACTCAAACCAGGTTTGTCCAATTTTAGAAAAGAATTGCAAATGTTTACATTAAGTTCGTTAAAAGAGCTGCAATTTCTACATTCTTTAGATTCTTTGCTCGACACCATAACCTTATGATCAGAATTTAATTTTGTTGGAGTACTCAGCTAGAAATGTTTGACATCAGTTTTATTCTCAGACTGCACTGTCTTTCTTTTAACCACACTATGGACAGACAGTAAAAGAGAGACAAACCACAGACTAAATCATGCCCTGTTTCAAGTTATGTGTGTGGGAGGCTGAAAGGTTCTCAGAGGTTGTGTTGCATTAAACTGAAAGAGCGAGAGAGATGTGGCTTTCAAATCATGAGAACGTGATCTACAAAACAACCCAAACTACAATCGATCTTATCTGTGTAAACTCTTCCGCACCTGTCAACACATCTGAGTCTGAATCACTGATATCTATACAGTATATCCTTCCATTTGCTGAACTTCTTAAACCTCTGAGGGAGACTCAAGCCTAACTCAGCTGACTCTGGGTGAAGGCAGAGTACACCCTGAACAGCTCGACAGACCATCACAGGGCCAAAACACACACAAATATTCACATCTAGGGTAGGGTGTGTTTCCTCTGGGTGTTCAAATTTCTTCAGACAGCCCAAAGACGTGCACATTTGGCCAATTGTCTGTTCCAAATTGCTTCTATGTAAGAGACTCCGTCGTTGTATGTCTGTGCTGTCCTGTGGTCGTTTGGTGAGATATTTAGCTATTCACTAAATTGATTGTTGCTGTCAGTTTACCAGTTTGTTTGAAATTATTTTGCCAACAAATGGATGTAGATATAACAAGAGTAATGAAATTCAGTTCATACATGGCTAAACACCTCTTCAGCTGTCAGGTCATGTATGACTCGGTTTTTGGGAATAACTGGTCAATAATTACGGCTGTTGTATACAGTAAAAAATTCTAGACAAAAGCTAATTGGGCGTGTTAGAGTAATTTCAACACACACACACACACACACAAACACTCACACACACTCACTCTCTCTCTCTCTCTTTCACACACACACACACACACACACACACACACACTCTCTCTCTCTCTCTCACACACACACACACACACACACACACACACACACACACTCTCACTCTCTCTCTCTCTCACACACACACACACACACACACACACACATATTGTCCTTGCATTATCGTTCATAGCACTCACTGTAAACAATTCTTCCTCCACACTGCGTAGACTGCGAAGAGTTTACTGTTGGTTGCTAAGCAACCATAAACAATGATGTGAGTTCTATGAACAGAATAATAGTAATTCATTTAAAATTTAAAAAAAATTATAATTCTCTTCCTGCCATACAATTACAGGTGTTTGTGTGTGTGTGTGTGTGTGTGTGTGTGTGTGTGTGTGTGTGTGTGTGTGTGAAACTGAAACTAACTGTGAAGAAACTATAAGCTACCAGTTCCACATAAATACAAAGTTTAAAACACAACGTCAACGTTTACCCAGCAGAAATGGTTACATCTCTTTTCCTCACTTCTCCTCAGTGTCACTCATTTTATTATTTTGTTCATTGTGGTGCAAATGAAAAATAATTTTCCAACACAAAGTACAAAGTGGGTGTGGTTATAGTTCACTTATTCACTCACTTGTTAAATCGTGTAGTCCAACTAAGTTCCCAGGGAGACTAGGACTGAAATTGGGCGCAGGCGAGGTATACCCTGAACAGCTAACCAGATAGTCACAGGACCAAAACATACAACCATTCAAATTCACACCTTGGAACAACCTATTACCCAGATGTGCATGTCTTTTCACCGTGGAAATAAATCGGAGTACTCAGAGGAAACACACAGACAGAACATGAACACTGCACAAAAACATTGAGCCTGAGGATTTGAAGCCAGGACCTTCTCGCTGTAAGGCAGAAGTACCAAACACTATGCCCCATGTCACCCATGCATGGTTATACAGATTTTAATTGTTTGCTTCTTGTGTTTATTGGCGATTAGTGTGTTGCTAGTTTTCCAAAATTCCTTTTTTAGTGTTAGCAGGAATTGCTGACGTTAGCTTACTACTTTTTAAATCATTCAGACATTACATTCCTGACACGTGGTCATCATATCCCTAGTATGGATTAGAAGATAAAGTGCATTTATTATTTGTTTAGCACAGATATTGTATTCACCAACATTTGTGAATCTGTCCATCGATTTGTTTGTGAACAAAATCCCAACCATTTCCATGAACAGATTTTTACATGGTTGAGCCTTTACCTTATACCCCCATTTCACTGGAGTGCTGAATGGAAGGATCATGGTGGAAAGGCGCGGAACGCACTCTACGGAGGAGCTTTGGCATTTTTACACGGAAAATGGGTCAAAAACCTACGGAAAGTTGCACCTTCGGAACAACTTCGGCACGAGCACAGCGTGTTCGGAAAGGACACGGAAAGACCGCAGTACAATGTCGGAATACATGCGTAAAAGTGCTCGGATCACCTTTGGAACCAGTGTGGACAGCAAAGGAAGACCTTTGGATAATTCATGGAACGTTCCCAGAAAGGATGGAACGTCTGCAGAACGACCGCAGTACTACTCCTTTTTAGAAGGAAGACCCACGAAATGATCTCGGAACAGGCGGAATGAAGGCGGAACATTCACGTTCAACATAGAATGACTGAGGAATGACTGAGGAATACCCTCAGACAAGCATTCATAACTTTGAAAACAGTGTCGATAGACATGCTGTTACTATGATACATTAATAGGCAACCATGTATGAATTTTCAAATGAGACAATTACATTTGACCGTGAAATGTCAAACCCGTGGCAACTTGTAAAATTTTCAAATGAAACAATTTTTGCTAATTTGTCCACGTACTATAGAACATATTGTAATTTGAGTACATGGGTAATTGTAACTAGTACCCATATATTGACTGCAACCCCTAGTAAAAATTATGGAATCACTTATCTCGGAGGATGTTCATTCAGTTGTTTAATTTTGCAGGAAAAAAAATCAGATTACAGACATGACACAAAACTGAAGTAATTTCAAATGGCAACTTTCTGGCTTTAAGAAACACAAAAAGAAATGAGGAAAAGAAAATGTGGTAGTCAGTAACAGTTACTTTTATAGACCAAGCAGGGAGAATAAATTATGGAATCATCCAATTTGAGAAAAATATTATGTAAACTTCCATTCTCAAAACTAACACCCGCATCAGATTAGGTCTGCTCATTCGTCTGCAGTTAAACAGGAGTGATCACACCATGGAGAGCTGTTGCACCAAGTGGACTGACATGAATCATGGCTCCAACACGAGAGATGCCAATTGAAACAAAGGAGAGGATTATCAAACTTCTTAAAGAAGGTAAATCATCATGCAATGTTGCAAAAGATGTTGATTGTTCACAGTCAGCGGTGTCTAAAATCTGGACCAAGTACAAACAACATGGGAAGCTTGTTAAAGACAAGCATAATGGTCGACCAAGGAAGACATCAAAGCGTCAAGACAGAAAACTTAAAGCAATATGTCTTGAAAACAAAAAACGGACAGCAAAACAAATGAGGAACAAATGGGAGGAAACTGGAGTCAATGTCTGTTACCGATCTGAACCAAACTGCCTAAAGGAAATGGAATTGTACATACAGAAAAGCTAAACGAAAACCATCATCAAAAACAAAGATACAATGGGTCAAGGAAAAGTAATTGTGGACTGTGGATGACTGGATGAAAGTCATATTCAGTGATAACCTTGCCCAATGCAGATTCGAGATTCATCACTGGATAGGACTTTCATCCAGTCATCCACCCTGAATTTACAGGGTGATTCCATAATTTATTCCCCCTGCTTGATCTGAAAGCATAACTGTTACTTGATGACCAGATTTTATTTTCTTGATTTCTTTAAGTGTTTCTTAAAGCTAGAAAGTTGAAATGATTTTAGTTTTGTGTCATGTATGTGACATGCTTTTTTCTGCAAAATCAAACAACTGAATGAACATCCTCCGAGACTGGTGATTCCATAATGTTTGCCAGGGATTGTAATTGCTACATGATCCATGCTGAATATTTTCAGGAAAGAACACAGAGAAACAAAGTTTTGATTACCTTTCCTTAAATAGTTCTTTTACCAAGGCACGTCAGTTTTACGTGCCATCATAAAAACCCTCCAAATTTCAAGTTGGGAAAAGAGAAACTGGTGATACAGACAGTGTAAATCATGCAGCTAATTTCCACCTGGCTTCACTTGATAATGCATGATTGAAAATACCTGAGACTCCAAATATTAAGTCCTGGATTACTTAATTTGTGGGTTTTTTTCCATGAAGAGACATTGTCAGTATAAAGGCTCCAATGTCATGCACCAGACAGTAGCCATTTCCCCAATCACTTTTGGTGACTTGTACTTAAAAATAGCCCTAAAGACAGCACATCCATCATCATTTCTCTTGCATAAAGGATTAACCTGCTGTTACTGCGCTGCAATGTCTCCAGCAAGCTATACAACATGCTGTTTAATTAATTTACCACAGAACAGGTTCATTATGATTTCTGATGTGATGCTGCATTTCTTTTTTTTTTTTATTATTTTGTAATATATTCAGAGGCGTCGTTAAAGTTTGTGACCAGTAATACAGCACTAGTGTGGGTGTGATCGTTCACAGTGTAAATCAAAAACGGAAACATGTATAACAAATAAAACAAGTCGAAATGTCTTGTTTGCTTCAGTAACACGACTGAACATCAGGAGGATGAATGCAGCACAGTTACTCACATTGTCCATGTTCCATAAAAAGAATAAAACTATTATATTATATAACTTTAAACTTTTAAAAGCTTTTTGTGTACCATACATTTTTATCTATAAGTACATCACAAATTTCTTAATCAAGCTGCACTGAATAAGCTGCTTTAAACGAGGGTTAGTCAGTCAATAATGTAAAAAAGCATATATTTTTTTAATTCAAACACTGTGTGTAGGGGGGGCGGGGTTATGAGCCTTATATAAGTAAGTAAGTTAGGAGGTATGTAATAAGGTGGCCTGGAGGTAAAGGTGCTGGATCACTGATCCTAAGGTTGGGGGTTCAAGCCCCACTCTCAATGGGTTGTCACTGCTAACGGAAGCTAACTGGGTTATCAAAGGCCGGCCATGTCTCTCACTGTCTATATTGTGAGGCTGTAAAAGAACCATTCCTGACTTTCGACAAGAGTAGGCTGCATAGCCGTCAGCAATGTTCTGCCCTGCGATGGACTGGCGAGCTGTCCAGGGTATACTCTACCCTCACCTGGAGCCGGCTGGGATGGGCACCAGCCTAAACACGACCCTAATTAGGATTAAGTGGTTATAGAAAATGAATGAATGAATGAATGTAATAAATACCTTAATAGTTCAATTGTTAGGTTGAATGTACATAAGTAGGGAAGTTATTCGTTAAATAGATGAGTTAGTAGGAAAGAAAGTAGGTAAATTAATAGCTATATAGGTAAGTAATTGCTTAAGTGAGATGGTTAATAGGTAAGTAAGTTGGCACGTTAAATAGATAGTGAGGTAATAAAGTAGGCGAGTAAGTTAAATAAGTAAGTAGGTAAGTTAAGTACCGTATTTTCTGGATTATACGTCACTCTAGAGTAGTCGAAATGACCAAAAAATGCATTTTTATATAAGTCAAGTTGCACTAGACTATAGGTCACATTTTTGGGGGAACCTCATGGAACTTGTCTCCCTTGGCTTGGAAATCTGCTGGTAGTTTTTGTGACTTTGTGGTCCTCGCTCTGATAGAGGTGATTGCGTTGCAAGAAGCGGTAAAAGCAAAAAGGTCCTCCCGCAAAGTCATTTATATCCATCTCCTTGGCAACTACCTGGGACTGGAGATGCAACTGCACTGTTGACAAGCCTCTCCCTGCAGCACATTGCTCACCTATGGATGAACTCGATCCTCTGGCTGTGGTCATCTAGCTTTTATCCCGCGATTAGCTTTTTTGTGTTATTCATTGCAGTAGTAAGAATCTCCGCTTTTCTCCCGTCCCTCACAAGTTTCTCGTTCAAGACAAACTTTCTTTCTGCTGCTCGATTACCATTTTCTGCTGTATATTTCATTACTCGCAGCTTGGAATCTGCAGGATAGGATCGATAGATTCTTTTTGGGGCCATTTTTATTCAGTCCAGTTGTCTTTTTAAGTTACGGTTTATGTTTAGATTTTAAACTTTTAGTGGTACAGGATTAGCGTGTATTTGTACACAAGCCTAGAGTGCCTTCTTGTGATTTGTGAGTTTGAAAATAACAAACGTGAAATTACATTTATTATTATTACTATAACGAACAGAATTATATGTCATTATTTCACTTAGAAGTTGCTCTGGAATATAAGTCGCACCCTTTGCCAAACTATGAAAAAACTGCAACTTGTAGTCCGGAAAATGCCGTAAGTATGTGGGTAGTAGGTAAGTGAGTAAGAAAGAAAGTTAATACAGTCGGCCGTCTACTTACGAAATTAATTCGTTCCAGCGCCTTTTTCAGAACCTAGAGTTTTCATAAGTAGAGGCGCATTTTTCGTTCCAAGGCTCCCAAAACTATCCCATAAACCCTTTAAAAATTATAAAAGTACACCAATTTTGTATGAAATATGTGTTAAAAATAAAATAAAATAATTTATTAAACCATTTAAACATTTTATTAACATATTAAACCATTTTATTAACATATTTATTAATTAAACCATTATTAAACATTTTTTTATTACCGAACATACACACACGCACACAAACACACACACACAACTCTCTCTCTCTATCTCTCTTTGAGTGGCGCGCTCTGCCGAAGCGGGCTCCACCCACACGCAGCGCACAGCCGACGGAGTTTTTGAGACGGGGTGTTGTATTTAAAGCGGAATTACCTGTTTTGAAAGATCTGAGGTCTGGATTCATTATTAACAGATCAGAGGTCTTGTCCCACAGAGCATTCTGTGCACGGAACATTTGTGGCGCCGCCCACTTTCGTGCATAAAAATGCTTCGTGGCCGAATGCGTAGCTTTCGAGATGGGGCGTGGCTCATCCGGCCCTCCTCAAATAAGCTGCAATGAGTACAAAAAAACTCACGAACCAACAGTACATCTCTCTTTTACCCCATCACTGTATCTCTGCTTTTAAGGTCTCTTTCTGCTTCAATATCGTCCTGATTGTAGAGGGATTTCAGCCATACTCCTTTGCGATTTCGCTCAACCGCATCCTGCTTTTTGTATTTTTTATTATCTCCAGCTTCACTTCGATTGATAACAGAGCCCGGTTCTTCTTTTCAGTGTCACCTGGAATCACTTTCTTGGGGTCCATGATGGATAACGAAATATAATGCTGCAATGATCACTCTCAAAAAAACTCACGAGCCAACAGTCCTGTTCAACTCTCCTACGCATGTTATAAACAGGAAGTATGGGTACAGGAATGGAATGGGTACAGTTCAGCTCCCTCCTGGCCAATGGGAGGCCAGCGGGGCGGGATGTTGGGAGACAGCCAATGAGAGAGCAACTCACGCATTGTTAGAATTTCTGAATGGTGCGTTTGAAGTTTTGAATGGCGCGTTTGGAGCTTTTCGTAAGAAGAGGTTGTCTCGTATACAGAGGGCGAAAATTTAGGAAAATGTTTTTTGTAACCTGGATTTTTCGTATTCAGAGGATTTCATAAGTAGAGGGTCGACTGTAGTTAAATGGGCATTTAAGTAACTAAGTTAATAGATAAGTACAGGGATTGCTCACTTTCCGTGGTTAATTGGGAGCGAGATCCCCACGCGACCATCGAAAATCGCGAAGTAAGATCATCCCCCCCACCCCTGACTGACGTATATGTACATATATGTGTGTATAATATCAATAAATACATATCCAATGCTTATGATAACAATTAAACTTTGAAAAAATAACATAAGATGTAAATAAAATATAAATACAGATGCTCTCCAACTTAGCAACATTCGTTTTGCAAACATCCGGAGATACCAAGCTGTCCAAGGTCGAACGTGAAGTGAAATTGAAGAACAAGTATAAACAGAAATGGAATAAAATCTACAGAAAGATAGATCATAAATATAAGTATGAAATATGATTAAGCATTATCCTGAGATACACTTAATACTCGGCTCCGGTGGGGGTGTCATGGCTGCACGGACGCACACACAGATGCAACAATGTAACTAGTTTTCATGGGAGATTGTGGGTTGTTTTTTTTGTTTTTTTTTGCAGAATTGGCCTTGTTTTTGTAACTTTTCCACGTATTTGTAGTTAGATAGGGATGTAAGTTAATACATTATTAAGTAAATATGTATGTAATTTTGTGAGTGCTGTGTTTCATCGAATCTGGAATCTGACTTTTGGCGGCTAAATTTTCAGAACGTTTTCTTGCCATGTGAGTAGGTAAATTGGAGATTGCTATGTTAATAGTTAAGTTAATAAGTTAGTTGGTTGGCTATTATGTAAATAGGAAAGCAAATAAGTAAGTAAGTTAGTCAAGACAGTACATAAATACATTACACAAACAAACAAATAAAAAAAGCAAATAAATACATTTCTTCGCGTCGAAACAAGTAACAGTGTAACACCTTAGACTCCTCTCTTAATTGTTAAATAAACATTTTTGCCGAGAAAATTTCAGGTTCTTTTTTCCTTTTTTAAGTAGGAGCATGGCAGCAAGGTGGCGTAGTGGTTAGCACATCCGCCTCACAGCAAGCAGGCCCGGGTTCGATTCCAGGCCTGGGCGCTTCTGTGTAGTGTTTGCATGGTCTTGTGTGTTTTTTTTCTGGGTACTCTGGTTTCCTCCCACCGTCCAGAAACATGAACAGTAGGTTAATCCGCTGTACCAAATTGCCCGTAGGTGTGAGTGAGTCCATATGTGGCCTGGCGAATCATATTCAAGCTTCAGGGATCGACGTCCATTCCTTGTGATTGGATGTAGATGTAGATAGAAGAAGTAGTATGCTTTTAATTATTGTTACTGTATCAAGTAGAAATGATGTTGTTATTGATAATGTAATAGAGTGACAAGTGTGTCAATATAATCATGTAATTTGCAGATAAAAGAAATTAACCAACATCTTACCAATCAGAATTCCCTAGCACTACACAATTAAAGTAACATGTTGTAGGAGGCCGTATAGAACTGACACTCACTGCTTAACCACCAGATGTAAAAATTTCTGCTGTGGATCAGACCCTGAATGTCATCATGCTGTTAAAGGGAGCAGTGAGATAGAGCAACAGAACAGCGTCTCGGAGTTCTTATCTGTTCAACCCAGCAGCTGCCGCCAGCGTACCATGCTGCAAAAAACAGGATTTAAACCTCCCCCTGAAGTGTGGTGTACAGTCGAGTTAATGTTTATTTTATGACTTTTACATTATCACATCAGTACAAAACCTTTCAGCCATTCCCACAAAATTAAATGTTAGGGAAAGAAAAAAGGTTGCAAGTCAGTAAAGAATATTTTTAGTGGTCAGAAGCACAATGCAAATGTGGTCGTTAAACTTCCTTCTAAAAATGAACTAATTATATACAGAAAACTTTATACTATATATTAACTTCTTTATGACTTTTCTTTCATCGCTCACTCATTTGGTGAACTGCTTAATCCCTACTAGGGTTTGGGGAGGGTGGAGCCTCCCTCGAGTGCTGGGTGAACACTAGGCGAAGGTGGGGTATACCTCGAAGAGCTCGCCAGACCATCGCAGGACCAACACAAGTACAATTACTCACACTCCACCAAGGGGAAATTTGGAACAGCCAGTTAGCCGGCTGTGCATGTCTAGGACTGTCAGATGAAACAAGAGTACCCAGAGGAAACCCCCGCGATTCACAGGGAGAACATGCACACTCCTCACAGAAATGTCCTTGATGGGCCTGGGACTCGAACCCAATAAACTCCTGCTAAGAAAGTAATCTTCTACTAAGCCATTGTGGTGCCCCGCCTTGTTACTTTTCACTGTTTTGTTTAGTAAACATTGAATTTATTTATAAGAATTTACGTACGGTGTGAGATTTAAGTACAGTCAGCCCCCAAATTACGAAATTAATCCATTCCGGTGCCCTTTTTGTATAGCAGGGATTTCGTAAGTAGGGGTAGCATCTTATATGTTAAACGCCTAATTTGTTCCAAATCTCCAGTCCTTAGACTGGATAAACCCCATAAACCCTTTAAAATGATAAAAGTACACCAATTTTGGATGAAATATGTGTTAAAAGTAAAAGAAAAATTTTTATTAAACCATTTAAACATTTTATTAACATAGTAAACCATTTTATGAACATATTTATTAATTAAACCATTATTAAACTTTTTTATTAACACACACACACACACACACACACACACCTCTCTCTCTCTCTCTCTCTCTCTCTCTCTATCTATCTCTCTCTCGCGCACCACGCCCACAACACGTGGAATTCAAAGCGCATTCCCTGCTTGACAAACTCAACTTTAATTTGATTCCTTGAGGGATCATAATTCCAGATAAGCTGAAATGCGCCCACATTTATTAAACATTTACTGAATTAAACAACTTAAAAAACTAAAGCGATATTCCCTCTCTCTCTCTCTCTCTCTCGCACACACTGCGGGCCATGCCCACAAGACGGGAATTCAAAGCACATTTCCTGCTTGACCATTTACTGAATTAAAACAACTGAAAAAGCTAAACTAAAGCATTATCCCTTCTCTCTCTCTCTCTCTTTCTGTCTCTCACTCGTGCGTGCTGTGGGCCACGCCCACAAGATGTGACTTCTAAGCACATTCCCTGCTTGACAAACTCAACTTTAATTTGATTCCTTGAGGGATCAGAATTCCAGATGACCTCAAATGCGCCCACATTTATTAGACATTTACTGAATTAAAACAACTTAAAAAACTAAACTAAAAACTAAAGTGTGAATCTTCCTTCTGTCTCTATCTGGGAGGCCAGTGGGTGGGATGTTGAGAGACAGCCAATGAGAGAGCAACTCACGTGTAGTGAGAAATTTTGATTGGCGCGTTTGAATTTTGAATTTCTTTTTGTAAGAAGGGTTGTTTCGTATCTCGGGGACGGAAACTCAGGAAAATGTTTTTCGTAACCCGGGAATTTTGTACACAGGGGTCTTCGTAATTTGGGGGCCGACTGTACTTAGGCTCAACAGTCCAGAGCAATGGAGAGTGTGGAAAAGAGGTGAAGAAGCGTGTGCAGGCAGGTTGGAATGGTTGGAGAAAAGTGTCCAGAGTGATGTGTGATAGGAGGGTATCGGCAAGAATGAAAAGAAAAGTGTACAAGACATTGATCAGGCCAGCGATGTTGTATGGTTTAGAACCAGTGGCCCTGGGGAAAAGACAGGAGGCAGAGCTGGAGGTAGCAGAGATGAAAATGTTGAGGTTCTCTTTGGGAGTAGCGAGGATCGATAGCATCAGGAATGAGTACATTAGAGGGACAGCACATGTAAGAGGTTTTGGAGACAAAGTCAGAGAGGCAAGATTGAGATGGTTTGGACATGTACAGAGGAGGGATAGTGAATATATTGGTAGTAGGATGCTGAGGTTGGAACTGCCAGGCAGAAGGCCTAGAGGAAGACCAAAGAGAAGATTTATGGATGTGGTGAAGGAGGACATGAAGGTAGTTGGAGTAAGAGTGGAATATGCAGAGGATAGGGTTATATGGAGGCGGATGGTTCGCTGTGGTGACCCCTGAAGGGAAAAGCCGAAAGGAAAAGAAGACGACGGACGGTGTGAGATGAGATTTCCTTTTGCCTTTTTCCCTTTTTCAGGGGTTGCCACAGCAAAATTCACACGTTTGATTTTGCATAGGTTTTTACGTCGGATGCCCTTCCTGACACAATCCTTTAAGCAAAGGACAGAAACACGCTGACAGCTATGCAGCTACTCTTTACGAAAGTCAGCAATGGTTCTTTTACATGAACATCTTACCATAGACAGTGGGAGACATGGCCAGCCTTTGATAACCCAGTCAGCTGCACTGTGGGGACAGTGACAACCTTGTGGAGAGTGGGACTCGAATCCCCAACCTTAGGATCAGCTATCCAGCACTCTATACCACTAGACCACCACTGCCCCGTGTGTGTGTGTGTGTGTGTGTGTGTGTGTGTGTGTGTGTAATATATATATATATATATATATATATATAATATAATTTTTTTCCCCTTTTTAACTGAAATTTGACACAAACTGCTTGTGTGTACTAGAGCCCTGCACGGGGCCGGTTTCAGCCCGCAGCCCACAGGCCCCCACAGGCACAAGTCAGACTTTCTAGTTTGCGGGGTGGGTCAATTTGAAACTTATGTGGGGCGCGGCGGGTTGAGAATGATCTATGATTCTATGTCTATAGATATAGGCTATGTCACGGATTCATGTGTGGCTAAAGAGCACTTCAACAAATTATACTGCTATATACAGATGCTCCCCGATAGAACTCTCCGCTCTGCTGGTGATTCACATAAGTGCAGGCTGAGTTCTAAACGAGTTCAATGGCGCTCTTGCTCACTTGAAAGACCAGAAGTCCGTACAGTAGGCCCTTGACATTCGCGGGGGTTCGGTTCCGGGCCCTCCCGCGAATCGAGATAATCTAAAAGTTCTGTACCTGGAAGTAAAACCCCATGTATGACGTCACATGTACGAATGAGCAGCTGTAAGTAAAATACTATGTATCTTTACATGCGCTAAAATACAGTGATACCTCTGCTCACGAACATAATTGGTTCCCAGAAAGTGTGTGTGAGGCGAAAAGTTCGTCTTCCGAACATTTATTTCCCATAAGAAACCATTCAAATGAGAATAATCCGTTCCCAGGTCCCCATAAAACATAATTTTCTACTAAATAAGCCTTAAAACTACACAAAAATATACCTTATTTTATGTATAATAAATGTGCTGTTGTATTGTAATTAAAGAAATAAACTGTACTGTAGAATAAAGTCGTTTTATTTACCTTTGTGATGGTAGTTGACGGCTTGATGGAATGGAGTGGGAGGGAGGGACTTACTGTTTGGAAGGAGTGTTTGGAAACGCCTACTGTTTGGAAACACCCTTAGCCACACACGCACCCTTAATAGCTTCCTTGTTCTTAAGGATGGTGGTAGACTTAGCGTACTGGTACTGGGACGCTGAGTCACACAAACGCACACCTCGTTCGTGTTTTTCAATGATCTCCGCCTGTGGTGGGGTCTTTTTCGGTCCCATAATAGCAAAAGTACACTCAATATGGTCCAAAATGTCTAGCAAACACAAACCACTTCCGCACTCAAAGAAAGGGGTGTGACGAACTGTGACGCCGTGAGCGTGCGTCAGCTTCTCGTGGCGCTGTTCGACCGCGTGGTTTGATTCGTCCGCCAAAAACTAGTTCGTCAGCAGAGACAATATGCTCGCAAATTTAATGTTCTTGAGGCGAAAAGTTCGTGAGCTTAAGCGTTCGTCAGCGGAGGTTTTACTGTATGCTTCTTAAACACATTCTATAGACAGTCTTACTTATTAATACAGTATTAATGTAGTAAAATGTAGTCATGATTAAGAAAAACTTTTCAATTTTTACTGTTATATTTATTGATGCTAAAATATAAACATTATACAGCATACGCATAAAACACCTTTCAGTGCATTCTCTTTATAAACATACAGCAGTGTAGTTTTCAAAAATGCCCACTAGAGGACTGTATTGCATTAGGCATGACACGACTGAATTCAGGTATTAACTGCATTAAGTCCGAGCAGTTCAGCCACGCCCCCCCAGCCGGAGCACAAAACAGAATTTTAGAGTGATAGAGTAAGAGGCGTTACAAACCAAAGAAGCTGTGATGTTGATGTGAATTAATCCTCTAGCGCAGAGCTGAGCTTGCTTTTGTTTATTGGGAGTAAATGAGAATAGTGAATTCAGGTGTGTGTGCTCCTGAGCAGCTCAGCCACGCCCCTCAGGAAGTAAACAGTTAGTGAGAGGCACAGCACCAAAATCAAAGTCCCCCCAAAACACAGACCATAACAAAAAGGACATAAAATAATAAGAAATGTAATAAATTGGATAAACAAAGCACAATGAGAAACATGCTACACAACAGTAAATAAAATATAACACACAAACATTTTAAGCATTACCTTAGGTCATGTACTGGAATAAAAATTAAAAAAGACTTTAATAGTGGAGTGTTTTACAACAGTTCAAACGATTACTGTATTCCTCTTCAGCAATGACTTGACTTCAGTGGAAATTGTCGTTTCTTCTGGAGAAAGTCTTATTTCTTCAGAAGAGACATCCAACCTCATTACCTTTTTTCTGGTGCTTAAGCAGGCGTTTGAGTGACATCATAGAACTTAACTGGTAATTAAAACACACTAAAAAAGGCTCATTGCCAACTTGTGCGCGAATAAGGAAAAAGGGGCGCTACATTACCTCAACCAATCAGCAGGAAGGAGGGCAGCCATTGGCTGAATTTGAATCACGTGCGAGCTGCTCGGCAGTCCGTGAATACTCAAACCGCGAGTGCAAAACCGCAAATAGTCAAGGGCCTACTGTATAACCCACAAAGGATGAATATTAATATGCAGTTATTTTGAGCGGGCTGCGGGGGCAGGGGCAGGTGCGGACTCAGAATCAGAAATTCACTGCAGGGCGGGGCGGGCTGACCTACAAGGGTAAATGTATGGGGCAGGCTGCGGGCCACAATTCTAATTTGCGGGGCGGGCGCGGGCCTGTGATTTTTGTGATTTTTTTTCCGATCAACTTTTGTTTTTATTTGTGTGAACCACTCTCTTATATAACACACTGGTTTCCTTACTGACATACAAACATTTTCCAGGAATACAGTACAGGGATCCCTCACTTTACACAGTTAATTGGGACCGATTTTCCCACGTGAATCTCTAAATTCAAGTAGGATCACTCCCCCAACCCCCTCTGATTGATGTATACATACATGTATATGTGTATATAATATCAATAAATACATATCCAATGCTATAAATGCTTATAATAACAATTAAACATTAAAAATATAATGTAAGATATAAATAAAATATAAATACACACACATACAGATGGTATTCCATGAGAAGATGATGACACACACATATGCACGCACACACTCAGATGCAACAATGTAAGTAGTTTCGATGGGAGATTTTGGGTTGTTTTTTTGTTTTATGTTTGTTTTGGGTTTTTTTTTTGCATAATTGGCCTTGTTTTTGTGGCATGTTCCTTGACTTTTTCCCCTATTCCTCCTTAATTTCCTTATTTTTTTAATTCAATGAATATTTATTATTATTATTATTTTAAAAACACCGCGATGCACTGAAGCGTGAAGTAGTGAGGGATCCCTGTATTTAATTAATTGTTTGCTGAAACACGGAAATGTTTTCGTACCGACCCGATTATGTAGAAGGCATAAAATATTTTTTTTATCAAGGCTTGAACTATCAAATAAATCACATGCTTAACATTTTTTTGCCCAGTAGACTTCTGTTACAGTCACGATCATAATAATGGAAACATTATTGTTCATTATTCGATCGCGTACAAGTGACTTAATCAGTGTTTAAAAACCCTCATGTCTTCTCATCAGAACGCCTCAGGGCACTTAAACTGATTAGCACGTCCCCAGGGCAGGCTCGTTATCAAAGCTAATGGATCGGATCACAAAATAGAACATTACAGCGGCGTGATCATCCATTGTGAAATTCATTTTTAATTTATGTGTGTGTTATCCAGAGTGACTTACAGAAGCGCTTGAAAGTCACGATCAGAGAATATATTCTTATACTGTTTCACTAACACACAGCCTCAGTATACTATCACTCAAACTCTCTGGGTAAGTGTTGTGTTGGGTTTTTATTCTGTCTGTGTGTGTGTGTGTGTGTGTGTGTGTGTGTGTGTGTGTGTGTGTGTGTGTCCATGTATGCGTGTTATATTTGTATAACCACATGATACCAGGTTTTATTCGTAATGCCTTATTAATAAGTTCCCAGGAAGTGTTTATAAGCTTGGCTTTTCTTGCATCGTCTGTCATTTGTGCTGTTTTTATCTTCTGATATTGTGCATTGTTGATGTTTATGGATCTCGTTGTCATATTTCAGGGAAACGATTATACTGGAGCTGTAAGCAGAACTAATTACTGAAGTACAGATAAGCTCCTGAGTATAAGCCTATGACTTCTGTCTTTTTCTGTGTGTGTGATCTCTCTCTCTCTCTCTCTCTCTCTCTCTCTCTCTCTTTCTCTCACACACACACACACACACACACACACACAGTATACATACGAAAAGCTGTCCTGAATGAGACACCGTTATGGCATGAAGCAGACCCAGAGATTCTCCCCAGATAACAACATCTGTTTATAAACACACACTGTCTTTCGCACTGAATTTCTAGTCTCTTCTTCAGTATACACTGTTTATGTAAAATAAAATTTGCACATGAATATGTTGTTCCTCTTCCTTTATCCTTGTTTGCGGTATGCAATCGTCATGCCATTCCAGTCAGTGTCAGGTTCATTTCTCTCCGACAATTTGAACAGAAGAGAGGGGAAACTGAACCACACCATAAAGTCTTCTTCAGCACAACCTGAAAACTTTCAACAGGGTTAATATCAGGACTCTGGAAGGCCAATATACCGGTATATGTGAAAATGATTCATCATGCGGCCTGAACCACCCTTTCATTATTAGAGTCCTAAATTTTTATCCGTTCCATCAGGGAAGGAAAAAGTCCATTGATGTGATAACCTGCTCATTCAGTACACTCTGCTCATCAGCTGCTTTATTTTATTACTACATTAATGTTGCTGAGCCTCGAACCGTCCAACTGGAGAACGATGCCATGAAGATTACCTGCTGTGGTCAATGGAAAATGCTGTCCATGAAAATACTGTATTAGCTTGCAGCATTTTTTTTATGCTGGCCAGTGTAATGCCTCCATATTTCATTCCATATTTGCCATTATTGGCACCCCTGGTGAAGATGTTTTCTTTGGCTTCTAATAATTTTTTTTTTCTCTAAATAACACAGGACCACAATGAAAAAAAGGAAAATCTGACCTTTAATTTCTCACCCCTCCTTCAATCGCCATCTTATCTTGATGGAGAGGTTTGCGTGTCCTAATGATCCTAGGAGCTAAGTTGTCGGGGGCATTATGCCCCTGGTAGGGTCACCCAAGGCAAACTGGTCCAAGGCGAAGGTCCAAACGACATTCATTTCAGAAGACCCCTATGATGACTAAACAGAAAACAGGAAAGAACAGTTTCAGAAAACAAGAAAACACAGTTTCCCTTGCCTGGATGCAGGTCACCGGGTTCCCCCTTCCCCTGGAGACAGGCCTGGGGGCAGGGCGCAAAGGCGAGAGCCTGGTGGTTGGGCTTCTGTCCATGGAGCCCGGCCGGGCCCAGCCCAAAAAGGAGATGTGGGTTTACTCTCCCATGGACCCACCATCTGTGGGAGGGCAAGAGAGACTGGACCTTATTCCATTCTGGTGTTGCTCATGGGAAGAGGCGGTGAGCCGGTTTGAGCATCCTTGTTACCCACCATCTCAGTGCCCACACATAGGGGTTCTCCCCGGTCAACGAAAGGATAGCTTCCCTCCCCCTTCAGGTTGGGGAATGGGTCCTGACTGTTATTTGTGTTTATGCACTGAATGACAGTTCAGAGTACGCACCCTTCTTGGAGTCTTTAGGGGGTGTCTTGGAGAACGTGCCCCCAGGAGACTTCAATGCCCATGTGGGCAACGATAGTGTGACCTGGAAGGGTGTGATTGGGAGGTACGGCCTGTCCAGTCTGAACCCAAATGGTGTTTCGTTGTTGGACTTCTGTGCTCGTCACAGTTTGTCGATCATGAACACCATGTTCAAACATAAGACCATCCATAAGTGCACTTGGCACCAGAACAACCTAGTTCCCAATTCGATGATCGACATTGTATTCATGTCACCGGACTTGCAGTCGCATGTTCTGGACACTCAAGTGAAGAGGGGATCTGAGCTGGTTCCAGACCGGGCAGGCCCAAGCATGTAGTTAGGGTCTCATGGGAACGTTTTGGCGGATTCTCCTGTCAGAGAGGTCTTTAACTAACACCACTGGCAGAGCTACAACCACGACCCGAAGGAAGCGGGTGACATGGAATCCGAATGGGCCATGTTTTATGCCTCCATTGCTGAGGTGGCAGCCCATACCTGTGGCCGGAAGGTCATTGGTGCTTGTCGTGGCAGCAACTCCCAAACCTGGTGGTGGACGCCTGCAGTGAAGGGGGCCGTCCAGCTGAAAAAGGTTCCTATTGGGTCTTACTGGCCTGTGGAAATCCCAAGGCAGCACCCAGCTAACGCACAACACCGTTGCGACCATTTGCATCGTTGCAGAAAGGTCGCAATTTCGTCAGGTTGCATGTAACGTCATGTAAACGTTGTGCCTACGTTGCTGCAACATGATCGTGTCAATGTTTCTGCCACATTCGCACGTCACTTGCAATGTTGCAGCAGTGTTTCTTCCACGTTCATCATGGACGTCGCTCGCGACGATGCAGCAATGGTTTGGGGATCTTTGTCTGCAAAGTCTACAAGTCTACTTTGAGTCTCCAAAATAACATTGTAGCGATGTTGCTGCAACGTGACCATGTTAGCTGGGCAGACAGGTACCGGCAGGCCAAACATGCTGCAGCCAAAGTTGTCACCAATGCAAAATCTCGGAATGGGAGGAGTTCGGTGAGGGCCTGGAGAAAGATTATCAGTCTGCATATTGCCTGAGCTGAGGTCACTGAAGTTGTCCAAAAGCTCTTCGATGGGTGGGCTCTGAATATCTCAGGGTTCTGGATGCTGTAGGACTGTCTAAGTTGACACGTCTCTGCAACATCGCTTGGTCATGGAGGTCGTACCTCTGGATTGACAAAGTGAGGTGGTAGTCCCCTTTTTTAAAAATGGGGACTAGACGGTGTATTCCAATTATCGTGGGATCACACTCCTCAGTCTACCCGGGAAAGTCTATTCAGGGGTACTGGAGCGGAGGATCCGACCGATAGTTAAACCTTGGATTCAGGAGGAACAATGTCGTTTTTGTCCTGGCTGTGGGACTCTTGACCAACTCTATACGCTCCACAGGATCTTGGAGGGGGCATGGGAGTTTGCCCAATCTGTCCACATGTGTTTTGTACCTTTGGAGAAGGCTTTCGACCGTGTCCCTCTGGAAATCTTGTGATGCGTGCTCTGGGAGTACAGGATTCCGGGCCTGTTGCTACAGTCCAATCGGTCACTATCACCGGAGTCAGAGTTTGGCCCATATTGGGAACAACAGGTTGAATTTGTTTCCGGTGAGGGTTGGAGTCTGCCAAGGTTGTCCTTTGTCACCGATTCTGTTCATGATTTTTATGGACAGAATTTCTAGGTGCAACAGAGGCGTTGAGGCGTTCTTGTTTTGGTGGCCATCTCGTCTCTGATTTTTGTAGATGACGTTGTCCTTTTCGCTTCATCAAATTGGGACTTCCAGTTCTCATTGGAACAATTCGCAGTCGAGTGCGACGCGGCCAGGATGAAAATCAGCATCTCCAAGTCCGAGACCATGGGTCTCAGTCGGACAAGGGCGGACTGCACACTCCGGGTCGGGAATAAGGTCCTGCCCCAAGTGGAGGAGTTCAGGAATCTCGGGGTTTTGTTCACGAGTGAGGGAAGGATGGAGCGGGAGATCGCTGCACCCTCTGCTGTAAAACAGAGCCTGTACCAGTCTGTCGTGGTGAAGAAGGAGCTGAGCCCCAAGGTAAAGCCCTAAATTTACCAGTCAATCTACATTCCAACCCTCACCTATGGTCACAAGCTTTGGGTAGTGAACAAAAGAAAAAGATTGTGGATTCAAGTGGCTGAAATGAGCTTCCTTCGCCGGGTGGCGGGGCTCTCCCTTAGAGATAAGGTGAGAAGCTCAACCATCCGGGGAGGACTTAGAGTAAAACCGCTGCTCCTCCGCATTGAGAATGCCTCCTGAACAATAATCATCATGATGATGACTTTTAGTTTAAGTGCATTCATTCAGTGTGGGAAAATCCCATAATATGAAATAATTCTTTACATTAAGTCAAGTGTGCCACAGTTATTAGCACCCCTGATGTTAATACTTTGTACAGCATTCTTCTTCCAACAAAACAGCACCTAATTTTCTCCTGTAATGTTTTACAAAATGAGACAATACAGAATGAGAGATCTTCGATCAATCTTCTCTGCACTCTTCTTCTTTTCCTTTCGGCTTTTCCCTTCAGGGGTCGCCACAGCGAATCATCTGCCTCCATCTCACCCTATCCTTTGCATCTTCTTCTCTTACACCAACGACCTTCATGTCCTCCTTCACCACATCCATGAATCGTCTCTTTGGTCTTCCTCTAGGCCTTTTGCCTGGTAGTTCCAGCCTCAGCATCCTATTACCAATATACTCACTATCCCTCCTCTGTACATGTCCAAACCATCTCAATCTAGCCTCTCTGACTTTGTCTCCAGAACGTCTTACATGTGCTGTCCCTCTGATGTGCTCATTCCTAATCCTATCCATCCTCGTTACTCCCAAAGAGAACCTCAACATTTTCATCTCTGCTACCTCCAACTCTGCCTCCTGTCTTTTCCCCAGGGCCACTGTTTCTAACCCATACAACATCGTTGGCCTCAACACCGTCTTGTACACTTTTCCTTTCATTCTTGCCGATACCCTCCTATCACACATCACACCGGACACTTTTCTCCAACCATTCCAACCTGCCTGTACACGCTTCTTGACCTCTTTTCCACACTCTCCATTGCTCTGGATTGTTGAGCCTAAGTACTTAAAATCCTCCACCTTTCTTATCTCTGCTCCCTGTAATCTCACCGTTCCACTTTGGTCCTTGTCATTCATGCACATGTATTCTGTCTTACTGAGGCTAATCTTCATTCCCCTCCTTTCCAGGGCATACCTCCACCTCTCTAGATTTTCCTGCACTTGTTCTCTGCTCTCACTACAGATCACAATGTCATCTGCAAACATCATAGTCCATGGGGAATCTTGTCTAACCTCGTCTGTCAGCCTGTCCATCACCATAGCAAACAAGAAGGGGCTGAGAGCTGACCCTTGATGCAGTCCCACCTCCACCTTGAACTCTTGTGTCACACCGACAGCACACCTCACCACTGTCTTACAATCTTCTCTGCACCATCTTTCTAAATCATCCAGCGACCTGGTCCTATCCTCTGCACTCTCCTCTTCAGCTCACACCACAGGTTTTCTATGGGGATGAGGTCTGGGGACTGAGATGACCATGGCAGGAGCTTGATTCTATCTGGTGAATCATATCTGTGTAGATTCGGTCACATGTTTCGGGTCACTATCTTGTTGAAAGACCCAGTGATGACCCATCTTCAGCTTTTGGGCAGAGGCCACCAGATTTTTATTTAAAATGTCCTGGTATTTCAAAGCGTTCATGATTCCATGCATCCAACAAGGTTTCCAGGGCCTCTGGAAGAGAAACACAACATCCTCATACTTCACAGTGGGCCTGAATTGCTTTTCTGCCTATTCATCATTTGTGTTCTGCCGGACCCTCTTCAAGTGTTTGTTGCTTGGTCTCATCTGACCAAAGTACACAGTCCTAGTTGAAGTCCCAGTACCGCTTAGCGAACTGCATATGTTTGAATTCATGATTGTAAGTGAGAAAAGTTTTTTGTTTGCATGCCTCCCAAACAGCTTGTTGGTATGTAGCTGGCGCCTGATGGTTGTTTTGGAGACTTTGTGACCCCAAGATGCTCCCGTTTGTTGCAATTCTTTAACAGTGAGCTTTGGAGAACTTTTTATTTCTCTTACCATCCTCTTCACTGGGTGTGGTGGCTAAATAACTTTGATCCTCATCCAGACTTGTTTACCACTGTTCCGGTTGTTTTAAACTTCTGAATGATTCTTCTGACAGTAGATATGCGTAGATATGCGCAGGTGCAGGCGAGTGGCGATTTTTAATTTTTTTTGTAGCCGTTGCCTGACTTGTGAAGGGTGACATACATCTGCCTTACTTGAATGGTGTTCCTTTGTCTTTCCCATGTTGAAGAGCGGATAAGAGAAATGTCTCTGTGTCACATCATATTTATACCCCAGGGAAACAGGAAGTGATGAATTATTAATTACATGTTCCAAGATATTCTGAGCAACTTTGTAAACTCCTGTAGAAATGACAGAAATACTTCAATTACATTTATTTTGTATGAATTGTTCGGGGGGCCAGTAAATGTGGAACGGGTGATTTTTACAAAAAACAATTATTTCCCAGTAAGGGATTTTTTAATTTTTAAAATTCACTTGAGTTGAAGATTAGATTTTTATAAAGTTTTCAGTGTGAGTGTAGTTTCTGTAGTAAAAACTGAATTTATTTTAAGACTTTTATCACATCTTACCCAGGGGTGCCAATTATTATGGAGGGCAGTGTATACAGTGTAGCAGAATATAGATATGATTATCTTTTGGATAAAACACACACACACACACACACACACATACACAGAATTTTATGTTAATATGTGTAACTAAATTTTTAATTACACTTTTAACTGTAAAATATTATCACCAAGTTCAGTAGAAAAGAGATATTTAAATGATAGACATATTTAAAAATGTATATTTCATTTACTTATTAATTATTCGATTTGGGGTGTTTTCATGTTCTCCCCGTGTTCTCCCCATGGGTTTTCTCCAGGTACTCCGCTTTCCTCCCACAGTCCAGAAACATGCACATTTAGCTGATTGGCTGTTTCAAATCGTCCCTAGGTGTGAGTGTGAGTGTGAATCATAGTGTGTTTGTTGCTTTGTGATGGTCTGGCAAGCTATTCAGGGTGTACCCTGCCTTCAACCTGTGTACACACAGAGTGCTGAGATGTGCACTGGCCTGCCCGCAACCCTAATTAGTATTAATTAAGCAGTTGAGAAAATGAATTAATGAATATTTGATTTAATTTATTCATTAAATGTCTAATTGTGTTCAGAGGAGTATTACATGGGTTTAAAAGAGAACAAAGACAAGTATACAAATATAAATTTTGCCATTTGTTTTATTTTAATTTTAAATTTGGAAGGATGACCAAGCGACCCTCCTTGGTTTTACCGATGCCCCCACCCCCCAATATGGTGGTTTTAGGAAGATAACCCTAAAACCAAGTCAGCACAAAACTTCCACAATGTCTAATAATACTTAAACGCCAGATCAAGTTTGATTCCTGGATTCATCCGAAATCAATATAGTGTTCTTATTGGTGATGTTTTTATGACTTTGCAGTCTGGAAATCATCACAACGGCCAATTTCACATTGTCAGAATTTGGTTACAGCTGTGAAAAGCTGTGCGAAATCAACTTCCAACGCAATCTCATTTTCAACCAGTGAAATGAAAGATTCAAAAGAAATTGGCGGATACCATTGCTTTTCCACAAGCACAAGGTCTCTGTGCATCTGGACATCTTCTGTTTGACTGCTAAATAATTATTGTTTAGTTCTAATGTTTATTGCAGATTTAAGATTTTTTAATTTATTTTAATTTATTTTATTTTATTTGCATTCTTATTTCCTGGAGAGTCGTTAAAAAACGTTTCGCTGCACGTCATACTGTAGATGGTTGTTGTAGATGGAGACAAATCAAATTAGAATTTAAAAATCAGTTCTATCTACTTCATCCTTTATTTCCTTAAGATTTTTTTTTCATACCAGATTTGCTACAAAGCACTGAGACCTGGGCTTCCTTTCTTTAATAGCAAATGTGATTATTATCATCTTATAGTTATAGAATGATTATTGTTGTCTCTATTATGTTGTAATGTTATTCACAGGCACAACAGTCAAAAATATTTTAAGTTAAATTTAAAGTGACATGAATCCATCATTTTGGTTGTTGTTCGGAAAAAATATATATACAGTATATATTTTAATTTGTTTGATTTTTTTTTTTTTTTAATACCTATGCCTACGGTTGTGTAACGTTAATATAAACACTGATTTTTTTTTTTTTTTTTTTTTTACTGCTAGTTTGAGTTGATATGCTAGCTCCATAATATTAACTATGTAAAAATGTATAAAATGTACCCAGTCCTTGCTGTATATACACTATACGTTATCCTCTTTCAGGTTGAACGGATCGTGAACAAGCGAAAAAACAAAAAGGGCAAGTGGGAATATCTAATCCGATGGAAAGGCTACGGGAGAAAAGAGGACACGTGGGAACCAGAGCATCACCTGCTGCACTGTGAAGAGTTCATCGATCAGTTCAACAGCCTCCACCTGCAAGACCGCCGCTCCAGACCAACCAAAACCAGCACACACGCCAGGGCCCGGGACAACTCCAGGTCCCGGGGAGAAACACGGAAAAAGAAAAGGACTACTGGAGGAGGGGCCCCGGGACTGGGCATTCCATATAGACCGAGGAAAATGAGTGCAGGGAAAGCATCAGGGGACAGAATGAACAAACCCGTGACTTATAAACGAGTGAATGCGGGACTTCAGTTTGTTCCTCCTATCAGACGTCCCACCAGTGGACTTCAGAATGGAGAAATGGATGCCATGCATTACAGGACTACTTCCAGAACACCGGGCATCCCAGGCAGCCGGATGGAGAGGATGATGGGTGATATGGAGATGAGCGGAGCGGCAGCACCAGTCCGAGATGAATTAGGTAAGAATAATTTTCTGATGTTTTGTAAATCACTTCCTATATTAAACACGTGACATTTTTGTTTATTATGATGTTTGTCCATTTGTCTTCTGTTTAACCTCTGGAGAATCCGCTTACATTGAGTGTGTGGAGCACAAATGAGTCACCACAGACATGTGGTTGTGATTGACCATTAATAAGAAACCATGAGCTTTCAGCTGAGTTTCAGTTACCTTTGACCTTGAGTGAGCTTGAAAGGTCAAACCCCAGCCTTTGTATAATGAGCAATTTTTCTAAATGATCAGTATGTTTAAGTTAGTAGAACATTTATAAAGTACACGTGTGTTATTGAGGACATTTAAAATACTGGCACTGGGCTCAAGTTGATCCTATCTGAAATCAATGCCAGTATATATTTTGAGTGGGACCGAGCTGATCAATGAACTGGCTGTTCTCATTGCTGATAAATTGGGTTTGGTGTTTTTAACAGTTGATTGATGAGAGAGAGAGAGAGAGAGAGAGAGAGAGAGAGAGAGAGAGAGAGGTGGACAGAATTCAAAGTAATCAGCTGACCCAAGCAGAGCTGCCATGGCATGTCAGATAAATTAAGGTCTTCAACTATTTTAATTAAAGAAGCTAAATTAATGGCATGTATTTGCGAATATGTATTTAAAAAAATACATACATCAACAAATACATCTTTGTGTTTCTATACTAATAGCATAAGCATTTTATAGAGTGGGTGGCCGTTTAAAGTTTATAAAACTGAGTGTAGCTCTTTATTCTTTAGTATTTCCCCAAAAATTGAAAATATGGCACACACATGATGTTCATATTGTATGATTTTCAGATTCTAGAAGCTCACAATCCCAGCCACAATTAAATCAGAGCTCACCATAATTTTGTTTATTTTAAAATTTTGATCTAAATTTATTTTAAATAATAATTGTTTACAGTTAAATAACAATTTCCAATAAAAAAAAAGTTGGTATTTAATTATAAACTGCTGTAATTTTGTTTTTATTATTATTTTTCTATAAACTGTTTTGGCACCGACTTGAGCCTTTTTTTTTAAAAAAACACATTGTCTTGCCCTATCTCTCAGGCAGCTATTTTTGGATCTGGGCACCGGCATTTATTTCATACTGCAGGCTGTGTTTTAAATTTAGAGCAACCACCGAGAAAGGTTGTTTTTTCAGACATTTTTTACGGACAGTTTGCGCTGCCTAGTTTAGATGTGATCAATGTTCCCTGTAATTTTTCCTCTGTCTGGGCATACAGACAACCTCCCTGAGCACACTGAGGCCCACTGTGAGCAACATCACAAGTGCTCGCTGTGGCCACACCCCAGTATCACACCTGGGATCATTGAAAGTTTCATGGCTTATTAAACACAGTTTTATAGATGACATCATTTTCCTCCCTGAATTTGAAATATATGACGAGCATTTTGTGTCCTGTCATGTCTGGCTCTCATCTACTATCAGGGTGTGCCAGGGTGCATTTTTAACCTCACACATCGTCTCATTCTGCACTCTCTCATTGATTCACAAATTGAAAGGTATAGTTTTTGCTTCGCCAGATTTCTGCTGTACTCACAGACTTTGCGCAGTTCTTTTTTTTACTTTGGTTTGGGGAGTCGACGTATCATATTCCCTGGCCGCTCGTTTCGTCATGATAACGGGGTTAGCATTAGCATCACTTCACTCATCAGCACTGTTATTATTGTTATGGAGCGTGTATGAGCGCAGCACGTGACGGTGCCGTGATTGGCTGCGGAGCGTGATTGCATCGCATCGTGTGATTGGCTAGACACCTGTCACTCACTAAAAGTTCTATACAGTGTATGTAATTAATCTGCAGCGCGTTCACTGCGCTGGATCGGTTTTCTTGTGCGCTGAGCGCAGTTGCGCAGCTTAGAGGGAACGTTGGATGTGATCAACTGCTTTAATAATCTCAAAGTTTAATTAAATTGTTGTGTGTGTGTGAGAGAGAGAGAGAGAGAGAGAGGTGGAGACGGATGAATAGTTTTGACAGGATGAATGATGAATGGTTCTTCTGTAATGAGTTGTGCTAAGTGGGAATTGTGAAGGGAGATGAAATGAGGAATAAATTTACAAGGATGAGATGTCTGTGTATGCCTTGTGCACTTGAAAGACCGGAAGTCTGTATAACCCACAGCAAGTACACTACTTTTACAAGTACACTACTTTTGGTATTGAGCGCTTCACATATTGTAAGCATTGATTGGCTGTTTTAAGCTTCATGTAAAGTGACTCGGGATAAATAAGTGACTTATTTGAAATTAATGTTGATATCATTTGATATATTTGATATTATTTTACAATGTTATGTTTATAATAATTGATTTAGGGGTGTTTTGAGATATGGTAATGGTATTTATGGATGTATAGTAGAGTATGAGCGTTATACATCACAAGTCATACGTCACTGTAACAACTTACGTTCACTTTCAACTTACAAAAACATAAGTCGGGCAGCGTCTGTATATATATATATATATATATATATATATATATATATATATATATATATATCTTCTTTTCTTTTGGCTTTTTCCGTTCTCGAGAGTCGGGACAGCGAATCATCTGATTCACACATTTAATTTTGCATGGGTTTTTACGTCGGATGCCCTTCCTGTCACAACCCTTTTTAGCAAGGGACAGAAACACGAAAGTCAGCAATGGTTCTTTTACATGCCTCACACCATAGACAGTGAGAGACATGGTCCGCCTTTGATAACCCAGTTCGGGGGGACAGTGACAACCTTGTGGGGACTCAAACCCCCAACCTTAGGATCAGCGATCCTGCGCCCTATCCACTAGACCATCACTGCCCCTGTGTGTGTGTGTGTGTGTGTGTGTGTGTGTGTGTATATATTTATTTATTATTATTTTTTGACACAAACTGCTTGTAATACAAGAAACGTCTGCTTGTCTAAGTTTCGTGTATAAAGTGAAGTGCTGTAAAAAGTCGACATCAACATAAATTCAATAAGAAGAATATGAGTACGGAATATCAACAAAGTCTAATCTAATCTGAAATGAAAGTTTTAAAGCCAGGTAAATCCAGGTGGAAGATAAAACACAACTCAGAAAAAGAAATGAAATCTTCAAAACCTTACAAAAACAACCTTATTGGAAATCTGCTATATGTTCATGTGGGTGGTGCTGGTAATCCTCATGAACAACAGAAAGGCCCACCCTGGAGCCCCCACCCCCACCCTTTAGAACTTTATTTCAGCATCAATGTTTCTGTATGGCGTTTGCATGCTTTTAAATGGGTTTCTTCCAGGTACTCCAGTTTCCTGGAAACAAGGAACGTCCAAACACGTGCACATTAAGCTAATTGGCTGTTCCAAATTGTCCCTCGGTGTGAGTTTGACTGTGGAATATTTTTGTCTCTGTTGCTCTGTTATGATCGGGTGAGCTGTTCAGTATGTAACCCTTCTTTCACTACTGTCGGCCGAGATGGGCTCCAGCCTCCCTGTAACCTTAATATAAGGATTAAGTGGTTTAAGTTACTTTCATGAGTCAGTGTCCTGGTCGTTTGAAGAAACAAAGACCTTCTGGCAGGTCAAGTTCTTTGTGCTGTGTTCTTTTGAAACTTTTGGTTAAAGTTTGATAGGATCTCATTGCAAATGATGCTACTTCTCTGGCGATCATTCTGTTGTGGATAGTATTTCAGTACTCCATCAAAGTGAGAGCCAATTAGCAGTGAGATTGCTTTTTGCATTTACAAAATTCATCAGAAATCTTTATCCAAAGAGACTTGGAATTGTTTCTCTGTGAGAAATACACCCTCATGCTAATGTCTTTATGGTCTTAACGCCTTAGGGGCCGGTGGTATAGTCGTTAGGGTGCTGGGCTCATGATCAGGAGGTTGTGTGTTCAAATTCTAGTTAGACCCCCACTGTGCTAAGACCATTGGGAAAGGTCTTAACCACAAGTATGCCTCTGTTCACCCAACAGTATAAATGGGTACCAGTAAAATATATGCTCTGTTACGATCTGGTGAGCTGTTCAGTATATAACCCATCTTTCACTAGTGTCGGCCGAGATGGGCCCCAGCCTCCCTGTAACCCTAATATAAGGATTAAGTGGTTTAAGTTACTTTATATACTGGGAAGGTAACCTTTGATGGACTAGTGTCCCATCCAGGAGGAGTTGAACTCCTAGTCGCTTCACACTATGGAAACTGGAAATAAGCACCGGCCTGATGAGCCACTAGGCTCGGGTGTAAAAAGCCCAACAGACTTTACCTTTACCCTTAACGCCTTAACCAGTGACCTGACCTACCCTTCTGCCGATCTGCTGGATGGTGACAAGGACTTCAACTCCTTCTGGATGTTACCACTATTTCCCGGTACTCATTAATACTGCTGGCAGAGCAGATGCACACTTGTGGTTGAGTTTTTGCTCAGAGGTCTTACCACCATGGGGGTTTGATGTGATTCAATCTCACAGCCTCTCTTGATCATAATAAGCCCATCACCCTAACCATCACACCACTGGCCCCATGTGTCTTATTGCATGTAGTGTTTTTACACACACACACACACACACACACACACACACACACACATATATATATATATATATATATATATATATATATATATATATATATATATATATATATATATTGAATATATACATATATATTGAATCACATCAAACCCCCATGGTGGTAAGACCTCTGAGCAAAAACTCAACCATAAGAGCATATAATTTACTGGTACCCATTTATACTGTTGGGTGAACAGAGGCATAATTGTGGTTAAGACCTTGCCCAAGGGTCTGAGCACAGTGGGGGTCTAACTAGGATTTGAACACACAACCTCCTGATCATGAGCCCAGCACCCTAACGATTATACATTAAGACCATAAAGACATATATATATATATATATATATATATATATATATATATATATATATATTCTTCCTGTATCAATTCATGTGTGGTTAGGGCAATGGATTACTGATTCAATGGTCAGTGGTTCAATACCTAATATTACCATTGTTGTGCCCCAGAGAAGGTTCTTTACCCTCAGTTGTTTTGTTGTCTAAAAATGATAATTGTTATGGTGGTACAGCTAGAGTTAACACATTCATAACTTCACAGAATAAGAAGAAATTGCCAAGCTAGAGAATGAGTTGGCCAGCTGCATGGGCGGGCGGATTGGTGGGACATTTACACTTTCTAGACCGGACTGGACTTTATTTTCATTTGCAAATGAAGAATAGAAAATAATTCCAGTATGAAGACATGAGGCTGCTGAGTCAGCTTCATGTCACATTTGAACAACCCTTTTTTGAGAAGTAGATCTTTGTCTTCAGTCCTGTTGTGTTGTTCTCACTTGCTTAGAATGAAAATTATCTTCCACACCAACCCTTGGGACATAAGAGTCGATAATCCTTGTAGGCGTAATCCGACCAAGGAACTCAGCCAAGAGTGAGTCCACATCCATATCCAATCACTTTCATCCGTGAAACCATCTGTGATTTCTTGAATTTTGCATTTTATGTTGACTTTGAGGATGAACAAGGAGTCTGTCCAAAAACCTGCGTTTCTGATTTGTTGGTAAAATCAGTCAGAGACTCTCACAGGTCCAATATCTGTGTTACAAGGTAGACGGTCCTCATGAGTCCTGACAGTATCATTGACTTGAATCAACCATAGAGAAAGAACACATGGGAAAATGAGGCTTGGCTGAAAAATCCATAAGCTGACCTTAATGGTTTAATTTGATCACATATGATTTATTTTTTTCTCAACATAGTCTTTCTTAAGGTATATACACTTCTTTCATCCGTGTTCTCGTGGGATCTCCTTGGTATAGAAGCTCTCAAGTTTCATTGGTCTGGCGCTAATCCTTCTTAGTCAGCCTATGAATCTTTCTGCATCTCTATTGAAAAGATTGAAAATTTGTTGAAAAGATTGAAAAGTTGAAAAGATCACTTGAGTTTGGCATAGAAGCTGTGTGGGTATCATGGTCTTATCACAGTGAAAAGGCTCAGGGTTTGAATCTCATCTTGTGGACTTTGCAAGTTCTCGATCAAGTCCTTGTTCAGGTTGGCTCCAGCTTCCCTGGCATTCTGACTGGATAAACTGTATACAAAATGGATGGGTGGGTTACTTTTGTAATCCTGCTGAAGTTGTTTTTTAAAATTTGGATACATCAGGCAAGCTGAGCTCTGAATTGACTTTGCTGGATCAAAGGAGGTCAAAGGCCTTCTCAAGGGAAGGATTGACAGAGCTGGGGCTTGAATTCACTACATTTATATTTATGGCTTTTAGAAGATGTGTCATTAACTATTATTAATGGCATAATGAGTGACTTCAATTTTATCCCAGTTATGCTACTGAGAAATCCGGTTAAAGGCCTGGCTCAAGGTCTCAAAAGTGGTGGGACTGGGTCTTGAGCTCCTGTGCTTCTAATCAGTAACCTAGAGCTTTAACCACTTCTTCCTGGACAGTAGCCTGGAGCCTTAACCAAATAGCCACAGTTCTGCTTCTACAGAAAGCTTCCTGGCCACTTTCTCATCGAGTGCTGCACCAATGGAGACTTAATTCCATTCTTCTCAGGCCAAGAGAATACAGAAGGAAACGTCACATTCTTGGACAGTTCCTGGAAAGGTAGAATAAATGTTCACCAGATGGTTCATTACAGTTTTAAATTGGGACACAGATTGCGCTGAAATTTTGCAGAGAGCAAGTTTTTTCTTGAAAATGTACTCGGCCGATCTAAACGGTTTCCCCTCGCCACACAGAGATGATAAACCATGAATGTGTGTTAGAACTGTTCCTGCTTGTTGAACCAACAGATAAAATAAAGTAATAGAAATCCTAGGATCTCATCTGTATTTGTGTCAGATTTATCCAGAAGCATGGTCCAAGTGTCAGGCAGATCCGTTGTGCAGCTTTACAATGCAAGGTTGTACAGGAATGGTGGGGCGGTGTACTGAGCTGCTTAATTGTGCCTCCCAGCAGGGTGTCTGAATGTGCAAGGAGTCAATACAGCTCCTGTAAGCCATTTATGTTTATTCCCACAACTCCAAAACCTCATAAGACCATATCTGTTTGATCAAGGCGGTGTTTACTGTATTGCAAACAACTCACACAAACTTAACAGCAATATGAGTCCAAAAGGTATTAACTGGGCCAGGCTCTATGAATGATAAGCCGTCAACGTGTTTCTGCCCCTTGCTTAAGGGTTGTGTCAGGAAGGGCATCCAGTGTAAAAACGTATGCCAAATCAAGCATGCGAATCAGATGATTCGCTGTGGTGACCCCTGAAAAAGGGAAAAAGCCGAAAGTAAAAGAAGAAGAAGCTCTATGAATGATGACTCCAGTATAAGTCCAAAATGATCTGATGTCTTTACCTCTTACTATCATAGTGGAAAAAGTTATACATCATTAAAAGTAGAATCACTGAGTAATCAGAGGTTCTTTCAGGAATCAATAATTTCTGGTTTCTTCAGTTAGACTTCTGCTGGAATACACGTCAAGTTGTGAACTTGCTGATGATGTCATCATTTTTAATCTTGAGTTTCAGGTCACCTATGATAAAAACCATCAATCAACCATCAATCATAGCCTCCATTGCAAATAAATTATTTCCTAGGATTTCCCAGGTCTTATCCAGTTCAAATCCATTTGGTAAGAGTTCAACACAAAATTAATTTACTGCAACTACTGTACTTGCATCCAAAAATTGAGAATTTGTGTTTATTATATGGCAGTAACATATGTGCAGTCTGAATAGCCAGTTCACAGGCAATAATTCACGTATGAACCAGTGTGTAGCGTAGTTGTTCACTAGCTGAACTTTGCTTCATGATCTTTAGCAGCGGTTCACTGGTGGCCTGGTGGTAGGGTGCTGGATCACTGATCTGCAGGTCAAGGGTTCAAGCCCCACTCTCAATAGTTGTCACTGCTGTCCCCAGGGCAGCCATCTGGATTATCAAAGGCCAGCTATGTCTCTCACTGTCTGTGGTGAGAGGCTGTAAAAGAGCCATTGCTGACTTTCGTCAAGGGTAGCTGCATAGCCGTCAGTGTGTTTCTGCCTTGAAAAGGCCTGGAGAGCTGTCCAGGGTGTACTCAGCTCTCCCCTAGAGTTGGCGGAGATGGGCTCAAGCCTCCCCACAACCCTGATTACAATTAAGCAGATCAGAAAATGAATGCTTCCTGAAAAGATTTCAGTGTTTTGTCGAGTTTTCCACAATGAAGTTCCACAAAGTACTTGTTTTTCATTGAAATGAAAACCCACCAAGCCTTTGTTGACATGTGCAGAAGTGGCCGAATAGCAGCACATGAACTGAATTTAAAAAGTTTTCATTTTAAACCACCACATAATAAACTACCGTATTTGATGTGATAGGCACCCAGGGTGCTTTAAAAACTGGAGAGGATGGGCGCTTATTAAAATGTTACCAGCAGAGTGGAAGGGTACGTGCTTATTCCCATTGAGGTGGCAAACATGAATAATAACAGAACAATAAAGAGTTTTACTGGTATTTGTGCTATTCATTTTTTGATACAACCAAACTACTTACATGAAAGCTGAAAATAAACAGAAAACAGCATAATTTTTTTTAAAGACCCCTTACTTTTCCCTCCCGGTGCTGTTCCTTTAAACATTTTCCTGGAAGTAAAATCGAGCCAATCAACACGAATGTCAACTTTAGCACATGGCATGTTTAACCAATCAGCACGAACATAAACAAAGCACATGGCCAGGAATGTGCTTAAATGTATGAAGTTAGTGAGCAGGAAAATCGGGTGAAAAATACTCGTCATGACTTTCTGATAAGTCCATATATGGCTCATCGCTCCATTCATTCAGAGCGTCCCATAGTTTTGCTGTAGCAGTTTCTAATGGTTCATCAGCTGATGGACATTTACCAAGAGAACACAGCAAAATATTTTCCTGTTTTTTAAAGCACGGTGGAACAATCATATGTGTTGTTACTGATGAACATTATAGACATTCCCCAGTGGCAGGCGGTCTTGAAATACCGTGTAAACTCACTTTTACAGGCAGTGAATGCCTCGTTTTACTGTTACAGAGACTAATCGAATAAAATTGGTAAGTTTGATCTACCATTTTGCTCCCAGTACACATGGGCGGTTATTAGACGTAAGATAAAAACATGGGGGGGGGGGTTCTTATTGGAGCAGGGCGCCTATTACATTGAATACGGTACATAACATCTTAATTCGCTTGGACTGTACAGAGAAGTCTTAACCCTTGACTCGGACTTTACTGAAGACCTCAGCCCAAGATTTCATCGTACAGACCTCACGCTTGGTTAACAAGCAGTTTTTCTGAGTCTCTCAAGTGTTTTTGCCAAGTTTTATAGTGTTCTGATTAGACACAGAGTGTTTACTTGAGTGTGTCATGTTTACTGGTGTACAGGAAAACTGAAAATTCTTGAACAATCACCTGAAAATGTATCAGTGGTTTTCCTGTGCCAAATCAATGCCGGAGTATTACAGGTTAGGCCTCATAGCAGACACACATTTATGCATGTTGTCAACGTCTAATATGTTTTTGTGCCCATTTACCAATAGCAGGACACAGTAGCTTACAAAGTAATGCAGATGTGCACTAAATCTCATTTTCATAACCACTGTCATAATAAATTAATGATGGTAAATTTGAACAATACTGAAAAAACTTCTTTTTCTCACAGTATTTGTCCCATGTATTTCATTATGCTTGAAAACAAAAGCAGCCAAACTGCCACCTTTAATTAGATGCATCTCATGTGATATATGGGCCAATAAAAAATTGTTCCTCTTCACTCTCACCCTCTTCCTGTTTTGGAAAAGACAAAAGCAGATAGAATCCATGCATATTTTTCTGCCTTTGTCTTTCAGGATTAAGTCAAAGTTCGCTCGATTGAGTAGGTCAAGGTGAGTGTGTTTGAATTCCAGATGGTGTTTCATCTGTCATGTGTGGGATTTCATCAGTTTTGCTTGCCTCAATGATGGTGAGACAAACCTCCATCGGATTACAACCCCTAGTAGACATTTAAAAATGACTTGGATGACTGAAAAATCGTTGCAGACCTATTAAATGAAGAGTAATTCTGGTATTGTATCACAGAATTTAAAAGATAATCTGAAAAAAATTTGAATTCCTCAATGTCAGTCAGAGACAGGGTGAGAAGCTCAGCCAAACAAAGTAGAACTGCTGCTCCTCCATGATGAGAGGAACGAGTTGAGGTGGCTTGGGGATCTGATTATTGTATTGAAATCTGTATTTATTGCATTTGTAATGACAATAAAGTTGAGTAATCTAATCTAATCTAATTAGACCTCTTGGTGGGCTGTTTTGGGCATGTCTAACCAGGAAAAGACCCAAAACACGCTGGAGGGACTATGTCTCTCGGCTGGTCTGGGAGTGTTTTGGTACCCCCCCCCCCCCTCCCCCCAAAAGAGATGGAGTAGGTTGAACTGGGGAGAGAGACATCTGGACTTCTCTTCTTAGGGTTTTCTCCCCATGGCCCGACCCTGGAACATGTAGAAGATGATGAGAATGAAATCTCAATTTATTCAAACACCAGTTTTTATTTTACTGACTGAGAGGTGTGTAAATATGTATATATGCATTACATCATTCAGCATTGGCAACACTGCACATTCCATTTCAAATCAAAACATGAAGAGACGTGTCAAATTTGTGTTATTCTTTTAAAGAAACTGAAGAAAAGTGAATGTTAGACTGTTCAAAAAATAGTAGTGTCTGCATTTTTCTTTTCAAACTCATAAATTGGCTGTATAAACTGAGAAATGTTGTACTTTTTTCCCTTTGAATCACTGAACTAATATTTACTTGCATAGTCACTTTTTCTGAGAACTGCTGAACATCTGTGTTACAAGAACTCAACCAACTTCTGGCACCTGTGAACACGTATTTCAGCCCGAGATGGTTGGACTACATTCCACAACTCCTTTGTATTTCTTAGTTTTGCCCCAGAAACTGCATTTTTAATGTCACCCCACAAGTTTTCTATTGGATTAAGGTCCGAGATTGGGCTGGCGACTCCATAACGTCAATCTTGTTGGTCTGGAACCAAGATGTTGCCCGATTACTGGTTTGTTTGGTGTCATTGTCTTGTTGGAACACCCATTTCAAGGGCATTTTCTCTTCAGTATAAGGCAGCAGGACCTCTTGAACTATTCTGATGTATTCAAAGTGATCCATGATCCCTGGGATGCGATAAATAGGCCAGGACCCGAGTATGAGAAACATCCCCATCTCATGATGCTTGCGCCAACATGCTTCACTGTCTTCACAGTGTACTGTGGCTTGAATTCGGTGTTTTGGGGTCATCTGACAAACTGTTTCTGCTCACTGGACCTAAAACGAACAATCTTACTTTCATCATTCCTCAAAATATTGCTCCGTTTCTCCTCAGGCCAGTCAATGTGCTCCTTGAAAATTATAACCTCTTGAGCACTCATCTTTATTTCAGCAATCGGACTTTGCAGGGGGCTTCTTGCTGATAGCTTGTCTTCACATAGGCGTGTTCTAATTGTAACAGGACTCCCAAGTAACTTTAGAACTTTCTTGATCTTCCTGGAGCTGATTGTTGGTTGAGTGTTTGCCATTTTGGCTCTTTTTCTATCCTTTCAAATGGTAATTTTCCACTTTCTTCCTTTTGGTCGCCATTTTAAAGCACTTGAGATCATTTGATCTGAGCAGCCTATAATTTCCTGCACTTCTTTATATCTTTTCCCCTCTCCAATCAACTTTTTAGTCAAGGTATTCTGTTCTTTTGAACACTGTCTGGAGCAACCCATCTTCCTCAGAATTTCAGAGAGAGATGCTCTATAACCAGCATATACAGCATTTGCTGCTATCCTTGCTTAAATAAAGGAAATAATTGGCCCCTTTTTGTCAAAGAATGAATGACATCACTAATTGAACGCCACAATGCAGCCGTGAGGGGGGGCACAAACAAGTGCCCACCATCACTCCGGTCGCAAGCCCGGATAAATGCAGAGGGTTGCTACAGGAAGGGCATTTGGTGTAAAACTTTTGCCAGAATACAAAATGCAAATCGTAAAGACAAATTTCATACCGGATTGGTCAAGGCCCGGGTTAACAACGACCGCCATCAGTGCTGTTAACCAACAGGGTGCTGGTGGAAATTGGACTACTGTTGGTCAAAGAAGGAGAGGTCGAAGAAGGAGAGGTAGGAGGCGTGTCCGTAGGCAGAGAGAGAAGAGGAAAGGCATGAGTCTAGGACTGAGAGTAGGGACTTTGAATATTGGAACTATGACAGGAAAAGGTAGCGAGCTGGCCGATATAATGCAGAGGAGGAAGGTGGACATACTGTGTGTTCAGGAGACCAGGTGGAAAGGTAGCAAGGCTAGAAGCTTAGGAGCAGGGTTTAAGCTGTTTTTTCATGGTGTGGATGGGAAGAGAAATGGAGTAGGAGTCATCTTGAAGGAGGGGTTGGTCAGGAATGTTCTAGAAGAGAAAAGCGTCAGACAGAGTGATGACTCTCAAGTTAGAAATTGAAGGTGTGATGTTCAATGTTGTTAGTGTTTATGCCCCACAAGCAGGATGTGAGCTAGAAGAGAAGGAGAGATATTGGAGTGAGTTAGATGAAGTGATGCAGAATACCCCTAGAGGTGAAAGAGTGGTCATTGGTGCAGACTTCAATGGACATGTTGGTGCAGGAAACAGAGTGGACGAGGAAGTGATGGGCAGGTTTGGTATCCAGGACAGGAACACAAAAGGACAGATGTTGATAGATTTTGCAAAAAGGATGGAAATGGCTGTGGTGAATACTTTCTTCCAGAAGAGACAGGAGCATAGGGTGACTTATAAAAATGGAGGGAGGAGCACACAGGGAGAGTACATCTTGTGTAGGCTATGTAATTTGAAGGAAGTCAATGACTGCAAAGTAGAAGTGGGTGAGAGTGTTGCCAAACAGCATAGGATGGTGGTGTGCAGGATGACGCTGATGGCAAGAAAGCTGAAGAAGGCAAAGGCAGAGCAGAAGACAGTGGTGGAAACTGAAAAAGGAATAGGGTCGTGTTGTCCTCAAGGAGGAGTTGAAACAGGTTTTGGGTGGTCAGGAAGTGCTTCAAGATGACTGAACAACTGCAGCTAATGTGATCAGGGAGACAGGTAGGAGAGTACTTGGCGTGTCCTCTGGAAGGACAGTAGATAAGGAGACTTAGTGGTGGAATGAGGAAGTGCAGGAGTGTGTACTAAAAAAGAGGTTAGATAAGAAGAAATGGGACACAGAGAGGACCGAAGAGAGTAAACAAGAGTACAGGAAAACACAGCGTAAGGCAAAGGTAGCGGTGTAAAAGGCCAAACAGAGGGCGTATGATGACTTGTATGCTAGGATGGACAGTAAGGAGGGATAAAATGATCTATACAGGTTGGCAGAGAAGAGAAATAGAGATGGGAAGGATGTGCAGCAAGTTAGAGTGATTAAGGACAGAGAGGGAAATGTATTGACTCATGACAGAAGTGTGCTGGGAAGATGGAAAGAGTACTTTGAAGAGCTGATGAATGAGGAAATGATAGAGAAAACAGACTTGAAGAGGTGACTGTTGAGGACCTGGAAGTAGCAAAGATTAGTCAGGGTGAAGTGAGGAGGGCATTGAAGAGGATGAAGAGTGGAAAGGCAGTTGGCCCTGATGACATACCAGTTGAGGGATGGAAGTATCTAGGAGAGATAGCAGTAGATTTTCTGACAAGAACATTCAACAAGGTCTTAGAGAGTGAGAAGATGCCAGAGGCATAGAGGAGAAGTGTGCTTGTGCCCATTTTTAAAAACAAGGGAGATGTGCAGAGTTGTCGCAACTACAGAGGGATAAAGTTGATGAGCCATACGATGAAGTTATGGGAAAGAATAGTGGACGCTAGACTAAGGGCAGAGGTCAGCAGTTGTGAACAACAGTTTGGTTTCATGCCAAGAAAGAGCACCACAGATGCAGTGTTTGCTTTGAGGATGTTAATAGAGAAGTACAGAGAAGGTCAGAAGGAGCTGCATTGTGCCTTTGTGGATCTGGAGAAAGCATATGACAGGGTGCCGAGAGAAGAACTGTGGTATTGTATGAGGAAGTCTGGAGTGGCAGAGAAGTATGTTAGAGTGGTCCAGGACATGTATGAGAGATGTAAAACAGTGGTGAGGTGTGCTGTCGGTGTGACAGAAGAGTTCAGGGTGGAGGTGAAACTGCATCAAGGGTCAGCTCTGAGCCCCTTCTTGTTTGCTATGGTGATGGACAGGCTGACAGACGAGGTAAGACAAGAATCTCCATGGACTATGATGTTTGCAGATGACATTGTGATCTGCAGTGAGAGCAGAGAACAAGTGCAGGAAAATCTAGAGAGGTGGAGGTATGCCCTGGAAAGGAGAGGAATGAAGGTTAGCCACAGTAAAACAGAATACATGTGTGTGAACCACAAAAACCCAAGAGGAACGGTGAGGTTACAGGGAGCAGAGATAAAGAAGGTGGAGGATTTTAAGTACTTGGGCTCAACAATCCAGAGCAATGGAGAGTGTGCAGGCAGGTTGGAATGGTTAGAGAAAAGTATCCGGTGTGATGTGTGATAGGAAGGTATCGGCAAGAATGAAAGGAAAAGTGTACAAGACGGTGTTCAGACCAGCGATGTTGTATGGTTAGTGGCCCTGGGGAAAAGACAGGAGGCAGAGCTGGAGGTAGCAGAGATGAAAATGTTGAGGTTCTCTGTGGGAGTAACAAGGATGGATAGGATCAGGAATGAGCACATCAGAGGGACAGCACATGTTAGAGGTTTTGGAGACAAAGTCAGAGAGGCTAGATTGAGATGGTTTGGACATGTACAGAGGAGGGATAGTGAGTATATTTGTAGTAGGATGCTGAGGGTGGAACTACCAGGCAGAAGGCCTAGAGGAAGACCAAAGAGAAGATTTACGGATGTGGTGAAGGAGGACATGAAGGTAATTGGAGTAAGAGTAGAAGATGCAGAGGATCGGGTGAGATGGAGGCGGATGGTTTGCTGTAGCGCCCCTGAAGGGAAAAGCCAAAAGGAAAAGAAGAAGACTGCTCTCATTTTGAACATGCCCTTTTCAATTAGTGATTCAATTACACAGAATCAGCAGCATGCACGTCTTGACAGTTGGGTCTGTTGGATTCTATAACTCTCTTACACTTGATAGTAATTTTTTTTCCGCGTACAGTAGGCCCCCGTTTTTCGTGATGGTTTGATTACGTCCTGTCCCACGGATCATGAAAATCCACGAGTTATTGACACGGTTTTAAAACCCCATATATGATGATATATGAGCTAAAATATGCTTCTTAAACACATTCTATAGACAGTCTTCCTCATTAATCCAGTAATAATGTAGAAAATGTAGTAATGATTCAGTGAAAACTGTCATTTTGCACTGTGATAATATTTATGAATAAATAAAGCGCTTCGGCTCCTTACCAGAAGCTAGAGAGATGCAGGGCGTTTGAATAACATCATAGGGCTTAAATAAGCATTAAAAACACACTGAAAAAAACATGAATTCACAATTCAAGTAATCACGTTGATGATGTGTGTGAAGGAGAAAAAAGAGGTGTAGACATCTGCAACCAATCAGTAGGAGGGAGAAACAAAAGCTCTCAGCCATTGGCGAAATTTGAATCACGTGCCAGTTACTTACGGGTTTGTCGCTAATCCGTGAGTATGCGGGGACGCGAGCACTGAATCGCGAATGGTCAAGGGCGTACTGTCCAAATATCATTTCTATCTAAACAGTCATCGATCAGGCAGGTTATTGATGGCTGAGTACCTTATTTTGAACACAACTATATGTGTACATTTTATATATATATATATATATATATATATATATATATATATATATATATATATATATATATATATATATGTCTGTCTTCCTTTCGGCTTTTTTTTTCCTTTTACTCAGGAGTCACCACAGCGAATCATCTGATTCGCACGTTTTGATTTGGCAGAGGTTTTTACGTCGGATGCCCTTCCTGTCACAACCCTTTTTAGCAAGGGACAGAAACACGCTGACGACTTTGCAGCCTACTCTTTACGAAAGTCAGCAATGGTTCTTTTATATATATATATAATATATGAGAAACATTGCATATTTATTTAGTTGTTTATTTAAATGTACAGGATACTGAAATTTCTCTTTTGTGACCTGCATGTCTCATTAATGTTTTGTTTTAGTAAAATAATGAAGTATTTTTTTGCAAATAGAGTGGTACTTTTTTTTGTACTTATAGGATGCAAGATGATATCCTGAATTGTGGAAGAGCCAGTCAGAACACATGATTACTTATATTCATGACTGCAAACGCACTAAAATGTGATATTTGTTTTTTATTCTATAATTCAATTTCATCACAATTACCATAATTAACAGATTTTTACTCTTCATTCTACCAGGTTTGCCACTCCCGAATGGAGACGTTCATTTACACAGCTCAGCCAAGCGCAAACTGGCCGAGGACAAAGGCTACATTTTTGACAAGAGGCTGAGGTACAACGTGCGGCAGAGTGAGACGAATTACAGATTCAGGGACATTGTGGTGAGGAAGGAAGAAGGCTTCACACACGTCCTGCTGTCCAGTCAGACTTCAGACAACAATGCACTCACACCAGAGGTGAGATACATTCATTTATATGATAGAAAAAAAAACAATAATCAGCCATGCTAACACCAGTGGCAGATTATACTCAAATTATTTACTGCTTACACACTTCCTGCACTAAAATAGTCACCCATGCGCACCACACACACGCACACACACACACACACACACACACACACACACACACACACACACACACACACACACACACACAGTTTTTGTTTAATATTAAGATTACAACCTAAACCAGGAATTATAATGCCAGAAATACAGGGATCCCTCGCTACTTCACGCTTCAATTCATGCAGCTTCAGTGCATCGCATTTTTTAAAAATATTCATTGAATTAAAAAATCAGGAAATTAAGGAAGAATAAGGAAAAAAAAATCAGGAAAATGCAACAAAAAAAAGGCCAATTATGCAAAAAAAAAAATAAACAAACAAAAAAAACTGTGATACCATGAACATTCAGTCGGACCCAAAGATGCAGGACACAGAGTATGATGAAACAGATGAGGTTTATTGTACACAGGGAAGGCACTCGAGTACGGGGAAATTGTGGTCACCACAGAGATGAGGGGAAACATGAAAATCAAAAACTACTCAGGGAAACTTCGGAGTTGGAACTGGTCGAGCACGGAGCTGAGAACCAGGAGCCCGAGAGATCACAGGGAAAAGGGATCACGAAGAAGGACAATCTTCTAGCGCTGAGAGGAAGCCGCCGCTCATCTTTATAGCCCGGTGATGGCTAAGTGGAAACAGGTGTGCGATCCGGACTCCGTCCGCATGTGACAGCCACGCTACTCGCCAGCGCCTGCAATACATAAAGAGAGGGGGAGAGAGTTAAAAGTCACCAAATTCAGAGCCTCTCCCAACCGAGACCATAACATAAAGAACCCAAACCCCCCCCCAATCAAATCAACATACATTTTTATGTGAGGTGCGCATCTGCGTGTGTGTGTATTTATATTTTATTTACATCTTATGCATTATTTTTTAATGTTTAATTGTTATTATAAGTATTTATAGCGTTGAATATGTATTTATTGACATTATATACACATATAAATGTACGCATACGTCTGTCAGGAGGGGGTTGATCCGACTTCGCAGAATTTGGCAGTCGCGGGGGGATCTCGGTCCCAATTAACCACGGAAAGTGAGGGATCCCTGTATTTTAATCATTGTAATTACCCTCATTAATATTCTCTCTTAGAAATGAATCGATATGTTTAATGGCTTCATGCTCGGATTGCGGCTGCTGCTAGTAAAACATTCCTTTAAGGATGCCTTAGGATTCGCAATCAATTCATCAACATGCTCTATCAACAGTTACATATTAGATTAGTATTCTGTATCATTTTTTCTTTGGTCTTTTTTATTTATTAATAAATTAAGGTTTACCATACTTTTGAAATACGTACATGTATTTTGTAGTGTGTCGATATAAATTAATAAAATCATAAATAAAATTAAAACTATGCTGTTACAGTATTTTACCCTACAAAAGATTTTCACATAATTAAATGATGCAGTTGATCTGCATTACTATTTATTGTAAAGTAAGATTGACATTAATGGATATAGAGAAAGCCTATAGAAACTCAAGAGCTTATGGCTAATGCTTCCCACAAAAAAGACGAGGTGTCATAATAATATTGTGATTATGATTATAACACCTTCCTGCACAAAATGTTCTATAGACTTTCTCTAGAGCCCATATAGAACTCTATAGAAACCCTTTAAAATTTCCTTAGTACAGTTTTTTTTCTAGAGAAGTCGTTTAAGAGAGCATGAGGTTTCGACAGAAGTTCTTTAAAAAAGGTCTTAGAAAACTGCAAAATTTTCTCAAGAACTTTGATATTAATTACTGTACGATAGAAAATGTGGTAATAGAGAAAAGAGTAGTTTCTTTTGAAAAAAAAATTATCTGTTTTCTAAAGAAACTTTGTAATGACAAAGGAAATGTTTTCCAGATTTTCTTATACATAAACATTTGCGTTATTTGAGTTTCCATTATATAGATCAAAATAAATTCAACAGTCCTTATCTGCTCAAAGCCTCGCCTCCTCTCCTCACTTCATTTTATGATTCTGTAATTATGTAATTGTATGGAAGGAATGTATGTCGGTGCAGCTATTGGTGTCATGAGTCATCAAACTTAAGTTTTATCCAATGGAAAGTCGTGACAGTACTGGACACCCTTTTGTGAACACGTTTCAAATTCCTTAGTTCATTCCTTGGTTTAATTTACTTCAGCTCGTTTCTATTCTTCCGCTTTGTGAATATAATTCAACAAAACTATTCACAGCCTGATTCTGTTCAAAAGATGAACTCGCTATAGTTCTATAGCGCTATAGAAAAGAGTATTACATATTGAACTTTCAGCCAGACCCAGAAATGCAGGAGACAGTGTGAGATGACACAGAGCTGATTTATTACTCAACAGGGAAGCACTCGAGCAGGAGGTAAACACGGTAACTACTGGTGACGGAGAGAGGCTTTATCCACCCGAGCCTAGTGGCTCATCGGACCGGTGCTTATCCCCGGTTTTCATAAGAAGCTACCAGGCGTTCAACTCCTCGTGGATGGGACGCTAGTCCATCGCAGGTTACCGTCCCAGTATATTTTACTGGTACCCATTTACGCTGCTGGGTGAACAGAGGCACACTTGTAGTTGAGACCTTGCCCAGGGGTCTTAGCACAGTGGTGGTCTAACTGGGATTCGAACTCACAACCTCCCGATCATGAGCGCAGCACCCTAATCACTACACCACCGGCCCTACAAACTCAGACTGGTGACAAAGAGAAACACAATAAACATTAAGGGAACTAAGGCGTGGGTAACTGGTCGAGCGTTGAGCTGGAACCAGGAGCCAGAGAGAACACAGGGAAGCAAAAACGTGATGCGAGACAATCTTCTAGCACCGAAGTGAACGCGCTGCTTGTCTTTATAAAGTAGTAGATTAGGGAGTGGGATCAAGTGTGGGCGCTGCAGTCAGCCCTCGTAGGTCAGCCATGCCCTCCACCGGCGCCTGCAACACTGGGGAGAAACTAAGTCCCCCCCCAAACATAGACCATAACAAAGAGCTTCAGTTATAATCAAGAAAAGCTCGAACCAAAGAGAGATGAATCGTGAAATATGTAACATCAAAGGAATTTCGAGCCCTCTGGCCTCCTGCTACATTAATGTCAAACCATACCAGATTGTTAGCGACAGTTAGCGGATGATGATCGATTATTGACTTTCAATGTGGGTGTAATAGCTTTTAGTGTGGTAGTCCCAATTTTGAGTTATGAATTATTTCAGGCAAAGTTGTAGAAATGATACTGAGATTATTTTTAGATCGTAGCAGCATGATGAAATAAAGCAGGCATTTTAGATTTAAGTTCCTGATGTGTTCCCTCCTTCTCATAATTACACTCCCAACTGTGCAAACAGACCTGCTGTTAACAGGATCTCCATAAAGACTCTTTCCAACATTAATAACTGACAGTGATGATAACGATGATGATGATGATGATGATGATGATGATGTTTTGCAGTTTAAAAAACTTCTGGTGCATTTTAAGTGCATTTTATTTCACTCTGAAACCTGAATGCTCTGTGCACTCATGTAAGAAGATGGGATTATTTGGATTTAGAGAGATGGAGCTGTAATTATAGTTTAAAGTTTAAAATGAGCTTTAATCACACTTGATGAGTATTAAGAAAGAACAGCAAGGCCAAATCTGCAGGGATTAATATACTGCAGTATGTACAGTGAGGATGCGTCCACCCTCTGTTTCTTTGATCGAATCCGAATTTATTTTTTATACTTAGTTTCCCCAACAATTTCTGGGTTCTGCATTTCACTTTAATGTACTATATTTTAAATTAAATACGAAGTTAATTGTCTATTTTCCGACATGTTATGTTCTGTTTTGAGTCCACCGTAACCACTTTTTTAAAATTAGAGTAACTTTTTGCACTTAAATAAAATTTATAATGTACTATATTAAGTTAACTTCACATAAAAATGCAGGTTGGGTCTATTTTTTTATTTTATTTTTTTTAAGTATATGGGATTTTTTTTTTTTTAAGCTGATTTTTGTTAATAGAAAAAATTAGTGTCATGATTTTTCTCATCTCATCTTGCGCTTCTTCCGGGGTCAGGTCACGGGGGCAGCAACCTAAGCAAAGAGGTCCAGACATCCCTCTCCCCAGCCACTTCCTCCAGCTCTTACAGGGGAAACTTGAGGCGTTCCCAGACAAGCCAAGAGACATAGCCCCTCCAGCTTGTTCTAGGGCGACCCCGGGGTCTCTTCCTGGTTGGACATGCCTGAAACACCACACCAGGGAGCCGTTTTGACCAGATGCCCGAGCCACCTCAACTGGCCTCTGTCCATGCGGAGGAGCGGCAGATCTACTCCGAGCTTTCCCTGGATGGTAGAGCTTCTCACCTTAATCCTAAGGGAGAGCCCTGCCACCCAGCTAAGGAAGCCCATTTCGGCCACTTATATCCGCGAACTTGTTCGTTCGTTCACTACCCAAAGCTCGTGACCATAGTTGAGGGTTGGAACGTAAATCTACCAGTAAATTGAGAGCTTTGCCTTGCGGCTCAGCTTCTTCTTCACCACGACAGATCAGTACAGGCTCTGTTTAACATCAGATCCTGCAGCAATCTGTCTGTTGATCTCCCGGTCCATCCTTACCTCACTTGTGAACAAGATCCCAAGATACATAAACTCCTCCACTTGGTGCAGGACCTCATTTCTGACTCGGAGGGTGCATTCCGCCCTTGTCTGACTGAGAATCATGGCCTCGGACTTGGAGGTGCTGATTTTCATCCCGGCTGCTTCGTACTCGACTGCCAATCGCTCCAATGAGAGCTGGAGTTACCGGATAGATGAAGCCAAAACGACAACGTCATCTGCAAAAAGCAGAGACGAGATCCGATGGCCACCAAACCAGAACCCTCAACACCTCAGCTGCGCCTAGAAATTCTGTCCATAAAAATTATGAACAAAATTGGTGACGAAGGACACCCTTGGCAGACTCCAACCCTCACCCGAAACTAATTTGAGCTGTTGTTACCAATACGGTCAAACTCTAGCTCCGGTGATACATCAATCTGCTGTACCAACGGATCCTTTACGCCATACTCTCGGAGCACGCCCCACAAGATAGTTCGAGGGACTCGGTCGAAAGCCTTCTGCAAAACACATGTGGACAGATTGGGCAAACTCCTATGCCCCCTCCAAGATCATGGGGAGCGTTGGTCAAGAGTGCTACAGCCAGGACGAAAACTGCATTGTTCCTCCTGAATCTGGGATTCGACTATCCGTCGGATCCTCCTCTCCAGTGCCCCTGTATAGACTTTCCGGGTAGGCTGAGGAGTGTGATTCCCCAATAATTGGAACACACCCTCCGGTCCCCCTTTTGAAAAAGGGGGACTACCACCCTGGTTTGCCAATCCAGAGGTACAGCCCTCGATGACCATGCGATGTTGCAGAGATGTGTCAACCAAGACAGTCCTACAACATCCACTGCACTGAGATATTCAGGGAAAATGTCATGATTTTTAAATAAATGTACATGTTCAAGTTAAAGATGAAAAAACATGTACATGTTAAAGATGAAATAAATGTACATGTTCAAGTTCATGTCCAGAATAAACAATTTTATTAATAAAGCTGTAACAACTTCATATGAAAGTGCATACTGAGATTTATTGATTTATTGCAGTTGAACTAATTTATTATTATTATTATTATTATTATTTTTACAGTCAGCCCTCTACTTACGAAATTAATCCGTTCCAGAGCCTTTTTCGTAGCCTGGAGTTTTCGTAAGTAGAGGTGCATTTTACATGTAATACGCGTGATTCATTCCAAGGCTCACAAGACTACCCCATAAACCCTTTAAAAATGATAAAAGTACACCAATTTTGTATGAAATATGTGTTAAAAGTAAAAGAAAATTGTTTATTAAACCATTTAAATATTTTCTTAACATATTTATTAATTAAACCATTATTAAACATTTTTTATTAACACACACACACACAACACTGTCTCTCTCTATCTCTGTCTCTATCTCTGTCTCTCTCTATCGCTCTCTCTCTCACACACACACACACACGCACACAAAACTCTCTCTCTCTCTGGTGTGTTTTGCCGAATGTGGGCTCCGCCTACACGCAGCGGGCAGCTGACGGAGCATTTTTAAAGCGTATCTTTAGGGTAATGTATTTAAAGCAGAATTACAGTACCTGTTTGAAAGATCAGAGGTCCTGATTCAATATGAACTTGCTTTCTTGCGAGGTCAGAGGTCTTGTCCCATGGAGCACTCTGTTTTCCTACCTCCTTCTGCTTCAATATCGTTCCGAAATAATCGCCTCCGTCACTGTATTTCCGCTTTAAGATCTCCTTCTGCTTCAATATCGTCCCGATTGTAGAGGGGTTTCGGCCATACTCCTGTGCGATTTCACTCAACCGCATCCCACTTTCATTTTTTTTTTTTATCTCATGCTTCACTTCGATTGATAACGGAGCCCACTTCTTCTGTTCTGTATCACCAGGAATCACTTTCTTGGGGTCCATAATGGATAACGAAATATAACACTGCAATGATCAATCTCAAAACAAGCCAACAGTCCTGTTCAACTCTCCTTTACGCATATGATAAGTGGGAAGTATGAGTACAGGAAGCATTGGTACAGTTTAGCTCCCTCCTGGCCAATGGGAGGCCAGCGGGGTGGGATGTTGGGAGACAGCCAATGAAGAGAGCAAGCATTGTTTGAATTTTTGAATGGGGGGGGGTTTACAATAGTTCAGAGTGTACCTCACCTTTGCCAAGATTTGGCTGAGATAAGCCTCTCTGCGACGCCATTCGGATTTATCACTTTGATGAATGAATGAAAAGTTTCATAATTTTTAATGAAACATTTCTTTATGCAATTGGAGTTTCAAATAAACAGTATTTGAGATTTTTTAAAAGAACATATTATAAGGCAGTCAACTCTGTATTTTGGTTGAGTTGTATGAGTTCTTTGTATCAAATATTACAATAAAAAATCACTGAAATAATGTTGAGATTGGTTTCACTGTGAGAAAAGCTTTTTATACAAGTCTTGTTTTTGTTTCAGTGAAGTTTTATCCTCGGTAAAGTCTCCTTTAATCCTGTGAGTAGTGAAGAGTGTGGGTTTAGCGCTAGCGCTTATCCATTCCTCTCTGCCTCCGGGGCTTCTGCTTCAGTTTCTAAATCACTTTAATTTTCTCCACTTTACAAACAAGTGCTGTCAAGAAGCAGAGAAGTGAAAAGCAGTGACTCATCCCAAAGGATGAAGGCTTACAGCGCAGATTGTTTTCTTCTATTTGTACTGCTGGTGTTCTGTGAGCAAGAACTGTTTACTCTCTCATGAGGCGTCAATCACACTTCATGTGTTCGGTAATGTGTGTAACGAGGAGAAGGACAAACCAGTTTAAAAGGTAAACCTTAAGCATCCTCTTTTCTCCCAGTTGTCTTTTGCTTTTCAATGGAGACATATTGATTGGATGCTAATCATTATGTATTATGATGTAATAACAGATAACAATAAACTACAACAAATGTCATCATTAATAACAGTTGACAATAACATGCCAACCACCACCAAAAATCCTCTATCATCTAACATCCAACATCAAACCATCTGACAATAATACACCGAGAGCAAACAACAATAACCCCCAAACCCAACAAGAACACCAAGAACAGTTAATAATACCTAGCCCAACAACCAAAACCAGCAACTCTCCTCAGTTAGTTCCAACTAACACCATATTCTAACTCCGGAACCACCCAACACCCAATTACAGACCTCGGGAACACCAAACAATAAATAGAATTTAATGCACGATTTAAAAAAACAATTAATGTACAACTCAGCAACCAACAACTGACTTTGATCGAACTCATCAACCAGGACCAGCAACTCAACAAAGCACCAACTTAGACCGAACAACAAGTCTCAACATACCAATCAATGGTTGCAACTATCACCAACAACAGCCCCAGCAACACCCAACAACACTGAGGCATTTCTGCATGGCGTTTGGATGTTCTTGTGTGGGTTTCCTCTGGGTACTCAATTCAAATCAGTTTTATTTGTATAACGTTTTTACAATGGATATTGTTACAAAGCAGCTACACACGCTAAGTGCGGGAAATTACACATTTAAAAGAGTTTAAACACATTCTACAGTCTCTAATGACCAAGCTCGCAGCAATTTAGCAAGGAAAAACGTCCTCAGTTGATGAGAGGAAGAAACCTAGAAAGGAACCAGGCCCAAAAGGGAAACCCATCCTCATTTGTGTGAAACCATAATGATACAAACTTGTTCTTTTTCTTTCGGCTTTTCCCTTTTTCTTCAGGGGTCGCCATAATGAATCATCTGATTTGCATTTTTGATTTGGCATAAGTTTTTACGTCGGATGCCCTTCCTGACACAGCCCTTCGCAAGGAGCAGAAACACGCTGACGGCTATGCAGCTACTCTTTACGAAAGTCAGCAATGGTTCTTTTACATCAACCTCTCACCATAGACAGTGAGAGACATGGCCAGCCTTTGATAACCCAGTTAACTGCACTGAGGGGGGACAGTGACAACATGGCCGGCCTTTGATAACCCAGTTAACTGCACTGAGAGGGGAGAGTGACACCCTTGTGGAGAGTGGGACTCGAACCCCTAACCTTAGGATCACTGATCCAGCGCCCTTTACCACCAGGCCACCACTGGCCCATAATGATACAAACTATATATGAGAAACTTTATTACAGTACAAAATGTAGTCTGCTTGGTTATACCACAACTGTAAGTCCTAGATACTAGTGGGAAAAGAGTTTATATCACCAGCAGTGAAAAGTCGTCTTCACAGTCTGTGAGTGCACATCTAAGTCCATATAGATCTTCATCAGCAGGAGTGAGGGGCTTCCAAGATGAGAACTGCAGCCAGCATTAACCGGAAGGTTAATTCCTTAACTTTAGGTCTTTACAAGAGAAAGCTCTGCCCCCTGCAGTCGTCTTCATTATTTAAGGTATCACTAAGCATCCTGCATTTTTTGATCTAACAGGGCGTGCGAGATTTTAAACTACAAGAAGTTCTCTAATATAATGTGGTGTGAGACCATTAAGTGCTTTATAGGTTAAAAGGAGTATTTTATATTAGATTCGAAATTTAATTGGAAGCCAGTGCAGTGTAAATAAGTTCGGGATGATATGTTGGTGCCTTCTGGTAGTAGTAAGAACTCTTGCTGCTGCATTCTGGACCAAGTGTAGCTTTTTATGCACCTATTAGAAAGAACATTCAGAACAGTGATGCATTACAATAATCAAATCTTAAAGTAACAAAAGCATGAACAAGTTTTTCCGCATCATGCAGTGACATCATATTTCTTATTTTAGCAATATTCCTGAGATGGCAAAAGGCTCCACGAGTAATATTATCTACATGGGCTTCAAATTAAAGACCAGCATCAATAATCACTCCAAAGTCCTTTACTGCTACACATGATGAGACTGAAACGCCATCTAAACTTATTACATAGTCAGAAACCTTATTTCTAGCTGCCTGAGATCCAAGTACAACTACGTTTGTCTTATCAGCGTTTAATAGGAGGAAGTTAGTGATCATCCAGTGTCTAATATCCTTTACACATTTGTCAATTTTATGAACCTGATATCTCTCATCTGCCTTTGCTTAAATATACAACTGTGTCATCAACATAACAATGAAAGCTAATACCATGATCATGAATGATATTACCCAAAGGCAGCATGTATAGAGAGAAAAGCAATAGGCCAAGGACAGAACCTTGTAGAACAGCAAACTTAACATTAGAAAATACGGAGAAATCACCATGAACATCGACAAACTGATAACAAAAACAATCAGTTAATTGAGTTTTAAGCCAGAAGAGGGCCGTTCTCTTAACTCCAACAAAATTTTCTAATCTCAAGGAGAATTGTAAGATCAGTAGTGACAAAGGCTGCACGAAGGTAAAGTAACACAAGCAGGGAGACACTGCCAGGGCCAGAGGCCACCAGTAGTCCTGGTTAATTTCAGCATCAATTATTAAATAGGTATTTTTAATTATTTTTGTTATTCTCTATTAGATTTTAGAAATATTGTGCTCTAGCAGCACTAAGAGCTTTTCAGTAATTAAGGAGATTCTCCTTCCATTCTAATTGGAAAACCAGTAATTTAGTTTGAAGTCATTTTCATTATAATTTGCGGGTTTTCTGTTTTAGTGTGCATATTTCATTATTATACCAGGGGGCTATTTTTTTCTCTCTGATTGGTGTTCTTCTAAGAGGAGCTACATTATCTAGTGTCTGCCATAAATTTGATTCAAAGCACTCAATGGCTTAGTGGTGCCAGTGGCGTGGTGGATAGGGTGCTGGGCTCATGATCAGGAGGCTGTGTATTCGAATCCCAGTTAGACCCCCACTGTGTTAAGACCCCTGGGCAAGGTCTTAACCACATGTGTGCTCCTATTCACCCAGTTGTATAAATGGGTACCAGTAAAAAATACTGGGAAGGTAACCTGCGATGGACGACTGTCCCATCCAGGAGGAGTTGAACTCCTGGTAGTTTCACGTTACGGAAACCGGGAGTAAGTACCGGCCTGATGAGCCACTAGGCTTGAGTGTAAAAAGCCCAAGTCAGTGGCTTGATGGAGTTCTGTGGGGTTTGATGGGGATCCAATCATATTTGATAATACTTGAAGATTATTAATGAAACTCTGTGCAGTAATTGATGTAAAAGTACGCTGAATGCGATAGCGTGGAGAGCTGTATATATTAATACAAAGAATCGATGTAAGCGAGAGAAGATTGAAATGGATATCTGAAATAGTTTCTGACTGTGGAGCTGTGACTATATTTTCGATGTTTAATCTAAAGGTTGGTATTAAATCTAGTGTGTAGCCAGATTTATTTCTGGGTCATATTAAATTCTGATTTATCCCGACTGAATCTAGAATTGATATGAATGCTGTTCTTAAAGGGTCCTCTGGGATATCAAAATGAATTTTAAAGTCACCAATAAGAAAAGCTTCGTCTAAAGAAACAAGCAGGTTTGAAATGAAGTCTGTAAATTCACATAGGGATTCAGAGTACAGCCCTGGGGGTTCGGAAATAATAATTAAAGGAATCAGCTGGCTGGGCATATTTTTTCCAGGAACACATGTAATGTTAGTACTGTATGGCTGATAATGTCAAGTGGATGCCTCCTCCTCCTCTGCCGGGTTGTTTACGTTGGTGTATATAACTGTATCTGGGAGGACTCGCTTTGTTTAATGCTGTATACTAATTGGGTTTAATCCATGTTTCTATTAATCACATGACACTAAACTTCTGGTCAGTAATGATTTTATTAACAGTAAGTGCTTTCCATATAAACGATCTAGCATTTAACAACCCAGTCTTTAGATCAAAGGTGCAGGCTGGAGATTTAGTTTGACCTCAAGTTATGCTAATAATATTATTAAAACAAACTCTTTGAGAGTTTTTCTATTTTTGTTTTAGTTTGAGGAACAGACACAGTTTCTGTAGCATTAAACTTGATCTTGAGTGACGACTGCACAGCTGGCAGACGCTCGGATTAACCTATTTGTCTGCTCTCTGGCCTTGGCTCTGGAAAGTCACTGACTGACTAGTCCCCTTATTAAACTATGTGCTATACTGCAAAAAATGAGAGCAGTATCTTCCAAGGTGGGCTGGATACCATCCCACCCTATCAGGCCAGATTTACTCTCAAAAGTCCTCCAATTATTTATAAAGCCTACTTCGTTTTCAGAACACCTCTTGGACAGCACTTCAGCAACCATAGCCTGCTCTAAGCTTCATCACCACGCCGTATTGGGATTCTTTTCAAGTGAAAATAAACAAGAAAAAGAAAAACGGTGAAATTAAAATTCATTTTCTGAAATTGGAAGAGAAAAGCTAGTTTAAACCTCCAACAAGCAGTTGCCAGTACTTGATTCAAAAACAGGACTTGAGTTTCCTTCCTCAGTTCAAAGACATGCTGTTCCAAATTGCCTCTCGATGTGAGTGTGAATGGTGGTGTGTTTGCGACCTGCGATGGTCTGGCAAGTTGTTCAGGGTGTAACCCACCTTCACTTAGTGTGAGCTGAGATTTGCTTCATCTCTACCAATACAAGTGAAAAATCATTTCTCAAAGTCAGATTCATGTCGCTAGCTTTCTGTATAGGTGCTAATGAAGTGAAATCACGTATCTCCTAGGTTGTGTTGTCTGCCTGATGTAAGTTAACAATTTAACTGCAAAAAATAAAAAACAGTGGTATCTTTTGCATAAGCACATGATACTTCCTCCAAAAAACAGAAGCTAGTCACTGCATCAGTTAGAATTAAATAACACGTTACCCTGTAGTAATGACCAAAGTGATTGGAGATGGAATGGGGCAGCATGGTGGTGTAGTGGATAGCATGTCCGCCTCACAGCAAGAAAGCCCTGGGTTCGATTCCCATCTCGAGCATTTCTGTGTGGAGTTTGCATGTTCTCATAGTGCTTGCGTGGGTTTCCTCTGGGTACTCCAATTTCCTCCCACAGTCCAAAAACATGCATAGTAGCTTAAATGGCTGTTTCAAATCATCCTTAGGTGTGAGTGTGATTGGTTAGGTAAGTGTTGGCCTGGTGATGGCCTGGCGAGCTATCCAGTGTGTACCTCACCCTCACCCAGAGTCACTTAACATGGGCACCAGCCTCTCCACGACCCTAATTAGGATTAAGTTGTTCAGAAAATGAATAAGATGGAATGGATTGAACATTAATGATAATAATATTAATAATAATGCTGATGATGGTGGAAACCTGACACAGTATAAGCTTGTTCTAGTATCTCTGGAGCAGAAATGCTTTTCAAAATAAAATAATCACATTAGTTATAAATGATGTAAGCAGGCATTAGAGATGAGGAAGGTTTCTGGAAGATCCCTGTGGAGATCCAGGCAGAAGTAATCAAACCCAGAACATCTGCTTGCAGCTTTGGATTCAATTATTTCCTCCAGCAGCTGTGAGATCATTCTTAACACCATCACACTTGCTTTCATGTCTATCTCAGATTTTGAAGGTTAATTATCAAGAACTGTAACAACACTTTCTGTTTCTCTCTTCATTTAAAGATAGTGTTCATTTCATTTTCCTTCTCCTTGGTTCATGTGGTGCACTAATGTTTATTTATAGCACTGTTTTCTGTCAGGATTAGACACAGTGGTGTTCTGCGTCTATAATAATGAGTTAGAGGGGAAAGTAGCTTCCTGTGCTTGTAATTAGCTGCTTTCAAAGCACAAGATCTGTTTAATTATCATAAATTCACAAATTTATATTTGCTCAGCATAGAAGCAAGATGTGGAGTCTGTGACAAAACATTTTCTCATCTTATTAAATCTAATAGAATTTTAAATATCTACGTTTTTCAACCCAAATGCTATTTGCAGATCGCAGCTGTAGAATTCCTGACGGACAGTGATGTACTGTGTACAGTATATGACTGTTATTCAGTTAGTCAGAGGTGGATATCACTGAATCCTCCCTGATACAGTATGTTAACACACTAATTGACAATATCCACCTCACCCGAGGTGAATGACTGTTTTTCTATATACCATATCAAACCATGGAAGAAAAGAAAAACATTAATTAATTTAAGCGTTCATCTGAGTTTGTGGGGCCGGTGGCGTAGTGGTTAGGGTGCTGCGCTCATGACCAGGAGGTTGTGTGTTCAAATCCCGTTGAGACCCTCACTGTGCTAAGACCACTGGGCAAGGTCTCAACCAAAAGTGTGCCTCTGTTCACCTCGCAGTACAAATGGGTACCAGTAAAAATATACTGGGAAGGTAACCTGCGATGGACTAGCGTCCCATCCAGGAGAAGTTGAACTCCTAGTCGCTTCACACTATGGAAACCAGGGATAAGCCTGATGAGTCACTATGGCTCAGGTGTAAAAATCCCAAAGGACTTTACCTTTACCAGAGTTTAGGGGGTGGGTAATGTCTATTATTTTAAAATAGAGAACCAATCAGATTGTACCCTTTCCCTATAGTATATACTACAGAGATTTAGGAACATATGTATATTATTATCTCAGTGTATCTCATTTGTTTCAGCCACAGCTCTCACTTTATCCATCTTTTCTTTTCCCAGATCATGAAGGAGGTGTGTCGGGCTCTTGGCACAGCAGCGGTGGATGATAGTAAGCTGCTGTTGCTTAGCGCCGTGGGCAGCATCTTCTGCGGTGGCCTAGATGCTTCCTACCTAATCGGCCGCCTCTCCACCGACCGCAGGAAAGAGAGCAGCAGAATCGCTGAATCTGTGAGGTAATGAAGTTGAACGGAAATCCCTGAAAGCATTACAGGGCAAAGATCATTACAAGGGTGAATAAGAATCACGATGAGCCCACGCTGTCCACAGGATCCTAAAATGATAGCGTTGTTGTACTTCTCCTGAAGACATGCGGAAATTTACTGTACACATAACTCTGAAAAACATGCTGCAGTCCAAGCCATGATGAGAGCAGTGGCGCTGATATTGAACTTCACTTGGGATTTGGGAAATCAGGAATGTGGCCAACATTCAACTTGTCCAGTTAACATCAATTGAATTAATTTAAATTGAATAAAAATAGGGGCAGGTGGTGTAGTGGTTAGGGGGCTGGGCTCATGATTGAGAGGTCATGGGTTCAAATCTCCGTTAGACCCCCACTGTGCTAAGACCCCTGGGCAAGGTCTTAACCACAAATGTGTCTCTCTCCTTCCAGCAGTATACAAATGAGTACCAGTAAAAATACTCGGAAGATACAAGGAAGATGTATACATACACACACACACACGCATATATATATATATATATATATATATATATATATATATATGAGACATAAAAGTGTGTGTGTGTGTGTGTGTGTGTATAGAGCGTGAAATCTCAACTAGACGCTCAATTATTCTTATTTCTAATGAACGTTCATTCATCATGGGAGTCTTGTAACACACCAGTGTGTATGTGTGTGTGTGTGTGTGTGTGTGTGTGTGTGTGTGTGTGTGTGTGTGTGAGCTAGAGGGAGCTGGAGGAATCCTGTTTCAGCTCTGGAGCTCACGTTGATGGTTCTGCGGGGATTCTGTGGTTTTAGGAGCTGAACACAATCCTCATTACACTTAGAATAATTAGAATAATTACAGTTATTAACATTGTGTGCTCGTTTGGCGTGTTCTTTCTTTTTAATTTGTAACCTCTGGTTTCCAAATTGCACACTTTAATTCATGAGTTAATTATGAACTGAATTATGTGGCACCTTTGGAAATAGGAATTGCCCTGCAGTGTGAAAAATTGGCTAATAGTTCCACTTAAATCCAGAGTTCAAAAGTGTAAGTGACATTTCCTGTGGAAGCCCAATACATCCTCATTACTGCACGTAGAGCTGGAACTCAGGTTAATTCGAAAAAGAAAAAAAAAAAGCCGTCACGTTATAGCCTTAAACGTTTGTTGGTATAATGTCAAACCTTTCACATTATTACAGTACTAATTTTATGTTGAATTTTCACGTTCTTACAATAAATATTTATCACATTATGTCATAAAAAAAATTTAGATTGTAACATGTTTTAATGTCCTTTTAACAGGAGTAATGAACGCCACATAACCCATCATGAACGCTTCACGCTAAGAGCCATGTGTTAGCATTGATAGAGTGTTACGTAAGGTGTTATAAGGAATAATGTGGGTTACATAGCACATTGCAAAAGAATCGTATAGTAGCGTGCATGATAAATGCTAATAACCAGGCATTGCCAATAATATAGACTTACCTAAGTTGTAGTAAGGAGTAATTAAAATAGCACATTATAAATGCTAAGAAACATGTGTTATCATTAATAAAGGCTTGATCAGAAAGTGTTTTTATGGTATAATATTCTTACATTTCTCTACTCGTTGTTGGTTTTAATGAATCGAGGCTAACACTGAGAGCTTAAGATTTGCTGTGTGTCTCTGTAGGGATTTTGTGAAAGCCTTCATCCACTTTAAGAAGCCTATCGTGGTGGCCATTAACGGTCCTGCTCTGGGTTTGGGCGCTTCCATCCTTCCTCTGTGTGACATCGTGTGGGCCAGTGAGCGGGCCTGGTTCCAAACACCATGTGCTGCACTGCGCCTTACACCCTCCGGCTGCTCCTCTTACACTTTCCCTCAGATTCTGGGAGTGGCTCTGGTGGGTAAATAATTTCATTCATTTGTAGAATTAAAGCAGATACAGTACGGTATGATGAAATCACATTCACAATGATTATTCATAAGAACTCCTAAACTAAAATATAATTAAACATACTGTACTACATTTACAGGCGCTCCCTGACTTACGTTCATCCGTTTTACGTTTTTTCCATTTTATGTTGTTTTGTTTTGTTTTTCCCCAAAAAAAAGTCAAATTTTGAGTTTAGCTGTACCTACGTAGTACGCTGACGTAATGACGCAATGACATAATGATGACGTAATGACACTGCGTTCATTGTTTACAAACGACAGACTGAACATGCCCCTCCTTCTTCCCAGTTCAGTTTTATATATATATATATATATATATATATATATATATATATATATATATATATATATATATACACTAGTCCTTCTCAAAAAATTAGTATATTGTGATAAAGTTCATTATTTTGTGTAATGTACTGATAAAAATTAAACTTTCATATATTTTAGATTAATTTCACCCCAACTGAAATATTTCAGGTCTTTTATTGTTTTATACTGATGATTTTGGCATACAGCTCATGAAAACCAAAAATCCCTATCTCAAAAAATTAGCATATTTCATCTGACCAATAAAAACAAGTGTTTTTCATACAAAAAAGTCAGTTATGCACTCAATACGTGGTCGGGAATCCTTTTGCAGAAATGACTGCTTCAATGCGGGCGTGGCATGGAGGCAATCAGCCTGTGGCACTGCTGAGGTGTTGTGGAGGCCCAGCATGCTTCGATAGCGGCCTTAAGCTCATCCACAGTGTTGGGTCTGGTGTCTCTCAACTTTCTCTTCACAATATCCCACAGATTCTCTATGGGGTTGAGGTCAGGAGAATTGGCAGGCCAATTGAGCACAGTAATACCATGGTCAGTAAACCATTTAGCAGTGGTTTTGGCACTGTGAGCAGGTGCCAGGTCGTGCTGAAAGATGAAAATCTTCATCTCCATAAAGCTTTTCAGCAGATGGAAGCATGAAGTGCTCCAAAATCTCCTGATAGCTAGCTGCATTGACCCTGCCCTTGATAAAACACAGTGGACCAACACCAGCAGCTGACATGGCACCCCAGACCATCACTGACTGTGGGTACTTCACACTGGACTTCAGGCATTTTGGCATTTTCTTCTCCCCAGTCTTCCTCCAGACTCTGGCTCCTTGATTTCCGAATGACATGCAAAATTTGCTTTCATCTGAAAAAAGTACTTTGGACCACTGAGCAACAGTCCAGTGCTTCTTCTCTGTAGCCCAGGTCAGGCGCTTCTGCTGCTGTTTCTGGTACAAAAGTGGCTTGTGCATGGTGGCTCTGGATGTTTCTACTCCAGACTCAGTCCACTGCTTCCACAGGTCCCCCAAGGTCTGGAATTGGCCCTTCTCCACAATCTTCCTCGGGGTCCGATCACCTCTTCTGGTTGTGCAGCGTTTTCTGCCACACTTTTTCCTTCCCACAGACGTCCCACTGAGGTGCCTTGATACAGCACTCTGGGAACAGCCTATTCACTCAGAGATTTCTTTCTGTGTCTTACCCTCTTGCTTGAGGATGTCAATGATGGCCTTCTGGACAGCAGTCAGGTCGGCAGTCTTCCCCATGATAGTGGTTTTGAGTAATGAACCAGGCTGGGAGTTTTTAAAAGCCTCAGGAATCTTTTGCAGGTGTTTAGAGTTAATTGGTTGATTCAGATGATTAGCTTAATAGCTCGTTTAGACTACCTGAACATGATATGCTAATTTTTTTAGATAGGAATTTTGGGTTTTCATGAGCTGTATGCCAAAATCATCAGCATTAAAACAATAAAAGACCTGAAATATTTCAGCTGGTGTGCAATGAATCTAAAATATATGAAACTTTAATTTTTATCAGTACATTACAGAAAATAATGAACTTTATCACAATATGCTAATTTTTTGAGAAGGACTAGTACATGTATGTATATATATATATATATATATATATATATATATATATATATATATATATATATATATCAGTTATATAGCGTGTTACCCTAGTGTTAAGACGTCGTCTCTGTGATCTTTGTGTTTACACTGTTTTGCTGACTTTTGTTTCCCGAAGCAAATATGGTTGGTCAGAAGCTTAAGCCTACTAGCATGGGTGCAAATCTAATACACAGAGATTAATTAACTATCTGCTCGGATCAACGTAATCTACCATGCATACTCAGTTAAGCAAAGAGAGTTGTAAAATGAATGAAAACCCGAATCCAGAAAAGAAAGAGAACTCTCCACTCTGCTGGTGATTCACATCAGTGCAGGCTGAGTACTAAACGAGTTCAACGGCGCCCTTGCTCACTTGAAAGACCGGAAGTCCTTATAACCCACGCTTTGTCTCAAGCACAAATAAGTACTGTACACTACTTTCGGTTTTGGGCGCCTCACATATTAATGTGACCCAGCTCAGCTTCATGTAAAGACACCATCCATCGACCATCAGAACCATTTACAAGCAGAAAGCTCACATCATAGAGAATGTTAAAGGTTATATTTGATACTGTATTTGATATTTGATGAGTGAATTTGATTAAAATTTATCTATTTGAAATTATTCTGCTTGAATTTAATTTATTTGAAATTAATGTTTATATTATTTGATATATTTTATATTATTTTAAAATGTTATGTTTATAATAATTGATTTAGGGGTGTTTTATGAGATATGAGCGTCATGCGTCACACATCACACGTCATACGTCACTGTAACAACTTATGTTCACTTTCAACTTACGTTCGGCCGTCCGGAACAAATTAAAAACGTAAGTCGTCGAGCATCTGTATTCGAAAATGTCAAAGAACAGGAACAGCATATTTTTCTTGAAGAAAGCAGAACCTGGAGTCAGGTCCCAGGCTTGATCAGTTTTGCGTGGAGTTTGGATGAAATCCATGGGCTTGCATGTTTTTTTTTCCGGGTACTCTGCTTTCCTCCCACAGTTTAAAGACATGCATATTGGGATAATTAGCTGTTTCAAATTGTGTGTGTGTGTGTGTGTGTGTGTGTGTGTGTGTGTGTGTGTGTGTGTGTGTGTTGTTCCTGCAATGGTCTGGAAAGCTGTTCAGGTTTAACTTGGCCTTTGCTAGTGTTTGCTGAGGTAGGCTCCAGCCTCCCAATAAACCAATGAATGAGGAGTCAGTAGTTTGGCAGATAATTGTATGTTTAAGAACAAGGCAGATTTTTTTCAGTCCATTAATGGTTATATTGGATGTTGTGGAACGTCCTCAGAATAAGACAATGACCTCTATTATATCAGCTATAAACAGTCTCACCCATGACTCAGTTGTTACTATAGAAACAATAAAGTAAAAGAACAGAAAAAGTCAAAGCATTTCAGTGGAGAATATTATGGACTGTTCATAAATATAATGCTTAAAGTTGCCTTCTTTCACACCTTCTTGTTTCCAGGCCAATGAGATGCTTTTCTGTGGGAGGAAGCTGACGGCACAGGAGGCGTGTAGCCGAGGTTTGGTTTCCCAGGTGTTCTGGCCAACGACTTTTAACCAAGAAGTCTTGCTGCGAGTGAAGGAGATGGCGACCTGCAGCGCTGTGGTAAATAACATCTTCAGACCTCCTACCTACTGTTTAACCCTTGTCTTCTGTTTAAGCTGAAATGCTTTGCATTTAAAATTATCTTCACAGTTCATGTCGACATCTTTATTCAGAATTTCATACATGCAGTCACATGATCACACTTTATAAAGTGGTTTGTGTAAATATCATTTATGCTCTATTATTATTATTATTATTATTATTATTATTGCTGCTGCTGCTATTTCTTACTGATTGTTTTTGTTTGTTTGCTTGTTTATTTGTTTGTTTTTATTTCTATTGGTGAAAATTATGTTGGTTTTATAATCAAAGTAATAAATAAATTAATGAAATATTCTGAACTGTAGTCTGAACATGAATGGTGTTTCGTTGTTGGACTTCTGTGCTCGTCACAGTTTGTCTATCACAAACACCATGTTCGAACATAAGGGTGTCCATAAGTGCACTTGGCACCAGGACACCCTAGGCTGCAGTCCGATGATCAACGTTGTAATCGTGTCACCTAACTTGTGGCCGCATGTTCTGGATACTCGGGTGAAGCGTGGAGCTGAGCTGTCAACCAATCACCACCTGGTGGTGAGCTGGCTCCTGCGGTGAAGCAGGCCATTCAGCTGAAAAAGGAGGCCTATTGGGTTTTATTGGCCAGTGGGACTCCCGAGGCAGTAGACAGGTACCAGCAGGACAAACGTGCTGCAGCCCAAGCTGTCGCTGATGCAGAATCTCGGGCGTGAGGGGAATTCAGTGAGGGCCTGGAGAACAATTATCAGTTAGCCTCAAAAAGGTTCTGGACCACCATCCGATGCCTCAGGAGGAGGAAGCAGTTCTCCACAAATACTGTTTACAGTGGAAGTGTGGAGCTGATCACCTCTAGTGGAGATGTCTTCGGGAGGTGGCAGGGATACTTTGAGGACCTCCTCAATCCCACCAACACATCCTACATGGAGGAGGAAGACCCTGGGAGTTTGGGTGAGGGTCCACACTGGAGCTGAGGTCATTGAGGTAGTCAAAAAGCTCCTCAGTGAGTGGGCACCAGGGGTGGATGAGATCCGTCCTGAATATCTCAGAACTTTGGACATTGTAGAACTGTCTTGGTTGACTGCAACATCGCTTGGTCTTTGGAGGCCATACCCCTGGATTGGCAAACCAGGGTGGTAGTCTCTCTCTTTAGAAGGGGGGGCGGGGGGGCGGAGGGTGTGTTCTGGTTATCATGGAATGACACTCCTCTGCCTGCCCGGGAAAGTCTATGTGCTGGAGAGGATGATCTGACGGATAGTTGAACCCCGCATTCAGGAAGAACAATGTTGTTTCTCGTCCTGGCCATGGCACTCTCGACCAACTCTATGTGCTCTACAGGATCCTGGAGGGGGCATGGGAGGTTGCCCAATCTGTCCACATGTGTTTTTAGGATTTGGTGAAGGTTTTCGAACGTGTCCCTTGGGCTATCTTGTGGGGCATGCTCTGGGAGTATGGCATTCCGGACTCGTTTCTACAGGCAATTCGGTCGCTGTATCACTGGAGCTAGAACTTGGTCCGCATTGGGAACAACAGGTCAAATTTGTTTCCGGTGAGGGTTGCAGTCTGCCAAAGCTGTCCTTTGTCACCGATTCTGTTCATAATTTTTATGGATAGAATTTCAAGGCACAGTCGAGGCATTGAGGAGTTATAGCTGAGTGGACATCGTATCTCATCTCTGCTTTTTTCGGATGACATTGTCATTTTGGCTTCATGTATCCAGGAACTCCAGCTCTCATTGAAGCAATTTGCAGTCGAGTGTGAAGTGGCCGGGATGAGAATCAGCACCTCCGATCCGAGGTCATGGTTCTCAGTCGGTAAAGGGCGCAATGCACCCTACAGGTCTGGAATGAGGTTTTGCCCAAGTGAAGGGGTTCAAGTATCTCAAAGTCTTGTTCACGAGTGAAGGAAGGATGGTGAGGGAGATCGACAGACGGATCACTGCAGCCTCTGTTGTAAAGCAGAGCCTGTACCGGTCCGTCTCGGTGAAGAGGGAGTCGAGCCTCAAGCCAAAGCTCTCAACTTACCAGTCAATCTATGTTCCAACCCTCACCTATGGTTCCAAGCTTTGAGTAGTGACTGAAAGAACAAGAATATATTATGATATATAAATTAATTATAACCCCCAGTGCAGCTAACTGGGTTATCAAAGGCCGGCCATGTCTCTCACTGTCTATGGTGTGAGGCATGTAAAAGAACCATTGCTGACTTTCGACAAGAGTAGGCTGCAAAGCCGTCAGCATGTTTCCGCCCTGCGATGGCCTGGCGAGCTGTCCAGGGTGTACTCTGCCCTCGCCCTGAGTTGGCTGGGATGGGCACCAGCCTCCCCGCGACCCTAATTAGGATGAAGCGGTTACAGAAAATGAACTGATGAACTGAAATTAATTATAACAAGAATTATAATAAGAGATAAGAAATTAATCCATTCCAGAGCTTTTTTCGTAACCTGCATTTTTCGTACGTTGAACCGCATTTTACATGTAAAACGTCCTTTACACGAAAAGCATCATGGTGGATTCAGCTTTATAATAGGCAATGGGATCCCTGTCGAAGATGGCATCAGGTGGACCTGTCGAAGATGGTGCTTGAGTGAAGGCAACATAAATGACAGCTCAGTTGTTAGCCAATGGGAGGCCAGCAGGGTGGGATGTTTGAACGTCATTGATGGGAGAGCAGCTCATGCATTGTTTGAATGGCGCGTTTGAATTTTTAAGATGGGGCTTTTGTAAGGTGAATTTGATTCGTATCCTGAGACAAAAATTTTAGGAAAATGCTTTTCGTAATCTACATTTTTCGTTTGGTGAGACTTTCGTAAGGTGAGGTACCACTGTGTGTATATGTGTGTGTATATATATATATATATATATATATATATATATATATATATATATATATACATATATATATATATATATATATATATATATATATGTGTGTGTGTGTGTGTGTGTGTGTGTGTGTGTGTGTGTGTATGCAAGCACCTGAAATGAGCTTGCCCAGGTGGCGGGGCTCTCCCTGAGAGAGAGACTGAGACATGTAACCAGGAAGAGACCCCGGGGGTCATCCTAGAACATGCTGGAGGGATTATGTCTTTCAGCTGGTCTGGGAATGTGTTGGTGTCCCCCTGGAAGAGCTGGAGGAAGTGGCTGGGAGGAGGGACGTGTGGACCTCATTGCTTAGGCTGCTGCCCCCGCGACCCGACCCCAGATTAATAATATTAAAGGGGCAGCACCATGACGTCTCACTGCAAGAAGTCCCGAGTTTGATCAAGCTCAATCATTTCTGTGTGGAATTTACATGTTCTCGCCATGCTTTGTTTGGGTTTCCTCTGGATACTCTAGTTTCCTCCCAGAGACATGCATAGTTCAAAATTGTCCCTAGGTGTGTGTGTGTGTGTGTGTGTGTGTGTGTGTGTGTGTGTGTGTGTGTGTGTGTGTGTGTGTGTGTGTGTAGACCTTGCGATGGCCTGGCGAACTGTCCAGGGCGTATCTTGCCCTCGCCCAGAGATGGCTGTGATGGCTGCCAGCCTCCCTGCAACCCTCATTCCAATTCCGCAGCTTAGAAACTGAACGAATGAACACTAATTGCTCCAGTTTTCCAAAATAACCAAATGGAAGAATAAAATGCATGTACATGAAACATTACAGAGCATAGACTTTCTCTTCTTAATTTCTTTATTTGCTGTGTAATGTGTAGTTATGTACGATTACTCAACGTAAATGTTTTGGTTTTGCTATAGGCCAACAAAGGGTATGAAATATTTCCTGCATTTTTATGATATTTTATTTTATTTAAGATATTGAAAATTTTCCTCTTGTTTTCTTCATCTTCTTCCTTTTCTTCCTCAGGTCTTGGAAGAGTCGAAGTGCATGGTGCGCAGCATCCTGAAGTCCATGCTGGAGGAGGTGAACGAGAAGGAGTGCCAGATGTTGAAACAGCTGTGGTGCTCCACCAAGGGCCTGGAGGCTCTTTTCACTTACTTGCAGAGTAAAGGTTACAGCACCTAAACATCTTGCGGCGTTGGCATGATCGCGGCACCATTACAGCACCAGTGCACCCAACTGGAGTGGACGACGATGTCATGTACTTTGAATGAAGCCAAGAATTTGTGTTCATAATAATAATAATAATAATAAAAATAATAATAATAATAATAATAATCTCTCATCCTGGCTGTGTCAGAGGGGTTCAGAGTTTCCGAGGATGTTTCCCGACCAGCAATCAAAACACTGATAATTAATGAAATGCCTTTTAACATTGTCGTTTGTTCTTTATTTATTTTTTTATTATTATTATTATTTTTTAAAAGGCCATTTTGCCTACGAGTGCAAACAAATAATTGAATATTGGTGTGTAAATGTACAGTGTAGATAATCGTGTCTGTTTAAGTTAATTTATTGTCACTCTCATGTCTCATGGGGTGAAAGTTCAAACCAAAGGGAAGTGAAACTAATTATTATAAGATTTATTCTTATCTTTAACCTTCAACACGTTCCTGGCATTACATCGTCATCGTGATGGGTACCATGGCGACTGTATAGCAGTGATGGGTTTGAGATGAAGCATAGATGGAATGCCATCCTTCCGTTTTCTTTCTTTCTTTTTATTGTTGATGTAAACTTTGTGAGAAATCCATCGTCCCCTTTATTAGACATAGATTATTTCAATGTCTCTGTCGTCAGCCTAAATATGATGATCGACTCACTTCCTGTTTGATTCGAGCGATTAATGTATTTTCAGAACAATGGGTGCTTCAAGCTAAAGTGAATTAATTAAATAAACAGAACAGATTTATTCTGCGTCGTCTGTACGTGATTTATAAGTCTATGCAAATCCAATAACAGGACATTTTAAAAATGGTTTTATTTATTTTTTTATTTTGCCCCTTTTATATTTATCCCGGCTGCTCTTGTCACAGGAAACACACACCGAAGTAGATTGCGGTTTAAAATGAAGTGACGTTATCGTTATATCGTTGTGATTGTAATTATCTTTATAACTGATAATGAGATCATTTATTTCTACATTTATGGCATTTGGCAGACGGCCTGATCCAGAGCGGCTTACGTTTATTATTTTTGCATGGGTTCAGGGCCTTGCTCAAGGGCTCAACAGTGGCAGCTGAGAGGAGGTGATAGCCGTAGAGGCGCAATAGAAATGCGACCGACACGCATGGCAATTCACGGCTGTCGCTTTTTCATTCTCAAATTTGTCTCGCGGCAGTTGAGGCACTGATGTGGTGTACTCGGAAACTTTTCTCAAACAGTACCCGCACATGCAGCGAGAAGGTCGCAAAGTTGTCATTTTTATCGCAAATTATTCATTTACCAGTCGCAAAGAAAAGTTGGACTCTTCCACCTGGAAAGTTTCAGACTTGCTGGAACAATATTTCATATATTTTGTCGCCATTCATATTTTGTATGATATCATATTTCTCACCGCATACATATTTAAGCTGCAGAATATTTGCGTTTGCTCACATGCGGAGTTGCAAAACATCCTAATGTGAATTTCAAATTTTGTAAAAATAAATTTACAAAAAAAAAAATGAATTCGCATCAGTAGATTTTCTATCACACCTCTAGTTGTTCTGAGGCTTGAACCCCAACCATTCGAATGACACTGTGTTCTCCATCTTATTGATATTCTCTGCCATTTCCTTTTTTTTTTTTCTTTTTTTTTCTGCTTCCCATCTCCTTTGTGTCCCGCATCTCCTGCAAATTCTCTTTGTTCGCCATGTTCTTCACATTATGTATCTCCTCTGTGTTCTCCACCTTCTCCATATTCTCCCATTTCTCCATGTTCCTCATATGCTCTGTCTCATCTCTGTGTTCTCCATCTTTTCTGTCCTCTCCTTTTTTCTGTTCTCCATCTTGTCAATGTTCTCCATGCTCCCCTTAGCTCTGTCTTGTCTCTGCTCTTCATGTTCTCCATCTCATCGGGGTTTTCTGTGTTCTCTCTCTTCTCTATGTTCTGTGCAGTCCTTATTATATTTTCCATCTCCACCATGTTCTCTCTGCTCTGCATTTCCTCAGCATTCTCTATTTTGTTTTTGGTGTCCATGTTGTCCATATGCTCTCTCTTGACACTGATTGTCATCTTCTTCTGTGTTCTCCATGTTCCCCGTCTCCTCCATGTTCCCTGTGCTCGCCATGTTCCTTGTCTTCCTAATCTTCTCCATGTTCTCCTTCTCACCAATGTTTTCTGTGTCCTCCCCTGTTTTGTTCTCCATCTTCTCCATTTTTCTCGGTGCTGTCCATGTTCTCCATGCTCAGATGATTTTTTTATCTACATGCACATTTTTCTAGTCATTGTATTTCAGTCGTACGCACTCCTTACCCATCGTTTCAACCAAACCAATCTTTACCAAACTCACTTCCCCACCGCTAACTGTGACTATGCTTCAGGATTCATACCTGAAAGAATAAAACGCTTGATAGTTTAAGTATCGACTCAATCACAGATTCCTGCATGCGCCTGTCCATCATGTGAACTCTCACAATATGTGTCGCAGAAGAGACGCGTCCTCTCATCCTCAGCTCTTTTTTTATTCACTGAAATCTGCCACATCATTAAATGCACCGGTGCTCATAATTATAGCTTGAGCTTGTTCCTCTTCTGCCTTCTAATGATGTGTGTGCCCATCAGGAAATGACGCGGAAGCCCTTTTTGATTTAGTGAATAGGATTAGATTAGATTGGACGGGATTGGATTGTGAAGTATCGCTCAGCTGCAATGAAGGACACGTGTAACCATTCGGAGGGTTGAAATGAGAAATATATTTTAAACTATTTCAACAAAATCTCACACTTTCTTGTGTATTTTTGTAAAGATTTACAGAATATTGAGTAATATTATACAATATAAACACACGTATGTTTTTCGGTTTTCAGGTGAACTGCACTTTTCGTCGACTTGATTGTCATGTTTCGTGATATAAAACAGATATAATGTTGTAGTTATACACTGCGCGCCGGGGGGAAAAAAAAGTCGCACACACACACTGATATTTTCTGAGACAGCCGTTATCCTGGCTAACGGCACATAATCGTCATGCCAGTGTTTCAACAAACTTAAGCAACATAGCATTTGTTTCCATCCCGTGTCGGGTTCATTTCTCGCCGACATTTTGAACTGATGAGGAAAACACTGAATCACCCCATGAAGTGTTCTAAAGCACAACCCGAATACTTCCAACAGGGTTACGGTGAGGATTCTGCGGAGCCAATACATATGTGAAAACGATTCCTCATGCTCCCTGAATCTTTCTTTCATTATTTGAGACCGTATTTTATATCCATGCCATCAGGGAAGGAAAAGTCCATCGGTGTGATCACCTGCTCATTCAGTACATTCAGCTCATCAGCATTAATGTTGCTGAGCCTCGACCTGAACAACTGGAGCAACAACGCCATCTAAATTACATGCTGAAAATATTAGTGTGCGACTTTTTTTTTTTTTTTTTTTTGGTGGGGGGCATGGCCGTTCAGTGTATTTGCATGTGTATTTGCATAAATACAGTATATATAAAACCTGAAAGGAAATATTATTTGCAAAAAAAAAAAAAAAAAACTCTGATGTGTGAATAGGGTGTGCATAGTTTTGTACAAACACGTACTGTGAAGCCATTATGTTATTGTACATGATTTATTGTTAAATAATGTGATTGTGCACAAACATGATTGTAGATAAATGTTGCTTTTTATTAGGAATTTTAGAATTTCTCATTTTTGTTTGTTTTTGAGTAATGTTGATAAAAATCTTGCTGCACAGTTTGCTTATTTATTTTTTATTTATTGACTAATATATAAAAGGTTCTGTGGATCAGCAGTACCATTATATTTTCACACACTTCCAGGTTTTTTCTTTCTTCCTTTCTTTTTTTTTTTTTTTAAATATAAACCACAAAGGTACTTTTCTGAATGTGTATCATCCATATTCATAAGTTTTGGCACACTCAGCCACTGAAAATGCTCTGTTCTTTTACACTTGATTCAAAAAAACTCAACAGGAAACAAAATACAGTACCTTCCTTTTCTGGCTCCTGCATGAGTATACAATGGATATTGGCTAGTCAAAAGTTTGATCTGATACCTAACTCAAGTAGCGAGGAGGCTGGTGCCCATCTCAGCCAACTCTGGGCGAGTGCAGGGTACACTCTGGACATGCTCACCTGGCCATCATAGGGTCAACACACATACACGCACAACCATTTAGACACCTAGAGATGATTTGGAACAGTCATTTAATCTACATGTTTTTGTACTGTGGGAGGAGACCGGAGTACCCGGCGGAAACCCACATAAACACGGAGAGAACATGCAAACTTGAAGCATAAATGCCCCGACCCCAGGAATCGAAACCAGGACCTTTCTTCTTGAGAGGCAGACATACTAACCACTGCAGCACCCATGAGGTGTGTAATGAAGCATAATATTTTATTATGATGTAGTCTATAAAACTGGAAGTATAAACATGCAGTGAGTTACTTTCCCTTTAATCTGAATTTAAAAAAAAAACTTTTACGACGTCTGTAACTTTTATTGTGTAGTGCAGTGTATGTCTGTGTCCTTTGATATATGGATATTTCGGCGTGCCTTAGAAATTGTCATTCCAGTGTCTGTCCGTAGGATTCGTGTCTTCATCACGTCACAGGAAAAAGGATATCTAATAAACACAATTAATGCAAAATGTGGAGTTTCGGTGTGTTTATTTAAATGTGTTTATTTTCCTGATGTATAAAATACACTCCGAATCACCTTATCCATTTCAACCAAACAATCTCCTTTGTAATGTGTTCCAAATGTATTTGCACCCCATACAATACAGTAAACACACATATACCCTGCACTCCATAATTATTGGCACCCCTAGTTAAGATCTGTTCATTAGCTTATAATAAAGTCAGTGTTTTTTCTAAATAATATTGGACCACAATTGGGGGGGTGTCCAACCTCTAGTTCAAATTAATCTATTCATTGGGGGGGGAATCCACATTAAGTAAATAATTCTTTTACATCGAATCATGTGTGCCACAGTTATTTGCCCTCCTGATGCTTATCTTGTGACGCATTATAAGAGATTAGCATCAAGAGTGCAAATAATTGATTTGGCCACATTTATGTTTTATGTTTATGGTTACTATCTTGCTGAAAGACACAGTGACGACCCATCTTCACATTTCCAGGGAGAGGCGACCGGATTTTCATGTAAAATATCTTGGTATTTTAAAGCGTTCACGATTCCATGCATCCTAACAAAGGGCCTCTAGAAGAGAAACAGCCCCACAGCATCACCGATCCTCCCCCATACTTCACAGTGGGCATGAGGTGCTTTTCTGCATACAGTAGGCCCTCGATATCCGCGGGGGCTCAGTTCCGGCCCCTCCCGCGAATGAAGATAATCTGCGAGTTCTGTACCTGGAAATAAAACCCCATGTATCACGTTACATACGCGAATCAGCAGCCGGAAGTAAAATATTATGTATCTATTATCTAAATCTAAAATATGCTTCTTAAACACATTCTATAGACAGTCTTACTCAATAATTCAGTATTAATGTAGTAAAATGTAGCAATGATTAAGAAAAACTTTTTTTTTTTTATGTGATATTTATGGATAGTAAAATATAAACGGGCAGTGGTGGTCTAGTGGTATAGGGCGCTGGATCGCTGATCCAAAGGTTGGGGGTTCGAGTCCCACTCTCCACAAGGTTGTCACTGCCCCCCCCAGTGCAGCCAACTGGATTATCCAAGGCCGGCCATGTCTCCCACTGTCTATGGTGTTGTGAGGCATGTAAAAGAACCATTGCTGACTTTCATAAAGAGTAGGCTGCAAAGCCGTTGGCGTGTTTCCGCCCTGCAATGGCCTGGCGAGCTGTCCAGGGTGTACTCTGCCCTTGCCCGAAGTTGGCTGGGATGGGCGCCAGCCTCCCCGCGACCCAAATTAGGATTAAGCAGTTACAGAAAATGAACTGATAATAAAATATAAACATTATACAGCATAAATATAAAAACACCTTTAAATGCATTCTTTTTGAAACATACAGCACTGTAGTTTTCAAAAATGCCCAATAGAGGACGGTATTGCATTAGGCATGAGATGATTGAATTTAGGTATGAACTGCATCAAGTCCGAGCAGCTCAGCCACGCCCCTCAGCCGGAGCGAGTAGAAAACAGAGTTTTAGAGTGAGAAAGTTAGAAAAGGTTACAAACCAAAGAAGCGGTGATGTGATGTGAGTTAATCCTCTGGTGCAGAGGTGAGCTTGCTTTTGTTTATTGGGAGTAAATGAGAATAGTAAATTCATGTGTGAGCCACCCAGCAGCTCAGTCACGCGCCTCAGGTAAAGAGTAAACAGTTAGTTAGAGGCACAGCGTCAAAATCAAAGTCCCCCAAAACACAGACCATAACAAAAAGGACATAAAAGAACAAGAAATGTAATGAATTGGATAAACAAAACAAAATGAGAAACATGCTATACCACAGTAAATAAAATCACACATACAAACATTCTAAACATTACCTTAGGTAGTGTACTGGAATAACAATTGAAAAAGACTTTAATAGTGGAGTTTTTTACAACAGTTCAGATGATTATTCCTCTTCAGGCACTTCAGAGGAAACTGTCGTTTCTGCCGGAGAAAGTTTTATTTCTTCAGAAGAGACATCCAACGTCATTACCTTTTTCTGCTGCTTGGCAATCATTTGAGTGACATCATAGAACTTAACTGGTAATTAAAACACACTAAAAAAAGGCTCATTGCCAACTTGTGTGCGAATGAGGGGCGTTACATCATCTCAACCACTCAGCAGGAAGGAGAACAGCCATTGGCTGAATTTGAATCACATGGGAGTCACCCAGCAGTTCGCAAATACTCAAACCGTGAGTGCAAAACCACGAATAGTCAAAGGCTTACTGTACTCCTCTTTTGTGTTCCGCCAGACACTCTTCGAGCATTTGTTGCCAAAAAAGATCTATCTTGGTCTCATCTGACCGAAGCACACAGTGCCAGTTGAAGTCCCAGTACCGCTTAGTGAACTCCAGACATTTGCATTTCTAATTGTGAGTGAGAACAGGTTTTTTCTGTGCATGCCTCCCAACAGCTTGTTGGCATGTACTAGATGGCACCTGGGGGTTGTTTTGGAGACCTTGTGACCCCAAGATGCTACCATTTGTTGCAATTCTTTAACAGTGAACTTTGAAGAACTTTTTATTTCTCTTACCATCTTCCTCACTGGATGAGGTGGCAAAATAACCTTGTGCCATTGTACAGGCTTGTTTTCCCCTATTCCGGTTGTTTTAAACTCCTTAATGATTCCTCTGAGAGTACATAAGGGCAGGTGCAGGCGAGTGGCTATTTTCTTATAGCCATTGCTTGACTTGTGAAGGTCAACACACATCTGCCTTACTTGAATGGCGTTTTCCTTTGTCTTTCCCATGTTGAAGCGTGGATCAGAGAAATAGCCTCTGCCACGTCATATTTATACCCCAGGGAAACAGGAAGTGATGAATTACTAATTAAATGTTCCTAGATACTCTGAACAACTTTGTAAACAAATGAAGAAATGACAGAAATACTTCAATTATATATTTCTTAGGAATTGTTAGGGGTGCCAATATTGTGGAACAGGTGAGTTTATGAAAAATAATTACTTATTAGGCAGGGATCCCACCCCTTAAAATTCACTTGAGTTGAAAGTTACATTTTTCAGTGTGAGTAGCTTCCGCCATAAAGATTGAATTTATTTTAAGGCCCTGAACACATTTTAACCGGGCTGCCAATAATTATGGAGGGTACTGTTGATAAGATTTAGCATGCAATGTAGCGGTGAGGTAATACTTAGCCTGGAACATGAGGAATAAATAATGGTTCACTGAAGGTGAGGTGGATACTGCTGAATAGACCATCTAGTTATAGCCCCGTCGCCTGAGGCGAATAATACCTTCAGTGTATATACTACACAGAAACACAAGAAAAGCAAACTAAAATAAATTATGGTTTATTTTTGGATTTTTTATTGATTCATTGGCATCAGTATTATCCTGTATGTATGATGGATAATTTTATTATCCCGAAATCAGATGAATCAGGTTCCAGTGTAGTCACACATCCACCGCAGCCTCTGCAGTGCATCCGTGAAATCCCGCAATCTCCCCAAAGTCCTGAATATATTTACCATCACGATCTCACAGTTCAGCTTTCGGTCCTTCCCTGAGGCGCCGTCTCATCTCCTCTGCATGAGCTTTACTACGTTCTTGCTTTGCCTGATACTGAGAAAAATAATGATTATAACTGACGCAAAGTTGCAAGAAACAAAATGATCTAAAATGAATATTTACTCAATAATAAATTAGTTCAAACTGAGCAACCCTCACCGCAAGCTCCAACTGAAATGCTAATAGCCGCACACTGACGTAGTGGTGAGCACCGTTACCTCACAGTAGGGATGTCATTGACAATCGGAATATCAATATATCGCCGATATAATTATGTCGCTCGATAATTGATACCTATAAAAGGGATATCGATACTTCTAACGTTATAGCTTTCCTGTGTTCATGACAGCGTCTGTTGTAAATGCCATTTTCAATGACACCCCTAGTAAATGGTACGTCCCGTCTCTCTGGATGGTAAATGGTACGTCCCGGCTCTCTGTATGGTAAATGGTACGTCCCGCCTCTCTGTATGGTAAATGGTACGTCCCACCTCTCTGTATGGTAAATGGTACGTCCCACCTCTCTGTATGGTAAATGGTACGTTCCTGCTTCTAGTGTGCCGTCAACAGCATGAAACATTTTGAACAAGAAGAGACACTTATCACCGGATAATGCAGATATGTGCATCTTCTAACTCTATACATCTATTTTCGATTCCACGTCACTGTGACACGCACCGGAGAGCCAATCCTTTCTGTACTCCACTGTGTGGGCGGGTCCGATAGCTTCAAACTCCAATTTTATTGGATTATAACAACAGCCACAGACTGCGCGTGTTGTTTGAGTAAAGAGATAAATTTCCCTCGTTTTGATCGGCTCTTTCCATGAAGCCAAGTACAGTTGCAAAGCAAACACAAATGGACAGACATGGAAAAACTTCAACCCGCAGACCAGCTGATTGCCAAAACTTGGGACGCACTTCCTGTCACATAAACACTGCGGCGTGCGAGTCCAATAAAATTAGAGCTTCAAGGTATCGGACCCGCCCACACAGAAAGGATTAGCTCTCAGCTTCGTGCCACAGTGACGTGGCATGGAAAGTAGATGAATAAATTTTGGAGTTTGTACGTTCTCTCTGTGTTTGTGTGGGTTTCCTCCGGGTTCTCCAGTTTGCTCCCACAGTCCAAAAACATGCATAGTAGGCTGATTGACTGTTCCAAATCACCATTAAGTATGACTGTGAATGGTTGTGTGAGTGTTGTCCTGTGATGGCCTGGCGAGCTGTCTAGGGTGTACCCTGCCCCCGTACAGAGTCAGCTGAGATGTGCCCCAGCCTCCCTGTGACCCTAATTAGGATTAAGCACCTCAGAAAATGAATGAATGAAATGGCGGTTTGGGTGCAAAGGTTTTCCACCCCCCAACCCCTCATCCTTTCTAATAAAGATGTGGGGGCGCACTTTGAAATTTTGCTACAAGCCATCAAATCTCAAGATGAACGAAATTCTTGACATCCTTATTTACAAATACAGGGATCCGTCACTACTTTGCGCTTCAATTCATGCAGCTTCAGTGCATCGCAATTTTTTTTTTTTTAATATTCATCGAATTAAAAAATAAATTATGGAAGCAGGCCAATTATGCAAAAAAGAAAAAAAAAACCCTAAACCAACAAAAAACAAAAAACCCAAAACCTCCCATCAAAACTAGTCACATTTTTGTGATGTGCGCATCTGAGTGCATGCACACGCATCTGTATGTGTATGTATTTATATTTTATTTACATCTTATTCATGATTTTTGAATGTTTAATTGTTATTATAAGCATTTATAGCATTGAATATGTATTTATTGATATTATATACACATATACATGTACGTATACATCAGTCAGCGAGGAGTTGGGGGGGTGCTCCTACTTCGCGGAATTCGGTGGTCGCATGGGGATCTCGGTCCCAATTAACCTCGGAAAGTGAGGGATCCCTGTATTTTGAGAAACACTTGGGTCAGCATGTTGGAAAATTTTTTTCTGAACCATCTTTCCAAAGCGTTTTACTGTAACTTTGATAAACACATCTCACCTCTTTCCTCAGACACTCCCTCATCAATCGATCCACATCGTTACACATCCCAAAGAACCGGCGAATGTTGTGCTGAAGATAAGTTTCATAATATCACATGCATGGAAACAAACGTGCCTCATTTATGTCAAAGTACAGTTCCCTCGAGACACGATTAAAAGATTTTTTAAAGATTTATTCCAGGTGAAAGCGTCTGATTTTAATGAAAAACCCAAATAATCATGTAGGAATAGACGGCTGGATGGACGAATGTATGTTGTGATTTTGTCTGACCTCTTTATGACACTGTTTGAGCAGTGAAATCAGTTCATTGCACTCGGCAGTGTGTAAATGTGGAGACAGGTCCGAGTGCATCCTGAGATTCAGAAGTACCTGCAAACAGATGACAAAACCATAGTCATCAATGGAGAGCGCGAGGGTAGTTGATCCCGAGTGTACAATGAACACTTCCATTACAAATGATCATAAGAACCCTCAAAAAAATCTATGGACTAGTGGGGGAAAGCAAGCACGTGGGTCCCACATCCTTCGTGCTCTCTTCGTATATTAACATACAGTCATCCCTTGCTACTTCGCAACTCGAAGTTTGCAGCCTCAGTGCATCGCGGTATTTTCCATAAGTATCCAAAACCAAAAATATTCATAAAAATTTCAAAATTCGTGCTGAAACTCGCATGTACGCAAGCAGAAGGCAGGGACCCAAGGCAGGCTGCGTCCATTGTTTACAAACGACAGACTGAACGTGCCCCTCCTTCAGTCCCAGTTCAGGCAGGGACTGCCCACTCAACTCAATCTCACAAGCTGGCTTAAACACGTGACGCTGTAGCCTCTCGCATTCCCGCGGGAATTTTTGTGATTTTGTGATCTTATAGTGTTTGCAACGCCCTTGAAAACGCCTCCTAAATGTCCTGCACCATCTAAGGCATCCAATGAGCCCAAGAAAAAGCGAAATATGATGACAGTGACCCAAAACGTGAAGTTGCGAGATACTGTATACTGACGGCGGGCAATACGTATGCCCATGTAGCATGCCATTACGGCATAAATGAATCTACCGTGCATTACATCAACAAAGACTAAGATTAAGATCAAGCGGAGAAGAGCTATTGTCAGAGGTGAGTACAGTACTTAAAGTATTTATACATAAATTCTATTTAAATATTAATACATTACAGTATTTACAGATGCATATAAATGTGTAATGTTTAATATACACTTCTTGACATTGTATAGACGCGAAAACATATACGTATGGTAGAAATGAGAGGGGTGATCCTAATTCGTGGTTTTTTGATTATCGCGGACAGGTCTAGTCTATATTATCCGCGAAATTCGAGGGAAGACTGTACCGTACTGTTTAATCCTTATGGAATCCACTATATGGCCAAATGTACTACTTTAATTTGCTTGCTGTACAAAACATGATACAATTATAATACACACACGCCTCCACAATACACTGTACCCTTCTGGGAAGGCTTTCCAATAAATTTTTGAGAATTTACACCCATTCAAGTCCATAATCATGAGTTAGTACCACATCGGGACATAATGGCCATTCATTCATTTATTTTCTAAATCACGCAATCCTAATTTAAACCACAGGGAGTCCAGCACCCATTTCAACTGACTCTAAGGGCAGCGTAGACCCCAGAGAGTTCGCCAGGCCATCGCAAGGCGAACACTCACACAACCATTCACACTTAGGGGTGATTTGGAACTGCCAATCAGCCTACTGTGCATGTTTTTGGACTGTGGGAGAATATGCAAACTCCCTACAGAAACAGCTGAGCTCGGACTCAAACCCAGGCCTTCTTGCTGTGAGGCGGACGTGCTAAACGCCACCCTACATGATGACCAGTGTTTCCAAATATTTAGCCATAATATTTGGTTGCTCATATTGTCGAGAAATGCTGGGGTTTCTGTTTGGAGCATTTTACACTGTCAGCATATCATTACATTTATATCATACAGAGTGACTCGTTAAGGGCAACAGTGGCGGTTTGCTGGTACAGGGGCTTGAACACCTGACCTTCTTTTCAGTACCCCAGCAATTCAACCACTGAACCACTACCGCCCATTTAGTAGTCTGCAGAATGCCATTGTTAATTAGGAAATTCGGTCCAATCTGTCATTTCACGTCATCATTAGATGTGTGAAGATACCGGACTTTTACCTGACACAGCAGCACCCGAGGTCTGAGTAAATTAGTTTGGTATCGATCCTGACGATCTCTGCATCAATACATTGCTTCATGATTGTACTGTTTGTTTATTAAACTGGGAAGACTTAAACATGATCAACAACATGATTCAACACATTTTTATGAACCTGATTAAGTTCAGAAAATAAATGAAAAACATGCAGGTTGATCATTTAGGTCAGAACCAAGCCACACACACACACACACACACACACACACACACACACACACACACATTTTATATACTGATTACATATTCTTCTTCTTTTCCTTTCGGCTTTTCCCTACAAGGGTCACCACAGCGAATCATCTGCCTCCATCTCACCCTATCCTTTGCATCTTCTTCTCTTGCACCAACGACCTTCATGTCCTCCTTCACCACATCCATGAATCGTCTCTTTGGTCTTCCTCGAGGCCTTCTGCCTGGTAGTTCCAGCCTCAGCATCCTATTACCAATATACTCACTATCCCTCCTCTGTACATGTCCAAACCATCTCAATCTAGCCTCTCTGACTTTGTCTCCAAAACGTCTTACATGTGCTGTCCCTCTGATGTGCTCATTCCTGATCCTATCCATTCTCGTTACTCCCAAAGAGAACATCAACATTTTCATCTCTGCTACCTCCAGCTCTGCCTCCTGTCTTTTCCCCAGGGCCACTGTTTCTAAACCATACAACATCGTTGGCCTCAACACCGTCTTGTACACTTTTCCTTTCATTCTTGCCGATACCCTCCTATCACACATCACACCGGACACTTTTCTCCAACCATTCCAACCTGCCTGCACACGCTTCTTCACCTCTTTTCCACACTCTCCATTGCTCTGGATTGTTGAGCCCAAGTACTTAAAATCCTCCACCTTCCTTATCTCTGCTCCCTGTAAACTCACCGTTCCTCTTGGGTCCTTGTCATTCATGCACATGTATTCTGTCTTACTGAGGCTAATCTTCATTCCCCTCCTTTCCAGGGCATACCTCCACCTCTCTAGATTTTCCTGCACTTGTTCTCTGCTCTCACTACAGATCACAATGTCATCTGCAAACATCATAGTCCATGGGGAATCTTGTCTAACCTCGTCTGTCAGCCTGTCCATCACCATAGCAAACAAGAAGGGGCTGAGAGTTGACCCTTGATGCAGTCCCACCTCCACCTTGAACTCTTCTGTCACACCGACAGCACACCTCACCACTGTCTTACATCTCTCATACATGTCCTGCACCACTCTAACATACTTCTCAGCCACTCCATGATTGATTTGGCATAGGTTTTTACGTCGGATGCCCTTCCTGACACAACCCTTTAGCAAGGGGCAGAAACACGCTAACAGCTTTGCAGCTACTCTTTACAAAAGTTAGCAATGGTTCTTTTACATGATCCTCTCACCATTTGACAGTGAGATACATGGCCAGCCTTTGATAACCCAGTTAGCTCCACTGGGGGGACAGTGACAACCTTGTGGAGAGTGGGAGACTCGAGCCCCCAACCTGAGGATCAGCGATCCAGCCACCACTACCCAAAACAAATATTTCCATTTATAATAGTTTACACACATTACATACTTATATAATACACTCTTATTAAATGATCACATAAATTTAATTAACTACATGAAAGATATTTATATTAGACTTAAAGCTCAATGAAGGGTAAACTCGTGTGAACATTATTTGACCTTTAATTGTTCATATTTATTAATCAAAACCACTCGAGCTCGGATTAAGGTTCTGCCCACAGTATCATTTCTCTGTCAAACAAAATTAAACAACAATCATTTAAAAATACTGTATTACACATATTTACTGATAACATGTATGTAACTACATTCAACATAGCACTGCATGCATTCCTACCGAGAAGTCCATACTAAGAGTCCGTGCTTTTAGTTTCCCATTTAAAAAAAATCATGTTAAAAAAACAAACCTGTTTTTGTTTTTCGGTGGAATTTTAACGTTATTTTAATTTAAAAACTCCATGAAAGTGTTGCCATGCTTCACGGTGTCGGCTAATGGTCACTCCGGTACGCCTTTCGAGCGATAGATGGCAGCATCATTTATAAATAAATGAACAAGTAAATTTAAAAAATACACAAATTATTTTTCTTTCCACTGTGTAAAAAATCAAATAAACTTTTTATATGTACGAACTGGTAAAAAAAAAAAAAAAAAAAAAAAAAAAAAAAAAAAACAATAATAAGCACAAAATCCGTGGCGTTATTTTCTTTTTTAAACCAATAAAACCTCTCGCATTTCCAAAACTTTTATTTTAAAATTTGAAACAGGCGGTGACGTAACCGGAAGTACGTTCACTCAGAAGCAAACGGTAGCAATTTTTTTTACACTGATTCAAGATCATTTCTTGCTTTATTCTAAAACAGATGACGACACGATCGAGTAAAACTATCTGATCTCAGATCAGTGAGAAACTCACCACCTAGTTTGAATGTCTTGGCGGTTTATTTTGATTTGGTATTCACACCGAACATGTCGCTGTTATTGTTTGAAACGAGGCTGAATTCGTTTAAAGTCTTGTAGTGTCACTCATTTGACTATTTTTAAGTTAGAAGGTTAAACTTTTGTTTTAAAATGGACGAACAAGCACGAGCTCTTTTAAAGAGGATTTTAAGAAGACTTCCCATTAAGAAGATAAGAAGCACCCTGAGAGCCTGGGATTGTTTATCAGCAGATCAGCTCGAAGAGCTGGATTACACTCGACCAAAATGGCTGATTATTGAGAATTTACTCTCTATATGTGAAGTATGTACAAAAAAATACACCACAAAATACATGTCTCCTTTATTATACGAACAATAACACTGCATGGATGACGTAATGCATTACATCATCTAGAGCCTCTCGGTATACTGTACCGGTATTTATTCATGAACATTAGGCTAATTGGCTGTTCCAAATTACCCTGAGGTGTGACAGTGAGAATGGTTGTGTTTCCCTTAGATGTTGTGTTTAGTTATTCAGGGTGAACTCCGCCTTTGTCCAGTTTAAGATGAGATGGGCACCAGCCCTCCTCTGGCCCTAATACTTAGTAGGATTCAGTGGGTCAGCAAATGACCGAGTGAGTAAATTATCCACTCAGGATAATGATTGAATCAATGAAAATGTAATTAAATTTCTTCAGGTTGGTTTTCTTTTGGTCCTGTGTAGTGTACATATTAAAACAATTATCCATCTCAGGGTCAGTGGATATCACTGAATAATCAACTTGTAGGAATTAATATAGTGATTTCCACCTCATCTTCGGTGTATTAATGTGCCCTGTGTTATTCATATTGTCTTGGGTATATTTAAGATTCACTCACAAGTATGATCGGTATACATGCATTCATTCATTTTATGAACCGATTAATCCTAATTGGGGTCGCATCTCAGCCAACTCGGGGCGAGAGCAGAGTACACCCCAGACAGCTTGCCAGGCCATCGCAGGGCAGAAACACGCTGATGGCTATGCAGCCTACTCTTGACGAAAGTCAACAATGGTTCTTTTACCGCCTCACACTATAGACAGTGAAAGACATGGCCAGTCTTTGATAACCCAGTTACCTGCACTGGGGATGACAATCTGTTGAGAGTGGGGCTTGAACCCCAACCTTGGGATCAGTGATCCAGCACCCTATACCACTAGGCCACCCCTGCTGCTGTAACTCCTATTAGAAGAAGAAGAAGAAGAATTGAACAGAAGCTGTTGGTAAATGATGTATGTATGTATGCATTCAGTAATTAGCAGTCATCACCCTGTTTGTTTGTTTTCTTTCCTCTCAGGAAAACAAGCTGCGTTTAAAAGCTGTAACGAAGCTGGATATGGTCTGTGAGTGACGTTATTTCTTACTGTTGATATTGTGAGGGCGTGACACTTCAGTTTTCCTCTGTGTGACCTACACCTGTCTTTCCTTCAAAATAAATTTGTCACACAATCTCCTCTTACAGAGTTTCTTTTTATTTTCACCCTAGCATTAAAGTTTAGCTTGTGTTATTATATACGTACATGTCGTTGTATTCTTAAATAATTTCTGAAGAATTAGGATCGTGGTTTTAACACTTTATGGAAACATAACATTTTAGCACCATGCATCTTATAATTAAAAGCTCTACCTCTTACCCGGTGTATATCATGCACCTTCGACATATCATTCACCTTTCTGTATAGGTGTGAATATATGTATCGGTCTGTGAATGTGTAAATATGTGAAGATATATGGGACATATGTATGTATATGTGTCTGTATGTGTACATATAGGTATGTGTATATATGTGTATGTAGGTATATGCACATGTATAGCTTAGTGTAGTTCCTTAGTATCCTTTGTGTACAGACGCTACCCTACTTACAAACATTTGTTTTGCGAACATCTGGACATACGAACGGGGCTGTCCGAGGTCGAAAGTGAAAGTGAAATGAAATTGAAGAACAAGTAGAAATAGAAATTGAATAAAGTCTATAGACAGATATATCATAATATAAGTATGAAATATGATTAAACATTATCCTGAGGGACACTTAATATTCGATTAGGCTCCGGAAGAGGGGTGTGGCTGACACACGCGAGCGGATCGCAATGCGCACACCTGATCCTACTCTCCAATCTACCATACTATTAAAACGAGCAGCGCACTCATCCCGGTACTAGAAGATTGTCCCTCTTCACGTCCCGGTTTTTCTGTGATCGCTCTGGCTCCTGGTTTCAGCTCCATGCTCGACCAGTTCCCGCTCCGTAGTACCCCGTATCTAAAGTTTTCATGTTTCTCCTCGTCACTAGCAGTGACTGCATTTCCCCCTTGCTCAAGTGCCTCCCCTGTAACAATAAAGTCTCTCCTTGTTCATCCTACTCTGTGTCCTGCATTTTGGGTCTGGCTGAAAGTTGCTGACATCACAGTTAGCTTGATAATTTATGGTGCATTTAGGTTTGCACCTTGTACCAATAAATGATAGATTCAATAGCATGAAATAAGATGACTATGCAGAGAGAGAGAGAGAGATTGTGTACAGTACAAACTCGTATTGATTACTTATACAAGCTTTAAACATACGTTCTCTTCTAAAGAACGCCCTGTAACGACTTAGGAACAAATTCATCTAACAAACGGCCTTTCGGAACGTATTCCGTTCGTAAGTTGGGGAGCGTCTTGTACTTTCTTTTTATATTTGCTGCTCAACAAAGGTCTGCTGAATTGATTTTCATGGTTCATGCAACAGTTGGCATTAAAGATCTCTTTACTTGCTCAGTCTCAGTTGAGTAGGATTAAGTAGTGCAGTGAGTGATTTGGGGTTTTTTTTTGTTTGTTTGTTTTTTTCTTTAGATCACTTTGAGAATCCAAATCAGGGAACATGGCATGCCTTTAAACTCACTGAAGCAGAAGGTAACTATAAATATTTGTAAATGTGTCGTTATTGTTATTGGGGGTGTAAGAGGTGTCAGGGAGAGGTAGTACTTTTGTACCATATCCATTTTAGAACCGCTCATCTGCCACTGTTCCTCACCTGGCACTTAGCTCTCACCTGTGGCTCCCCATAATTGTTGCATGCAACCGCAGCCACTGCCCGGGCAACGGCTTTGGCTGGCCCGTTGAACCAGATGAGGGCAGCTGAAGGATCTGAAACCCTTGGTGAGTCAGACTTGGGATGTGCCAGCCACAGTGCATGCGAAGACTAATTCCCGTGGAACAAGCGGTAGTGATCACCAGTTGATCCAACGGTTGCGAAGGCGGTGGCAGCATGGGTTGTGGAGCACATTAGAGCAGGACGTGGCATCTTCACTGCAGCCTGGCAGTCTCTTGTCGTAACAAATTTCCCGTGCCATAGGATCAAGACCTCCCAGCCTGAATGAAGTGGGTCGCCCCCATGCAACGGTCTTCTCGGTATAAACCTTCACACACAGGTCCGTTTTGAAACTCATCACCGATCTGTCAACACACAGCCCAAGTCCTGAGGTGATGGGCAAGTGGTGAAGCAACAAGTGGAGATGAACACTGGTGGTTGTAGCCACAAATCTGCACATGGGTGGCCCATGGGTCAGTGGCCGTTCTATTCCTGAATCTAAGGACAACAGGAAAGTCCAGTAGCACCTGTAGGCAACTGGGAAGCCTCTTTAGGTCGGCACTGCCCATCGGGGGGCTAGAAAAGGTTCCCCAGACAAATGATTGGCCTTTCTGAGTCTGGTCAGCTGACTGCGGCTGACAGACTCATCCTGATAGCAGATGAAAAATGCAAAAGAGAAAACACAAGAGACTTATCTTGGGAGCATGGAACGTTCGTACACTACAGGACAGAGGCAGTACTCTGAGACCAGAAATGAGAACAGCACTTGTCGCAAGAGAGCTTCAGCAAAACACAGCTCACTCAGGAAGGTTCAGTGACAGAGCGCGGGGGGGGAAGATGCCGCCTTCTGGAAAGACAAGCCGCAAGCTGAAGACAGGATTCATGGTGTTGGTTTTCAGAACATTGTTACTTAAGAGCAAACCTGCCCAGCCAGTTGGAATCAATGAACAACTTATGAAGCTACGTATTCCTCTGAGCAAGTCCAGACACCTCAATGTCATCAGTGGCGACACTCCTACACTCACCAGCTCATATGACCATAAGGAGTAGTTTTACGAGCAGCTTGATGAAGCTATTAGATCAACCTCATAGAGTGGCAAACTAGTCATTCTCGGTGATTTCAACACGAGAGTATGAAAGGATTACAGCAGCCGGGGAGGCAACCTAGGCTGACAAAATGTAGGCAATTTCAACGACAATGGCCTGCTCCTCCTTAGCAAGTGTGCAGAGCACAGCCTTTGCATCACCAACACCCTATTCAAGATGGCCGACAAGTACAGACCACCTGGATGCACCCGAGGGCAAAACATTGGTGCATGGTTGATTTCATCACTGCACTCCAGCATGACATCAGAGATGTCCTAGTGACCCATGTCATGAGAGGTGCTGAGTGCTGGACTGACCACAGGTTAGTCAGGGCTGTATTGAAGTTGCAAATGGCATAACCTCAAAAAAATCGACCCAAAACTTTTCAGAGCATCAACAGACTGAAAAGACCATTTTACCTGTCTCAGTTTCAAAAAGCCCTAGAAAAGAAACTTTAGAATGCCCTGCCCTCTGCCGGCAGCACTGAGAAATGGACTGTTTAAGGAAACAGTCGATGATGTTGCAAAGGAGGTTCTCAGAGTCAAAACCAGAGTGCATGAAGATTGGTTCAATAAGAACAGTGAGCAGATCATAGAAGCCCTCCAAGTCAAAAATAAATCTTACATCAAATGGCAGAATGACCCTTCCTCTGTTTCTAAGCAGACGATATTCAAACCCCTCCAAGCCAAAGTCCGGTCTGATCTTAAGCTGATGCAAGTCCAGTGGTGGCAGGACAAGGCCGCCAAAGCTCAATTCTATGCTGATACCCACAACACTCAAAAATTCTTCAGATCACTAAAAACAGTCTTTGACTCATCAAAATCAGGATGTACTCCACTTCTGTCCTCAGACGACACAACACTGATCAGAGACAAAGAAGGACTCGGCAAGCGCTGGCAAGAATGCTGCAGCAGCCTGCTGAACACCAGTAGATGCTGAAACACTAAACCTGATTCTTCAACCATCACTACTAGGCACGATCGCAGAGCCCCTCACCATCGATGAGATCAAAACAGCATTCCACCAGACAAGCTCAGACAGAGCATCAGGAAAGCCTGGCATCCCTGCAGTGGGCCCCAACACCCTTGAGGCCTTCAGGATGTTCTGCAGAGTATCTGGGACAAGGAGAAAATGCCAGATGATTTCTGTGACACCCTGATTGTATCCCTCTACAAGAACAAGGGAAGCAAATCCGATTGTGGTAACTACAGGGGAATCAAGCTTCTCTCCCTCGCCAGAAAGATCTTTGCTCGAGTCCTTCTCAACAGATTCACCATTGTCTCTGAGCAACACCTCTCCAAAGCACAATGCGGCCTTAGGCCGCGAGGAAGTACCATCAACATGATTTTCGCAATAACACAACTCCAAGAGAAATTCATAGAACAAAACATACCCCTATAAACAGTATTCATCGACCTCACAAAAGCATCTGACATGGTTAACAAGGAGGCGCTTTAGACTGCCTTCGAACACATCTGATGTCTGCCAAAGTTTGTATCGATAATCAGACTCTTCCATGACCGCATGACTGGTCAGGTGCTCTCCAATGGCAACATGATGGAAGCTTTTGAAATTAAAACAGTGTGAAACAGGGCTGTGTGCTTTCACCAGTCCTGTTCAACATCTTCACCTGCATGCTCTCCCATGCTGTCCAAGATCTGGAAAAAAGGGGCTACATCCGTGCCGTTTGGATGGCTTCCTTTTTCAACTTTGCTGTCTCATTGCCAAGACGAAGAGCCTTGAAACCCTTCTTCAATATGTCTTCTTTGCTGGTGACTGCACTTGAGGCCCATGCAGAATCTGACCTGCAAATGATGCTGGACCGTTTCTCAAGCGCCTCTAAGCTCTTTGGCCTGACAGTCAGTCTGACAAGATAGAGGTTCTTCATAAACCTACATCGGCTGCCCAGCACATGCTATTGTCATAGACAGCACAGAGCTCAACAATATCAAGCACTTCAAGTACCTTCGCAGGACCATATCCTGTGATGGCACACTGAACAGATAAATTGCTGCCAGGATCAGCAAAGCAAGCCAGGCACTGGGCAGACTACGCACCAAAGTGCTTAACCTACTTAACATCCAGCTTGAAACCAAAGTGAAGGTGTACAAGGTGGTGGTCCTTCCTTCCTTCCTCTATGGATGTGAAATGTGGATGTTTGATTGCGAACACATCAAGAAGCTGGAAAACTTCCATATAAGAGCCATACACTCCATCCTGGGAATCCATTGGCAAAACCGCATCACCAATTTGGAAGTTCTGGATTGTGACCACTGCACCAGCATGCTCATCAAGACCCAACTACAATGGGTGGGACATATCATCTGCATGGAAGAGTTCCGGATGCCGAGGAGGTTGTTGTATGGGGAACTTGCACAGGGCAGAAGAAAGAGAGTACACACGAGAAAGTGTTATAAAGACACTGTCAACTCCAGTGGTGCCATCTCAAGCCTAAAGAACCAGAGAAGTACGCAAGAGATAGGGCACGCCAGAGCGGCCTGTCACACATAGCTGCCTCCAACTTTGAGGATACTAGAATCCAGAACCTGACTACTGCCAGAGAACAAGCGCCATAATGCGAAAACATTAGTCATCACAACAACAGAGTTTCAGTGTCTCCGCTGCTCCAGACTCTGCGCCTCTAAGCTGGGCGAGGAGAGCCATCTCCGTGTTTATAGATGAGCTGCAAGACAAGCATGTCATCTTCAAAAACGAAAGACCAACAAAAACAAATTATTATTCTTATTATTCTTCTACTTCTTCTTATTATTATTATTATTAAGTTGTTTATAAACAAATAAGTGAAACTGTTTTTTTCCTTCCACAGATGAAGCTGTTTCTGTGGATTTCACCCAGTTTAAAGAGATGTTTATAGCTCACTTACAGGAAGTCATCCAACACGTAAAGCGCTTTTATTTTTAATTAATTTATTTATTTATTTTCTTTGAAGCAATATCATTTTTTATTTTAAAATGCATGTGAAGACATTCATCACAACAAACAGGTCCTGGGTTCAAGTCTTGGGCTCAAGCATTTCTGTGTGAAGTTCCTGTGCTTCTGTGGGTTTTCTCCAGGTACCCCAGTTTCCTCCCACAATTCAAAAACATGCACAGTTGGCAAAATTGGCTGTTCTAAAATCGTCCCTGGGTGAGAGTGTGAGTGTGAATGGTTGTGTGTGTGTTGGCCCTGCAATGGTCTGGTGAGCTGTCCAGGGTATACTCCGCCCTCGCCCAACGTAAGCTGCGATAGGATCTAGCCCTCCCGTAACCCTGATTGTAGAATTAAGCTGTTTGGGAAATGAGTAAATGATTTATGTTTTTATTTTTTAAATATTTTAAATACTTTTTAATATTTTAAAAGTTGCAGATCAGTCCAATTTGAAGAAAAATAAAAATTATTTTGAATTTGTAGTTAATTTTATTTCTGACCACTAAATATTGTAATAAAACTGCAACATGGTTAATAACATCAAGCTTACATGTTCATGCGATGTAATGCTGCTCACATCTCTTCAGAGTTCTTACCCTCAAGTCTTTGCATATACAGGTGTCTATCAGGGCAAAGAAAATGGACGACGGTGCCGTGTGGATCCGCATCGCGTGGGGCAATAATTTCAACAGACCCAACCACTTCAGACCAACATACGTTGTGCATTATCTCCAGACTCCCTACGTGTTCATCCTCAACCTCTCCGCCAAGCACAAGCCTCTTCTGTATCAGGTCACTTGTTTATTTCCCCCATTAAATAAGCATCACCCTACTGGTTATCTTGCTGTTCATTTGTCTGACTGGTTTGTATCACTCTCAGGCTTTAGTTCTGTCTGCCAGGTACACATCTGTAACCGAAGCTCACCTGAGCGGCAGGAGCCTCACCGCACTGCAAGACCTCCTCCTGAAACAGTATCAGCAGGTAAACACTGCAGGGCATGTTATATCTGGAGATGAATGGAACAAAATGAGTGGATATCATAAAATTATTCTTAATTAATAATAAAATTAATTCTTATTTTTATCGTCATTCCTGATGCGAGAGATCTTTTCCTTTTATATATATTTTATAATAAGATCCCATTAGAGTCACAGGGAGGCTGAGGCCTGTGTCAGCTGACAATTGGGTGAGGGCACGGTACAACCTGAACAGCTCGCCAGACCATCACAGGGTAACACACAACCAGTCCCACCTATGGTCAGTCTGAAACAGCCAGTTGACTTGTATGTGGGAGGAGACCAGTCTACCTGGAATTAACCCACACAAGCACAGGGAGAACATGTAAACCACACCAAAACAACCTCGCCCAGCACGGAACTTGAACCCATGACCACCTTGTTGTGAGGCAGACAGGCTAACCACTACAGCTTCTGCTTCTTCTTTTCCTTTCGGCTTATCCCTTCAGGGGTCGCCACAGTGAATCATCTGCCTCCATCTCACCCTATCCTTTGCATCTTCTTCTCTTACACCAACGACCTTCATGTCCTCCTTCACCACATCCATGAATCGTCTCTTTGGTCTTCCTCTAGGCCTTCTGCCTGGTAGTTCCAGCCTCAGAATTCTATTACCAATATACTCACTATCCCTCCTCTGTACATGTCCAAACCATCTCAATCTAGCCTCTCTGACTTTGTCTCCAAAACGTCTTACATGTGCTGTCCCTCTGATGTGCTCATTCCTGATCCTATCCATCCTCGTTACTCCCAAAGAGAACCTCAACATTTTCATTTCTGCTACCTCCAGCTCTGCCTCCTGTCTTTTCTCCAGGGCCACTGTTTCTAAACCATACAACATCGCTGGCCTCATCACCGTCTTGTACAGTTTTCCTTTCATTCTTGCCGATACCCTCCTATCACACATCACACTGGACACTTTGCTCTAACCATTCCAACCTGCCTGCACACGCTTCTTCACCTCTTTTCCACACTCTCCATTGCTCTGGATTGTTGAAACCAATTACTTAAAATCCTCCACCTTCCTTATCTCTGCTCCCTGTAACCTCACCGTTCCTCTTGGGTCCTTGTCATTCATGCACATGTATTCTGTCTTACTGAGGCTAACCTTCATTTCCCTCCTTTCCAGGGCATACCTCCACCTCTCTAGATTTTCCTGCACTTGTTCTCTGCTCTCACTACAGATCACAATGTCATCTGCAAACATCATAGTCCATGGGGAATCTTGTCTAACCTCGTCTGTCAGCCTGTCCATCACCATAGCAAACAAGAAGGGGCTGAGAGCTGACCCTTGATGCAGTCCCACCTCCACCTTGAACTCTTCTGTCACGCCGACAGCACACCTCACCACTGTCTTACATCTCTCATATATGTCCTGCGCCACTCTAACATACTTCTCTGCCACTCCAGACTTCCTCATACAATACCACAGTTCCTCTCTCGGCACCCTGTCATATGCTTTCTCCAGATCCACAAAGGCACAATGAAATTCCATCTGACCTTCTCTGTACTTCTCCATTAACATCCTCAAGGAAAACACTGCATCTGTGGTGCTCTTTCTTGGCATGAAACCAAACTGTTGTTCACAAATGCTGACCTCTGCCCTTAGTCTAGCTTCCACTATTCTTTCCCATAACTTCATCGTATGGCTCATCAACTTTATTAGGCTAACCACTATAGCATCGTGCCACAATAATAAATGTGTGTGTGTGTGTGTGTGTGTGTGTGTGTGTGTGTGTGTGTGTGTGTGTTTTAATTATATATTTATCTAATATTTTATTTCATTTTGGTCTTTGTTACTTCCTGACACGTTTTTGTCTGTTGTCACATGATTCATGGCAAGATCTATGTTAAAGACACCATCATCTTATTTCTCTGTCTCACTCCTCATCACTTCGTCCTACTGATCTTTGTTCTTTTTCATCAGGTTTTTAAGGAAAGGACCTTAAAAGACAGAAATGGACCTCCATCACGTGTGTACTGATTTATTTTATTTTAATTATTTATTTTCCTCTTTAGTAAATCACAATTCAAGGCTGACTACTACAGTATTTATATTCATGGATTGTATCGCCTTATTATTATTATTATTATTATTATTATTATTATTATTATTTTTAGCATCCTGTAATTTCTCTCTGTAGATCCTAATATTGAGAAAGAACATGCCCAGTTTGCTGAGAGAACACATTATATGGCCTGTGAGGCTTTCGGTGATGGGACGGTACCAAAATTGGAAACCGCTGTGTACAAGGTGAGTAGGAATCAGGTATTGAACCGTATGCAATCTGGTTTAAACAAACATTAATCACTCACTTGCTGAACTTAAGGCTCAAGGCCGGCCTGGTGCCTATCTCAAATAATTCTGAACATAGGCGGAGGACACCCTGACCAGCTCATCAAACCATTACTACAATACTTAATACATTACTTAATACACATACTCTTTGAAATTCAGACTTGCACCTTAGGGAAATTTGGAACAGCCAATTAGCCGAAAGTGCTTTTCGCTGGACTTTGGTAAGAAACCAGAGCACCTGGAGGAAACTCACTCAAACTTGAGAAGAACATGCAAATTTCTTGCAGAAACACCCCGGATTTGCATCCAGGACATTCTTGCTGTGAGGCAGATGTGCTCATCACTATTACCATTCTGCACAAATACAGTCGGTCCTCTACTTACAAAATTAATCCGTTCCAGTGCCTTTTTTCGTAACGTGGAGATTTCGTAAGTAGGGGGCACATTTACTTGTAAAATGCCTAATTTGTTCCAAGGCTCCCAAGACTACCCCATAAGCCCTTTAAAAATTATAAAAGTACACTAATTTTTTATGAAATAAGCATGAAATATGTGCTAAAAGTAAAAGAAAATTATTTATTAAACCATTTAAACATTTTATTAACATATTTATTACTTAAACCATTCTTAAACATTTTTTATTAACGCACATACACACACACAACACTGTCTCTCTCTCTCTCTCACAGACACACACACACACACAATACACATGCGCTCCGCTGAATGCGGGCTCTGCCCACACGCAGGATGCCGGAGCATTTTAAGACAGGGAATTCAAAGCGCATTCCCTGCTTGACAGATCAGAGGTCCAAACTCAACTATAACTTGTATCCTTGAGGGATCGGCGGTCCGGATGAGCCGCGTTTTGCTCACATTTGGTGGAGCGTGCCACATTTATTAAACATTTACTGAATTAAACAACTTAAAAAACGAAAAATAAGATGCAATGTGCTCTCTCAAAAGAGAGTAAAGAACGCCTCCTTTCATCTCTGACTGACTCTGTATGCAATCTCTCACCTAGCTCTCTCTCTCTCTCTGTCTCACACACACACACTGTCTCGCTCTAGCTCTCTCTCTCGCACACACACACACACACACACTGTCTCTCTCTATCTGTCTCTCTCACACTCACACACACACACTCATAACTTTCTCTGGTGCGTTTTGCCGAATACGGGCTTCATCCACACGTGGCTCGGAGCTGACGGAGAAATTGTATTTAAATGTATAAATGGACGGGATGTTGTATTTAAAGCGTAATTACAGTACCTGTTTGAAAGATCAGAGGTTCTGATTCAATATTAACTTGCTTCCTTGCGAGATTGGAGGTCTTATCCCACGGAGCACTCTGTTTTCATGCTCCATCACTGTATTTCCGCTTTTCAGTATTTTCCGGGTCCATGATGGATAACGAAATATAACACTGCAATGATCTCTCTAAAAGAACTCACGAGCCAACATTCCTGTTCAACTCTCCTCTCTCACGTGTGTGGCAAACAGGAAGTACGGGTACAGGAAGTATGGGTACAGTTCAGCTGCCTCCTGGCCAATGGGAGGCCAGCAGGGTGTGATGTTGGGAGACAGCCAATGAGACAGCAACTCGCGCATGGTTTGAATTTTGAATGGCGTGTTTGAATTTCTGAATGGCGCGTTTGGCGCTTTTCGTAAAAAGAGGGTGTTTTTGTAAAAAGAGGACGAAAATTTAGGGAACTGTTTTTCGTAACCTGGAGTTTTCGTACCCAGAGGGTTTCGTAAGTAGAGGGCCAACTATTGATGAATGCAATTAAAATTTGAAAACATGTCAGGAGTGTTGTTATTACATAGTTTTTTCCAGCAGAGGGCTCATACGACTCCACTGAGGGTACTTCACTTTTTAGTAAACTCCAGAAGGTGCAGTTATTTTTGATGTTATTTGCCTTATTAAAAATTCTGTACTTTTCCAAAACACTGTTGTGTTTGTGTTTGTGTGTGTGTGTGTGTGTGTGTCCAAAGTGTATCACAGGAACAAAATATTCAGGGCTAAGTTCTCGAGTTGAATTACACAGATCTGATTTTCAGGATTCGGAAATAACAGAACTATTTATTATCTCCAGCTTGAAACCCGGTACAGAGGCAGCAGCAACAACACACTCAGTGATCGAGACGAACCCTTCAGAGGCATGGTCAAGTTCACCAGCTCCAACCTCCTCGAATCTCTACGGCACTGCGTGTCCACTGGTGAGAGATCTAGAAATCCTGGGTATAAATCACATGGTACTGTGCTGTTCTAGGCGAACTAATTGAGTGTGTTTTTCCAAGAAGTGGTGTAATACACTCAACAAAGAAAGCTATCCTCCCCTTCTTACACGTGGGTTCACAGGCACCCATTATTGGCCGGTGTTGCTTGTAAGAGAGCGTACGCCATCTGTCACTCACTTTGAGCTCAGCCAATCAGCTCTTGTGAACTCCCAGCCACAGATGGGACTTGAACTTATATCCCTGGATGATGGGGCAAACGCTTTTCTGTTGCACCTCTCTGAAGCCCCTGTAGCATTCATCTGATACATCTGTGTCCAAGTCTTTTTATTAGTTCTGCATATGTACTGATAAAACTTTTAAGCTTCTGTTTCTTTAATTTAAAGGTAGTTCTGCTATTGCACAAGATGGCCTGTAGATGTTGCGTGTACCAATACTAGAGCCGCCCAATTTACCAATGTACCAATTTCCTCCTGTGTGTTTGACAGGTATGACCGAAGGCCCAGTCATGCCGCTCTTATCCTCCATCACACAGAAAGGAAGGAATTACTTTGTGATCACTGAGAAAGTTCCAGGAGCCACTAGTCAGATGGCTTGACGTGATTTCTGCTCTGACGTTTGTTTACATTGGCACTTTTGGTGTTGATGTTTTTACTGTTTTATTATGTGTTTTATTTACACTTTAAACCCCATTCGAATATCTTTAATCCATTTTACGGAGTTTTAAATAAAGTTTTTTTAATGTTATATTGAATTCTCTGAAGTTTTACATTCTGGTTTAAAAAACAAACAAACACATGATTCCCAAACTGCTCCACTCTGAGGGTGTTACTTACAGAGTAGATGTTTCTTCAGAATATGATCATTTGAAAAGGAACTGATTCTGGGGTGGGTTTTATGATTGTTTACAAAATAATATTCAGTCCTGTGGGTTAAAAATTATGATGATAAAAATGAAACATCATAGCCATCATAATTTCTGAGAACAGACCATTAAAATATCTTTCATTCCAAAGTTCATTTACTAAGCCGCTTAATCCTCATTAGGATGTCTCAGCCGACACAGGGCAAGGGCAGAGTACACCCTGGACAGCTCGGCAGGCCATCACAGGCAGAAAAACACTGATGGCTGTGCAGCTCCTTTTGTCGAACGTCACAATGGTTCTACAGCCTCTCACCATAGAAAGTGAGACATGGCTGGCCTTTGATATACTGTAACCCAGCTAGCAGCGCTGAGGGATATTTGTATAGTAATTCTTTAATGATGATGAACATTCAGAGATCTGTATTCAGAATTAACCTTTTAACAAAACTATTCAATAAAATAAAATTTTGTCTGCCCTGTGATGCTCTGGTGAGCTGTCCAGGGTGTACCTCTCTCTCTCTCACAGAATCAGTTGAGATGGGCACCAGCCTCCCCGTGACCCTAAGATTAAGCAGCTGAGAAAATGAATTAATGAATGAATTAACCTTCTTGTCCTCTTATAGACATTTCTTTTTTCTATATATAGGATATTATTCTTCATAAATATATTCATCGAGGGCAGCTGCCTCGCAGCAAGAAGGTCTTGTGTGAGAGTCTCATTCTCAGAGTGTTTTTGTATTGAGATTGCATGTTCTCGCTCCTGCTTGTGTTGGTTTCCTCAGGATATTCTGGTTTCCTGCCACAGTCCAAAAACATACACATTAGGCTACTTGGCTTTTCTAAATTGCTCCTAGATGTGAGACTGAATGAGAATAATTGCGTGTTGGCCCTGTGATGAGCTGGTGAGCTGTTCAGGGTGTACCAACCCCGCCTTCACAAAGAGCCAGCCGAGCTTGGTCTCCCCATAACTTTGCTGAGGGAATAAATATGTAGATCATATTAATTTAATAAATAAGAATAATAATAGACTAATTCATAAATTAATTATACATATATTAAAATCAAATATATATATAATACGTTTCGTAAATATAACAGTAGAGTAAATATATTAATTATATATACTGATAGAACCAGCAGAATAGAGCCAGTGGAAAAATCCCAGAAACCCTTAGAAGAGAAAGAACCTACCTTGGGAGAAGTCAGAGGGGTTGTCAAGAAGGCAAGAACACGTTCAGCACCAGAGCTAAATGGAATAATGTATAAGGTGTACAAAAAGTGCCCCAAGTTTCTCACTAGGTTATGGAAACTCATAAAAGTCATATGAGGAAGGGGAAGATACCATCATGTTGGCAAATGACTGAAGGATGCTTCGTACCAAAGGAGGACTTGACAGAAATCGGGCAGTTCAGAACCATCTCTCTTCTCAATCTAGAAGGAAAATTTTTGCCATGCTTGCAAGATGAATGACCTCCTACATGGTAGAAAACAAGTACATTGACACAGCTGTACAAAAAGGTGAAATTCCAGGGTTCCACGGGTGCGTAGAACACACAAGCGTAATTTCCCAACTCGTAAAGGAATGAGAGCAACTAAAGGGGACCTGACAGTCATGTGATTTGATTTGGCAAATCCTTATGGAAAAGTGCCACACAAACTTATTGAAAAAGCATTGGAGCACTATCATATCCCTGGAAAGGTCACCAAGATTATAGCAAGCTATCTGGAGGGGATGCATGTATGATTCACTGTGCAGGACTATGTAACATCATGGCAACAAGTAGAGAAGAGCACAGTGACAGGCTGCACCATCTTCGTGATGGTCATGAACTTGCTCATAGAAGCAGGAAAACGAAAAGTCAGAGGGCCATAATCCAGAACAAACATCAGACAACCACCAAGTAGAGGGTTTATGGATGATTTAACCATCACAGCTACATCACATGTCCAGGCTAGATGGGTGCTACAGGCATTGGAAGAGGCCGCCACATGGGCAAGGATGAAGTTCAAACCTACCAAATCAAGGTGCACGCTGATCAAACAAGGCAAAATCACAGAGAGGTTTATCTTAAAAATCCAAGATGAACAGATCCCATCCATCACAGAGAAGCCAATTAAGTTCTTCGGGAAATGGTATGACACTTATCTGAGAGATGTTTAGAACACCAAATGTCTGGAACAACAAACAGTCGAAAAACTGGTGAATATTGGCAAGTCAGGGATGCCAGAGAAGTCTGTCTGTCTTCCTTTTGGCTTTTTCCCTTTTCCTCGGGAGTCGCCACAGAAAATCATCTGATTCGCACATTTTTGATTTGGCTAGAGGTTTTTACGTCGGATGCCCTTCCTGTCACAACCCTTTTAGCAAGGGACAGAAACACGCTGACGACTTTGCAGCTACTCTTTACGAAAATCAGCAATGGTTTCTTTTACATGCCTCTCACCATAGACAGTGAGAGACATGGCCCGCCTTTGATAACCCAGTTAGCCACACTGGGGAGGACAGTGACAACCTTGTGGAGAGTGGGACTCGAACCCCCAACCTTTGGATCAGCGATCCAGCGCCCTATACCACTAGACCACCACTGCCCCTAGGATGCCAGAGATGTATAAAGCTTGGATTTTCCAACATGGACTTCTAGACAGAATAATGTGGCCATTGATGTTGTATGACATTACCTTGTCAACGATCAAGGGCATGGAAAGGAAAATCAACAGATATCTCAGAAGGTGGCTCGGAATCCCACGGTGCTTTTCCTCAAAGCTTCCATTGCCACTTTCATCAGCCGTGGAGGAATTCAAGGCAGGGAAGGCATGACTGATGATGACTCTGAGAGATTCTAAAGGCGTGAAAGTTCGTGAAGCAGAAGTCACAATTCAATCAGGAAACAAATGGAGGGCAGCTGAAGCTGTAGAAAAAACTGAATCTTGCCTTCAACACAGAGACATTGTTAGAACTGTGTGCAAAGGAAGACAAGGTCTAGGCACCGAGCCCATAAATAAGTGGAAAGGAGCTAATCCAAAGGATAGAAGGTACCTGGTACAACAAGAAATAAGGAAAAAAGAGGAAGAGATCAGGCATGTACGGGCAGTGCAGGCAGGAAATCAAGGAGCATAAAAAAGGTGGGACACTGAGCAGAGAGAGCATGGAGACATGGGACCAAATATGGAAATACACATCTTTCCAGCTGTGGTTCTTGCTGAGATCTGTATATGACGTACTCCCTACACAAACTTATGCAGCTGAGGAATGATAGAAGATCCATCATGTCATTTGAGTAAAAAGCCAGCTAACCTAGAGCACATTCTGCTATCATACCAGGTTTCACTTCGCCAGGGAAGATACAGGTGGAGACATGACCAGGTGTTGAGAGCTTTAGCCTACACGTTGGAGACCGAAAGGAAAAAAGATCACATAGACAACCAGACAGCTTTCATCAACTTTGTGACAAGTGATCATTCTCCAGCTATGTACCAGGTAACAGCTGCTATCCTGAGCAAGGCCAAGGATTGGCAACTAAAGGCTGACCTTGGAAGCAAGTTTGTATTTCCACCAATAGGAGAGACAACCCTGCGGCCAGATGTTCTGCTATTCTCAGAGAGTACAAGGAAACTAATCGTTATTGCGTTAACAGTACCGTGGGAAACTGGATGTCAATAAGCACTTGAGATGAAGATTGCAAAGTATGATGAGCTGTTGGAAGACTGTAAACACCAAGGCTGGCAAGCATGGAGCTTCCCGGTTGACATAGGAGTATGTGGTTTCCCAGCAGTGTCCTGCTTGAAGACGATGGCAGCCCTAGGAATAAAAGGTAGAGGCAGGAAAAGAGCAATAAACAATATGGCTCAAGCAGCAGAGAGAGCATCCTATTGGCTCTGGCTCCAAGGAATGACAGTAGCTGGAAGCCTGACCGTCGAGAGTAGAGGATTGATCACCTTCTGCTGTCCCACCATCCGGAGGACGTTCCGGATTAAGGGATAAAACGTCTGTAGATGGATGGACCCAACTGACGACTCACCGGCCTCGCAGTAGTAACCCTTTAGCTGTTTGTACTAACTAAAAAAAATCATAATCGTTCATTTTCTGTAACCGCTTAATTCGAATTAGGGTCATGGGGAGGCTGGCGCCCACCCCAGCCGACTCCGGGCGAGGGCAGAGTACAGCCTGGACAGCTCGCCAGGCCATCGCAGCGCAACTAAAAAAAAATAATAAATAAATGAATAAATAAATAAATTATAAATTTTTAAACAGATCCCTGGTAAATATTAACTATACCTTTATTAATTTCTGACTCATTTTTAATGAATTGGATTAGAGTTGAAAAAATAATTTAAATAAATATGTCATTGTGTTTGTGCATAAATGTTTTTGTTTATTTTGTTTGTTTTTTAAATCTATTTAATGACCTCTGCATATCATAAAATAAAAACGACATAGATTGAAATCAAAAGCGATTGCTATGGAAACGAGAGTTGCTCGCGAACCCGGAAGTAAATGCGTGATGAGCCGGGTAAAAAAAAAAAAAAAAAAAAAAAAAAAAAGCGCATGCAGCTTTGACGTTGCTGTGAGGCGAGAAGCTGCACGAGTGCAGAAAGAATCCAACATGGCGGCCACCGCAGCGGGTGAGCAGTCGGGCTGCAGCAGCGAGGAGCCGCCGGTTCAGTCCCGGGAGATCATTAAACCTTCCGTAACCGAGCTGACCAACGTGAGGACCAACATCCTGTGTACGGTTCAAGGATGCGGCAAAATTCTCCCCAACACTCCGGCGCTCAACATGCACCTCGTCAAGTCCCATAGAGTCAAGGTACTACTTTCCTCTCAGAGCAAAATAAACACCCTCAACTTCCGGTCAGTGGAGCTCGTGACCTGGTTTTATTATTAATCTTAATTTTACAATGATTTCGAGAGAAAAGATGGAAGCAACAGATCAGACTTAAAGCGCCGGAAGAAACTAAACGTGTAACACCAACGCCACTCCATTGTTATGGTGAACACTTCAGGGTGGCTGAATTCTCCAAATGTGCCGAGTAATCGCCTGGTGACGTCATAATTACGATACACGCTCATCCTCATACAGAATAATTCTTTGTACGAAGAAGGTGTTAATGTCAATGATTTATTTGTTAAATGTAAAAATACTCAGCAGATAAACATATTCGAAGGAGTGCATAATATATAACAGATATTCAAACGAGTTAAAAGGGCAGTGATGGCCTGGTGGTACAGGGTGCTGGATCCTAATGTCAGGGGTTCGAGTCCCACTCTCCACAAGGTTGTGTTTCCCCCCCCCCCAATGCAGCCAACTGGGTTATCTATGTCTCTCACTGTCTATGGTGAGAGGTTCATGTAAAAGAACCATTGCTGACTTTCGTAAAGAGTAGCGGCATAGCCGTCAACGTGTTTCTGTTCCTTGCTGAAGGGTTGTCAGGAAGCGCATCCGACGTAAAAACCTATGCCAAATCAAACATGCGAATCAGATTATTTACTGTGGCGACCCCTGAAAAAGGGAAGAAGATTTAGACAAGTTAAAGTGAATATGTTCTATCCACTGGAATAATCAGGATTAATCTTCATCTGATTGGTCGAAAGAATTCTTGATATTGCATCGTTGTCATTAGTTATCGGCATGACCAGCATGCACCAATGTTCTGATCTTTTGTAAATACGCTATGCCCCAGCCTGGCAGACTTTTATTTTTCTCACTGTTTATGCTGTTGTACGTATTGTAATAGGGATGGAGGATAACTGTATCAATTTTGAGAAAATTAAATGAGGTTTACAGTTTACGGCCGCAGTGTTTTGGTATGGAAGAGCCGTCTACCATGACCCATATCTGTGTATTTTATGATGCCTGATTTGATGAATTCCGAGTTATTGCTAAAAGGCTGGAAAGTACTTTACTTCCATATTTGGTTGCTTTTTGGGTCTGGGATGAATTGGAATGGTGGTAGCTGTATAGCGTGGTAATCTCATAGAGCTCATTCATTTTCTGAACCGCTTAATCCTAATTAGGGTCACAGGGAGGCTATCACCCATCCCGGTCGACTCCGGGCGAGGGCAGAGTACACCCTGGACAGCTTGCCAGGCCATCACAGTGCAGAAACATGCTCATGACTATGCAGCTACTCTTGACGAAAGTCAGCGATGGTTCTTTTACATGCCATAGACAGTGAGAGACATGGTCAGGTTTTGATAACCCAGTTAGCCGCACTTGGGGCTCATATAGCTCACTGATGCCAACTGGCTGTATTTTGGATGTTCTCCCACAGTCGAAAGACATGCACATTTGGCTAATTGTTTCTCCCAAATTGCCCCTACATGTGTGTGTGTTTTAACCTATGATGGTCCCCATGCCGGCTGTGATAGACTCCAGCCTTCTTGCAACCCTAGTACGATTAAGCAGCTCAGAGAATGAATGAATAAATGAGGCGAAGAAATAATAAGAATTATCCAATGGCTCCACCAATCAGAAATTTGTGAAATGTCATGAATGAAAGAATACAGTAATAATGTCTGTAATCCTAAAGAACCAATCAGATTTCACCATTCCCGTGTATCACATAATAGACATGAATATCTCCAATCTCCTGAATTTTCAGATTCAATCATTTTCATTCCCTACACATGAAATATGAAGTATAATCTGTTTCCTGATATTATTTTGGTACTCAGTGTACAACTAGAATCTTTTCTTGAGAATTGTTCTGCTTTGAACAAGTGAGTTGAATATAGGTTTTTATAAATTTCCTCTCAGCAGTCTACTTTCAGAGTACTATGTGCTTCTGCATATAAAGTATGTCTCCACTTGGTTTCCTTGTTCAGACATTTCCACCTGCCAAGAGGGACGAAGACAAAAAAAACAACAACAACAAAACCTACAGCCTTTCTCTGTATTCTGTAGAGTAATAAGTGGCTGAACCAAGTTCCCACGGCCTGAATGCTAACACACGCACACCCTAAAAACGCTGAATCTGCTGAAATTCTGGAGGATTGATGTTCAAGGGTGCACAAACAATTTTTAGCTAGTCTTTTTTTAGTTTGCTAGCCTGGAAACTGAATGGATGAGGCTAACAGGATATACATGTTACACAATAGTTAGCTCTAGTTATCTTTTATATACTGATCCTGCTTTTCCTTGCACTCTAAACAAGTTTGAGATATCAATAGTGAATATTATGGTTATACTGGTTACTGGTGTGTTGACATGCTTCTGGCATCACTGGCCCTTGCATGTAGCTGCTCTCACTTAGCAAGGGCAGAATCCCTCCTGGACAGCTCACCGGCCATCCAGGGCAGAATCATGCTGACGGCTATGCGGCCTACCCTTGACGAAAGTCAGCAATGGTTGTTTTACATGCCTCTCACCATAGACATTGAGAGACATGGCCAGCCTTTGATAACCCAGTTAGCTGAACTGGCGGATATTATGGTTATAGAATGTCGGGTTTTCATATTGCACTGCAAGTAACACTTTGATTCCAGTCATATTAGCATCATTATGCTAGCATGCACACAGTTTTCTCCGGGATCAATGAAGTGTTCTGATTCCAGTAACAGTAAAATGTAACCCTATGCTTTACGTGGGTAACATAGGTTCACATTTTTTTTCCTGAGGGTCATCAGTGTTACTCCAGACCCAAGTGTTCCTGTTTCTCAAAAAGATCATCCACTACTAGTATATGTGCGCTACATTGTCAGAGTGCACTACTCTACCTTGAGCTCAGCCAGAGATGTCAAATTAACAGAGCCATTCATTACTTCGTGAATAAACCAAGTTTACTCTCTCTGTCCTTCACGTCTTTCTCCATCATGCTAGTCATCTGCATGTTCTCCCTTACCATATCCATAAAGCTCTTCTCTCCCTACCAGGCATCTTCTTCCTTAACATTCTTCAGCCAATATACCCTTCATCCCTCGTCTGCACTTGTCCAAAGCATCTCAATCTGGTCTGTCTCATTTTATCATCAAACACTCCTACCTGTGTACCCCTCTGTACCTGTGCTGTTCCAATAACATATTCATTTTTATTTTTGTGTATTCTTGTCTTGGACAAAACCTCAACATGTTCATCTCTGCCACTTCTGGCTCTGTCTCCTTAGCATTAACATTTGCAGTGCAAATTGCTGGCCCCACAACTGTCATATAAACCTTTCTCTTCACTCCTAGACAGCCTTCTATTACAAAGCACTCTATCCACGCTTCTCCACTCATTCCACCATGCCTATACTCTGTTGTTTACTTCCCATACTATTGTTTTCTCTGAGTTCTCTAGTTTCCTCCCACAATCTAGAGACCTGCACATTATACTAACTGGCTGTCCCAAATTGCATGTTAGTTTGAATGATTATGTCTGTTTTTCCCTGTGATGGTCTGGTGCATTCAGGGTGTGTACTGCCTTCCCCTAAAGTTAACTAAATGAGGCTTCAGCTTACTGTGAAGCTAATAGGATTTAGCAGTTTGGCAAATAAAGGAGTGTGTGTGTGTGTGTGTGTGTGTGTGTGTGTGTGATCGCCAGGATGAAGCTAATGCTTGTGTTTAAAAGATCTGGGTCAAAGAACAGATAATTTGGTGGAGTCATATGTCTAAATTATCTGCTTTCTACAAGCTTGCATTTGCATAGAACGTACAAACGATAAAAATGGTATTTACTTAACTGATTTCTTTTTCCTACTTTGTAACCGAAATGCATGGAGGTCAAAAAATAAAGAATTACAAGCACCTGACCTTCCATTTCTTAATATCCTGCTCAGAAAATTTACCTGAGCTGGGTCTCCTTTGATGTATTACCCCCGAAGTGGCATTTACATTCATTTCTAATGGTATGCTAAGACCAATTCTTACACTACTAATTACTAAGAGAGCTGCAGTTATACTATAGAATTGTCTACAGAAATGGTCAAGACCCATAAAGCAAAGTTCCACCACTCTGAACTGCTTTATTGATTTTATTTGTTTGTTTGTTTGTTTTTTGAGGTTTTTTATGCTCAGTACTTGAGCCTTTTCAATTCGGCCCTGGTTACATAAGACCTGCTCCAGTTTTCATTCCAAAGATGCATTAGCATTTTTATCATGATTTCCTGAAACCACGAAAACCATTTGTTTGAACACAGAGTAAATAATTGTGACCTATTCTTGTCATTTGAAGGCATTAAAGGTCATTCTTTTCTCAGATCACTACTTTGACATGCATGGTCATATACTTTGTCTTCTATAGCAGTAAGGCCAAAGTGAATTTTTTTCTGAAAGAGCCCATTGTAGGGTTTTGTTTTTCGTCTATCACTTTGGTGTTGGTGTTTCATATCCATGGTTTTTTTGTTTTGTTTTGCTTTGTTTTGTTTTTTTGCACCATGTGATAGGAGGGTATTATCAACCCTACGGTACGAAAAGATATGAAGGGTTCACAGAAGCTTTACTGTTGCCCGATAGAGGGTTGTCCACGAGGACCGAACAGACCTTTCTCCCAGTTTGCACTGGTTAAGCAGGTACGTAAAGTGATTAACAAGATGACTTGCATGTACACAATATAGGTGTTGACTGTGATGCTCACTGAACCCGGTACTTTGTTTTATATCGGTTAGCATTTTATGAAAATGCACGCAGAGAAGAAGCACAAATGCGTAAAGTGTAGCAATGGATACAGCACCGAATGGGATTTAAAGAGGCATGCGGAGGAGTGTGGCAGAACCTACAGTTGTACATGCGGTTGTCCTTATGCAAGTCGAACGGCCCTGCTGTCGCACATCTATAGAACTGGTCACGAGGTCCCCAAAGAATATAGGTATTCCCATTTATATTTCTAATGACTCTTGAATTTCGAGCTGAATTAGTACCCTGCATCTAAACACTTGTTTTTATTTCTTTAGGTACCCACCTGTCAAAAAAAGAAAAATGGAGAAACTCGCTCGTAGCTCAGCAAAACTTGAGTCCAATGAGCAACTGTATGAATTGGAAGTCACTGAAGGAGTTCCTGCTGAAGAAGCCTCTCACACTCCAGATTTACCGCAACACAATCCTGTCCACTCTAAAAACCTCCAAAAGCTTCTTTTGCCCATGCCTAAAATGGCCTTGGTTAATGTTCCTGTGATGCAACTGGCACACTTACCAATCCTTCTCCCTCAAGCAGATTGCAATGCTTTGAGGTCCATGGTTTTAACAGTGGATACACAAGGGTCCGTAAGTACCTTGCATCTAATGCCTCAGTCACTTGGAGCAGTGGTACCTCCGTTAAACACTAAAAGTTTTAAAGAATCTATGTCTGTATCCAACTCGAACCTGGATGCCATTAGTACAGGGATCCAAGTCAATCTAGAAAGCCTGGTCTCGGTTGATGACGAATTGGGATCAAGAAGTAAAAGCACCTCAACCAACATTCAAACGGATATCTCATTCCTCAACAAGGGATCTGTTGGAGCTGTCAATATTGCTCCCATAAATGAGGCCTCAGTTTCCTCTGGCTCACAAACTGATATTAGTGTGAGCGCCCAGATCCAGCTACCGGTTAGTGTGCAGACTCAAACATTCCCCTTGAGATCCAAAGTTACAACTTCCATTGGGGCACAAACTGAAACTCTCAATCAGATACCCTTCCCTTGTAACATAACGAGGGAAACTCAGACAAGTTGCTCCCCAACAACTTCAGTTAATAAACCCCAAATAGACCAGGCTATAATGTGTGCAAATCTTTTTGACTCTGATATGCTCAGTGTCTCAACACAGACTACGGTACATAGTGGCCCTTTTGGCACCAATAATCTTGATCCCATGAGCACAGAATCTGGATTTTTTGAAGACAAACCACCATCATCCTTTTGCTTTGGTACCCAGAGAGACATTTTACCCCAAAACACAGTCGCAGATAATCAAACTCAGACAATGAACCTTTTCAGTGATCTGGAGAATATCCTTTCTGACAGTATGACAAATGGAGCTCAAAGCTGTGGATCAAGCCTGGTTCCAGTGCAAGGGCAGAACACGGGCATCGACTTTGACATCGAAGATTTCCTCAATGCCACACATATTCAGACTCAGACAGAGGAGAGTGCCTTGGGAGGCTTGGGCTCAGAGACACATCTGGAACTCTTCGACATTCAGACGCAAACCGACTTTCTCCTTCTTGATAACCTTGGAGATGCCCAGCAGAGTGATGTCGGGACCAGAGTACAAACAAGTGACCTTGAGCTGGAGATGTTTGACACGCAAACCCAAACAGATTTAAACTTTCTGCTTGACCCCAGTAGTCATATGTCCCTAGGCAGCATCCTCAGACACTCCAGCTTCAACATGAGCACTGAGTCCTCAGACACCGAAACCCAGACCGATACCAGGACTCCTCCTCCTCCTCCATCACCTTCTCTGCCCATTTCTTGTTCCAGTGATGGACAAATCAGACTAAGCAGCACTGAAACTCAGACAGTCTCCACGTCAAGTCTGGGCCACCTTTTTCTAACCAGCAATGAGACACAGACCGTCATGGATGATTTCCTCTCAGCTGACCTGGCTTGGAATATGGAGTCCCATTTCAGTTCGGTTGAAACCCAAACCGGTGAAGATCTCCTGTCTTTGTTTCAGCATTCGGATAAATCCATCAGCTGAACTTCTTGGTGTTATAGTTTGTCTATAGTGGATATGACATAGGCAAAGTTATGTAGGAACAGTTTCTGGTGATTCGTCCAGAGTTGGATGTCTTGGGTGAGCAGATTGGATTCCCCAAATGCTCCTCACCATAAAGGGCTGAGTTTGGAAGGCACTTTGGCAGTTAGGCTCACTTGTAGTTATTCACCATCTTGAGTCATTCCACTGCAAGTAGTCTCAAAGGTATAAAAGAGCTTTCAGTAGCCCTATTTGGACCAGATTAGGTTGATATGTAGACCTGAATTATTTTATTTGCTGCATCATTTGCGTGCATCTTTTTAGTTCTGGATAAAACACAATTACCGTTTTTTGGGGGGGACATTTTTTCCCCCCAGAAAAGTTGCACACACTAAGTCCAAGGTAGAATGATAATTTCAGTCCAATCCAAGGAGAATTTTTTTTTCCCCTACTGCCATGCTTATTCAACTATTGATATGTACCTTCTTCCTGAAACATGAAATGTATTATTATTTCTCAAAACCTACTCGGTTTTAATCGTAAAATTTAGTCTACTCTCTCTTTACACTCGGACAGCATAAGGTGAGGAAATGGAACAAATTAGAAGAGTGTGATTCTGTGGACACTTTGAGGGAACATTGAGAGGAAAATATTTGTGAGATCCAACATAACACTACTTGATCTTGCCAATAGTATGGGGAGAACTTACAGAAGTTTTGAGGGCTCTCGCAAAGGTTATTCTGGATCGTGCAAAGGCTAATATATGACAATTGTAGTTATTTTGTGGCGTCTCAAAATCCAGTATCTCACCAAACTGGTTATTGCAACACTGGGATCTCAGTAAAGCTGTGTGGTGTCAAGAAAAAAATTTGTGGGCTATAGTAAAAACTGGGATCTTGCTGAAGTGCATTTTCTCAAAATTGTGAGTACTGTATGTGGGATGTTGGAGAAACTGGAATTTTACAGAAATTGTCTGGGATCTTGTAAATACTGGCATTCCCTAAAAGTTCTGTGGCATCTTGCAAAAACAGATTTTTTTCAGAGATTATGAGAAATCTTTTTGCAAAAACTGGGATTTCATGGAGTATGTTTTACGCAAATACTTTCCCCCCCAAAACATTGTTCCTTTCAGGGCTTCATATGATGCTGATTTTCAAGTTTGATTAAAGGATCCGTTATATCAGCTACTGTTGACAACCACTTCATATTATGTACATGTGTTACCCAATATTTTACAAATTGTGTTTTGTGAGAGGGGTGTAAATCTCCCTCTGTTCCTCGGCACAAGTAGAATATAATTGAGTTCTGATCCAGTTAAACTAAAATGTAAGGATAGGATACTTAAGGAACTGAGGAATAGCATTGATGTTAACAGCAGTCAGCTTGGCTTTAGTATGTTCCATGTCATGAATTGTACCTTTTGAAAGAGATAATAATTAGGACACTTTTATTCATTAGTCCCACCTGCTCCATCTATGAGCAGCAAATTTAGAGAATCAAGAACCAGGAAGTTTGCATTAAATCTGTTGGACGCAGATGTCCACATCCTGCCACAATTGTAAAATTTCATACATGAAACCTGAGAAACATTTCCATCTTGCATTAATATTTACACCTGGGTGCAAAAGGAGATGCATAGAAGAGCTAATACAGTTATCCTTAAAAGAAAATAACCTGGTCTGAATAGGGCTTTTAGCTGCACTTTATAATAACATGGCTGTCGCTCGACTGCTTCCTAAAGTGTTTAATTTGCACATTTGTTGAGTATTTTGTTAACATGGTCTGTTTTTGTTTCCATTCGAACAGAATATATTGTTCTCCGTGAAGCTGATGATCGTGCTACTATGTAGTCGTAAATTTACAGTGTGGCACAATAGTAAAATAATGAACTAGAAATGATGTGTTTCATCTTAAACGCTAAAGATTTCTTGTGAAATTGAGCTGGGTTTTTTTTTTCCGTTTGGATAGTTTTGCGTTGTGCTGCCTCATTTATTTATTTTTTTTTTACATTTAAATTGGTGTCTAACTGTTTAAAAACAAGGCTGTTATTTACTTTCATATGGTATTTTTTTTGCTCTAGCTACAGCAGTATTAGTATATCATCCGTCTTAATGCAACTGGTTTAAATTATTCTAATAAATGCATATTCATGCATGTTGCATATCAATGACCTTTAACAATGGATCTAGCTACGTTATTATTATTATTAGTAGTAGTATTACAGTGACTTGCATTCTGTACTGTGAGTGATTTAACATGCAATTCACACATGTTTACAGCAAGAAGGAACCTTTAACAAAATATATTCTCTGGAAGCATGTTATGTTTTTCCGAATGTAGACGTTTTCACTTCAAGCACTACTTGCAATCCATGATTAGCTTTTGTGTTGGTGCCTTAATTTAAGCAGTAAATATAACTAGGATTGATGTAAAGCTACCATAAACATTTTGAAGTCGTTGTGTTCTTATTTATTTCCATTCTTTTTCTTTCTTTTCATGTTTTGTATTTTTATTTTTTGTTTCATGAACAAATGTGTTTACTTCCATGTATGATTATAATATTACACGTTATCATTTTTGCCTTATTTTATTTCAATATTTATGGCATATGGTCATATGCTATGCCTGGGTTTGGGAATGTCCACAATTTATATTTATTAAGTTAATCTTTTCACGTAGAATGGAATGTAAATGACACTGTGTTGCATTGTAACCAAAAGCTTTTCTTTTTGTTTCGGTGCTCAGCAAAGGCTGACATTGCATCTAACTGTTATTATATATGTAAATGGGAATAAACAAAAAATATACCGCTGTAGTTTACTTGAAATTGTCAGAATATACTCTTTGGACTTTAGCAGAGCGTGCATGCAATCCTGGTTGTGCCAATAATGTTTTCCTAATTCAGTTGCTTTTTTTGTTTGTTTGTTTGTTTTTGTTGCTAAAATTAAGATTATATGATCTGAGTTGATAGTGTGCATTCAGTAGGGATTGATGTAAAAGATGATCTCTGTGTTGTTTAGGTTAGGCTGCGACAGTTGCTCAGAATAAAATTGTCAAAAGAAATTTCCATGATTTTTGAAAGAAGATTTATTGAAAACTTATATCTCACATAAACTGGGCCATAACAAAATGAGTATATGCTCCACAACCGGCCTCTCATAAAATATTTCTCGAAGATGTGAGCTTTTGCAAAAGATATGTGGTATCTCAAAAACAGATTCTCAAAAAAGATGAGCGATGTCACAAAAAAATTGGGCTCGAAAAAGATGCGGACAATTTCCCAAAAGCTAGGCCTCTCTAAAAAATGACAGATCTGGGGGGTACCCGAGTTCCACAAAAAATGTAGATTTTCTAGAAAAAGAACCAGAAAAACAAAAAGACCAGGGCGCCGACTAAAGATATGAGTGATCTTGTGGAATCTGCACCCCTTAACAAAAGCTGTTTCTATAAGACCTGAGTTGTCATAGATACAGTGGTATGAAAAAAGTATCTGAACCTTTTTAATCCTCATTAAAATATGAAAACCTATAAATGTTTGGGTGGTTTTAGTTAAAGCAGACACTGTTTTTTCATCTGTGTGATTTTGACAAAGATCAGATCACATTTGATGGTGATTTTATGCAGAAATGTGAGAAATTCCAAAAGGTTCAGATACATTTTCATACCACTGTATATGAGATTTCACAAAAGACAGTGGAAACATAGTACAGTGGTACCTCACCTTATGAAATTATTCCGTTGCAGAGCCTTTTTCGTAAGTAGAATCGCATTTTACATGTAAAACGCGTAATTCGTTCCAAGGCCCCTAATACTACCCTTTAAAAATTATAAAAGCATACCTGTTTAAGGTACTTACTTCGTGTTGACAATGTCTTCTTAGCAGAGTTATAATCTTACAAATGTTTATGCAAGGTTAAAAGCCTGAGCCTAAAAATAAAGTTGCGGTGAGCACACTCGAAAAACTCCATGAAACAAGCTGCTGCTCAAGGGAGCTGCATCATCCCCCCTAGCCAATGGGAGGTCAGCGGGGAGCGATGTTAGGAGATAGTCAATGGAGCGTGCATTGTTTGAATTTTTGAATGTCGCGTTTTAATGTTTGAATTGCGCATTTGGCGCGTTTCGAAAGAAACTCTCTTTTCAGGTGATTATAGAATATGTATATTATATAATATATAATTCCTCTATAATTACCTGAAGAGAGAGGATGGTTTCACCACCCCTCGAAACAGATCTGTAGTGATAAATGGAGTTTCAATAGAAAATCTTTGTCCTGTCCTTTTATTTTTATTATATGTATGTATATATATATATATATATATATATATATATATATATATATATATATATATATATACACACACACACACACACAGTCGGCCCTCTTCTTACAAAATTAATCTGTTCCAGAGCCTTTTTCGTTCCCTGGATTTTTCGTAAGTAGAGGCACATTTTACATCTAAAACGCATGATTTGTTCCAAGGCTCCCAATACTACCCTATAAACCCTTTAAAAATTATAAAAGTACACCAATTTTGTATAAAATATGTATGAAATATGTGTTAAAAGTAAAAGAAAATTATTTATTAAGCCATTTAAACATTTTATTAACATATTTATTAACCAATATACATTTTTTTATTAACCAATTTTTTTATTAACCAAACAATGTTCAATATTATTAAACATTTGTGACACGCTCTGTTGAGTGTGGGCGGTGTCGTGGCTGACACCGGAGCTTTTGGGGCGGAATGCGGCTTGTCCAGACTTCCGATCTGTCAAGTAGGTAAGTGTGCTTTGAACTTGTTTAGTACTCAACATTCACTTGTTTGCTTGAGGGATCAGAGGTACGGATGAGCCGTGCGCCGTCTTGGGGGCTTCGATGTAAGTCGCGACGCTGCCCACACTCGGTGGAGTGCGTCACATTTGTGGCGAGCTCCATGGCGCGCTCCGCCGAATGCAAACGGCGTCACCGCTAACGCCAGAGCTTTTGAGATGGGGCATGGCTCATCCGGACCTCAGATCTGTCAAGCAGGTAAGTACACTTTGAATACTTGTTTAGTACTCAACATTCACCTGTTTGCTTGAGGGATCGAAGGTCCGGGTGAGCCGCGTTTTGCACACATTCGGCGGAGCGTGCCACATTTATTAAACATTTACTGAATTAAACAACTTAAAAAATGACAAATAAGCTGCAGTGAGCACTCAAAACTCACGAACCAATAGTACAACTCTCCTTTACGCGTGTGACAAAGAAGCTTTATGGGTACAGTACAGTACTATGGAGATTCAGCTCCCTCTTTTCCAATGGGAGGCCAATAGGAGGCCAGCGGGGCGGAATGTTGGGAGACGGCCAATGAGAGAGCAACTCACGTATTTTTGAATGTTTGAATAGCGCGTTTGGCGCTTTTCATAAGAACTTGTTTCGTATACAGAGGAAAAAAATTTAGGAAAATTAGGAAAACTATGCTACTTCCTAGCTAGTTGTTTATATAATTACAAGGATCCCTCCCTTTCCACGGTTAATTGGGACCGAGATCCCCACGCAACCATCGAAATCCGCAAAGTAGGATCACCCCCCACCCCGACTGACGTATACCTACATGTATATGTTTATATGTAGTAGTGGTTTCCTTTTGTTTTTTTCCTTTTTCAGGGGCAGCCACAGAGAATCATTTGATTCGCACATTTGATTTGGTATTATAATATCAATAAATACATATCCAATGCTATAAATGCTTATAATAACAACTAAACACTGAAAAAATAACATAATATGTAAATAAAATATAAATACAGACGTTATCCAACTTACCAACATTTGTTTTGCAAACATCTGGAGATAGCAACATGTCCAAGATCGAAAGTGAAATGAAATCGAAGAACAAATAGAAATGGAATAAAATATACAGAAATATAGATAACAAATATAAGTATGAAATATGATTAAACATTATCCTAATACTAGGCGCCATCGGAGGGGCGGTGTGGCTGCGCAGACACACGCACAGATGCAACAATGTATCCAGTTTTGATGGGAGATTTTGGGTTGTTTTTGTTTTGTGTTGGTTTCGGGTTTTTTGTTTTGTTTTGTTTTGTTTTTTGCATAATTGGCCTTGTTTGTGTGACATTTTCCTTAATTTTTTCACTAATTCTTCCTTAATTTCCTTATTTTTTAATTCGATGAATATTTGTTTATTTAAAAAAAAAAACATGTGTAGTTGGCAGGCTATGTAACTTTTTTTAGTTCATTATTTTGTTATTTGTGAGTTAATCCCCCATTTATTCGTTATTTCTCTCTTTTAATATAATTAGCAATGAACTCGTAGTCATCTTGGATGATTGAGTGGTTGAACAAACAGCTCCAACTTGTCTTTTTGAGCTTATATTCTTGTTTGACAAATAAAACTTTCAGTGCTTTCAGTTCGTCTTCAGACTTTAATGGTATCATTCTGGTCATCTTCCAAACAGAAAAATGCTGAACAGTAACCCTGTTGTAAAAAGCTTACCCATGAGCCGGATGAGAGATGTCACAACATTAAGAGGCAAGAATTGCACCAGTAGATGTGATAAGCTTCAGCTGTAGGTATTACAATATTTTATTAATAAATAATAAGAGAAATCGTATAAAAAACAATTCAGTGTTTTGGTGAATATATGTAAAATCTCAAACTGCGAAAAGGTGCAGAAGACCCCATAATGAAGAGCAACTGTTGTAATGACGGCAGTTGCTGAGTAATGAAGACGTTTCTCTTGCACAGCCATGAGCTTTAAACTGCAAACAATGAAGGTCTTTTACCAACCATTTAACATTTGAGTTTTATCTCCCACAGAATGTGACATTTTGAGTTTTTGAAGATATCATATTCTAGTCTCTTTTTTTTTTTTTCTTAACTCACCCAAAGTAATTTCACTATATTTAAAGTGAAATGGATTGAACTGTCAACTCATTATAAAATAATAACTTCTCAAAATAACTTGAATAACAGCTACCCCCTTTGAAACGAACCAAAATAAAATAATTACAATATTACACAATTATAAGCATACATTTCTATACATTCACAGAATAAAGTATAGAAGTTACGCAAGTGAAACAGCCGCCTTTTCAATCTGGCTATTGCAATCTTCTTCTTTTCTTTTCGGCTGTTCCCTTCAGGGGTCGCCAAAGCCAAATCATGTGCCTCCATCTCACCCTATTCTCTGCATCTTCTTCTCTTACACCAACTACCTTCGTGTCTTCCTTCATCACATCTATACATCTCCTCTTTGGTCTTCCTCTAGGCCTTCTACCTGGTAGTTCCAACCTCAGCATCCTACGACCAATATACTCACTATCCCGAACTGACTTAATTTGAAACGGCATGTTGGGGTCACATGTGATACACCTTCCATTAGCACAGTTAGCCTTTTGAGCTAATGTGTGTTTGTGTACATATTTTATGTCTTCTTCTTCTTCTTCTTTTACTTTCGGCTGCTCCCTTCAGGGGTTGCCACAGCAAATCATCCGCCTCCACCTCACCCTGTCCTCCGCATCTTCTTTTCTGACTCCAATGACCTTCATGTCTTCCTTCACCACATCCATAAATCTCTTCTTCGGTCTTCCTCGAGGCCTTCTGCCTGGTAGTTCCAACCTCAGCATCCTACTGCCAATATACTCACTATCCCTCCTCTGTACATGTCCAAACCATCTCAATCTAGCCTCTTTGACTTTGTCTCTAAAACCTCTTACATGTGCTGTCCCTCTGATGTGCTCATGAAATCATTTTAATGTATTGTACGATTGCCTTGCTTCTCCTGGCTTACTCTGAAATGTAAAAAATAAAGTTAACATGCCAAATAAATAAACATGTCAAAAAGAAAGTATTCATAACAGCCATTCCCATCCTTTTTGCAAAATCTATCAACATCTGTCCTTCTGTGTTCCTGTCCTGGACACCAAACCCCCTCTGTTACCACCATCAACATGTCCATTGAAGTCTGCACCAATGACCACTCTTCACCTCTGGAGATACTCTGCATCACTCCAGAATCTCTCCTTCTCTTCTCGCTCACATCCTGCCTTTGGGGCATAAGCACTAACAACATTGAACATCATGCCTTCGATTTCTAACTTGAGACTCATCACTCTGTCTGACACACTTTTCACTTCTAGAACATTCCCGACAAACTCCTCCTTCAAGATGACTCCTACTCCATTTCTCTTCCCATCCACACCATGAAAAAACAGTTTAAACCCTGCTCCTAAGCTTCTAGCCTTGCTACCTTTCCACCTGGTCTCCTGAACACACAGTATGTCCACGATCCTCCTCTGCATCATGTCAGCCAGCTCTCTAGCTTTTCCTGTTATAGTTCCTACATTAAAAGTCCCTACTCTCAGTCCTTGACTCATACCTTTCCTCTTCACTCTCTCTGCCTACAAACATGCCTCCCGCATCTCCTTCTTCGACCAACCGTAGTTCAGTTTTCACCAGCCCCCTGTTGGTTAACTGCACTGATGGCGGTCTTTGTTTGCCTAGGCCTCGACCATTCCGGTTTGGAAGTCACATTGATGATTTGCATAGTAGATTTGGCACACGGTTTACGTTGGCTGCCCTTCCCGGCACAACCCTCGGCATTTATCCGGGTTTGGGACCGGCCTGAGAAAGAACACTGGCTTGAATTGGTTAATGCAAACAAACTGGCCAATTTTACCATTTTGCAACTTCACCACTGTAAGTAAAAGTCACCTGATTATGAAAATCTTCATATGTTCATGCTTATCAGGAGATCTTGAAGGAGACGTTTCCTTTCATTTCACTTTAAACACAACACTGAGATTTTATTCCATTCATCCTTCATTGCTTCCACACGTTGAGTTCATATTTGGGAATTTAACATGCATACGCTGTGATGTATTTGCCAAACACTCCAGCTTTGATAATCCCAGCATTAATAATTCACATGACCGTGTGGTGAGTTTCTCCAGACTTGTGATAACAGCCACAAGGTAATAAGATATTCCAAGACCTGAGCTCTTATAAATCACAGAAAAAAAAAACAGCTGATTGATGGTCTCACTACTGACTTCTAATTCTCTGTATAATAAATTCTGCAGTAACCTTGCATTAATCGTCAATAGAAAACTTTGTTGATATTGCCTTGAACATCCTGATAGGGCTCCTAGCTCCCAAAATACATTTTGTTTCGATTATTCATCATTATGCAAATTAGTCACAAAATGTACAATTGTACATGACATTTTTGAAAAAAATTCCCTACACGCACCTGTCCGTAGATCAGGCCCAAAAATGTGCTACATATAAATTATGATCATTACTAAACTACTCTATGAACTTTTATTCTGGATGATTGTTTCATGTTTTGGTGTAATTTGATAAGAATTTGCCGTTTACCTTCATGTGCTGACAGCATGTCGGCAGCCATGTTGCAGAATCCTGTTCCAGCATCAACCACCAGATATCTCACTTTTTTCATGCAGGGCCAGCACATGCACAATTGTGTGCTTGGGTACTGAAATGGACTATTGTGGAGCCTGTGTTTGTGAGAAGGCAAAAAAGGCACACATACAACTATATGCCCAGCTGCTGAAGGGGTTAAGTCAGCCCTTTCGTACAATGTTAGCGAAAAATCAATCAATGTGGTGTTCATTTATACAATACTGAAAAAAAACACAATTTTTTTTTATCATTTAGTAAAGTTAGGGAACAATAGTAGCCAGTTTTATCACCACAGAAAGTTTGAGGTCATGATTCTTTTTGTTTGAGGGGTGTTAAAACGTTTTATTTATACAATTTATCTACAAAACTCTATAATTCTGTGAGATAGAATAATACAGCCACTACACTAATTTTATAACTATTTTATAAGCAAGGCATCTTTAACATTCTGTATGTAATCGTATATAAATTGGCCTCATAGCGGCACTTAATGACCTAATGCAGTAAATATTTATATAGGCTGAATTACTGATCTGAAGGGCGAAGGTTCAAGCCCAACTATCACTGGGTTGTCACTGCTGCACCAAGAAACATTCTTAACTTTCAAGAGTAGGTTGCTTTGCCGTCAGTGTGTTTCTGCCCAAAAATGGCCTAGCAAGCTGTTCAGGGTGTACTCTGCTGTCACCTAGAGTTGGCTAATATGGGTGCCAGCCTCCCCACAACCCCAATCAGGATTAAGGAGTTCGAATGAATGAATATTTTCACAGTACAGTACACATTTTATTAAACGACTTTAAATCACTTGAGTCTGAACCTGGTGTAGTGGTGCCTGCATCACGGCAAGAAGGTCATAGGTTCAAATCCCAGGCTTGATGAGAAGGTTTCTTTGGGAGTTTGCATATTCTCCTTTTGATTGCAAGGGTTTCCTCCAGGTACTCTGGTTTCCTCCCACAGTTCAAGAGAAGCATTTTGGCTTCTTGGCTGTTGCAAATTGCTTCAGGTCTGTGTGTGTGTGTGTGTGTGTGTGTGTGTGTGTGTGTGTGTGCACGCACTGGCCCTCCAATGGTCTTGAGAGCTGTTCAGGGTGTACCCTGCTGTCTCCCAGTGATGCTGAAATTCTTAAAAGTTCAGTACATCATCAGTTTCACAGCTATTCTTGGAGACAGATTTGTTCATGATAACCTGATGTTAACTTTTTTGCTTTCTTCTTTCTATGAAACTGAAAACTGAAGCTTCTGATTAAACTAATGGAAAATGTGTGAAAAGAGAAAAATTTTATATTGTTTATAGCTGCTATACCAGAACTGATAAAGGAACAAACTGCTTCAGGCATCGTTCCACAACATTGAAACATAATTCTAAGTAAATCATTTTGGGGCTGTAATAACCTCATGGTTAGAGAAGCTGGGGGTGGGGGGTGGGGGGGGAGAAGGTCACTGATTCGAATCCTAAACCAACAGGGAAAACGTGTGGTGGTGGGGGAGTTAGCTGCACCTTCCCTTCATCCACGTTCATGGCTGAGGTGCCCAAAGCACACATACAGAAACAGTCAGCACTGTTTTGTGTGTGTGTGTGTGTGTGTGTGTGTGTGTGTGTGTGTGTGTGTGTGTGTGTGTGTGTGTTCACTTTGGATGGGCTAAATGCAGAGGCAATAACTTCCCTTGAGATTAATACAGTATAGAAAAAAAAATAAAAGTGATCATATGTGACCCATCATAGCAAGGTAGGCATTAAGTCAGAAATTATTAAATATTTCATTGAACTTTAAACGTAATTTCCTTCAAAGTTGCATAAGAGGATGAAAATTTCTGGCAGGTTTTCAGTCGTTACTTCAAAGCTAGACAAGTATGTTAGAAAGTTTGGTCTCGTGACTTAATACCTACTTTGCTGTGATTGGGCACATTTCTTTAGGAAATTTTATAATATTAAACTGTTGGCAAATTACAGATGTATGTCTGTCTTCCTTTCAGCTTTTTCCCTTTTACTCGGGAGTCGCCACAGCGAATCATCTGATTCGCACGTTTGATTTGGCAGAGGTTTTTACGTCGGATGCCCTTCCTGTCACAACCCTTTTAGCAAGGGACAGAAACACGCTGAAGACTTTGCAGCCTACTCTTTACGAAAGTCAGCCCTTTCGTACAATGTTAGCGAAAAATATTAAACCTCACAGTGATTATTTTCCATTTACATCATGACTCAGAGTCTTTCAGTGTACTGTATACATTTTTATTGCTTCTGATAGTAAACAGGCTCAAAGACACCCATCAGTTTTATCTGATGTCTCCATGTTTCTTCAGCGGGACAAAGACAACAGGATCAGGCAAGCGCGGGAACAAGGGTGCAGATTAAGGTTTTTGGAATGCGCCCAAAAAAAGTGAGCAGCTACAGTAATCTCTGAGTGGACACTGGTATCTGTATCCTGGTGCCCAGTATCATTGGAAGCTCAGGTTCTGGTTTTCTTGGACTATTATCCATGTGGCGTAACCCCAATTTAGATACAGAGCCACGCTTTACGGATGACCTCATCCATGCTTCATTCCTAAGATTTCGCTCCGGGACAGAGGTGGCACTTAGTGGAGTCTCTGCCAGGGTGCTGGTGGGAATCCGATACCTGTGGGGCATGCATAAAGCAGATAGTAGTTGATAATGGTACTGTGGTGGTCCCTGCTCGTATGGAACAGATTGTTGTGACGTGCACACAGTTGGATGGAAATGAGAAATAACCAGCGCTTTATCTTGATCGTCATGAAAGTTCTCACCAAACATAACTGCTCTTGAGGTGCTGTTTTTTCTCCTGTTCAAAATGTTTATCTTTTTTGGAATAACATTTAGATTTGCTGGCACTTTTACTGGCGGTAATACCATAACTTGACCAAGCAATGCCATCTTCCCAATATTTCTATCTTTAAGAAATCGGCACAGGGTGTTTGGATGAGGTGGGTGAGGTAGAAGTTTGTCAGGTATGGACAGTTCAGGTCCAAACGGTCGTTTATTTCCAAGCAGATCTTTCCTTTCATTCTTCTCCTTCAAAATGAAATCCAGTGAAGCATCGTCTTCGGAGGATGAATTAGAGGTAATGGCACTGTGGATCCTGTATGGTTGTTCTGGAGATGAAGGAATATTTGGGCTTGAAGCTTCTGAAGCCTCATGGCTGGAAACGGGGTCATCTGAGATTTTTAGTTCCTTCAAATCCCTGCAGAGAACACAATGGAAGGTGCAGTTCTTCGGTTTGAGCTCCTTGCTTCTTTGGTGTGCAATGAACAAGCAGGAAAAAGGGGAACATCGTCCCCAGCCTTGGATCTGCCAATAGAAAACATACTCGGTATATGATTTATAAATAATTTGCATTCCACAATTATACAGGGCAGCCGTAGCCTCATGGTTAGAGAAGCAACTTTGGGACCAAAAGGTTGCTGGTTCAATTCACGAACCAGCAGGAAAAATGTGTGGCAGTGGGGGAGTGGGCAGCACCTTCCCTTCCACCTTCATGGCTGAAGTGCCCTTGAGTAATGCACATAGCCCCCAACTACACTCCAGGCACTGTAATGTGTGGCAGCCCACTGCACTGCTTCAAGTATGTGTGTGCGTGCGCCTCATCGTTTGTGTATGTAGATGGGTTAAATGCGAGAGAAATTATTGCCTCTTTAGCATTAATATATATATATATATATATATATATATATATATATATATATATATATACACAGTATATAGTAGTAGATTTATATTGCGCTTTATCCATACTGAATATTATGCTCAAAGCGCACTGGGGAGTGTTCAGTTAATGATGATAACTCTTTATTGTCAAAATACAGTACATATTTGGTTTTTGTGCTCTGGGCACTTGTCACCACTGTGCAGCACCAGTTATTGCATTGCTCTATCCTTTGATGCTGAGCACCAAGCAGGAAGCAACAACTGCCAAATTTTAATGTCTTATGGTATGACACGGCCGGATTCAAACTCTGACCTTCCAGAGGATAAAGCGGATGCTCTACCAACTGAGCTAAATCCTCGGTATGTGTGTATATATGTATGTATATATATATATATATATATATACTGTATATAGACACACACACACACAGAAGAGAGTCTCTTATAACAAGTTCTTCATGATACGAGCTTCGAACTCACCAAAAATCTGCTCATCCAACAAGCAAAAATTCACTTTACAAGCTGTCCTTGAAATGGCTTTTCCGTGCTGATTAGCCTGGTATTCCTCGCGCTCCGAGAACGCCTTTTGCAATTTAATAATTTCTCAATTATTTTTTGTGATGCCCCTATAGGAAGGAAACCCCCCCCCCCAGTGCTCCAAGCACAACTATAAATTGTGTTTACTGCACTTTATCGTTTGCTCAGTGCTTTTTCCCTGCACCATAGCATGACAATGAGAGTGTCACTGCCAACTGGTGTAGGGGATGCAAAATTACACTTAATTCTACTACAGTATGGCAAAAAAAGCACGGCGTCACCCCACCACCATCACATCACGCACCCCCAATGGAGGCACACCCCAATATTTGAGAAACACTGGCCTTGTGGGAGCTCACCACGAGCCTTTCCTCGCTTGCGTTCGTAGCATGCACACCCACGAAATTATCCTCCTCATATGATTATAATGATGTCAAGTTTATTAATTTTTTTATTTTATTTTTCCATGTATTTTTTGAAAACCGATGTATAATCAAGAACAACTTAAATCAAGGTATACCTGCATTTGGTCAAATATACGTTTGTGGCAGGTTATATGAGTTTAGGAGGGGGTTGGAATGGATTAATTTGTTTTCTGTTATTTTTTATGGAATAATTGTTTCATCCAACAAATGTTTCAGCTTACGAGCTTGTCCTCGGAATGGATTAAACTCGTTAGCTGAGGTATCACTGTGTATATGTGTTTGTATATATAGGGATCCCTCACTTTCCGTTGTTAATTTGGGACCGATACACCCCCCCCCACGACCACTGAAATCCGCGAAGTTGGATTAACCCCCCAATCCAATCCCTCTGACTGAAGTATACGTGCATGTATAAGTGTAAATAATATCAATAAATACATATTCAATGCTATATATTATAATAACAATTAAACATTAAAAAAATAATGCATAAGATGTAAATAAAATATAAATACACAAAAAATACAGACATGCACCTCACAAAAATATGAGTAGGTTTTGGGGGGTTTTGGGTTGTTTTTAGTTTTTGTTTGTTTAGGTTTTTTCTTGCATAATTGGCCTTGTTTTTGTGGCGTTTTCCTTATTTTTTTTATTTTATTTCGATGAATTATAAAAAAAAACAAAATGCGATGCACTGAAGCTGCATAAATTGAATCGTGAAGTAGCGAGGATCCCTGTATATACATATACAGACACTCCCCACTTTAATGCAGCCATGAGGCGGGGGGGGGGGGGGCACGAACCAGTGTCTCTCCCCCTTATGCCGGTCCCAAGCCCGGATAAATGCAGAGGGTTGCGACAGGAAGGGCATCCGGCGTAAAACTTCTGCCACATTTAAAAAATGCAAATGATCAATACAGAATTCATACCGGATCGGTCGAGGCCCGGGTTAACAACGACCGCCATCAGTGCTGTCAACCAACAGGGTGCTGATGGAAATTGGACTACTGTTGGTCGAAGACGTCGAAGAAGGAGAGGTGGGAGGCGTGTCCGTAGGCAGAGAGAGAAGAGGAAAGGCATGAGTCTAGGACTGAGAGTGGGGACTTTGAATGTTGGAACTATGCAAGGAAAAGATAGGGAGCTGGCTGACATGATGCAGAGGAGGAAGGTGGACATACTGTGTGTTCAGGAGACAAGGTGGAAAGGTAGAAAGGCTAGAAGCTTAGGAGCAGGGTTTAAACTGTTTTATCATGGTGTGGATGGGAAGAGAAATGGAGTAGGAGTCATCTTGAAGGAGGGGTTTGTCAGGAATGTTCTAGACGTGAAAAGAGTGTCAGACAGAGTGATGAGTCTCAAGTTAGAAATTGAAGGCGTGATGGTCAATGTTGTTAGTGCTTATGCCCCACAGGCAGGATGTAAGCTAGAAGAGAAGGAGAGATTCTGGAGTGATTTAGATGAAGTGATAAAGAATACCCCCAGAGGTGAAAGAGTGGTCATTGGAGCAGACTTCAATGGACATGTTGGTGCAGGCAACAGAGGGGACGAGGGGAAGTGATGGGCAGGTTTGGTATCCAGGACAGGAACACAGAAGGACAGATGTTGATCGATTTTGCAAAAAGGATGGAAATGGCTGTGGTGAATACTTTCTTCAAGAAGAAACAGAAGCATAGGGTGACTTATGAAAGTGGAGGTAAGAGCACACAGGTAGACTACATCTTGTGCAGGCGATGTAATTTGAAGGAAGTCAGTGACTGCAAAGTAGTAGTTGGTGAGAGTGTTGCCAAACAGCATAGGATGGTGGTGTGCAGGATGACACTGATGGTGAGAAAAGTGAAAAAGGCAAAGGCAGAGCAGAAGACAAAGTGGTGGAAGCTGAAAAGGAAGAGTGTCGTGTTGTCTTCAAGGAGGAGTTGAAACAGGCTTTGGGTAGTCAGGAAGTGCTTCCAGAGGACTGGACAACCACAGCCAATGTGATCAGGGAGACCGGTAGGAGAGTACTTGGTGTGTCCTCTGGAAGGAAAGTAGATAAGGAAACTTGGTGGTGGAATGAGGAAGTGCAGGAGTGTGTACAAAAGAAGAGGTTAGCCAAGAAGAAGTGGGACATTGACAGGACCGAAGAGAGTAAACAGGAGTACAGGGAGACACAGTGTAAGGCGAAGGTAGCAGTGTCAAAGGCCAAACAGAGGGCGTATGATGACTTGTATGATAGGTTGAACAGTAAGGAGGGAGAAAATGATCTATACAGGTTAGCACAGCAGAGAAATAGAGATGGGAAAGACATGCAGCAAGTTAGAGTGATAAAGGACAGAGAGGGAAATGTATTGACTGATGACAGAAGTGTGCTGGGAAGATGGAAAGAGTACTTTGAAGAGCTGATGAATGAAGAAAATGAGAGAGAAAAAGAGTAGAAGGGGTGACCGTTGAGGAGCAGGAAGTAGCAAAGATTAGTAAGGGAGAAGTGAGGAGGGCATTGAAGAGGATGAAGAGTGGAAAGGCAGTTGGCCCTGATGACATACCAGTTGAGGTATGGAAGTGTCTAGGGGAGGTAGCAGTAGATTTTCTGACAAGAATATTCAACAAGGTCTTAGAAAGTGAGCAGATGCCAGAGGAATGGAGGAGAAGTGTGCTTGTGCCCATTTTTAAGAACAAGGGAGATGTACACCACAGAGGGATAAAGTTGATGAGCCATACAATGAAGCTATGGGAAAGAATAGTGGAAGCAAGACTAAGGGCAGAGGTCAGCATTTGTGAACAACAGTTTGGTTTCATGCCAAGAAAGAGCACCACAGATGCAGTGTTTGCTTTGAGGATGTTAATAGAGAAGTACAGAGAAGATCAGAGGGAGCTGCATTGTGCCTTTGTGGATCTGGAGAAAGCATATGACAGGGTGCCGAGAGAAGAACTGTGGTATTGTATGAGGAAGTCTGGAGTGACAGAGAAGTATGTTAGAGTGGTGCAGGACATGTATGAGAGATGTAAGACAGTGGTGAGGTGTGCTGTCGGTGTGACAGAAGAGTTCAAGGTGGAGGTGGGACTGCATCAAGGGTCAGCTCTCAGCCCCTTCTTGTTTGCTATGGTGATGGACAGGCTAACAGACGAGGTTAGACAAGAATCTCCATGGACTATGATGTTTGCAGATGACATCGTGAACTGTAGTGAGAGCAGAGACCAAGTGGAGGAAAATCTAGCGAGGTGGAGGTATGCCCTGGAAAGGAGGGGATTGAAGGTTAGTCTTAGTAAGACAGAATACATGTGTGTGAACGACAAGGACCCAAGAGGAACTTTGAGGTTACAGGGGGCAGAGATAAAGAAGGTGGAGGATTTTAAGTACTTAGGCTCAACAATCCAGAGCAATGGAGAGTGTGGAAAAGAGGTGAAGAAGCGCGTGCAGGCAAGTTGGAATGGATGGAGAAAAATGTCCGGTGTGATGTGTGATAGGAGAGTATCGGCAAGAATGAAGGGAAAAGTGTACAAGACGGTGGTGAGGCCAGCAATGTTGTATGGTTTAGAGACAGTGGCCCTGGGGAAAAGACAGGAGTCAGAGTTGGAGGTAGCAGAGATGAAAATGTTGAGGTTCTCTTTGGGAGTAACGAGGATGGATAGGATCAGAAATGAGTACATCAGAGGGACAAGCACATGTTAGATGTTTTGGAGACAAAGTCAGAGAGGCTAGATTGAGATGGTTTGGACATGTACAGAGGAGGGATAGTGAGTATATTGGTCGTAGGATGCTGAGGTTGGAACTACCAGGCAAAAGGCCCAGAGGAAGACCAAAGAGAAGATTTATGGATGCGGTGAAGGCGGACATGAAGGTCGTTGGAGTAAGAGTAGAAGATGCAGAGGACAGGGAGAGATGGAGGCAGATCATTTGCTGTGGCGACCCCTGAAGGGAACAGCCAAAAGGAAAAGAAGAAGACACTCCCCACTTTACGTTTATTCGTTTTACGTATTTTCCGATTTTATGTTTTTAAAAAAAAGTTATGTCAAATTTTGAGTTTAGCATGCTCTCTGTAGTACGAGACGTACCTACGTAGTACGCTACTTACGCATGATGCTGCATCCATTGTTTACAAACAACAGACTGAATGTGCCCCTCCTTCTTCCCAGTTCACCGTGTGTTACCCTTGTGTTAAGACGTCATCTCTGTGATCTTTGTGTTTACACTGTTTTGCGGACTTTTGCAACACTAAGCAATATGGTTGGTCAGAAGCGTAAGCCTACTAGTGATAGTGGTAATCAGAAAAAGCGGCAAGCCATCTCGTTAGAAACGAAGATGGCTATTATCAAGAAAATTGATGCTGGTGAAAAACACGTGAATGTTGCACGTTTCTTCCAAATGGCTCCGTTGACCATCAGAACCATTTACAAACAGAAAGATCGCATCACAGAGCATGTTAAAGGATATATTTGATACTGTATTTGATACTTGATGAGTGAATTTGATTAAAATGTATCTATTTGAATTTCTTTTGCTTTAATTTAATTTATTTGAAATTAATATTGATATTTGATATATTTGATAACATTGTAAAATAATATGTTTAATAATTGATTTAGGGGTGTTTTATGAGATACGATAATGGTATTTATGGATGTATAGTACAGTATGAACGTCATAAGTCACTGGAACATACAGTAACAACTTACGTTCGGCCATCCGAAACCTAACTAAAACTTAAGTCGGGAAGCGTCTGTGTGTGTGTGTGTGTGTGTGTGTGTGTGTGTGTGTGTGTGTGTTTGTGTGTATATACACACATATACATACACACAGTCAGCCCCAATTTACGAAATTAATTAGTTCCAGAGCCCTTTTTCGTAACGCGGGGATTTCGTAAGTAGGGGTTGCATCTTACATGTTAAACACCTATTTCGTTCCAAGGCTCCAGTCTTTGGACTGGATAAACCCCATAAACCCTTTAAAAATGATAAAAATACACCAATTTTGTATGAAATATGTGTTAAGAGTAAAAGAAAATGATCTATTAAACCATTTAACATTTTATTAACATATTAAACCATTTTATTAACATATTTATTAATTAAACCATTATTAAACATTTTTTATTTTTATTTTCAATGAGAGAGTAGCTTTTGCAATGAAAATGTAATTTATTTTATGATGTTTAACACATCTTAACCGGGGTGCCAATAATTACATTGGGCAGTGTATATGAAAAACAAAGTACAAGAGCAACATTAAGATGTACTTTATATCAAAGTCTTCGTGTTGGTATGCAATGTGCTTTTGCTATAGTGGCTTGCATTAAACTTAGATACTCACCAGACTTCACCAGGGCAAGAATATGGACGTGTTGATTAAGCAGTGACTGACTATGGCGAACAATATGTCCTGCATTTTTCAACACAAATACATCTTGAATAGTTTCATGGCTCAAACTGTAAATACAAGTCCAGAACAAGAGCACCTAAGCAAAAATCTACACCAAGAACAGTTAATCCCCTATTAACCAGAATTGTCCTGTTAATTTTGTATGTCTGAATTGTCCAATTGATCCAGAATTTGTTCCAGATTATTTTTACAATCCCGTAAGTATTTCCTTGTCCATAACCTCACATCTGGTAGAAATTTCACGTGAAAGACCCAATAGCTTTTTGGATTGACCTATTAATGAATCAACAAACCTCCTGAACTTAAAGTACAAACCTCCACCAATCTGAAAAAACTACACACCAGTTCCTAATGGCTTGTTGTGATACCACACTCAGTATTATAAAATCACTCAAATTATCTCAAGGGCATTGGCCCATTTATTTATTGATTTATTACACAATATGCGTGGGGCCAGTGGCCTAGTGGTTAAAGTGCTGGGCTCATGATCAAGAGGTTGTGAGTTCAAATCCCAGTTAGGAACCCCCCCCCCCCTCCCCCACTGTTCCAAGACCCCTGGGCAAAAGGTCTTAACCACAAGTGTGCCTCTGTTCACCCAGCAGTATAAATGGGTACCAGTAAAAATATACTGGGAAGGTAACTTGAGATGGACTAGCGTCCCATCCAGGAGGAGTTGGACTCCTAGTTGCTTCACGCTACAGAAACCGGGGATAAGCACCGGCCTGATGAGCCACTATGACTTGGGTATAAATAGCCCACGGACTTTACATACCTTACCTTTCACAATATGCAAGCAAACTGTATAAAATCAGTGAGTTGTATAAAATCATAGTGAGTCTCAACTGCCATAAATTATTTAAATCTTTAAATCCATTTAGTTCAGGGGGGAAAACATCTCATTCATGTCTTGTTTTGCTGTATATGTGTAAGGATATAGACTGACGTACCAACCAGTACTCTGCAGATAAGATAAAGCCATCACAGGTGGCATGTTTGTGCAGTGGTTAGCACATCTGCCTTAAACGGGGTCCTGGGTTTGCGTCCTGGATTTGTCCGAGGCGTTTCTGTGTGGAGTGTTTGTTCTCCGCAGTGCTTGCATGGGTTTCCTCTGGGTACTCTGGTTTCTTTCCACAGTCAAAATCATAATTAGGATACTCGGCTGTTTCAAATTTCCATCAGGTGTGAGCGATTGTCTGGTGAGCTATTCGAGGTGTACCCCACTTTCACATGGAGTCGACTGAGACCCAGGTAGGATTAAGCAGTTGGGTGAAAGATGAATGAAATTCATCACTTATCTATAAAATTATCCAACATCCTTAAGATCAAGACCCAGGATTAGTACTACTCATTTCATCTTCATCTCCCTAGACTTAATTCGAGGTCGGGTCACGGGGGCAGCGGCCTAAGCAATGAGGTCCAGATGTCCCTTTACCCAACCACTTCCTGGAAGAGCTGGAGGAAGGGGTTGGAAGGAACCAGTTCGTCCAGTTCTTCCAGGAAGACACTGAAGCGTTCACAGACCAACCAAGAGACATAATCCCTCCAGCATGTCCTAGGTTGAACTTGGGGTCTGTTCCTGGTTGGACATGACCAAACAACACACTACGGTACGCCTTTCTTTCGATTTTTTCTCCAGAAGCTGTGATATAGTAGACTTTATTCAATCATTCTTCAGGGTTAAACTGAACAGTTATTTGAAAAGTAGTGCGTGTTATTTAACTATATAATAATAATAATAATAATAATAATAATAAAAAGAGACTTGTGCACAGTATTTGGATAGGGTTGAGGGAAGCAGGTGTATACTTACAGCTTCATCCCAGCCTGTTTGGTTGGGAATCTCGTAAGGTTCCTGCTCGTTTATCGAGTTTTCTTCACTAATATCCAGCAGCACCTCCACAGCTCTTTTGGAAACCTTGCAGAACTGTGGACTGCAACCCGACATGGACTTCTCCAAATCCTCAGCAGTTCCATGCGCATCCATGCCTCTTGATGAACAAAGCATTCCTGATATTCCTACACGTGGGGAAAACACATGAATAATTTCCTCTGACGTCAGTAAACAAAAAGTACTGATAAGTACGGCAGAGGAGAGCCCAGATCTGGAGATTTGGATGTGCCTGAGCCTTATCTGTGGATAAATTTGGATGAGCCTGAGTGTTATCTGTGGATAAATCTGGCTGATCATGTGGCTGGCTGAGGTGTCGGTGCACGCACTTTAATTAGAGATGAAATATTTATCTCGCTCTGGATGAGTGTGGCGTTTTCATGGCTCCTCGAGTCGGTGTTACGTACTGTTGCTATGGCGATGAAAGGGAAGCGACGGGTCTGGCTGTGCGCACGTCGCAGTGACGCAACGGAAAAGCATGCCGGAGTGAGAGGCGTGGCTTCAGAACCCCAAGTGCAGTTTTATTCGCTGTCAATTCATCTTTTTGTTGAAGGTAGTGATCTTCAGAAAATAAAGTCGCGCTTGTTTTATTGGAAATCAACTAGGTTCAAGGTTTATATATATTTATATACACACACACGCATATATATTTACAATCACGTTCTAAAATATCCCATGTATAGGATACAGCTTCAGTGATATTAGAACCGGAACTGGTGTACATGCTGACTCCTGATTACAATTACAAAAGTTCCACAGAATATAAAGGCACTTTAATTCTAATAATAATAATAATAATAATAATAATAATAATAATAATAACAACAACATTGCTGTTGCTGTTATTAGTAATAATAATAATAAATAATAACAATAACAGTAACATTATTATTATTATAATTATTATTATTATTATTATTATGAGGATGATGATGATTATTATTATGATTATGATTATTATTAAGATGATGATTATTATTATGATTATTACTATTGTTATTATTATTATTATTATTATTATTATTATTATTATGAGGATGATGATGATTATTATGATTATTATGATGATGATGATGATGATTATTATTATTATTGTGATTATGATTATTATTAAGATGATGATTATGATTATTATTATTACTATTGTTATTATTATTATTATTATTATTATTATTATTATGAGGATGATGATTATTATTATGATTATTATGATGATGATGATGATTATTATTATTGTGATTATGATTATTATTAAGATGATGATTATGATTATTACTATTGTTATTATTATTATTATTATTATTAGGCACTTGTACGAGCTTCAGTTGTCCTTTAAACGGCTTCTTCTTCTTCTTCTTCTTTAGCATGGCACGTGCACCTGAAACTAGCCTATCTCTATTTGACAACGTGACCAAGCGCACGTCCTTCTGTCTCCGAGGAGGTGTGTACAGACAGAATTCATCACTTCCGCAATGCTCTGTGTGGGTCGGGGTGTCCTATCAGTCTGTACACTGCTTCCAGACGCTGTACCCAATTGACTGTTTGGACATTTTTTTTTTTTTTTTGCTTTTCCAACAGCAGAAGCGTTGGTGAGGAAAAGTAGCGCTCGAGAAATCCGCAGTGGATTGGAGATGTAAACGCAAACGCGCACAAGTAGCGTCGCGTGAGCAGACACGCGCACACGCACACGCACGCGCACGCAGACACTCAGCGCTACCTGAACCGGCCCGTTCCCTGCCTCTGCTTCAGTGCTGACCGGACCATCTCAGGACTGAATTCTTCTCTCTCTCTGTTTTTTTTAAATTGTATGGAATCCGAAGCGACCGGTGAAGTCGCGGTCATGCTTCCTCCAAAAAACTGCCTTCCGAGAAATTACAGCTGCATCGCCGGGCTGTTCGGGAGCCTGACCAACAATCAGAAGATGGACGACGGCGACAAAACCGAAGGTGAAGAAGAGGAAGACGAGAAGTCAGTGAGCGGCGAGTCCGAGCCGTTGGAGATGCGCGTCGTGGACGAGAGGCCGAGGGGGCGTGAGTCCCTCCCCAAGCCGCCGCTGAGTCCCGGCCAACGCCGCCGGTGCAAATCCTTACCGAGCTCCGCGGAGAGAGCAAAACTGGAAGTGGCGCGGATCTGCAGCCCGTCCAGCCAGAAGAAAGTGCGGTTCGCCGACTCTCTGGGCCTGGAGCTCATCTCCGTGCGTCACTTCGACGACACCGACGTGCCCGAAACACCCGACCGTATTATGGACAAGTTCAAAAAGGCGCGCGCGCTCCATCTGAACAACTTCGAGTCTCCGAACGGATACACGCAGTCCACCTTCGTGGAGACGCTGTTCACCTGCCCGGGTGCGCAGCCCGACTTCCGGGAGCGTCTGGAGGAAGCCACGGTGCTGCTGGAGTCGGTGCAGACCGATGAGTTCAGCGTCTCGGGGATCGTGCGCGTCCTGAACCTGGCGTTCGAGAAGAGCGTGACTCTGCGCTACACGCTCAATAACTGGCTCTCCTTCATGGACGTCCCGGCCGCGTACGTGCCGCAGTCGAGCGACGGCCTCACCGACAAGTTTCACTTCAAGATCGTCACCCCGGCGTTCCTCGAGAGCAGCGGCAGCCTCCAGTTCGCTGTGCGTTACTGCATCGGAACCGAAGAGTTCTGGGACAACAACGACGGCAAGAACTACAAAGTGCGACGCCACAGATTCAAGATCTCTCCTCCACGTGAATGGGACAACGGCTGGATCCACTTCATTTAGAAGAAGTGTGTGTGTGTGTGTGTGTGTGTGTGTGTGTGTGTGTGTGTGTGGAGGGGGGTTATGATCATAAACGCCTGCGTTGTATCATAGACACCGAATCCCCTTACAGTGCGCCTGATTCTGTATTTCTAATAAGGGAAATGCACATTTTCTTTTCCTGATCAAATTTCAGAATATTCTGTGATACTGATTGGATCCAGTCCGCCCACAAACGTGTCTTGATTTGGGCTGAATCCCATGATACTGATACTGGTCTCATAGATTTAGAGGAGCCATAGAATAATACTGCACTTACCACTTTGTGCAAAAGTTTGCATTCCCTGTTGATTTCTTCCCTAGAAATTCACTCTTGGTACTGTATAGATTTTTCTTGTTACAGATGCTCCCCGACTTACGTTTTTAATTGGTTCCGGTGAACGTAAGTTGTTACAGTGACGTATGATGTGTGACGTATGACGCTCATACTGTACTATACATCCATAAATATCAGAACCATATCTCATAAAACACCCCTAAATCAATTATTATAAACATACATTGTAAAATAATATCAAATATATCAAATGATATCAACATTAATTTCAAATAAGTCACTTATTTATACCGAGTCACTTTACATGAAGCTAAAACAGCCAATCAATGCTTACAATATGTGAGGCGCTCAAAACTGAAAGTAGTGTACTTGCGAAATTAGTTTACTTGCTGTGGGTTATATGGACTTCCGGTCTTTCAAGTGCGCAAGGGTGCCGTTGAACTCGTTTAGAACACAGCCTGCACTGATGCAGTCTCCCAGCAAAGCGGAGAGTTCTTTCTTTTGTGTAAGTAAACTTTATTCAAGAGATGCATACAAAGAACAAGTACAAATCATAATGAATATTAATATAAAAATAAGTATACACTCTTAGGATTCTGCTAAAAGGTAATACATATCTGTAATTGTTCTGTAATTTGTGGTTTCATTCATATTACAACTCTCTTTGCTGAACCTAGTATGCATGGTAGATTGTGCGGATCTGAGCAGATAGTTAATTCATCTCTGTGTATGAGACTTGCACCCATGCTAGTAGGCTTACACTTCTGACCAACCATATTTCCTTAGGGTTACAAAAGTCCGCAAAACAGTTTAAACACAAAGATCACAGAGACGACGTCTGAACACAAGGGTAACACGCTATATATCTGATCTATATGTATATATATATATATATATATATATATATATATATATATATATATATGTATATATATATATATGTGTGTGTATGTATATATATATATATATAAAACGGTATACATATAACTGAACTGGGAAGGAGGGACTCATTCAGTCTGTAGTTTGTAAACAATGGATGCAGCGTCATTACGTCAGCATACTACGTAGGTACGTCTAAACTCAAAATTTGACTTTTTTGGGGAGGGGGGGAAACGTAAAATCGAAAAACGTAAAATTGATGAATGTAAGTCGGGGAGCGTCTGTATTACTGAGCCATTGCTGACTGTAGCCTACTTTTTATCATCGTTCAATTTAATTTTATTTAGATATCACTTCCAAGAAGGGACACTGCCATAAAATCGTTTTACAAAAACAAAATAAATTTGAAACTTGGGAATTTATCAATTAAACCCTAATTAACAAGTCACAGGTGATGGAAAGAAAAAAAAAAGTCCCAGGATGCATCATGATCCCATTATAATCTTGGCAGAATATTTAACAAATTGCCCATATTCGGTTAAACAACCAGCTAATGTAGAGTAAAGATGAAAAAATATATATTTTCTTGTCACTACTGCCATATTTGTGCGGTCCTATGAGTTTTGCATCACCTCATTCTTTTATCAGGAGTGTTTAGATGAGCATCAGACACATCACTGTTCACACTCTTTCTAGTTGGCTATGTTTTGGTGTCGGTGCTAAGAGAATCGTTTGCCAGTCCTGCGAGCACATTGTCATGAGTTCTAACGCCACTGATCTCAACTAAGTCTCCATATATGACAACGAAATCAAGTCTTTGTGAGGCAAATGCACGTGTATACTGTATATAAACATCCTAATGTACTGGATACTGTAAAAGTCTAGCATGCATTAAACACCTTATAGGTTTTATTATTATTTTTTTTATTATTAAGCAGGGGAATACAAACCTTTGCACATAAGCTTTGCGTCTAAGCTCAACCAAGGAATTTGACATGGCTAAACGCTCTTTTGTTCTACCAAGTGACTTTGGTGTTGAATAACTTCCTGTTTTAGATGAAGCGTACTGTGGTTGTGAAAGGTGATGTTGCTTCCACGCTTTGCGACACGCTTTAGCAGTGTACAGTTGGGTGTACATTTGTTCTCTTCCATGCCACTGAGCTTGAAGCAGATAATATGTCAGCGCTTGTAATATTGCTGAGTATAGGCAGTACTCGTATAGCGATGGCACAGTCATTTAGAAAGGGCTAGGAATGCAAATATGATTAGAACACCGCATTAGTAGTTTATTTCAGGAGTCAAGGGAGAATGAACACAAGACCTTTTTAATATCAGACATATTACACATAGACTTCCCAAATGGCCCTGAAGAAGTTTCTTTCCAACACTTAGGAACCTCTCCGGAAGTTTCCATCTCATCACAAGGTGAGGGGGCAATTGAATTTGCAAAGATTTTCCCATTTGTTTTCAATGCGGATGATTCGCCAAGGGAGCACGTGTGTGCCTCGTTTTGGCTCCTTTACCTTTTCCACATCAGAGCCATCAGATTGAGGCACGAGTAAAAAGCCTGAAGGAAAAGCATTCTGAGTTCATTACATACTTACCAGCCTGGTCCCAGTCATCACTGACCTCAAATAATCTTAGCATAAAGGATTGTATGATTTCTATACATTAACTACAGCTTATTTTATAATATAAATTTTAACTGTTGATGGATTTTAATTGCAAACTTTTTCAGTTACTGGACATAAGCTGTAGCGTTATGAATGTACACGCGATATTCTTTGGCAAAAGTTTGTCAAGCATGCTAACTGTGTAATGATTTCAGTATTGGATTTGTATTAGTACTAGAAACATCCACTTCCTGTGTAAGATTGTGCAAATTCTAGCTAAAATCACGAATCCCACCTTCATGACCCCTCCGTGGTACAGTGAGGTTACTGACGGTTTATATACGGTTATGTACAATCGAGTGCAAAAGTTTGCACACCCTTGGAAAGGAGTGGGGAAAGTATCTCCTGGTCCACTATAGCAACAAAAAACTAGACGTTGAAAATAGTTCGTGCAAATAATTCAATTGATAAAAATGTAAAGATATGAGGTGATAAGTGTCGCATAGAGTTATATCACAAGCCCTGTTTGGATGGGATCAATTTCACCAGGTTTTATAATATATTTTTCTTCATGTCACGTCTATGATAACGTTTGACATAACGAAATAGCACAGGAGGGATGAGATCATGGTTTATTTATACAATAATCAAATATTAAATGTCTTCTGAAAGATCAAGCAGTACCGTACAAATAATCACTTATTTCTTTATAGAAATCTATTTATAGAGTGATATTGTATTGTATTGTTTGAATATAAAGAGCTTTGAACTTCTACATGTATCTAATGCTGTATTATGTCAGCCTCTTCAATCAGCCTTCAGGATTGTGTTCTTCTGATTGATTGTTATTCTCTTTCTTCGGTTAATGGATTAATGCTGGAGGCAGCAGAGACACTGAGATGGCAGAGAAGTTGCTTAGAGAGGAGTCTGGGCTCTTATGTTGTTTTAACGATTGAAGGAGTAGATTGGTATATCTAGGTAAATTCGTAGAGTTGTAACAGTGAAAGCACCACTAGAGATAAAAATGCAATAATTTTAGTTATCGTTTGAGGCAGGGACGGCGACCTGAAAGCTTAAAGAAAATCAAAGAGGTGAATCTGGTGGGGAAATAATGATTCCAGATTCCCGGGGGGAAATGAATCCTGTCCAAATAGGGCTGTCAATGAAAAGAAAGTGAAAAGGTGCAAATTTGTTGTTAATTTAATTTCGTCACTGTTTTTGTTAAGGAAACAAGCTGAACTGCGCTACACACTGTGATAAACTGTGGTATAACTGTGATATGTTTGGGTCCAGCTACAAAGACAGAAATTACCCAAATTCTGTTTCCAGTTTCAAAATCAAAAATCATATCAAATTGTTCCTCGGATTGTTTTATATAAACTTGAAATGTTTTTCTGCAATTTTTTTGAGTAATAACAGTAGAGTAGAAACTTTGAAATTTCATCCCTGTGTACAACTACTTCTTCTTCTTTTCCTTTCGGCTTTTCCCTTTTTCCAGGGGTCGCCACAGGGAATCATGTGATTCGCATGTTTGATTTGGCAGAGGTTTTTACCTCGGATGCCCTTCCTGACACAACCCTTTAGCAAGAGCCAGAAACACGCTGACGGCTTTGCAGCTACTCTTGACGAAAGTCAACAATGGTTCTTCTACATGAACCTCTCACCATATACAGTGAGGGACATGGCCGGCCTTTGATAACCCAGTTAGTTGCACTGTGGGGACAGTGACAACCTTGTGGAGAGTGGGACTCGAATTCCAACCAGGTCAAAAAAAAGGAAAAAGTGAACAACTGTTGATGTTGCCACCGAGTATAATGTTACCAAATTTTGATCAATTCTTTCTGTACAGCATGGAGTAGTTGGATTTTTAAAAATGATTATTAGCATTTTATTTATATATTAAAAAAATTTTTTTAGTAATTATCCAAGAGCAGCTTCTGTGGAATTCTGGCTATTGTACACAAAAACAAGTCAGTCAACTTTAATGTGATTGTTATCACTAAAAAAAAGGAGGAGTAAGACTTTTAGAGCCAAGTGTCCACAACAACAACAAGAAGGCGGCCAGAGTTTGATAGCAGATACCGCCAGCAAAAATAAAAATTTAAAAATGTATATATTAAAATGAGTATGTAAAGTTATGAAAAGGAACATCGTAATAATTTAAGGATATAATCTTAATTGTTGCAAGATAAAGTTGTAATTTTTGGATGTTAAAGTTACAACATTACGAGGATAAACTCTAAATGTGGGATATGAAGGCGTAATGTTACATGGGGAAAACGTTGCACGTGACAGGAATAAAATGGTAATATTATGAGGAAAAAAGGTCATAATATTCCGAGAAGGAAAGTTGTAATGCTACAAGATTAAGGTCAAAATTTGAAGAAAAGGAAAAATGTTTTTAAGTGAATATATGAGCCGTGCCAGTATAATGTGGATTAGGTCATAAGGTCATGTTTTTAGTAAGAGCCATGTGATCTCGCCAAAATACTTCCTTCAAAGCATAATCTTCAACAAGACCAAGCTTAAATATCTATAAACACAATCTATCCATGATAGCAAAAACAATACTTGTTTAAGGAAGGGCTCCATGTCCACGTTGTTGGAAAACAATATTATTATCAC
>CM045728.1:102769314-102839314 GCA_024760905.1 Plotosus lineatus
GATCGTGTCCGCAATAGGAAATGAATCTGTTTTAGCATGTCAGTACAATGCAGAGGCTCATACCAGTAGACTGCACATGCGTCATTAGGTTTTACAACAGATTAAAGCCCTGAAGCTCTGAGAGTCCGCCATTAAAAAACCCTTATCAAGCAGAAGGAAATGTCTGCAAGCAAAAAGTTCAGTGAGGAAAAATACCAACACTTAGACCAGGAGGGTGGAACCAAGCATCCTGAAGTTATTTCTTTAGGTGTTTTCATATGGGAAATATGAATTATTCATTCATTCATTTTATGAATCGCTTAATCCTAATTAGGGTCGTGGGGAGGCTGACGCCCATCTCAGCCAACTCTGGGCAAGGGTAGAGTACACCCTGGACAGTCACCAGGCCATTGCAAGACAGAAATACACTGACGGCAGCTACTGCATCACCGACTACATGAACTTCTGCGTGGACAGCACTGTGCCAACACGGAGGGTACGGTGCTTCTCCAACAACCACCCATGGGTCACCCCTGAGCTCAAAGTCCTCCTGAACCAGAAAAAGAGGGCTTTCATCTCGGGGGACAGAGAGGAGCAGAAGAAGGTCCAGCGTGAGCTCCAGTGGAGGATCAGGAAGGCAAAGAAGGACTATGGGAAGAAGCTGGAGGAGAAGCTGGCTCAGAACAACGTGCGGGACATCTGGAGAGGACTAAAGACCATGTCTGGATTTGGGCAGAGTGTCAGAGGGACAGCTGATGGTGACCAGCGCTGGGCGGATGAACTAAACTGCTACTTCAACAGGTTTGATTCTCCCCCCTCCCCCTCCGCACCCCTCCCCGTTCCCCTCCCCTCTTCACACGTCTCCAGACCAGCTGACACCTCCCCCCTCCCCAGGCCAACTTCACTTGACTGCTACAGCCCGACAGACACATCCCCCTCCCTCTGCAGCTCACCCCAGCCCCCCCTCTCCCTCACATCAGACCAGGTGAGGAGACAGCTGAGGCGACTAAATCAGAGGAAATCTGAAGGACCTGATGGCATCAGTCCCAGGCTGCTGAGGACCTGCGCAGACCAGCTCTGTGTGGTACTATGCTACCTGTACAACCTGAGCCTCAGCCTGGAGAAGGTTCCAGTCCTATGGAAGACCTCCTGTGTGGTTCCGGTTCCCAAAACAGCACAAGCGAAGGAACCAGCCCACTACAGACCTGTCGCCCTGACCTCCCACCTCATTAAGACCATGGAAAGGCTCCTCCTTGAACACCTCCGCTCTATGGTCAGCCCCACCCTAGACCCGCTGCAGTTTGCCTACAGGCCCAACATCGGAGTAGAAGACGCCGTCATCTACCTTCTGCAGCGGGCACTCACCCACCTGGAGATCGCCGGCAGCGCTGTGAGGGTCATGTTCTTTGACTTCTCCAGCGCCTTCAACACCATCAGGCCAGGGCGCGTGGGGGGGAAGCTGGAGGGCGTGGGAGTGGACGGGCAGCTTGGTGCCTGGCTTATTGACTACCTTACTAACCGTCCACAGTGCGTGCGGCTGCGCGGCTGTAAGTCAAAGGTGGTAGTCTGTAGCACGGGGCACCGCAGGGCACCGTCCTCTCACCCTTCCTTTTTAACATCTATACCTCGGACTTCATATATAACACAAACAGCTGCCACCTCCAGAAGTTCTCGGACGACTCCGCCATCGTGGGCCGTGTGTCAGAGGGGAACGAGCTGGAGTACCGGTCGGTCATCGTTGACTTCGTGGACTGGTGTGAGCGCAACCACCTGTGCTTGAACACTAGGAAGACGAAGGAGATGGTGGTCGACTTCAGGAGAAGCACTCAAACACACACACACACACACATTTACTAGTGAACATCCAGGGACAGGACATTGAGACAGTGGACAGTTTCAAGTACCTGGGTGTTCACCTTAACAATAAACTGGACTGGTCCCACAACACCAACGCCCTGTACAAGAAGGGCCAGAGTCGCCTCCACCTTCTGAGGAGACTCAGGTCCTTCGGCATATGCAGACCTCTGCTCAGGACATTTTATGACTCTGTGGTAGCCTCTGCAATCCTCTACGCTGCCATCTGCTGGGACAGAAAGAGACTGAACAAGCTGGTCAGGAGGGCCAGCTCTGTCCTCGGCTGCCCACTGGACTCTGTGGAGGAGGTGAGTGAGAGGAGGATGGTAGCAAAGCTCACATCCATCCTGTTCAACAGCTCTCACCCACTGCACCAGACTGTAGAGAAGCTGAGTAGCTCCTTCAGTGGACGACTGAGGCATCCTCAGTGCAGGAAGGAGCGCTACCGCAGGTCGTTCATTCCCACCGCTATCAGACTGTACAACGCCACTTTGTAACTGTCTGTGAAAATACCGGTTATGTGCAATAAAAACCCCATGCACTTTAATCAACCACATCTACCCCACTGACTGTGAACCATATCAACCCATCTACTCTGCCCTCAGATACATTACACTTTAATATAGGCCAATCTATAAAGTTGCTCCATTCTTTTCTTTTATTGTTTAGTAATTTATAATATTTATGTATCTATTTATTTATTTACTTATATAATATATATGTATGTGTGTATGTTTGTACTTGTATCTATTTTTGCACCCCCTACTGATAGTACCTCAAGAGCCTGTAACAGTGAATTTCTCCATTGTGAGATTAATAAAGCTGTATCTTATCTTATCTTATCTTATCTTATCTTGATGGAAGTCAGCAATTGTTTTTTACAGCATCTCATCATAGACAGTGAGAGACATGGCCTTCCTTTGATAACCCAGTTCTCTGCACTAGGGGAACAGTGACAACCTTGGAATCGGTAATCCAGCACTTGACCCCCGGGCCACCCTGCACCCATTTCTATTATTATTATTATTATTATTATTATTATTATTGTTGTTGTTGTTGTTGTTGTTGTTAATAATAATAATAATAATCTGAGAGTAATAAGGGTGGGGGTTGGTAGCTTTATGAGGAACCAAACAAAACCTGGGGTTTTTATATTATTTTCCAATTTTGAGTAATAACAGGAAGCGTGATGACATTAAACACATAACATCATTGTAATGCATATGTAGGGCAGTGATGGCTCAGCTGGTAAAGGTGAAAGTTCAGGGGTTCAAGTTCCGACAAGTTGAACAAAGGTGAATTGCTCTGGATAAGGGCATCTATCAAATGCTGGAAATGTTATATTATTGTTATCGTTCATGGTTATTATCCAAATCTTAAAAGATTATATATACTCAAAATTATATATGTTCAAAATAATAGCAGTCAGACATCTATCACTATTTTTGGTAGAAATTATATTTTTACATGCCAAGTAATTTACTATCAGGTGTAATAGAGTAATAAAATCCAACAGACATGAGATGCATGCCGCTGATTCTGTGTAATTAAATCACTAATTAAAAGAAGCATGTCCAAAATAATAGCAGTGTTGCGTTCAGTTAGTGATGTCATTCATTCTTTGAAAAACAGGTGCCAATCATTTCCCTTATTTAATGAAGAGAGGCAGTAAATGTTGTACATGCTGGTTATAGAGCCTTTTTCTTTGAAATTCTGAGGAAAATGGGTCGTTCCAGACATTATTCAGAACAGCCTTCTCTTCTTCTTTTCCTTTCAGCTGTTCCCTTCAGGGGTCGCCACAGCGAATCATCTGCCTCCATCTCACCTGATCCTTTGCATCCTCTTCTCTTATACCAGCTACCTTCATGTCCTCATTCACCACATCCATGAATCGTCTCTTTGGTCTTCCTCTAGGCCTTCTGCCTGGTAGTTCCAACCTCAGCATCCTACTACCAATATACTCACTATCCCTCCTCTGTACATGTCCAAACCATCTCAATTTAGCCTCTCTGACTTTGTCTCCAAAACCTCTTACATGTGCTGTCCCTCTGATGTGCTCATTCCTGATCCTATCCATCCTCGTTACTCCCAAAGTGAACCTCAACATTTTCATCTCTGCTACCTCCAGCTCTGCCTCCTGTCTTTTCCCCAGGGCCACTGTTTCTAAACCATACAACATCACTGGCCTCAACACCGTCTTGTACACTTTTCCTTTCATTCTTGCCGATACTCTCCTATCACACATCACTCCGGACACTTTCCTCCAACCATTCCAACCTGCCCGCACACGCTTCTTCACCTCTTTTCTACACTCTCCACTGCTCTGGATTGTTGACCCTAAGTACTTAAAATCCTGCAACTTCCTTATCTCTGCTCCCTGTAACCTCACCGTTCCTCTTGGGTCCTTGTCATTCACACACATGTATTCTGTTTTACTGAGGCTAACCTTCATCCTCTCGCTCTCTAAGACCTTGTTGAATGTTCTTGTCAGGAAATCTACTACTACCTCTCCTAGACACTTCCATACCTCCACTGGTATGTCATCAAGGCAAACTGCCTTTCCATTCTTCATCCTGTTCAGTGCCCTCTTCACTTTACCCTTACTAATCTTTTCTACTTCCTGGTCCTCAACGGTCACCTCTTCTACTCTTTTTTCTCTCTCATTTTCCTCATTCATCAGCTCTTCAAAGTACTCTTTCCATCTTCCCAGCACACTTCTGTCATCAGTCAATACATTTCCCTCTCTGGCCTTAATCACTCTAACTTGCTTGTCTTTCCCATCTCTATTTTTCTGCTGTGCCAACCTGCATAAATCATTTCTCCCTCCTTACTGTCCAACCTATCATACAAGTCATCATACGCCCTCTGTTTGGCCTTTGATGCTACCTTCGCCTTACGCTGTGTCTCCCTGTACTCCTGTTTACTCTCTTCGGTCCTCTCAATGTCCCACTTCTTCTTAGTGAACCTCTTCCTTTGTACACACTCCTGCACTTCCTCATTCCACCACCAAGTCTCCTTCTCTACTCTCCTTCCAGATGACACACTAAGTACTCTCCTACCTGTCTCCCTGATCACATTTGCTGTAGTTGTCCAGTCATCTGAAAGCACTTCCTGGCCACCCAAAGCCTGTTTCAACTCCTCCTTGAATACAACACGACACTCTTCCTTTTTCAGCAATGGTTCTTTTACATGCCTCTCACCATAGACAGTGAGAGACATGGCCCGCCTTTGATAACCCAGTTAGCTGCACTGGGGGGAACACAACTATATATAATGTGTATATTAGTGTGTGTGTGTGTGTGTGTGTGTGTGTGTGTGTGAAAATGTAAGAGAATATTAGGAATAAAATAATTTTTGTAAGGAAGCAAATACATTAATCTCCTTTCCTTTCTTCGCTCGATCCTTCGCACCAGCAGCTTGTAAAATTGGATCGTAATTCACTCGCAGAAACTCATTACTGGCGAATCTGTTCAAGCATGCATGAGGACTGGTGCAGGCATGCATTCTGGGAAATGGTAAATGTGTTTTGTAGTAACTCCAGACAATTACCTGAGAGCATTTCTCTGTTTGAAATGGTGTCATGATTAGTCAGTAATCAAACAACCCTGATCACCAAAATGCTTCACGCTTCAGAATCCGAACCGCATCTACTTCCTCTTCTATGGATTCTTGCCAAAATTTAATTAGAACATTGTTGGGTGATCATCCACCCATATCCGAAACTTTCAGGACAGGATATTGCTAACAGTCAAACAAACAAGTAAGTAAACCCACAAAAATGAAAGCATAACCTCCTTGCCAGAGATGATAAATTATTTCAGGTTTGGGTCAGGAGACTGAGGAAGCTGTGCAAGGCCTTCTTAAAATATTTTGGCCGGATTTCTGGAGTCATTATCGAATTTAAACTGCTCGCTCTTCTTTATCATGGCATTTAAAATGGCCCACTCTGTTGTCATGGTAACACAGTCATTAGCACATCCATCTCACCCAAGAAGGTTGTGGGGTCGAGTCCCAGACTTTGTATTTCTACCTGTGCATGCATGGGCTTCCTCCAGGAAATTCGGTTTCCTCCGACAGTCCCAAGACATTCACATTAAACTAATTAGCTGTTCCACATTTCCCCAGATGAGACTGGGAATGGTTGTGTGTGTTGCCCTGGGATGGACTGGCGAATTGTTCAGGGTGTTACCCCGCCTTCGCCCGGAGATGGCTGAGATGTGCACCAGTGTCCCAGTGACCCTAATATGATTAAACGGTTTGGCAAATGACAGACTGACTGATTTCTTGTTTGGTCTTTTAAAATAAATTATAATAAAGTTTGTGGGTTAAAGCTGTGTGTGGTTCTGTGTGCTATGACATCACTGATGCTGTTTTAGAGAGGATACAGCCGCCATCGTACGCAGGGCTGTTTATATCGCAGTGCATGCTAAGAAAAGCAATTCTAGCAATGGATACAATGGGGTGGGGATCAGGATTTTGCTGGCAGATCATCTTTCCTCTTTTCATGCCCCTTCTTCTTCTTCTTCTTTGCTTTGCCTTTGATTCCCTGCTGTTCTTCTGTGTCTGTTTCTCTCCAGGGCATTGAGAGGGTAATAATCTCTCCTCTGTGTGTGTGTGTGTGTGTGTGTGTGTGTGTGTGTGTGTGTGTTTTGTGACGTTATAGAGACTGTCCCATCATTGTGTCTGGAGCCCGAAGGAGAAACCTGTACCATAAACAACCATAAATAACCAATGAGCTGCTGATTTTCTTCTGTCTTTTTTTCCCAGACCTCACACAGATTATCACTTGCTGAGTGCAAATGCTTGTGAACCACATGTCATGTCCAATCTTTTCAAATCAGGAAATTAATGATATAGAGTAAATATGTGTTTATTACACAGTCGAACTCAAAAAGAGGAAGTGATACCTGGACGCAGAGAGAGAGAGAGAGAGAGAGAGAGAGAATAAATCTCACTGTCACCCAGCAAACTACCTTTTTCATGGCTAATCATGTTTGTTTTGATACACCTGAGAAACCCCCAGTGCAGGTAACTGGGTTCTCAAAGGCCGGCCATGTCTCTCACTGTCTATGGTGTGAGGTTCAGGTAAAGAACCATTGCTGACTTTCGTAAAGAGAAGCCGCAAAGCCGTCAGCATGTTTCTGCCCTGTGATGGCCTGGCGAGCTGGCCAAGGTGTACTCTGTCCTCACCTGAAGTCGGCTGGGATGGGCGCAAGCCTCCCCGCGACCCTAATTAGGATTAAGTGATTACAGAAAATGAACTGAACACCTGAGAAAATAATTTAAAAGTAATGAAAATAGTGTATTATCAGGGAGAGAGAGAGAGAGAGAGAGAGAGAGAGTGTGTGTTTGTGTGTGTGTGTGTGTTCTGAATCGTTTCCTTTATCCATGATCTCTCTCTCTCTCTCTCTCTCTCTCTTGCTCTCTTTCTCTCTCTCTCGGATTCAGTCGTCTCTTCGACTCTTTTCTCAGATTTATTTCTCCAGTCTGTGCACTTAAAATAATTAATAATGAACCTCTCGCTTTCTCTCTCACTCTATCAGCAGTACTTTACTCTTTCTGTCTCTCTGTCTCGCTCTCTCTCTCTCGGACTCTCACTTACTTCCTCTTTCCCTCTCTCTTGCTTTTCTCTCCTTTTCCATCAGCAGCATTTTACACTCTCTCTCTCTCTCTCTCTCTCTCTCACACACACACACACACACACACACACAAACACACATACACACTTTATCTCACTCTTGTTTTCTCACTCTTCTCTCATTCCGCTCCATCTTTCTCTGTTTCTGTGTGTGTAAATCTGAAAACTTTATTCCATGCTCTTTCTCTTTATCTCTCTCATTCTCACATTCCCTCTCTCTGTCTCCGTCTTGTTTCCTTTTTCTTTCTGTCTATATCTTACTCTCTCACTGTTGCTGTCCCTCTCAATTCATTCCATTTTCATGTCTTTCCATGTCCATGAATCTGTTGCTCTTTATCTGATGCTTTCTCTCTGTCTTGCTCTATATGTGTGTGCGCACCTCATTTCCTTACCCATATTTCCTGTAAAAGTTCCAAGTACTCACTTTGAAAGTTATCCATTACCGGAGAACTTTCCATCACCTGCTTTTAATGGAGATAAATTTTTTATCATCACAAAACTACCAAACACAATTTCTCCTTTTATTCCACTCAGAGGATTGGACAATCGATTCTAAAATGCCTTTCAGATCGTGGCTGAGTTGGAACACACTATGTGAGTACACTGTGTGATGTGAATGCATCTCGAAAGGTGTGTTGTTTTTTCACATCATTGGTATAATACATGGTACATCATATTGCATCACTGGTTAATCACAGCACCGATACATTGCATCACTGGTACAGCCGAATCACTGGTACATATACATGGCATTATCAGTAATCAGTATGTAACACCAGCTTGATATAGCTGTGCTAGATTTTATACTAGGTTCTGGAGGAGTAAAATGAATTGTGGAGATTTGAATTTGAACAGCCGGCAGATTTATTACAATTAACAATACTACAAGAAACAGTGCAAACAATATTGTAGAACTTTCTTTACAAATTAAAAATAAAATAAAATAAGCTTAAATCTCTAAGGTTTGATTCGTGTGAACCCGGGAGTCTTTTCCAGGATTGTGATCCGTTTGGGATAAAGGTGTTTTTATCTGTTCTTATCTGGGATCCTGTGATTTGAAGTGGTTGGGTCTGTAGATCTACTCTCGCATCCAGAGAACAGTTGGCCACACTGCTTCTGGATCCACCAAGAGTTCTCACTGGATTTGGCTCGCCATCCGTGTCGAAACCAGCTTCCAGATCAAATCCAGATCCACTAAAAACCAGTCTGCACATGCAGTACAGACACAATGAATAAAATATTTAACAACAATAATTCCTAAATAAAATGACAAAAGTGCATGAAAGGCACTGAATGGAATGTAATACAAAACAAAACAGCTTATCTGCACTACTTTAGTGCATTAGCAAAAGTACTTTCAACAAAACATTTAGAAAAATAAAATGTAAGGTTCATTTTGTGCACAGCACAATCTTTGTTATGTACTCCGACTGGTCTTAGCCTTTTAAAGACAAAAATAGTGCACACAGCTTTAAAAGTCACCACGTGTAAAGTTAGCATAGGTTCACCACGTGTAAAGTTAGCATAGGTTCTTAAACTAGCTTCATATTGCAATGACTCACCGGAGCCTCCAAGAAAACAAACTCTCTCCACCCGGTTCGATTGAGAGAGAACAAAACACATACAAGGCTCTGAAAAGCACACAAACTTAGTTAAACTTGTTAAAAGTTCACTTAATCACATTTTTGATCGTTGACTCACTCGTGTCGCCGAGGGCTCTGTATGCGTCCTGCTCTTTACGCTCTCCTACACGCTCTGCTGGTCGCATGCAGCACGTGCCTATGATGCTTTCAAGGGGACTAGGAAACTAGTGCTTTCAGGGAGTGTTGGAAACTAGGGTTTTTTCCAATAAAATTAGTAACCATGTGTTTACCTGTGTTACACCCTCCCCCCTTGAATAAGCATGAGTCCCGTCATGTACTTAAATGTTTGTTTAAACATCATAGATCTGATGGTTTTCATAGCTACTAATTGACTCTAGGGCTTGGTTAAAGTTATCCAAGAACCGTTGTGCAAAAGATATCAGTGGTTGACCCAATTGAGGGTAATGAAACCGTCCTGGGGCTCGCTTTAATCTTTCAGATTTTCTCACATTGGGAGTTTCATTTGTTGTTTCAATTGTCTGTTCTGTTTGTTGGTCAATCACATCACCATTTTGCTCTGTGTCCACAATATTAACGTCTGGTCCTCCTTGTATTTGGTTTTCATCATCTCCTCCTTCCATGACATCTGAATGTGATTCCTCTTTGAGTAGTTCGGCCTCATTCTGATTTTCCTGTTCATTGTCCATCTCGTCTGTGTCTGTCTCAACTGAAACTGTTGGGTGCAAGGAGGTATCCTTATTGAGTGAGAGTGGTTCATTTGAAATATCCGAGTTTGTTGTCTGGTTTCGTACATTTGATTGGTCTTGATTATTGTCATAAATCTTAATGAATGTCTCTGTTTCGATTGAAGGTTGTCCTGGCATGGGTTCATACTCCTCCTCTGATTCTGACAGATCTGTGTCCTGTGGTTCGGAAGGACTTTGTCGAAGTTTTGCGTCTACGTGGAGGTTTTGGTCTTGTCTCAACTTCATCCTCAATGTCTGAGAGGTCACCACACGCAAGTAAAAGGTCTCGGTGAAGAGTTCTACTTGGACCATCACCTCTCTCTGGTCGAACCACATACACAGGAACATTTTCCATTTTCTTGACAACACGGTACACCATGCTCCCATTTGTCGGCAAGTTTATGTTTATTGCGCAAACGGACAATTTTGACTAAAACTCTATCTCCTGCTTCAAGAGTGGATTCTCTGACTTTCTTATCATATCTGCTCTTATTGCACTCTGCAACTTTTTGGAGTTTTCAAGGGCAATTTGGTAACTTTCTTCGAGTTTAGCCTTTAGACTGCGCACATACTGAGAATGGGATGCAGGTGAGTCCCCTGTAACGGGCAACCCAAAGGCAAGGTCAACTGGTAGCTTAGGCTTACGGCCAAACATCAACTCATAAGGACTAAACCCAGTAACCTCACTCTTTGAACAGTTGTAGGCGTGTGTGAGAGGCTTGACAAAATCACGCCAATGAACTTTTTGGCCATCCTTCAGAGTACCTAACATACTAAGGAGGGTGCGATTGAATCGCTCTACAGGGTTACCCCTCGGGTGATAAGGACTGGTTCTCACTTTTTTGATACCCGTAATAGCACACAGTTCCTTAATCACATGTGACTCAAAATCCCTCCCCTGGTCACTATGGAGGCGTTCGGGGAACCCGTAGTGAACCAAAAAGTTTTCCCAGAGATTTTTAGCCACAGTGGTTGCCTTTTGATCACGAGTGGGCAAGGCTACCGCATATTTTGTAAAATGATCTGTGATGACTAAAACGTCCTTGGTACTCTTACTATCGGGCTCAATCGAAAGAAAGTCCATGCAGACCAATTCCATTGGTCGCGTGGTTTTAATATTAACTAAAGGCGCGGCCTTTTCAGGCAAGGACTTTCTTGAACACAACGACCACAGTTCTTTATTTTGGTCTCAATGTCATGACCCATCTTAGGCCAATAAAATCTTGCTCTCACTAGTTCATGAGTCCTCTCCCACCCCATATGACCCATGTCATCGTGGAGTAACTTTAGAACAGTGGGTCTAAGTGAGACAGGAGTACAAGCTGGTAAGTTGTATCTGGGTCACATTGTCGTCTCCTGAACAAAAGGTCATCCCTCATTTCAAGACGTTTCCATTCTCGGAGCATCAGTTTTATTTCAAATGTTTCTCTGTTGTTATGTGGAACATCTGCTCCAGCTTCAAGTAACTGAATGACACGATTGATGCTTGGGTCAGATCTTTGTTGTTCTTTAAGCTCATGAGCAGAAAACAAGGGAACAGTTACTTGACCAGATGTTTCAGCATCGCTGTATACATCAGGAATTGCATCAGCATTCATAGCCAAGGACTCAACAAGAATGACATGAGGTGAATCTTTGGTTTTCTCATTGAGAAAATGCTTGTGACATACTGCTGCAATAGTATCAGGACATAAATCACTACATCGAGGAGGGGATCTGAGAAGACGTGAGGTGAGTTGTTGTATTCGGTTCTCCTCTTCTAATGTCACATAATCCGCAGCTAGTGTTTGGTGGGGCCTTCGTGATAGGCCATCTGCGTCCTGGTTAGCCTTTCCAGCTCTGTATTTGATTTGGAAATTGAAGGTGGATAGCGCTGCTAACCAGCGATAGCTAGCTGCATCAAGCTTTGCAGTGGTCAGAATGTATGTAAGCGGATTATTATCCGTTACAACTGTGAATTCATTACCATAAAGGTAATCATGAAACTTTTCTACAATGGACCATTTCAGAGCTAGAAATTCTAGCTTATGAGCTGGATATCTGGGTTCGCTTGGTGTCAGCCCCTACTGGCATAGGCTATGACGCGCATTTTACCACCTTGCTCTTGATAAAGAGCGGCACCTAGGCCTGTAGAGCTGGCGTCAGTATGCAGAACATATTGGAGCTTTGGATCTGCAAAGCCCAATACAGGAGAGGATGTTAATTTCTCCTTAATGCATTCAAAGGCTGACTGACAGACAGATGTCCACCTCTCGGCAAAAGGTTCTCGAGGGTTGAAATACTTAGAAGTGTCGGTTCATTTCTGGACTTTTCTATAAGGTGGGTAGCCACATGTAAGGTCGTTTAAGGGCCGAACTATCTTTGAATAATCTTTAACAAATCGGCGATAGTAGCCGGTGAACCCTAAAAACGACTTGAGTTGCTTCAAGTTTTGTGGCACTGGCCAGGTCTTAATGGCTGCTACTTTTTCAGGATCTGTTTCTACGCCATTTCTTGAAACAATATGGCCTAAATATTTAACCGATGTCTGAAAAAGCGACATTTCTGGGGGACAACTTTAAGCCATATTCACGAAGACGGTCCAAAACATGCTTTAGCCTCTGTTCGTGTTGCTCTAGGGAGTCTGAGAAAACAATCAAATCGTCTAGGAAGACGAGCACCTCCTTAAGATTAATGTCTCCCATGCACCTCTCCATTAACCTCTGAAAGGTGCTGGGAGCATTTGTGATTCCCTGAGGCATTCGATTGAATTCATAAAACCCTAGAGGGCATACAAACTCTGTTTTGGCCTTATCTTCCTCATCCATCTCTATCTGGTACTAGCACGACTTTAAGTCCATGACAGAGAATCAGTTTGACCCAGATAGAGAGGAGAAGGTCTCTTCAAGATTTAGTAACGCGTTAGCGTCTTTAACCGTTTGTACGTTAACCTTACGGTAGTCCACACAGAGACGCATTACCTCACCCGTCTTTTCTTAACTACAACGATGGGGGACGAGAAGGGGATTCTGATGGTCTTATTACCCGGCATCGAGAAGCATTTTGAGGTGTTTCCTAACAGCTTCGTAGTCATTTGGGTGAATAGGCCTCGATCTCTGTTTTATGGGTGTTTAGTCTTTAAGCTTGATTTTATGCTTAACTCTAGTGGCATGGCCAAAGTCAAGATCGTGGCATGCGAAGACATCACTGTAAGCACTCAGACTCTGTGTGATGCGACTTTTCCACTCCTCAGGCAGAGGTGAATTTTCAAAATCAAAAGTCAACTGGTCCTTCGGTGATGAGGAGTCTGCAGACAAGCGACAACAACCTGCTGAGTTGGTATTGGACAGGTTTTGAGTTTCCAAAACTTGGTCTGCAACATGCAGTTCAGCAAGGACACAGTTGCCAGGAAGCATAATGTCATGATCGGTTTCATTTCTTATCCAAACAGGGTGCTTGTAAGTACTTTGACTTGGCACTGTGATAAGACAGCAGTCAACAAAGATTCCACCTGGAAGGGCTGAGGACATTGGCTGCTCTACTACTGCCCATTTGTCTGTGAGTGGCGAACTTAAGTGGGCGTAGCTTTCAAGACAGACCTTCTTGTGAGCTGGAATAACATAAGGTGTGTTGCCCTCAGTGTCATTAGCCCAAGCTTCCCTGTGCTCTTTGTTTCGTATCTGTGCTCGAGGATTTTTAAAATCTGACTATAGCCATAGACAGCTGGTAGAATGGGAGTGTCTCGACAATGTTCCTCATATAAAACATCGAGGGCATTTGTACCAATTAACACTGGCAAGTCTGTGCTGGAGCGCAAATCAGGTACTATTAGAGCTAATGTAGAAATTTGAGGCTCAGACTCAACAAACTCTTTTGGAAAACCAACTGGAACTTCTACATAGGCTAGATAAGGTACCGCCTGACCGCTTTGCACCCTCAACATCTAGGTCACTGATCGGCTGGATTGGAAAATCAACCAGGTGTCTCTGGTAAAAGGAGTGTGAAATAGTCGTAACTTGCGACCCTGAATCTAATAGAGAATTGCAGCTAACGCCAGCTATGTTTATATTAGCAGTGCACTTCTTACCTATTAAGCCCTTGGGAAAGCTAGAATGGTGTTTACTCGTTAGCGTACAACTCTGTTTTGGCTGGGGTTTCTGAGTGGGACTTGTGTCGCTACTAGTTCCAGTTTGTCCCTCAACTGAAACAGGAACTAGTTTAAATCAGTGTTACATTGGTTCTCCCAAGCCTTTTGTTTTGACCTAAGCTCTTTGCGCTTAGCTTCAACAGCTTTGGGGTTTGGGTCACTGTCACAAGAGGGGACTATATGGCCATCCTCGCCACAGTTAAAGCAGAACCATGGGCGAGGCTTTTTGTTACCTTTTCCAAAGCTTTCACTTTTCGGCGGTGAGTTCTGTGTTTGTGTCCCTTTCCTCTGTTGTTTCTTTGCAACTTTGGGGGACTTTGTCTGAGGTTTCTTTTCAACTGTTTTTTTCATGGACGCTTTTAAGGAAGTTAACTGTTCTTGCAGTTGAGCAATTTGTTTCTGCAGTTTCTTGGTAGACGTTTTACTAGAATTGTCTGCAGCAGCAGCTTGAAACTCAGTGTCTGCATAAACATTTAAATGGTTGGACTGTACCTTTACTTTTGAAAGTCCTAAGTGCTGCTTCATGCGAGTGGACTTAGCTGCTTGTTTATCCTCCTCTGTTCGCAGCAACAAAAGAAGTTCAGAAAAGGTAGGTGGGCTGGATTTCTTTTGTTCTAGATGGAGGCTGGCAATTAGGTTATCATCCCAGCACCCCCTACAGAACTGTTTTAAAAGCTGTCGATCAAAATCACTGACTGTAACGCCTCCCCTTTAGCAACTTTGCTTAATGTAGTCTGGAGCCGGTGCAAGTATGTTGAAGGTTTTTCTCCGGCATTTTGGTTTGTGCTCAAAAATCTCACAACCAGCTCACCAGTATCACCTACATTCCCTGATGCAGAACCGAGCCAGGTCAAAAAGTCTTTTGGGCTGGACAAGGGGCCCAAATGTTTGACAATATTGGCGGCTGGTGGTAAGAGACTTTCAATAATTTTTCTTACTACCTGTCTTTCAGAAACAGAAGAGTCGGCAAGATAAAACTCAACATGACTGCGCCAAGTGTCATAATCTACTTCCGTATTAGGGCACGGAAATTTTCCGAGAACGACCTGAACTTGGAAGAGTTCAGATAAGTTTGGGACGTGTCAGCACTTTTGACAATGTGCTCGACAATCACCCTCTGGACTTCAGGGGTGCTCAAGTGTTCGGGATTTAAAATAGGAGTTGGTCTGCTGTTGATTGGAGAACTGGGAATATCAGAGTTTGAGGTAGTTGTGAGAGTTTCCCTATTTGTTTGTGTCACAACAGAATCACCTGTTAAACTTTCAGTTACTGGAGCGGCGTCAGTGGAAGCTATACCTTCACTTTCAGCAGCAGAGGCCTGAAGTTTGCTAAGTTCACCAAGCAACAATTTCTCATAATCTATTCCACTTGCTTTGGCAATTCCCTTTAAATCAAAGAGAAAAGACTTGGTCAGATCAGCTGTTAACTTATCACTATAAAGTGGGGATAAGAGCTGAATTTTGTGAACAACCTTTGGGTCAGATGTTGCTCTTTGACATGGTAGTTCAGCCTGAATTGACTCAATAGCAGTGCCATACTCAAACTCAACTACGGCTGTATTTTCAAAGTCAGGGTCAGAAGTAGTAAGTTTCACTGTTCGTGTAATAGAACCATACTCTTCTAAAAACTTAATAACTTCTTCATCAGTCTCAGTACCAGAAAAACCACTAATTAATACAGCATTTGGTACTTTGATACCTTCACGTTCAATGATATCCATATTTCTTTTGTGGGAAAAGTTCTACAAAAACTGTCATAAAACTGCCAAACTGTATGCCAAATTATTAATTTAGAGGCAAAATGTAGCCAAAACTCCACTCGCCACTTTAATGTAACACCAGCTTGATATAGCTGTGCTAGATTTTATACTAGGTTCTGGAGGAGTAAAATGAATTGTGGAGATTTGAATTTGAACAGCCGGCAGATTTATTACAATTAACAATACTACAAGAAACAGTGCAAACAATATTGTAGAACTTTCTTTACAAATTAAAAATAAAATAAAATAAGCTTAAATCTCTAAGGTTTGATTCGTGTGAACCCGGGAGTCTTTTCCAGGATTGTGATCCGTTTGGGATAAAGGTGTTTTTATCTGTTCTTATCTGGGATCCTGTGATTTGAAGTGGTTGGGTCTGTAGATCTACTCTCGCATCCAGAGAACAGTTGGCCACACTGCTTCTGGATCCACCAAGAGTTCTCACTGGATTTGGCTCGCCATCCGTGTCCGAAACCAGCTTCCAGATCAAATCCAGATCCACTAAAAAACCAGTCTGCACATGCAGTACAGACACAATGAATAAAATATTTAACAACAATAATTCCTAAATAAAATGACAAAAGTGCATGAAAGGCACTGAATGGAATGTAATACAAAACAAAACAGCTTATCTGCACTACTTTAGTGCATTAGCAAAAGTGCTTTCAACAAAACATTTAGAAAAATAAAATGTAAGGTTCATTTTGTGCACAGCACAATCTTTGTTATGTACTCCGACTGGTCTTAGCCTTTTAAAGACAAAAATAGTGCACACAGCTTTAAAAGTCACCACGTGTAAAGTTAGCATAGGTTCACCACGTGTAAAGTTAGCATAGGTTCTTAAACTAGCTTCATATTGCAATGACTCACCGGAGCCTCCAAGAAAACAAACTCTCTCCACCCGGTTCGATTGAGAGAGAACAAAACACATACAAGGCTCTGAAAAGCACACAAACTTAGTTAAACTTGTTAAAAGTTCACTTAATCACATTTTTGATCGTTGACTCACTCGTGTCGCTTTTCGAGGGCTCTGTATGCGTCCTGCTCTTTACGCTCTCCTACACGCTCTGCTGGTCGCATGCAGCACGTGCCTATGATGCTTTCAAGGGGACTAGGAAACTAGTGCTTTCAGGGAGTGTTGGAAACTAGGGTTTTTTCCAATAAAATTAGTAACCATGTGTTTACCTGTGTTACAAGTACAACCATCACATCACTGGTATGTCACTTCAAAAGTGATCAATTTGCGTCATTGGTACATCACATTGCATCACAAGTTCATCATATCAACAGTACATCACGTCGCCAGTGCATCACATTGCATCAGTGAGGCATCATATCAGCAGTACATCACATCACATTGCCAGTACGTCACATCATTGGCACATCTCATCACCTCTGCATCAGGTCAACTTCACTGTTTCAGGTCTTCTTCTGAAGAATTTCACTGTTTCAGGTGTTGTTTTTTAAATGATTCATTCAAAGTTATATTTTTTCATACACTTGGGGGCAATACAGAGGCAACGGGGCACCGACACAATGGAGGAGTCTGTTATAGTGTACCTTCATAATAAAGAGGCAAATGTGCAGTTAGCGTTATTGAGTGCCGCGGTCTGTGATGCGATTAAATAATTGTAGAAATGAGGGCATTTCACACGGACCACCATTTTTCCATTTGCTGCCATCCAGCTTGTGTCCAATCACCTTACCGCTGTTCTTTCATGCGAAATAACTCTATTCGATGTTTACAACTTCCTAAACACTCTCATAACCTCTTTTTAAAAACTTCCACTGGTATTACAGTTTCTTCCCCGTTATCTTCAACTATTTTCTACAGCCCCCATGGTTGCTTTTGGCACTGCTCCTTTCTGAATTCATCTATAAACATACAAATGTGTACAAAATAAGTGCAGAGTTCGGATCAAGGGCTCGCTATGTATCTGTAACCGTCTTTAACATCGAGTCGGCGTGAGCCTTTACAGCAATCTGTATCTTTTATTATCCAGTAGTGGACAATGTGATAGAGATTCATCCCACTGACGCACAACTCATTCCCATCTTTCCTCCTTCCTCTGTTTTTCCCCTTGGGATCATGGACTAATGTCTAGTAGAGGACACTATGGCTGTATATAGCGTCTCCTTGTCACCGCGCATGTGAACAGACATCTTGCAGGCGTGACCGAGTCTGACATGCCTACTCTGATCAAACCTCGTCTTTATTTTTTCAGAGCATCTGAGTAATCCAGCATGTTTTCACCCAAGGCTTTGAGGTGTAAAAGAGGAGCCACAAAGTTAGAATGGTGTGGTTTATAATTATATTATGCACACACACACACACACACACACATAGCCGCTTTGCAGGCTGTCCTAAGTAATGGTGCACTCCATCACAAGCAACCAAACTCATGCCTCTGCTATTACATAGGCACACACAAACCTGTGTCACTTCTGGAGCTTCTGATTGGATGATTGTCCACATAGTCTGTCTTTCGATTGGTCATCCTACCAGAGGGCATTGTCATAACTTTGTGTGGATCTGATCCATGACATATAACAGATGGGAACCTTCTTTAAAAAAAAAAAAAGAAACAACACATATAGGCGCTGCGCTTGAGAAATAAAGTGAAGCACAATAGTTTGTTCACTCTTAGAATGAAATAAAAAAAACAACTTTATTATAGTTACATTTACAGCATTTGACAGACGCTCTTATTCAGAATGACTTTCAGAAGAGTTTTAAAGTCACTAACAGTGAATATATTCTTATACTGGCTTGTTAGAACACAGTCTAAATATACCATCAGCCAAACTCAGTTGATATGTGTGTGTGTGTGTGTGTGTGTGTGAGTGTGTGTGTGTGTGTATGTGTGTGTGTGTGTGAGAGAGAGAGAGAGAGAGAGAGAGAGAGAGAGAGAGAGAGAAAGAAATTGTCTCTGTGTAAAGCAAAGTGTTAATCTAAATACTGCTGGAAAAGGTAAGTTTTCAGCCATTGTTTGAAGATACCCAGGGACTCAACCATCCAGACGTACAGAATTTCATTCCTCCACCTTGGAGCCAGAACAGAGAAGAATTTACATGTATTTTTCCCTTGTCCCTTGGTTGAAGGAGGGACCAGTCTAGCAATGCTAAAGGATGTGAAAGAATGTGGTGCAGTGCTGGGTGTGATAAATGCTTTGAGGTAGGAAGGTGAAGGTCAGGTTTTGGCTTTGTAGGCAAGCATTCAATGTTTTAAATCTAATGCGAGCAGGTACACGAAGCCAGTGGAGAGATAGTAGTGGAGTGGTGTTGGAAAATTTTGGAAAGTTGGAAACAAGCCGTGCAGCTGAATTCTGGATCATTTGCAAAGGTTGAATAGGGCACAGGATCGCTGATCCTAAGGTCGGGGGTTCGAGTCCCCACAAGGTTGTCACTGCCCCCCCCCCCAGTGCAGCTAACTGGGTTATCAAAGGCGGGCCATGTCCCTCACTGTCTATGGTGAGAGGCATGTAAAAGAACCATTGCTGACTTTTGTAAAGAGTAGGCTGCAAAGTCGTCAGCGTGTTTCTGTCCCTTGCTAAAGGGCTGTGACAGGAAGGGCATCCGACGTAAAAACCTATGCCAAATCAAATGTCCGAATCAGATGATTTGCTGTGGCGACTCCCGAGAAAGGGAAAAAAAAGTAAGGAAAGAAAGAAAGAAAGAAAGAAAGAAAGAAAGAAAGAAAGAAAGAACAGCGTTCAAAGGTAGACCTGCCAGTAGTGAGTTGTAATAATTTAGTCTTGAGATGACAAGGGACTGAACAACAATCTGAGTGGAAAGAAATTGTCAAATCCCTCGGATGTGACAGAGAAGAAATCTATATGATAGAGAAAGTTTAGTGACATGAGAAGAGAAGGACAGGCAATTGTCCATGGTTACTCCAATTCATAATTCAAGTAGCCGGCAATTCCTTCCTGGCTTCATTTCTTCATTTATTAATCATCACTAAGCACTTTATCTTGCAGAGTCTAGATGGATCTGCGTAGTATCCCAGGAGTGCTGGTAGTCAGAGAGGAATATACAGTCATGTGAAAAATTAGGATACCCCATTAAATAGTTGGCTCGTTATTAGGAAATGTTCACATAAGAATGTCCAATCTTGTTTTTATATATTTTTTGAAAAGAAGGTGATTTGTTTTTAATCAAACAACATAAACTAACATATTTGTACTCATCAAACAAAAGTTATCAGTGAAGGAAAAGATTAGGGCACCTATACATATTTTCCCATTTAAAATGGCTATAATCACACACAGGTGTATTAGTTGCACGTGATCAGAACATAATTACCCAGCATTATGAAGAAGACTCACCCTATTAACACCTCAGACATTTTGCTTGGTGCCCCTGTTGAAGTGAGACTGAGCACCATGGTGAGCTAGAAAGAGCTATCTGAGGCCGTCAGAAAGTAGATTGTGGCTGCTTATGAGTCTGGGAAGGGATTTAAAAAGATATCAGAAAATTTTGACATCAGCTATTTCACCATCTATTTGATAATTATGAAAACTATTTACAAGTGGAGGACATTCAAAACAGCTGGCACCATGCCCAGGTTGGGCTGTTCAAGCAAGTTCACCCAAAGAGCAGACCGCAAGATGCTAAAAGATGTCATCAAATGTCCTAAAATATCATCATGGGAGTTACAGCAGGCTCTTGCTACTGTTGATGTGAAAGCACATGACTCTACTATCAGAATACACAAGTTTGACCTTCATGTGAGGTATGCAAGGAGTTACACTCTAAAAAGAACATTAAGACCAGAGTTTGCCAGAGAAAACATAGACAAAGACCAGATCTTCTGTAATAATGTTCTTTGAGCTGATGAGTCTGAAGTTGAATTATTTGGACATCAAAAGAGAAGCCATGTTTGGCGGAAACTAAATACAGCATTCCAGGGAAAGAATCTCATACTAACTGTGAAGCACGGTGGTGGAGGTGTCATGGTTTTGGGGTTGCTTTGCTACAGCAGGACCTGAGCAACTCACCATCATAGAATCCGCCATTAATTCTATTGTGTATGAAAGGGCGCTTGAAGAACATGTGAGTAAAAACTAAAGATGATGCAGCACTGGATACTCCATAACAATGACCCAAAACATACTAATAAATCCACCAAGGCCTGTCTGAAAATTAATTGAGTTCTGGAATGGCCCAGTCAAAGCCTGGATCTTAATCCCATTGACATGCTGTGGGCTGACTTGAAACGGGCTGTGTGTGCAAGAAACCCCTGAAACATCTCACAACTGAAAGAATTCTTCATTGAGGACTGGGGCAACCTTTCCTCAGATCGATGTGAGAAACTGGTGTATGGCTTAGAAGTGTCTCACTGAAGTTATTCCAGCCAAAGACGGTAACACTAGTTATTCAGGGGTAGGGTGTCCGGATTTTTTTCCTCCGTTGAAATGTGCATAGTTGTTCAAATCATTTGTTTGTTGAGTGAAAATATGCTAATTTATGTTGTTTAATTACAATTAAATCACTTTAATGGACTAAGTGGACTCAGAATAGGAAAATGCATCACGAAGGTACTTAAGAGTTTCTAATCTATATCCCAGCAGTGCACGTGGGTTATAACCAGAGAAAATAGGAATTCAGGAACCCTAGAGCTGTGTACTGGTTATTCACTTGTACTGACATACACCGATCAGCCATAACATTAACACCACCTCACACCAAGCAAATTGTGTTACATGAGGACTTCTGTGGGATCAGACCAGATGTACAAGCCTTCGCTGGTCTTCTGATGTGTGTCAATGAGTCCTGGGCACCCATGATAATTCTATAAGTTTTTGCTTGGACTACCTATGGTTGGTACTTATCCCTGCATTATCAGGTACACCCAATAAAACACACTCCAAAGGCTCAGATCCGTATGCTTTCTCAGTTTTCCTGCCCACAATATATCAATTTTGAGAACTTATTGTTATTATACTTATTGTGGTGAACTCCTCCACCTCACAGTAAGAAGATCCTGAGTTCATTGAGGGCGTTTCTGTATAGAGTTTGCATGTCCTCAACATACTTGGGTGAGTTTCCTCTGATTTCATTGATCACTGACACTTGCGTACAGGAGTAAGCAAATGGTTTCTGAAAGGTTTCATAAAGCTGATCTGGGAAACTTTAACCCTCAGCTGTTCAGTTGTGTAAATGAAATGTATATAAGTTGCTCTGGATAAGGGTGCATGCCAGACGTCATAGGTGTAAATGTATTTGCCTGTATAAAAAAAAACGGTTATGTGCAATAAAAACCCCGTGCACTTTAATCAACCACATCTACTCTGCCCTCAGATACATATACACTTGAATATAGGCCAGTCTACAAAGTGTTCTTTTCTTTTTCTTTTTTTATTGTATATTACTTTATACAACTTATGTATCTATTTATTTATTTACTGATATAATATATATATATATATATATATATATATATATATATATATATATGTATGTGTGTATGTATGTATATGTATTATTGTATAGGTCGCTATTTTGCACCCCCTACTGATGGTACCTCAAGAGCCTGTAACAGTGAATTTCTCCATTGTGAGATGAATAAAGCTGTATCTATCTATCTATAAAAAGTTAACATGATCTGCTAAATTAAATTGTTAGTAGGGTGTGGAAGGTGTTGTTTTCACCCCTTAGACTCATTGTTTTAGTCATACTCATACTTATAATCTAGTGATTCATGTACTTCCTGTTTACATACTGCTTCCAATCCCTAACTACACAATACAGAATGGTGACTATTACAATGGTGCCCTCTCCTGTCTGAGACTTACACATGTTGCTCTTTTTTCAAAATGAGACTCACTGGATATTCATCAGGGCGATGCTGGGTTAGTGTGTGTTTGTGTGGTGTCTTGCAATGGTCTGGCAAGCTGTTCAGGGCGTACCACGTCTTTGCCCGGAGACTACTGAGATAGGCACCAGCAAAGTCAAGGTCAAAAGTCAAAAAAGTCAAAAGTCAAAAGTCAAAGGCAAGTGTGCCTCTGTTCACCCAGCAGTATAAATGAGTACCAGGAAAATATACTGGGAAGGTAACCTGCGATGGACTAGCGTCCCATACAGGAGGAGTTGTACTCCTAGTCATTTCACGCTACAGAAACCGGGGATAAGCACCGGCCTGATGAGCCACTATGGCTTAGGTGTAAAAAGCCCAACAGATGCTAGTTCTTCTCAAAAAAATAGCACATTGTGATAAAGTTCATTATTTTCTGTAATGTACTGATAAAAATTAAACTTTCATATATGTTAGATTCATTGCACACCAACTGAAATATTTCAGGTCTTTTATTGTTTTAATGCTGATGATTTTGGCATACAGCTCATGAAAACCCAAAATTCCAATCTCAAAAAATTAGCATATCATGTTCAGGTAGTCTAAACGAGCTATTAACCTAATCATCTGAATCAACCAATTAACTCTAAACATCTGCAAAAGATTCCTGAGGCTTTTAAAAACTCCCAGCCTGGTTCATTACTCAAAACCGCAATCATGGGGAAGACTGCCGACCTGACTGCTGTCCATAAGGCCATCATTGACACCCTCAAGCAAGAGGGTAAGACACAGAAAGAAATCTCTGAGCGAATAGGCTGTTCCCAGAGTGCTGTATCAAGGCACCTCAGTGGGACGTCTGTGGGAAGGAAAAAGTGTGGCATAAAACGCTGCACAACCAGAAGAGGTGACCAGACCCTGAGGAAGATTGTGGAGAAGGGCCGATTCCAGACCTTGGGGGACCTGTGGAAGCAGTGGACTGGGCTACAGGTGCCGCATTCCCCAGGTCAAGCCACTTTTGAACCAGAAACAGCGGCAGAAGCGCCTGACCTGGGCTACAGAGAAGCAGCACTGGACTGTTGCTCAGTGGTCCAAAGTACTTTTTTCGGATGAAAGCAAATTTTGCATGTCATTCGGAAATCAGGGTGCCAGAGTCTGGAGGAAGACTGGGGACAAGGAAATGCCAAAATGCCTGAAGTCCAGTGTCAGGTACCCACAGTCAGTGATGGTCTGGGGTGCCATGTCAGCTGCTGGTGTTGGTCCACTGTGTTTTATCAAGGGCAGGGTCAATGCAGCTAGCTATCAGGAGATTTTGGAGCACTTCATGCTTCTATCTGCTGAAGAGCTTTATGGAGATGAAGATTTCATTTTTCAGCACGACCTGGCACCTTCTCACAGTGCCAAACCCACTGGGAAATGGTTTACTGACCATGGCATTACTGTGCTTAATTGGCCTGCCAACTCTCCTGACCTGAAGCCCATAGAGAATCTGTGGGATATTGTGAAGAGAAAGTTGAGAGACACCAGACCCAACACTGTGGATGAGCTTAAGGCCGCTATCGAAGCATCCTGGGCCTCCGTAACACCTCAGCAGTGCCACAGGCTGATTGCCTCCATGCCACGCCGCATTGAAGCAGTCATTTCTGCAAAAGGATTCCCGACCATGTATTGAGTGCATAACTGAACATAATTATTTGAAGCTTGACTTTTTTTTGTATTAAAAACACTTTTTTTATTGGTCGGATGAAATATGCTGATTTTTTTAAGATAGGGATTTTTGGTTTTCATGAGCTGTATGCCAAAATCATCAGTATTAAAACAATAAAAGACCTGAAATCTTTCAGTTGGTGTGCAATGAATCTAAAATATATGAAAGTTTAATTTTTATCAGTACATTACAGAAAATAATGAACTTTATCACAATATGCTAATTTTTTGAGAGGAATTAGTATATATATATATATATATATATATATATATATATATATATGTGTGTGTGTGTGTGTGTGAGAGAGAGAGAGAGAGAGAGAGAGAGAGAGAATTTTCTGAGTAGATCCTTTCATAAGAGAGTGCTCAATACGTTTTCGTAGAGCAAATATAACCCTGGGCAGCCAATTGATCTGCACACGCAACATTGAAATACTTGTGTAAAAAATTATAATATACACACTTCCCTTAAGAATTACTGGTACCCCTGGTTAAGAGAAGAGGACCCAGGTCGCTGGATAACTTAGAGAGATTGTGCAGAGAGGAAGCATCCAAGATCCCTCTTTCTGTATTCACCCATCTTGTGAAACACCAGAGGAGAAGATTATCTACTGTTTTGGTGACAAAAGGATGTGTAAAAAGTATTATGAGTGCTAATGATTGTGGCACAGATTATTTGAGGTAAAATAATTATTTGTTAATGTGGGATTTTTTTCCCACGTTGAATAAATGCACTTGGTTGAAAGGTTGTATTTTCTTCTTTTTTCCCCATTTTGGTTCGATATTATTTCTAAAAAACAAAAAAAAAAACAAAAAACCGGCATTTATTAGAAGCTAAAGAACACATCCTAACTGGGGTGCCAATAACTATGGAAGGAAGTGTATATATGATTAAGTATTTTTACTATACAGTATATGCCTTAACTTAAGTTTGTGTTTTTATGGAATAGGTGTGTGCTATCTGGAGTGGCAGAGAAGTATGTTAGAGTGGTACAGGACATGTATGAGAGATGTAAGACAGTGGTGAGGTGTGCTATCGGTGTGACAGACGAATTCAAGGTGGAGGTGGGACTGCATCAAGGGTCAGCTCTGAGCCCCTTCTTGTTTGCTATGGTGATGGACAGGCTGACAGACGAGGTGAGACAAGAATCTCCATGGACTATGATGTTTGCAGATGACATCGTGATCTGTAGTGAGAGCAGAGAACAAGTGGAGGAAAATCTAGAGAGGTGGAGGTATGCCCTGGAAAGCAGAGGAATGAAGGTTAGCCTCAGAAAATCAGAATACATGTGTGTGAATGAGAAGGACCCAGGAGGAACGGTGATGTTACAGGGAGCAGAGATAACGAAGGTGGAGGATTTTAAGTACTTAGGCTCAACAATCCAGAGCAATGGAGAGTGTGGAAAAGAGGTGAAGAAGCGTGTGCAGGCAGGCTGGAATGGTTGGAGAAAAGTATCCGGTGTGATGTGCGATAGGAGAGTGTCAGCAAGAATGAAGGGAAAAGTGTACAAGATGGTGGTGAGGCCAGCGATGTTGTATGGCTTAGAAACAGTGGCGCTGAGGAAAAGGCAGGAGGCAGAGCTGGAGGTAGCGGAGATGAAAATGTTGAGGTTCTCTCTGGGAGTAACGAGGATGGATAGGATCAGAAATGAGTATATCAGAGGGACAGCCCACGTAAGATGTTTTGGAGACAAAGTCAGAGAGGCTAGATTGAGATGGTTTGGACATGTACAGAGGAGGGATAGTGAGTATATTGGCAGTAGGATGCTGAGGTTGGAACTACCAGGCAGAAGGCCTCGAGGAAGACCGAAGAAGAGATTTATGGATGTGGTGAAGGAAGACATGAAGGTCGTTGGAGTCAGAAAAGAAGATGCGGAGGACAGGGTGAGGTGGAGGCGGATGATTTGCTGTGGCGACCCCTGAAGGGAGCAGCCGAAAGTAAAAGAAGAAAAAAGAAGAAGAAGAAGGTGTGTGCTATCTCACTGAAATGCTGATGCCAAATGTGAATTTCCCTGTCTGATTAATAAAGTAAGTCTCTGTCTATCTATCTGTCTATCTACTTACCTATCCTTCCTCCACATCCTTTAATGACAAACTTATATTGCACATCTGTTTCATTTTATTTACTCAGAAATATTAATATTTGCTAAAATTTAATTTTAGTTAATAAAAAAAATTACAGCCTTTATAACGATCATCGTCAACCACATCATCATCATCATATGAATATTGTCATGATTATTATTATTATGATTATTATTCTTGGGCAGTGAATTCTGCCATGTTTACAGTTTTCTGGCGTATAATTTACACGCTATGATCACCAGAGATTATTTTTCCCCGTGTGTCACATTGACGTACAAACATTTCTTATTTCTGTCGAAGTGATGTTGTAAACTGAGCAGCATAAGATTGTCGGAGGGTCTGAGGCTCCACCACGTCTTCCTCAAAGTCATATTCCTCCACTTCCTCTTCCTCCTCTTCATCCTCCTCTTCCTCTTCCTCATCCTCCATCTCCTGTTGTCTGTGGGGATTTCTGATCAGAGACTGAAGAAGAGAAACAGGTCAAGAAAACCAGTACACACTTTTTAAACATGCTAGAAAACCTTTTGATTGGGTTAGGTTGTCCATAACACCACCCATCTGACTCAGACTCAATCTCCTAACCCCACCCACCTGACTCAGACTCAGTCTCCAAACCCACCCACTTGACTCAGTTGCAGTCTCTTAACCCCTCCCACCTGACTCACTCATAGTCTCTTGACACCACCCAACTGATTCAGTCGCAGTTTCTTAACACCACTCAACCGACTCAGTTGTAGTCATGTTGCATTCTCTTAATCCCACCCACCTGACTCAGTTGCAGTCTTTTAACCCCTCCCACCTGACTCACTTACAGTCTCTTGACACCACCCAACCGACTCGGTCGCAGCCTCTAAACACCACCCAACTGACTCGGTTGCAGTCTCTTAAGCCTACCCAACTGGCTCAGTTGCAGTTTCTTAACTGTTTAGAGAGAGAGATACAGAGATACAGCTTTATTAATCTCACAATGGAGAAATTCACTGTTCCAGGCTCACTGTGTTTAACATAATTTTATAAATATGTAACTACAGAATAGCGCCTCACACCTTCCTAGCTGTTTATATTATGTTTAATGTTGTGTTGTGGTTTGTACCAGGTAAGTTCCTGTTATCGGTTATACATTTATAAAGGGTCTATTTAAGAAAATTCAATCAAAATGTAAATAAATTATATAAATAATTAATTACTTGCTGGAGTCACCTTTTTCGACTGATCTGAGGTCCGTATGGTGTTCGAGAGACTTGGGGCTTGAGTCAGCCTGACTGTAGATTGAGTGGGACTCGGGTAATGAGGATACTGAAATGTACCAGGAATAGGGGTTGTGCTTTCCAAAACAGGACCAGAAATTTGGATTTGGTTCTTGTAAAACTGGAATAGATTTAGGAACTGTCTCATAACTTGTGAAAGTCCAACAAAATACACTTTAACCATAATGTAACTGAGATACATTCATCTTTCCTTCCATTTCTCAGTTAATTCATTTAGAAATTCACTCATTACTTCCTTAAATATAACTAAATTCCACATTAGCTTATATATCTGTCCATCAGTCACTCATCTATCCAGGCTATTATCCATCCAACTGTTGATCTATGAACATTTTATCTCTATCTATATACTATAGCTGTCAATTGATTGAGTAGTCTGGCATTTAATCTATCCATCCAGTTCAACCTCCATCCATTCCTATTGTCTGTTTGTTTATTTGCCTGATTGTCTGTCTATCTATCTATTTGTCTGTCTGTATGTATGTATGCATGCAAGTAATTTCTATTTTAATATAATTTAAGAAGAGATTTAAATCATGGACTGAATAAGTCAACATTCACCTCTAGGTCTTTATCGATGTCCATAGTTTCCAGGCTTTTGAAGGTGTGTGTATAAACCTCCAGAGCTTTGGCATGGAAAAGCATCTCCACCATGATGAATTCGGAGAAAATCCTCTGAAATAAACTGTTTAAATCAGGGAAGGGCAGGTGTACTGTACCATATAACCCTGGCTGTGTTGGACACAAATTTTACTGACCTTCACATCAGAGAGTTTCTGTCTCTGAAAGTCAATGATGGTGTCCTCCATTTGCTTGGAGCTTCTGTTGGCATTGCTGGTGGCTTTCTGCACATTGGTTTCAGCCTGGAGAGGATGAATCAGGACAGGCAATTTATCATGATGCAATTCAATTTCAATAAATTAAAATGGGACATTTCCAAATGTACCTACATATCGCTAAGTATGAAATTACACATTTTTTTTTAGATGATTAGGAAACAATATAAAAAGAATAGTAAAGCTCAATAAATATATGCAATAACAAATAGGGTAACTTGTATTATCATCTTCCTTCATTAATTAGGGGTTCGTCTTCACCATGATGGACCAGCACAAGCTTCACTTTACAGCAGAGGCTGCAGTGATCCACCTGTCAATCTCCTGCTCCATTCTTCCCTCACTCATGAACAAGACCCTGAGATACTTGAACTTCTCTACTTGGGACAGAACCTCATTCCAGACCTATAGGGTGTATTCCACCTTTTCCAGCTGAAAACCATGACCTCAGACTTGGAGATGCTGATTCTCATCCCGGCTGCTTCGCATTCGGCTGGGAATCATTCCAATGAAAGCTGGAGGTCATGGATTGATGATGCCAAAAGGAAAGATGAGCAAAAATCAGAGACAAGATCTGATGACCACCAAGCCAGAACCCCTCAACACCTCGGCTGCGCCTAAAATTCTGTCCATAATTATGAACAGAACTGGTGACAATGGACAACCTTGGTGGACTCCAATGCAGCCGTGAGGAAGGGGGGGGGGGGGGCACAAACAAGTGTCCGCCCTCACACCAGTCCCAAGCCCGAATAAATGCAGAGGATTGTGACAGGAAGGGCATCCGGCATAAATTTTTTGCCAGAATACAAAATGCAAACCGTAAATACAAATTTCATACTGGATCGGTCGAGATCCGGGTTAACAACAACCGCCATCAGTGCTGTTAACCAACAGGGTGCTGGTGGAAATTGGACTACTGTTGGTCGAAGAAGGAGAGGCAGGAGGCATGTCCATTGGTTGAGAGAAGAGGAACAGCATGAGTCTAGGCCTTAGAGTGGGGACTTTGAATGTTGGAACTATGGCAGGAAAAGGTAGAGAGCTGGCTGACGTGATACAGAGGAGGAAGGTGGACATATTGTGTGTTCAGGAGACCAGGTGGAAAGGTAGCAAGGCCAGAAGCTTAGGAGGAGGGTTTAAGCTGTTCAATCATGGTGTGGATGGAAAGAGAAATGAAGTAGGAGTCATCTTGAAGGAGGGGATTGTCAGGAATGTTCTGGAAGTGAAAAGAGTGTCAGACAGAGTGATGAGTCTCAAGTTAGAAATTGAAGGTGTGATGTTCAATGTTGTTAGTGCTTATGCCCCACAGGCAGGACGTGAGCTAGAAGAGAAGGTGAGATTCTGGAGTGAGTTAGATAAAGTGATGCAGAGTACCCCCAGAGGTGAAAGAGTGGTCATTGGTGCAGACTTCAATGGACATGTTGGTGCAGGCAACAGAGGGGACGAGGAAGTGATGGGCAGGTTTGGTATCCAGGACAGGAACACGGAAGGACAGATGTTGATAGATTTTGCAAAAAGGATGGGAATGGCTGTGGTGAATGCTTTCTTGCAGAAGAGAGAGGAGCATAGGGTGACTTATAAAAGCAGAGGTAGGAAGGAGCACACAGGTAGACTACATCTAGTGCAGGCGATGTAATTTGAAGGAAGTCAGTGACTGCAAAGTAGTAGTGGGTGAGAGTGTTGACAAGCAGCATAGGATTTGGTGTGCAGGAGGATGCTGATGGTAAGAAAGGTGAAAAAGGCAAAGGCAGAGCAAAAGACAAAGTGGTGGAAGCTGAAAAAGGAAGAGTGTCATGTTGTCTTCAAGGAGGAGTTGAAACAGGCTTTGGGTGGCCAGGAAGTGCTTCCAGATGACTGGACAACTACAGCTAATGTGATCAGGGGGACAGGTAGGAGAGTACTTGGTGTGTCCTCTGGAAGGACAGTAGATCAGGAGACTTGGTGGTGGAATGAGGAAGTGCAGGAGTGTGTACAAAGGAAGAGGTTAGCTAAGAAGAAATGGGACATAGAGAGGAACGAAGAGAGTAAACAGGAGTACAGGGAGACACAGCGTAAGGCGAAGGTAGTGGTGTCAAAGGCCAAACAGAGGGCATATGATGACTTCTATGCTAGGTTGGACAGTAAGGAGGGAGAAATAGAAATGGGAAGGATGTGCAGCAAGTTAGAGTGATCAAGGGCAGGGTGGGAAATGTATTGACTGATGACAGAAGTGTGCTGGGAAGATGGAAAGAGTACTTTGAAGAGTTGATGAATGAGGAAAATGAGAGAGAAAAAAGAGTAGAAGAGGTGACTGTTGAGGACCAGGAAGTAGCAAAGATCAGTAAGGGTGAACTGAGGAGGGCATTGAAGAACATGAAGAATGGAAAGGCAATTGGTCCTGATGACATACCGGTGGAGGTATGGAAGTGTTTAGGAGAGGTAGCAGTAGATTTTCTGACAAGAACATTCAACAAAGTCTTAGAGAGTGAGCAGATGCCGGAGGAATGGAGGAGAAGTGCGCTGGTGCCCATTTTTAAGAACAAGGAAGACATGCAGAGTTGTGGCACCTAAAGATGGATAAAGTTGATGAGCCATACAAAGAAGTTATGGGAAAGAATAGTGGAAGCTAGACTAAGGGCAGAGGTCAGCAGTTGTGAACAACAGTTTGGTTTCATGCCAAAAAAGAGCACCACAGATGCAGTGTTTCCCTTGAGAATGTTAATAGAGAAGTACAGAGAAGGCCAGATGGAGCTGCATTGTGCCTTTGTGGATCTGGAGAAAGCATATGACAGGGTGCCGAGAGAGGAACTGTGGTATTGCATGAAGAAGGCTGGAGTGGGATAGAAGTATGTTAGAGTGGTGCAGGACATGTATACGAGATGTAAGACAGTGGTGAGGTGTGCTGTCGGTGTGACAAAAGTTCAAGGTGGAGGTAACAGTGAGGTTACAGGGAGTAGAGATAAGGAAGGTGGAGGATTTTAAGTACTTAGGCTCAACAATCCAGAGCAGTGGAGAATGTGGAAAAAAGGTGAAGAAGCATGTGCAGGCAGGTTGAAAAGGTTGGAGAAAAGTGTCCGGTGTGATGTGTGATAGGAGGGTATTGGCAAGAATGAAAGGAAAAGTATACAAGCGGTGTTGAGGCCAGCGCTGTTGTATGGTTTAGAAACAGTGGCGCTGGGGAAAAGACAGGAGGCAGAGCTGGAGGTAGCAGCGATGAAAATGTTGAGGTTCTCTTTGGGAGTAATGAGGGTGCATAGGATCAGGAATGAGCACATCAGAGGGACAGCACATGTAAGATGTTTTGGAGGCAAAGTCAGAGAGGCTCGATTGAGATGGTTTGGACATGTACAGAGGAGGGATAGTGAGTATATTGGTAGTAGGATGCTGTGGTTGGAACTACCAGGCAAAAGGCCGAGAGGAAGACCAAAGAGAAGATTTATGGATGTGGTGAAGGAGGACATGAAGGTAGTTGGTGTAAGAGAAGAAGATGCAGAGGATAGGGTGAGATGGAGGCAGATGATTCGCTGTGGCAACCCCTGAAGGGAAAAGTAGAAAGGAGAAGAAGAAGTACTATAACTTTATAGATGTGGGTTTATAGTAATTATTTAGAATAATACTAAATAGAGTGTCGTGTTGTCTTCAAGGAGGAGTTGAAACAGGCTTTGGGTAGTCAGGAAGTGCTTCCAGAGGACTGGACAACCACAGCCAATGTGATCAGGGAGACCGGTAGGAGAGTATTTGGTGTGTCCTCTGGAAGGAAAGTAGATAAGGAAACTTGGTGGTGGAATGAGGAAGTGCAGGAGTGTGTACAAAAGAAGAGGTTAGCCAAGAAGAAGTGGGACATTGAGAGGACCGAAGAGAGTAAACAGGAGTACAGGGAGACACAGCGCAAGGCGAAGGTAGCAGTGTCAAAGGCCAAACAGAGGGCGTATGATGACTTGTATGATAGGTTGAACAGTAAGGAGGGAGAAAATGATCTATACAGGTTAGCACAGCAGAGAAATAGAGATGGGAAAGACGTGCAGCAAGTTAGAGTGATAAAGGACAGAGAGGGAAATGTATTGACTGATGACAGAAGTGTGCTGGGAAGATGGAAAGAGTACTTTGAAGAGCTGATGAATGAGGAAAATGAGAGAGAAAAAGAGTAGAAGGGGTGACCGTTGAGGAGCAGGAAGTAGCAAAGATTAGTAAGGGAGAAGTGAGGAGGGCATTGAAGAGGATGAAGAGTGGAAAGGCAGTTGGCCTCTGATGACATACCAGTTGAGGTATGGAAGTGTCTAGGGAGGTAGCAGTAGATTTTCTGGACAAGAATATTCAACAAGGTCTTAGAAAGTGAGCAGATGCCAGAGGAATGGAGGAGAAGTGTGCTTGTGCCCATTTTTAAGAACAAGGGCGATGTACAGAGTTGTGGCAACTACAGAGGGATAAAGTTGATGAGCCATACAATGAAGCTATGGGAAAGAATAGTGGAAGCAAGACTAAGGGCAGAGGTCAGCATTTGTGAACAACAGTTTGGTTTCATGCCAAGAAAGAGCACCACAGATGCAGTGTTTGCTTTGAGGATGTTAATAGAGAAGTACAGAGAAGGTCAGAAGGAGCTGCATTGTGCCTTTGTGGATCTGGAGAAAGCATATGACAGGGTGCCGAGAGAAGAACTGTGGTATTGTATGAGAAAGTCTGGAGTGACAGAGAAGTATGTTAGAGTGGTGCAGGACATGTATGATAGATGTAAGACAGTGGTGAGGTGTGCTGTCGGTGTGACAGAAGAGTTCAAGGTGGAGGTGGGACTACATCAAGGGTCAGCTCTCAGCCCCTTCTTGTTTGCTATGGTGATGGACAGGCTAACAGATGAGGTTAGACAAGAATCTCCATGGACTATGATGTTTGCAGATGACATTGTGATCTGTAGTGAGAGCAGAGACCAAGTGGAGGAAAATCTAGAGAGGTGGAGGTATGCCCTGGAAAGGAGGGGATTGAAGGTTAGTCTTAGTAAGACAGAATACATGTGTGTGAACGACAAGGACCCAAGAGGAACTTTGAGGTTACAGGGGCAGAGATAAAGAAGGTGGAGGATTTTAAGTACTTAGGCTCAACAATCCAGAGCAATGGAGAGTGTGGAAAAGAGGTGAAGAAGCGCGTGCAGGCAGGTTGGAATGGATGGAGAAAAGTGTCCGGTGTGATGTGTGATAGGAGAGTATCGGCAAGAATGAAGGGAAAAGTGTACAAGACGGTGATGAGGCCAGCAATGTTGTATGGTTTAGAGACAGTGGCCCTGGGGAAAAGACAGGAGTCAGAGTTGGAGGTAGCAGAGATGAAAATGTTGAGGTTCTCTTTGGGAGTAACGAGGATGGATAGGATCAGAAATGAGTACATCAGAGGGACAGCACATGTTAGATGTTTTGGAGACAAAGTCAGAGAGGCTAGATTGAGATGGTTTGGACATGTACAGAGGAGGGATAGTGAGTATATTGGTCGTAGGATGCTGAGGTTGGAACTACCAGGCAAAAGGCCCAGAGGAAGACCAAAGAGAAGATTTATGGATGCAGTGAAGGCGGACATGAAAGTCGTTGGAGTAGGAGTAGAAGATGCAGAGGATAGGGAGAGATGGAGGCAGATCATTTGCTGTGGCGACCCCTGAAGGGAACAGCCGAAAGGAAAAGAAGATTTAGAATAATACTAAATATATTGAATGGATATAAGTTGTTTTAGATTTTTGAGATTTCCTTCATTTGTGAGAATAATAATTCAGTTTTAAATTAAAGATTGCATTATAAATATGTTGTTTATCTCTGATGAGCTGCTGTTCTTCCATGTTTACCTGTGTCTGAGAGAACAGATTAAGGATCAATGCATTAAGCAGCACTTTATATTGTTGAATAGGAAACAGAAATACTCTAGTAGTCTGTATCATTGATATAAATGTGAAAGGTGATGATAAACATGTGGACTCCTGTTGGATACGATGCCTTGTCGGTCTGCTGGGTTCTTCAGTCTGAGCTTCTCCAGCCTCTGCAGCTCTTTCATCTCTCTGTTACGATCCACACTAAACCTCTTCAAATCTGCCTGGAAATGTGAAAATCATGATATAAATACATATTACAGTTAATGCATCTGTAACATCACAAGCATCTGTATACATTTATCTACCAGGATGTCCTCTTCTTTTTCTTCTTCTTCTTCTTCTTTTCCTTTCGGCTGTTCCCTTCAGGGGTCGCCACAGCGAATCATCTGCCTCCATCTCACCCTATCCTCTGTATCTTCTTCTCTTACACCAACGACCTTCATGTCCTCCTTCACCACATCCATAAATCTTCTCTTTGGTCTTCCTCTGGGCCTTCTGCCTGGTAGTTCCAGCCTCAGCATCCTATTACCAATATATTCACTATCCCTCCTCTGTACATGTCCAAACCATCTCAATCTAGCCTCTCTGACTTTGTCTCCAAAACGTCTTAAATGTGCTGTCCCTCTGATGTGCTCATTCCTGATCCTATCCATCCTCGTAACTCCCAAAGAGAACCTCAACATTTTCATCGCTGCTACCTCCAGCTCTGCCTCCTGTCTTTTCCCCAGCACCACTGTTTCTAAACCATACAACATCGCTGGCCTCAATACCGTCTTGTACACTTTTCCTTTCATTCTTACCGATACCCTCCTATCACACATCACACCGGACACTTTTCTCCAACCATTCCAATCTGCCTGCACACGCTTCTTGACCTCTTTTCCACACTCGCCATTGCTCTGGATTGTTGAGCCCAAGTACTTAAAATCGTCCATCTTCTTTATCTCTGCTCCCTGTAACCTCACTGTTCCTGTTGGGTCCTTGTCGTTCACACACATGTATTCTGTTTATCTACCAGGATGTGATGATATGAAAAAAAACTCCCATGTTGGTAGATGCACAAAGCCTTGTTAAAGTCATTACTGTGATATAGACTTTACAGTATACAGGAGGACATCAGCAAGAAGGTCCTGAGTCTCAGTTGCATGCTCAGTTAGTGTGTTTCTGAGTGGAGTTTGCATGTTCTCACAGTGTCTGCATGGGTTCCTTCTGGGTTTGCTGGTTTCCTCCCACAGTCCAAGGACATGTACATTTGGCTAATAGGTTGTTTCCAAATTGTCCGTGGTATGATTGTGAGTGTGAATGATTGTCTGTGTTCAATCATCACCTCCAGAATGTTGTGAGTCCCTTTTTAATAGTGTTTATAATAAACATGCCAGCCTGCGATACTGTATATAAACCTGTTTATTACCAGTTAACTCACTCGTTTAATTTTCACAATGTTCCCGTATTCCTTTAAAGGAGAGACCACTCGTGTTTCCAGCCGCTCAACCTACAAAACAACATCAAAACAAAACAAAATGGTATTTCAAAATTTGAAACAAAGGAAAACAAACTTCCGTATATGCACTTATTTTAGCAGCATGTAACATGTATGCACTTATTTTGCCCTGCGACATCATTTATCAAAGTGTATTTTTTTTTTTTTTACAAGTGAAGAGAATTTTATAAATATTGCGTTTTCACTTGTCCCAGTTTGTAATCCTGTCACAATCGTGTTTCTGTACTCTATCTACGATCATTCAGTGTATAGAGAGCCCGGTATAATAAGACCCATGTTGCGATTGGGCAGTGTGGATTGTCAGGAAGGCCTTCAGCCAATCACTTTCAGCCCAAGGCGCTGTTACGCACTGCCTCGATGGATTTTCCGTCTCGTTAGGCCACCGAAGCAGCTGCATAGTATGCACAATTATTTTTTAGCACTACAGCAGTGATTGTGAATTTATAATTTATGTCATCATAAATAACATTACACTTTAAATATATTTAATAAAAAATTATGTATATTTAAGGAAATATAATTTAAGGAATCATAATCATGACCAAATGCAATATTTATATTGTAATAAATTTGGTTTTATTTAAAAAAAACAACTTTAAAAAGTGAATTTTGTAGACAGTGATCCCTCGCTACTTTGTGCTTCAGTTTCTGCGGCTTCAGTGCATCACGGGTTTTTCAAAAATATTCATAGAAAAATGAAAAAAAAGAGGAAATTCGGGGGAAATCGGGAAAATGTAAAGAAAATGTAGCAAAAAAAGGTCAGTTATGCAAAAAAACCCAAACAAACAAAAACAATCATAAAAAAAAAAAACCCAGCAAAACACCCCAGGAAAAATACTTAGATTTTTATGTGAGGTGCACGTTTATCTGTGTGCGCGCGTCTGTATGTGTGTATTTATATTTTATTTACATCTTATGCATTATTTTTGAATGTTTAATTGTTATTATAAGTATTTATAGCATTGAATATGTATTTATTGATATTATATACATCATATACATGTACATATACGTCAATCAGGGGGGGTCGATTCTACTTCGCGGAAATCGGAGGTCGCGGGGGGGAGGGGGTTGGTCCCCATTAACCGCGGAAAGTGAGGGATCCCTGTATTTGCATATTGACTAGAAAGGTGTAAACATTAAAACATTAATTGATTAATATATGAATATATTTTGATAGTAATAGTTACATCTGTAGTCACTGTTCCTGCAGGTTATTAGGTTTATTTATTTTATTTTATTTTGTACTTCACCTCAGCCTGTCTGTAATCCTGCACCATGGCTAAATCCTCTGAGAGATTCTTCAAGCAGATTCGGAGCTCAGGGCCTTCAGTGCTGGCGAATTCATGCAGCTCGTGGGCGAGTGAGTCGGCTTTGTCTCTTAGTTTGGCCGTTTTTCGGGTGTATGCAGCGAGCAGTGTGCAGAACCTTCCCACATACTTCTCAGCGTTGCTAATGGTCATCTCCATCGTCTTCATCTGGGCATCTCTGGAAAACAACAACAACACTTATTTCATATAAGCTTCATTTTCAGAACCCAGGTTTTACTTTTATATTACAGATTGCTAGCAGCATAACAAGCTATGAGGGTTTTTTTATCTGCTAAACTTCAAAAGAGGAAAAAGGAGGCTGGTGATGGAACATCTGGTCATAGCTCCAACAACAGACGTGAGAATATGTAAATTATTCTATAAAAAATATATAAATTATTTTCCAGTGAAATACGATGATATCAATCCTTTTTTCTTTTTCTGGTCTACTTAATCCTATTTCAGTCACATCGAGGCTGGAGCCTATTTCAACCAACTCCTGGTGAAAGCAAAATACAACCTGGACAGCCATCCAGTCCATCCCAGGGCCAACACACAACCATTCACACTCACATCTGGGGGCAATATGAAATAGCCAGTTTACCTAATGTGCATGTCTTTGGGCTGTAGGAGGAAACCCACGAGAAAACATGCAAACTTTACACAGGAATGACTTCACCAAGTGCCATCATACGTAGCATCCCACAGATCTAAAAGATAACTAAAGACATTACGATTAAAAGAAGGTTGTGGGTTTTAAAGAGTTTGTATTTTCAGATATTTAGGAGCTGATTTCAGACTTCAGAGACATTAGAGTGCAGAATATAATACTGTATTACTGTAATTAATTAACTCTGAACCTGAGCAGGTTTATGAAGAACTGTGGCCCACTCTTTATCATGTAAAAGTGCACCAATTAAATACATTATCTATTATTATTAATTTGTTTTCATCATTAAACAACTGAATTGATCCATACCTAGAAAAGAATGAAGAGGTCATGGTGGGATGCCAATTCGACACCTATCTTTCTTGCGCTGGTATCCTTTCTGAAGGACAGGTAACCCCTGGGCTGTTGCTGTGGCGATGACAACAAACCAAGACCTTATTGCGCAACTTTATTCTTCACCACTAGAGGGCAGTCGAGCTATTCCACTAGACCTTGTCTTTCTGAAGTCCTCTGTTTTTGTTATTTTCCATTCGGCTCTGTTTTATTATTATTATTATTATTATTATTATTATTATTATTATTATTATTATTATAACTCTCAGAATTGCTTAATTCTAATTCAGTCTGCAGGAAGGCTGGCGCCCATCTCAGCCAACTCTGGAAGAGGGTGCGGTACACCATGGACAGCTCACCAGGCCATCACAGGGCCAATGCGCAAACATTCATACTCACACTCACACCTAGGGGTGATTTGGAACAGCCAATTAGTCTACTATTTTGGACTGTGGGAGGAATCTGGAGTACCCAGAGGAAACCCAGACGAGCAACAGGGAGAACATGCAAACTCCACATGCAAACACCCGAGCTGGGACTCGAACCCAGGACCCTCTTGCTGTGAGGCGGACGTGCTAACCACTGCACCATACTGCCAATATAATAATAATAATAATAATAATTATTATTATTATTATTATTATTATTATTATTGTTATTATTATTATTATCATATCATCATCATCATCATCGTCATTATTATTATCTTTCACATGTTTTTTTCTGTGTAAAATAGATTCATGATAGCAGGATTTGGTGCTAAACTGGATATTAATGTTCTAGTTATATTTCCCTTGAGGACTGATGTTGTGATAAACATCAACTCCTGGAAGTACAGTACAAGCTAATGATGAGTTGCTTTCAAAGGAGTCGGATCAAAATAAATGAGTCGGTTCTTTTTGATAAACAACAAGAGTCGACCAACAACAGTGTATAGAAGAGATGTCTCAGAGTCATGAATCAATCTGATATACAGTAATTGAGACTCTGAACACGTATTAATCATGTGCTTAGTATTAATTATTTGTTTTTCCATATTCAAACTATACCAAATATTTTTTAATACTTTCCTAATTAGAAGGCGAATTATTCACAGTTTAAAAACGATTTAGGCAGTGGGCAGAGAGAAAAGAACAACTATTTAAAAAAACTATTTAATATATTTGATTAGGGCATGAAAAGTAAACGATTCATTCATGAGCTAAATGAGTCGACTCTTTTTAGTGACATAGGCCAAATAAATTGACTCACTAAAAAAGATGACATCACATTATTAGTCCTGGTTTCGAAATCCCGAGCGTAGTTGTTTGCAGGTCAGCTTCAGAGCGAGAAGGTCCTGGGTCTGAGTCCCGGGCTTGGTGAGAGCTTTTTCTGTGTGGAGTTTGTATGTTCTCTCTTGCTTGGGTTTCTTTCATTGTGCTCTGGTTTCCTCCATCAGTACGCATTAGGCCAATGCTTCTCAATTATTTTCTGTGACGCCCCCTCTAGGAAGAAAAAAGGCATTTCACACACCCCACCATCGCCCCGCCACGAGTGACTATAAATAGTATTGTTTGTCTATAAAATTGTTATTAGTACATCTCTGCATAATACTGTATCTTCATTAACATCCATACACGCTCCCCTCTGGCATCATACTGCGCTCCCCCTCCCCCCAGGGAAGGCGCGCCCCATTATTTGAGAAGCATTGCATTAGGCTAACTGGCTGTTCCAAATAACATTAATTCCCAAGCCCGAGCTTTCGCCTCTGATAATTCTTTATTTGCTGTAAGATTCCCAAGGATCAGCGCACTCACCTTCACTCTGACTTGCAAAATTGCAGGCAGATCGTAATTCATCGCTGGTGTCTCCGCGTGGCTTGTTTTCTTGGTATTTCCTGCCCAGTACTCTGATTCCATCCTCTCCCATGTCTCTCTCGGGGATGTAATGAGGTCAGACGCTTCTTGACGTGAGGACAGCGGCTCTCTGATGACTGCGATGGATGAGGTGTGTGTTTATAAATGAGGAGCGAGAGTGAATTCCTTGCCAGGCCACAACCATAACACAAGCCTAAGGCTGCCTCTGTACACACGCGCACACACATGCGTGATTAGAGTAGGCCAAAATCTAAGGAACAAACATACAAATGCACATTGCAATGATGATGTCATGCACAGAGACCCCCACAAAAATGCAGATGTTTGGGGTTTGTATTGTTTTGTATGTTTTGAGAGGTATGATCATGGCAATGATTAGCACTCACAGAAACCCCCCCCCACCTCACCCACACACACACACACACACACACACACACACACACACACACACACACACACAGAGAAACTCATGCTACGATGAAAGACATTTTCCACAACAGGAGAAAACAGAAACGGCTTGTAGATCATAATTATCAGTTGTGAAGTCATGACTGTTGGATGCTGAGTCATAATTTTGAGTTTGTTAGTCACAAATATGAGATGCTAAGTCATAATTACGATGCTTAGTTATAATTATGAAATGTTAAGTCATAAATATTAAATGAAAGTCAGAATTATGAGATGCTAAGTTATATGTTTGAGCCATATTTGAGATGCTCAGTCATAATTGTGAGTTGCGAACTCATAAATATTAATTCTTAAGTCAAAATTATGAGATGTTTAGGCATAATTATAAAATTCTAAATCCTCATTACACTACGTTAAATCATAATTGAGAGGCTGTCATAAATATTAATTCCTAAGTCATAAATAAGATGTTAACTCATAAATATCAAAATATATAAGTATTTATTATTCATTCATTCATTTATTTTCGGAACCGCTTAATCCTAATTAGGGTTGTGGGGAGGCTGGCGCCTATCTCAGCTGATTCTGGGCAAGAAAAAAAAGTACACCCTGGACAGCTCGCCAGGCTATCGCAGAGCAAAAACACATTGATGGCTATGCAGCTACTCTTGTTGAAAGTCACCATAGACAGTAATACCCCGATTTCACTGGAACGCGACAGACTCATGGAAGCAAAACCGTAGTCCTCCTCCAACGTTCCTCAGCCATTCAGTCATCTTCCGTGTCCTTCCATACGATTCCGAAGGTATTCCTCCTCTTCCATCAGGCCAAAATTTTCCATGAACGTGCTTTTGAACATGTTCAAAAGCACGTTCACGGAAAAATTTTTCGACAGTGTTCCCTCACGTTCCGCAGTCCTTCCGCAAACGTTCCGTCCTTTCCACAAACGTTCAGCGATCGTTCCTTTTATTCTGCAAGTCTTCCGTGAACGTTCCGCAAACATTCCTGCTTCTTCTGGGTAGTCAAAAGCAGCCACCGAATCCCCAAGGAATACTAATGGAAGGTTTGCGGAATACAAGCGGAATGTTTGCGGAATGGTTGCGGATAACATGGAAGACTTATGGAACACTCAAAGAAGTCACTTCCACTATAAATAATAAATTTCTCCAGTTCATTTTTTACTGTTTTCCTGTTCATGTAATGAAGTTTTAAAGTCATAATCGCTGTGGTTCGGACTTGTGTGCATGGTTTTTAGTTTGGAATGATTGATGTGCAAATAAAAGGAATGTATTGGCATTATTGATATTAAATATATTAACATATGTTACATTTTAAATTAATTTTAAATTATAAACACATTGTGCATTAGAAACATATGGTAAATTACAAACATAATGTTTAACTTTAAATTTATTGTACATTATAAACATATTATACATCATAAACGTATAGTATGAATAAGAGAATGAGCTTCCTTGACATTTCCGTGTATTTATGGGCGGAATCAGGAGCAAATCCTTTGATCTTTGCCGATTTTTCCTCGTTGAAACGTGGTTACGTCGGGTATTCCTCAGTCATTCCTTAGTCATTCCGTGTTGAACGTGAACGTTCCACCTTCATTCCACCTGTTCCGAGATCATTCCGTGGGTCTTCCTCTAAAAAAGAGTAGTACTGCGGTCGTTCCGCAAACATTCCATCTTTTCCGTGAACGTTCCGTAAATTATCCGAAGGTCTTCCTTTACTGTTCGCACCGGTTCCGAAGGTGATCCGAGCGCTTTTACGCATGTATTCCGACATTGTACCGCGGTGTCCTTTCCGAACACTCCGTGATCATTCCGAAGGTGTTCCGAAGGTGCAATTTTCCGTAGGTTTTTGACCCATTTTTCATATAAAAATGCCAAAGCTCCTCTGTAGAGTGCATTCCATGCGTTTCTGCCATGATCCTTGTGAAATGGGGGTATATGAGACATGGCCAGCCTTTGATAACCCAGTTAACCGCAGTGACAAAACATTGACAGTGGGCCTTGCACCACCAACCTTGGGATCAGTAATCTATCACCTTACCACCAGCCAATTATTCATTATAAGATGCTAAATCGTAATTGAGAATAAAGTCATAAATATTAAAAGCTGAGGTATAAATATTGAATGCTAAATCATAATTGAGATGCTTTCATAAATATGAGTAGCGAATTCATTTACTTAGTTTATAATCCATGTGTATATACGTGTAATGTTGTGGAACATCTTGATTGTTATGCTCGGTCTCGATGAACAGTTAAAGCATATAACAGGAGCACCGCCACATCCTTTTCCCCTCTCATGAAGTAACTAAAATTAAAAACGTCATTTTACTGAGAAACCGCGGAGCTCCAGCTCCTCAATGCTGAAGAGTTTCCCGTGTCATAAAACTTGCTGACTGTTACATTGCGCTCTATTTTTTTTGCTATCAAACTGAAGACATGGAAGGTTTGATTAATGATGATGTCCAGGGGAAGGTTTATTTTTGTTTCTGTCTGCGTTTAAAAAAAAAAAAAAGAAGAAAAAAGTGGCTGAAGTTTCGGGATGGTGATCAATGGCTTTCCTGTGAACAGGAGAGTATATGAGGGAAGAGCCGCTGGGATTTATGTAAGAAGTAATAAGGTTTAAGTCAACTGAAGTGAAGAGACAGACAGAGAGCAAGTCAGAGAGTCTGTATTATAATCCTGAGGGAGAGATTATTCTGTCAGGAAGCTGTGTGGAAGGCATTAAAAAAGTGGGAGAGATTGATTTTATGTGTGCGCTGATCAGTAAAACATGCACAGCCATTACATTCATGAATTAAGAGCTGAACAGTGGAATATTAGATCTCACAGATTGTATTCTGGCTCTCGCTGCTCACTTTATGACTGTTGAGGTTTTCTTGAAGTATTGGGATTCTCTCTCTCTCTGCTTGTGTGTGTGTGTGTGTGTGTGTGTGTGTGTGTGTGTGTGTGTGTGTGTGTGTGTGTGTGTGTGTGTGTGTGTGTGTGTGTTCACTATTCTAAGCTACACAGTAAAATCCACCAAATCTAACACAGTCACTATTTATAGATGACAGATTCTGCCATGTGTAGAAAAGCATAATGTATTTCTTTCTCCCCTTGTTATTTTATTTTATTTAATTTGTGAATTTTAATATAATATTTCAACATTCTGGTTTATTTTTAACAAATCTCTTTTTGTGAGGGTTGAGAGGTCTCTTAATAGGCTGGTTAATTATCTCAATCTGTTGGGCTTTTTACACCCGAGCCATAGCAACTCATCAGGCCGGTGCTTATCCCCGGTTTCCATAGCGTGAAGCGACCAGGAGTTCAACTCGTCCTGGATGGGACGCTCGTCCATCGCAGGTTACCTTCCCAGTATATTTTTACTGGTACCCATTTATACTGCTGGGTGAACAGAGGCACACTTGTGGTTGAAACCTTGCCCAGGGGTCTTAGCACAGTGGGGGTCTAACTGGGATTTGAACATACAACCTCCCGATCTTGAGCCCAGCACCCTAACCGCTACGCCACCGGCCTGTCATTATCTCAATGGTCATCTTAAAATTCAGATTTTAGATGAAAATTGTAATATTTTGGTTCACCTCAACAATAGTCTTCTTGTCAATATTCTTTTTTATTTCAAAATACATGTACAGTCGGCCCCCTACTTACGAAGACCCCTGTGTACGAAATCCCCGTGTTATGAAGATCATTTTCCTAAGTTTCCGTCCCCGGGATACGAAAACAACCCCCTCTTACGAAAAGAAATTCAAAATTCAAACGCTGAAAAAGGAAGAGTGTCGGGTTGTCTTCAAGGAGGAGTTGAAACAGGCTTTGGGTGGTCAGGAAGTGCTTCCAGATGACTGGACAACTACAGCGAATGTGATCAGGGAGACAGGTAGGAGAATACTTGGTGTGTCATCTGGAAGGAAAGTAGATAAGGAGACTTGGTGGTGGAATGAGGAAGTGCAGGAGTGTGTACAAAGGAAGAGATTAGCTAAGAAGAAGTGGGACATTGACAAAACCGAAGAGAGTAAACAGGAGTACAGGGAGACACAGCGTAAGGCAAAGGTAGCAGTGTCAAAGGCCAAACAGAGCGCATTTGATGACTTGTATGCTCGGTTGGAAAGTAAGGAGGGAGAAAATGATCTATACAGGTTGGCACAGCAGAGAAATAGAGATGGGAAGGACGTGCAGCAAGTTAGATTGATAAAGGACAGAGAGGGAAATGTATTGACTGATGACAGAAGTGTGCTGGGAAGATGGAAAGAGTACTTTGAAGAGCTGATGAATGAGGAAAATGAGAGAGAAAAAAGAGTAGAAGAGGTGACTGTTGAGGACCAGGAAGTAGCAAAGATTAGTAAGGGTGAAGTGAGGAGGGGCATTGAAGAGGATGAAGAATGGAAAGGCAGTTGGTCCTGATGACATACCGGTGGAGGTATGGAAGTGTCTAGGAGAGGTAGCAGTAGATTTTCTGACAAGAACATTTAACAAGGTCTTAGAGAGTGAGAGGATGCCAGAGGAATGGAGGAGAAGTGTGCTGGTGCCCATTTTTAAGAACAAGGGAGACGTGCAGAGTTGTGGCAACTACAGAGGGATAAAGTTAATGAGCCATACGATGAAGTTATGGGAAAGAATAGTGGAAGCTAGACTAAGGGCAGAAGTCAGCATTTGTGAACAACAGTTTGGTTTCATGCCCAGAAAGAGCACCACAGATGCAGTGTTGGCCTTGAGGATGTTAATGGAGAAGTACAGAGAAGGTCAGACGGAGCTGCATTGTGCCTTTGTGGATCTGGAGAAAGCATATGACAAGGTGCCGAGAGAAGAACTGTGGTATTGCATGAGGAAGTCTGGAGTGGCAGAGAAGTATGTTAGAGTGGTGCAGGACATGTATGAGAGATGTAAGACAGTGGTGAGGTGTGCTGTCGGTGTGACAGAAGAGTTCAAGGTGGAGGTGGGACTGCATCAAGGGTCAGCTCTCAGCCCCTTCTTGTTCGCTATGGTGATGGACAGGCTGACAGACGAGGTTAGACAAGAATCCCCATGGACTATGATGTTTGCAGATGACATTGTAATCTGTAGTGAGAGCAGAGAACAAGTGCAGGAAAATCTAGAGAGGTGGAGGTATGCACTGGAAAGGAGGGGAATGAAGATTAGCCTCAGTAAGACAGAATACATGTGCATGAATGCCAAGGACCAAAGAGGAACGGTGAGATTACAGGGAGCAGAGATAAGAAAGGTGGGGGATTTTAAGTACTTGGGCTCAACAATCCAGAGCAATGGTGAGTGTGGAAAAGAGGTCAAGAAGCGTGTGCAGGCAGGTTGGAATGGTTGGAGAAAAGTGTCCGGTGTGATGTGTGATAGGAGGGTATCGGCAAAAATGAAAGGAAAAGTGTACAAGACGGTGTTGAGGCCAACGATGCTGTATGGGTTAGAAACAGTGGCCCTGGGGAAAAGACAGGAGGCAGAGTTGGAGGTAGCAGAGATGAAAATGTTGAGGTTCTCTTTGGGAGTAACGAGGATGGATAGGATTAGGAATGAGCACGTCAGAGGGACAGCACATGTAAGACGTTTTGGAGACAAAGTCAGAGAGGCTAGATTGAGATGGTTTGGACATGTACAGAGGAGGGATAGTGAGTATATTGGTAATAGGATGCTGAGGCTGGAACTACCAGGCAAAAGGCCTAGAGGAAGACCAAAGAGACGATTCATGGATGTGGTAAAGGAGGACATGAAGGTCGTTGGTGTAAGAGAAGAAGATGCAAAGGATAGGGTGAGATGGAGGCAGATGATTCGCTGTGGCGACCCCTGAAGGGAAAAGCCGAAAGGAAAAGAAGAAGAAGAAACGCGCCAATCAAAATTTCACTCTCATTGGCTGTCTCTCAACATCCCGCCTCGCTGGCCTCACAGATAGAGAGCTTCACTCTTTAGTTTTTAGTTTCGTTTTTTTAAGTTGTTTAATTCAGTAAATGTTTAATAAATGTGGGTGCATTTGAGCTCATCTGGAATTCCGATCCCTCAAGGAATTAAATTAAAGCTTTGAATTCACGTCTTGTGGGCGTAGTTCGCAGCAAGAGAGAGAGAGAGAGAGAGAGAGAGAGAGAGGTGTGTGTGTGTGTGTGTGTGTGTGTGTGTGTGTGTGTGTGTTAATAAAAAATATTCAATAATGGTTTAATTAATAAATATGTTAATAAAATGCTTAAATGGTTTAATAAATAATTTTCTTTTACTTTTAACTCATATTTCATTCAAAATTGGTGTACTTTTATCATTTTTAAAGGGTTTATGGGGTTTATCCAGTCCAAAGACTGGAGCCTTGGAACGAATTAGGCGTTTAACATGTAAGATGCGACCCCTACTTACGAAATCCCCGCAATACAAAAAAGGCTCTGGACTGGATTAATTTCGTAGGTAGGAGGCCGACTGTATTATAATTTTGACTGGTATCAAATATTTAATGTTAGGTTTACAGTGTCTCAAAATTCTGATTTATCTTAAGTTCTTAAAAAATAATTTTATCTAAAAACTTAAAAAAATCTGACTTGTCTCAAAATTATCTCAAATTTTTCAAAGTTGTCTTACTTCAAACTTGTCATAAATTTAGTTCATTCTAAAACCTTTGAGTTGTGGATGGGGGGAGGGATGTCTCGGTCTCATTGTTTAGGCCGCTTCCCCTGCGACCCGACCCCAGATTAAACAAAAGAAGATGAATAATTAAATGAATTAATTTATTTATTTTGTTTTTTGTTTATTTTTTTAAGCCTCTAATTTTGCTATTGTTGATTTGTAAGGAATAAAACACACCATGTTGGCTCTTTTAGGAAAATAATGAATAACGGAGTGGTATAATGAATCAGAGACACTGTTTACACACCAGATATTCATACTTTATTCATAAACCTTAAATAAATATCTCCTTAGGTAAAGGAACAACATACTACATGAAATACAGATTACATAATGCACCCACTGTACATGTTCCCCTGAATGAGGCGTTACTATAGAAACAAAGGAGTATTAAAACTAATGTGTAACTACTGAACAAATAAATAAATTATGTGATTAAATAAATGAGGAGGCTTCAAGTTCTTTTCATTTTTAATAGGTTCAGGTCTTGTTGTGTGTGTGTGTGTGTGTGTGTGTGTGTGTGTGTGTGTGTGATGCAGAGGCTGTCAGCTCTATGTGTGCATATGTGTCTAAGTTGGCGTCAGGGCAGACATTGCGGTGAGCATCGCCGCGCCAACAGTAACAGACTTTAAGAGTGTGTGTGAAAGAGAGCTTTTCACAGGTCACTGACTCAGCTTCCTCATACCCTCCGCCTGTCAGCCAATCACAGGTTCCCACTTCAAATTCAGTACATCTGAGCCCTAAAAGCCAGGGCGGGGACATCCCATATTCTTAGTCTTTTGATTTGGGGACATTTTAATTTGAAGGTTAAATTTTGTTGCATTTTTGAGTACAGAATTGAACAAAAACTAGAACAGAAAGACACTATGTACTTGAAAGGGTAATGTTTTTATGAATTACACTCATATGCTCCACCTCGGATGTTAAGCCTGTTATTGCCCTTAATTTTTATCAGTTTTAGGATGGACCAGTTCGCAAGTGGCCACTTTGATATCATGGGATGGAACATTTTGGCATTATCGTTCTAGTGACCACCTTGATTCTGTAGCTGTGATTGAATCATACAGGGCTATAACGAGTTGTAGAAATTATAGTATATGTGCTTTTTGTGTTATGGTCTGTGTTCTGGGGGACTTTTAATTTGGCGGCTCTGTTCCTAACTCTGGTTTCTCCCCAGCGCTGCAGGCTCCGGCTGAGGGGTGTGGCTGACCCCCTCGGGCTGATTGCAGCAGCGCACACCCGATTCCACTCCCCAATCTATTCCCTATAGACAAGCTGCACGCTCACCTCTGTGCCAGAAGATTGTCTCGCATCACACAGTCAATACCCTGTGTTTCTCTCTGGCCCCTGTTTAGAGCAGTGCTCAGCCAGTTTTCCGCTCCGCGGTCGCCAGTGTTTATTGTTTGTTATCTTCTCTCCATCACCACCAGTGTTTGTGTCGCCCGTCTTCAGTGTTGCCCTCGAGACAATGAATTGTTCCTGTTACACTATATACCGTCTCCTGCATTTCTGGGTCTGGCTGAAAGTTCGCAGCACAACAAATTGTCTGTGTCATTTTCTTCGTACCATGCGTTTGCAGCGTTTTTAGGTTACACTTGCCAATTATAAAGTAAACATATTCGATTCAGAGAAGGGCATCTGTCTGTGGTCTCTCGAATACTCAAAACTGAACACAATTCTATTTGTCAACTGCATTTTAATACCTCTTATAGAAATGCATCATGTTCTTTAAACAATGATATTCATCCAAGGATCTTGGATCATTTTATCATACAAAGCAATAACAAATGTAAATTAAAGCAATCTTCGAGTACAAAATATGTAATGTAATCACTGGTACTCGTTTTAAACCAAGAGTGTGCTGTCTGGTCTTAAAGAACCATTGGCAAGCACCCAAACATTTTTAAGCACTCACTTCAATGTGATCTAGAGTGTTTTCTTAGCTACAATGAGCAACAGTGGCTCATTCTAATTGTATCAGCTCTTTTTAAAAGCTTGGTTAGAGAGACTATCTGTCTAGGCTATGCCCAATCATGTTGTATTAGCCCATTGTGTTAATCAAAATCTTTAGTGCATGCCTGGGTGATAATATCATGTACATGTGGTGAACACGGTTTTTGAATTAATTCAAATATTCCCTAGTTTATACCTTCATGCTCAATTTTGTTACAAAAGAAAGACCTCATTATTTTCATGTCCCACTGAGCCTCTGCTGGGGTCTCCACAGGTCCAATAACCATATGAATCAGCTCACAGGTGCGCAATGAACCATGGAGTGTGCATGTGTGGAAAAATTGGTAAATAAGCACCAGACTTAAAATCGGTTCGATGATATATGTAACTTTTCCTGTCCATGTTAGATTGTGTATTTTGTGCTCCCATTGATCACTGATGTGATGATTGGTATTTATTGACTTTAGATAATAAAGAAAAGTTACATATGTAAAACCTCAACAATAAGCACAGTGTGACTAATTACACAATTATTATCTAAAGCTATTATTAGTGAATCAAAGGCTGTTCATTTTGTCCATGTTACTGACTTTTTGAATCATCCTAATGATAGTTTGATGATTCTGCGTCTCCAAGGAATATTATCCTGCATCGACCAGCCTTTAATGTATATTGGCCTAATACATTAACAAATGGAAAACTGTCATCATCAGACCCATATACATTCATTGGTCATAACATTAACATGTCCTGACTGGTCTGTGAATAGGCAACACCATTACACAGCAACCTGCAATGCACGATGGGTTCAGACTCCTCTCTGTTAAACATCATACCATTTTAGCACCATGCACCTTATAATGAAATGCTCTACCTCCTAACTGGTGTATATTATATACATATTATATACATATCATTCCATTCTGTATATGTGTGAAAAGCTGTGAATATATGTATATAAGTGTGCATATGGGATATATGTATTTATATGTGTAGATATATGTATATATATATATATATATATATATATATATATATATATATATATGTGTGTGTGTGTGTGTGTGTGTGTGTGTGTGCTTCCCCCCCGGCGAGATGGCAGAGGGGCCACGGTGTGATGCCAGGGGGTGCGTATGACCCTGGGGAACATGCTTTTCTGGAATTGTGTATGAGAATTAAGTGTAATTTCAACTCCACTCCAGAAGTTGGCAGTGGCGCTCTGATTGTCGCGCTATGGTGTAGCACTTTTTCGCATGAGCAAACAATATGAAGTGCAATCAACAGCCCCTCAAGAAAAAACAGGGAAAATTTCTAACAGAAACAAAGAGAAAGGTGGAGAGAGATAGAGATATTAAGACATAAATAAGTCAAACGAGTTTATATATGGATGCATTTTTCTCATTTCAGGCACATTGGTGCACTTTAAATCTTTTCAATTGCAGATTAAAAAACAATGTTAATGAAGTTTTTCTTTATTGTAAGTTGAACTATATTTCTTTCTTTTTTGTTTTTAATGTTAATAAAGATACAAATGTTATGCAAAGGTGTACTAATTACAATTTTATAGACAAATAATACTATTTGTGGGCAGTGGTGGTCTAGTGGTATAGGGTGCGGGATCGCTGATCCAAAGGTTGGGGGTTCGAGACCCACTCTCCACAAGGTTGTCACTGTCCCCCCCAGTGCAGCAGCTAACTGGGTTATCAAAGGCGGGCCATGTCTCTCACTGTCTATGGTGAGAGGCATGTCAAAGAACCATTGCTGACTTTCATAAAGAGTAGCTGCAAAGTCGTCAGCGTGTTTCGGTCCCATGCTAAAAAGGGTTGTGACAGGAAGGGCATCGGATGTAAAAACCTCTGCCAAATCAAACGTGCGAGTCAGATGATTCGCTGTGGCGACTCCCGAGTAAAAGGGAAAAAGCCGAAAGGAAGACAGACAGACAAATAATGCTATTTATAGTCGCTCGCGGGGCGGTGGGGGGGGGGCGTGAAATGTTTTTTTGCTCCTGGGGGGGGGGGCGCCACAGAAAATAATTGAGAAGCACTGATAGGTACAGTATATGTACAGTATATTAGTGCAGTTCCCGAGTGTTTTATGTGCACTTTCTTTTTATAATGCTGCTAAACTGATGTTCATTGTTCATGCAGCAGTTGATAATAATGATCGCTTTATCTTGATCTTTTTCATTAACAGCTTATCCGTGAGATCAGAACAGATGTAATAACCTTTGTTTATCTTCACAAACTGAGCAGCAAGCCTTGGGGACCTATGACCTTCGAGCTACTTTACTGGTTGTCTCTGCTTGGACCAGCTATTGTTGGTATTGGCTATTTCTTACCAGGAACACTGTACTAGACCTGCTGTTTTAAAGATAAACAAACCCAGTCATTTTGTGCTTATGCAATGCGGTGCTGATCGACATCATTCACTTAGACTTTGCTTATTTTTCCTGCTTTTCAATTTACTTTTTTATTTGCAAATCAATTTACTTTCAGAGTCATGCATCATATACAGTAGTGCATAAAATTTATACATGGTCACTGAAAACTCCGATCCATGGTAGAATTCTTGGCTCTCTGGTTTTTGCAAAGGAAACATTGAATGTTCTTTTTGAGATAATTTTCTTAAAGGATTCCAAATTATTAATATGTGTGATTTTATCAAATCTGTTTTGCAATCCTTGAGTCTTGAGGGCGTGTTTACATTTAATGCGTTTAATTTAAAACCCTGGTTTGTGTTTAGCTCCTGAGCAAAATCACATCCGAACACACTCGGACCGAGACAGTGAACTGAGCAAGCAATCCAAGTTCAAGGTGGTCTCAGGCCACATAAACACAAACCCCTGAGCAGCTCTATTGCAGTGAGAACAGATTTACTCGACCGCAGTAATTAACTCTAATGTTTTACGGGTTGTGGGTTCTTATTATATGCAAGCTGACACACGAGATGAACCTTAGGACCACTGGACCTTACTTTATCTATCATGTAGTAAAGTTATGAACAGTGGTGGCCCAGTGGTATAGGTGCTGTATCACTGATCCTCAGGTTGGGGGTTCAAGCTCCACTCACCACTGGTTGTCACTGTCCCCCCCCAGTGCAGCTAACTGGGTTATCAAAGGCCGGCCATGTCTCTCACTGTCTATGGTGTGAGGTTCATGTCAAAGAACCATTGCTGACTTTCGACAAGAGTAGCTGCAACGCCTTCAGCATGTTTCCACCCTGCAATGGCCTGGCGAGCTGTCCAGGGTGTACTCTGCTCTCACCCAGAGTCGGCTGGGATTGGCACCAGGTGTCGTGACCCTAATTAGGATTAAGCGGTTACAGAAAATGAGATGTATTAAAGTTAGTATTGTAGGCTAAACTATAATAATAATAATAATATTAATAATAATAATAATAATAATAATAATAATATTAATAATAATAATGAAATTTCCTTTTAGCTCTTTCCTTTTTTTCAGAGGTCGCCACAGCGATGCATGTTTGATTTGGCAGAGGTTTTTACGTCGGATGCCCTTCCTGACACAATCCTTTTAGCAAGGGACAGAAACATGCTGACGCCTTTGCAGCTACTCTTTTGCAAAAGTCAGCAATAGTTCTTTTACATGTCTCTCGCCATAGACAGTGAGAGACATGGCCCGCTTTTGATAACCCAGTTAGCTGAACTGGGGGGACAGTGACAACCTTGTGGGGACTCGAACCCACAACCTTAGGATCAGTAATCCAGTGCCTTATACCACTAGACCACCACTGCCCCCTCATAATAATAATAATAATAATAATAATAATAATAATAATTGTGTCCTTTATGTGAAGAGATCTGAAGTTACACACTACACCACACAGCAATGTTAGTTTTGCAAAATTGTCACTATACACCAGGGATCACCAACATGGTGCCCGTGGGCACCAGGTAGCCCGCAAGGACAATATAAGTTGCCCGCGGACCTGTTCACTACTATTTTTAGGACAGGCCCCACGGCTTCATAGCGCCACTCTCCATTGAGCTGCATCTAATTTTTAAAATATATTTTTAAATCAAACCAATATCTTCACATAGATGAATTTAATTAATTATTACTAATAACATATAATTAGAGGTAAATTGAGCAAATTTGTAATTTCAGAGTTGTGTGTCGACCTGGTATCCCTTCGCATTAATTGGTACTCAAGAAGTAGCTCTCAGTTTCAAAAAGGTTGGTGACCCCTACTATACACCAACAACCAATCAGATTTTAGAATTCAGCAGCACTTTGGTTAACAACACCAGAGAAGTTAACCCTTAATTAACATTGTACTCATGTTGTAATTATATTAATATACAGTAACTCCACTGTGAGGGATTTAAAGTGTGGTCCGTTGATCTTTAACATATGATGTGTTCCACAGTGCAGACCTCCGTCTTCCTGTTCTGTTCCTCCTGCTGTGAAATGACCTCTCCATCCTGCCATCAATTTTTACTCTTCCTCCGCCTCTCTAATAATCTCCCCTCATCCCTTAGTCCTGCCGCCAAACCAACCTTACATGTGTGTGTGTGTGTGTGTGTGTGTGTGTGTGTGTGTGTGTGTGTGTGTGTGTGTGTGTGTGTGTGTGTGTGTGTGTGATGGAATGGGAATCCTGCATGATGTTTCCACTGCTACTTGGATGAAAAATTTCCCCTCGCCTCAGAGCCCCTGCGACCTGAATAAACACTTCTAATTGGCTGTGGAGCCCCAGTAGTCTGGTGTTTCGGGAAGTCTTGCTTGCAGAAACAGAGAAGGAGAGGGAGAGGGAGAGAGAGAGAGAGAGAGACCTGTTCCAGAAGTGTCCTGCTAGTTTGGCACAGGGAGTGAATGAGTGTCTCTGCACGCTGCGGTTTGAGTAAAATCTTCAGCATGCACTAAATAATAGGTTTTGTTTAGTCACACTTTCGCCTGTTTTCGATTTATGTAATTGCAGTCATCTTGTAAGACTCTTATTTGTCACAGTGTATGACACGATCCAAATAAAATTCCTGGCTATATTCGATGACACACTGTATGAAAAAATGCATTAGCCATGGCACATTGTACAGTAAATATCCTCTAAGAATACACTCAGGAATCGCTGTGACTCGGCGCTTGTCCATGATACGGACTAGTATTAGTAGATATATTCATCATCTTGAAAGTAATACCAATGTTTTTCTGTCCGTTAGCATGTTCTGCCGCATCCACTACTGTATTATTAGCTGTCCTGTGAGTTTCTTATAGTCTCAACAGTGTACAGAGTCCATCCCAGGACCCAGTGCAACCTCCAGACTGATAAATTATCCCACGTTTCCTCGTATACAGCTTTTCCACCAAACAGGGAACACGTTTTTCATCCAAAGTTCTGTTCAGGATTCTTTTACCAGCTATAACCAGAACCTTGTATACGGGGATGCTTCATGCATTGCGTGCTTGTACGGGTTTCCTCCCGGTGCTTCAGTTTCCTCCCACAGTACAATAGCGTAAACATTATGCTAATTCGCTATTTCAAATTGCACACTGATGTCAACCTTGGTGAGAAAAAAAACAAACAAAAAAAAAAACAAAACAGTGATCTTTTGGTTGCAGTTGGCAGCTGGTTCTGAACTAGTTTAATTTTGGTCTAAATGCTTGGAATGGTTTACAATTTGAACCCAGTTCCTGTTAGTGAATAAAGACGTTATTATCTATTACAGAAACTCACCAGCCAAAACAGTGCAATTTTCAATTTCACCTGATGGTGGCAGCAGTACCGTGTTTTCACCCACTCGCTAACTCACTCATTTACTAAAACCCTTCATCCCACCTTCGTCAAGGGGCAGGTGAGTTATTCTCACACTCACACCTGGGGGCAATTTGGAAGAGCCAATAAGCCTAATGTCCAAAGATATGTCCATATCTTTAGACTGTGGGAGGAAATCAGTGGGAGGAAATCAGAGTACCCGAAGGAAGCCCACGAATGAACGGGAAGAACATGTAAACTCCACACAGGAATACCCTCGCTAAGCCCGGCAATCAAACTCAGGACCTTCAAACTATGAGGCAGACGTGATAACCATCGCGCCACCATGCCACTGTCATCATAATTATAATTATGGGTTTAATTGTGCAGAGTAGACTTCACTAAGAAATCTATCTTACTGCATGGTATTTTAATCGATGTAATATTACTTATGATCCTTTCTTTGTGAAAATTCTCCTAAACTCACCTTGTGGGAACTCCTTTGTGCCCTGATGATGGACATCCACACGGTAGCAGTACCCAAGCATGGGTGGAGCTTAAGATCAGGGAAGTGTTCCTCCATTTTTCTTCACAGAAGTTTAATACTGTATACTGTCTTCTCAAAAGATATGTTTAAAGTTTTGCTGATGAATAATGATAATTTGCACTGACACTTATTTACTTATATTAGGATTTGAATAAACAGCACCGATTTTTACATTATTTACCATACAATGCAAGCAGTGAGGTACAGGAACCAGAGCAGTGGTCCTACTGAGACTGAGACATGTACACAAGTATATATGAGTTGAAATCCTATGTGCTGTCAGATTTTTTTTTTTTTCTCCATTTCTGTAGTTACTCATAAAGGCTCCAGGAGCGAGGGATTGGAGAAGAAGGCCTCACTTTGGAGAAGCGCCGACAAAGAGATGCTGGGAAATGAAACTGGAGACTCTGGCAAGACCCACTGCTGTTCACTTTACTCCACTTGTTATAAGCCTGGTTTTATTTGGCTTCATGAGACAGATGGAGGAAGACAGAGAGGATGTGAGAAGAGGGTGGAGGGGATGTGGTGGGAGATGAGAGTAACTTAAAAACCATGGTAAGGAATCTGACACTAATTTTGCAGGTTGTCAGTCAGGTAAAGCCATCATTGCGGCATCTCTGAGTCTGCGCTCATATTAGAGAGTGACAGATGTAACGAGGTGTGAGAGAGCAGAGATTTAAGAAGATGACAGAGTAAGCAGTGTATTTCATTTCCAAGAATAAAAAGCATGGTTTTATGAAATTATGACTGTGTGCTTGTATAAGCTGCGGTTTTCATTAACATACATTATGTTTACACAAGAACATGGATTTGTCCTTCACAGACTTTGACACACACACACACACACACACAATTATAGCAGACTGTATGAAGTAATGTATGCAAGTTTGCTAATGGTTTTAAATGTTAGAATGAATATCTTCTGACCATTAAAATTGAAGACCTAAGCTTTTAGACTTAAAATGGCAGGAATGGGAACTTGTATGTGTCACAAATTCAGGGATAAGAGCTTCCAAGCCTTGGACGGCAAGAGTAGGCTGAAGATGTCAGATAAGAAACTTCAGTCGCTTGCGGACCTTTAACTAGGTGCATTAAGACTTCAGGTTTAAAGGAATAGGTATATGGACATTGTTGAGGTTGAAGTAGGGGCTTATTCAAATCGATACAGAGTTTGTAGACCAAAAGATTCCAATAATGGGATCTACTGGGCCTCAGGTTGGACGGTGTAGGAGGTGTTATGAACCTTGAGCTGACCAGACGAACGTAGTTGGCATGTCCCTCAGGATGCTGGTAGTTGAAAGAGGGTTATCATATAATTATCAGGTGCAGAGCTCGAAGATTACAGTTGTAAGATTAAGGCCACATGGTAGTAGGAGTAGAAACTTGTGAGCTTCTGTGTGGCAGGAGTAAGTGGTATGGTCTTCAAACTTGTCAGGAGTAGTGGCACTCAGGATGACAGGATTAGGAGGAGATTGTGAAATTTAGGATTTCAGAAATAGGAGATGGAGGGTGAAAAAATGGCAGATATAATGGCCTGTTGACCTCAGGATGCAGGGGTAGGAGGATGATGTGGACCTCAGGGCTGCAGGAATATGTGATGTGAACCTCAGTGTGGCAGCAGTGGAAGATGTGTCTCAGGATGATGGGGTTAGGAACCTGGGGGCGTTAGGATAGCAGATATAGGTGTATAGGAGGATTGACTTTAGGATGACAGGGCCAGCATGCCGGGGACCTTAGTATTGCAGGAGTAGGTGGTATGACCTTTAGAGTGGCAGCAGTAGAAACTGATGTGCCTCAGGATGGTAGACTTGCGGATGGTGGGAGTAGGAGCTTGAAGGTCAAAAGATCGCAAGAAAAGGAGTTTTCAGACTTCTAAAAAGCCAAAGTAGGAGCTCATTTGTCCTGGGCTTGGAGAGACAAAAGCTTCTTGACTGCAGATCTATGAGCTTGAACACCACAAGATGCCAAGAGATTAATATAAGTAGAAGCTCGAGAATTTAGAAAAACAGTTATGTGAGACTTGTGGGGTTTCTGCGTTGTCAGAATAGGAGCTTGTAGAGCTCCGAATAGCAAGCATCTTTCCTTGTAGGATTCCAAATAGCAGACACAGAGCCCAGAGATGTAAACCTAGCAGGAGTAGGAGCTTGTAGGCCTTGGGACAGAACCAGAAGGTTGTAGGCTTCACACTGGCTGATGTAGCAGCTTGGAGGGTTCAGCGCATAACAAGAAAGGATACAGATTCTAGCTTTTATTTCTGCAGGATATGACCTTGTGTTGGCCAGAGACAGAACTCATGATGGCAGTGTGCTACTATTGATGTCACTGTGTTGGACTAAACTTGGCTGGGTGGCCTTTCCCAGCTGGCTCTGTCTTCCCTCTCTCTCTCTCTCTCTCTTTCCTTCCCTCCCACATCTCCTATGAGAAGTTCAACCTGGCAGCTCTTGTCTTTTGTGTCCTGCTATGAGTACACGCCTGAATAGAGCACGGAGACTGAAAAAGAGCCTTTACTGCAGCCAAATGTTTTTTTTTTCTCCATCAAGTGGGTTTTGGGGTTAGCTCTTAAACTTATATCCCCACGGCTGCTGCTTTAGATTCTGTCATGAAAGTGAGGGAAAAACAGAAAGGGAAGTAGACACAGTTTGGAGCTTAAGAGTTTTTTTTTTTTTTGTGTGTGTGTGTGTATGTGTGGGTGAAGGTTTGGATGGGTATAGATGCAACGAAAGTGTTGACATTGTGGGGATGTGTGAGTGGTTTGTAATGGAGCAGGAACTGGCAGGATGTACAGGCCACAACCTTGTTTCCTTAACCAAGCAAAAAATAAACCTCTCCCGTCTGCTATGAGTCTAGGAATAGGAATGATGCAATGAGGCTATGCGATTACAAATTAATTGTTAATTGTTAGTTGGACAGATGTCTGTGGTAAGGACTGTGCAGTTTTAAAGGTATGCATGGCAAGAGTTTTGAAGCAGAGTATCTGGATAATGATGATAATGATGAAGAGGGTCCTGGGTTTGACCCCCGTGATCAGCAAAGCCATTTGTGTGTGGAGTCTGTATGTTTTTGGACCGCTGTCTGTGGCGGACAAACAGCAGTTTAGAAGGTATGCATGTCAAGCAATTTGAAGCAAAATATCTGGATTATAATGATAACAGCAGGGGGCAGTGGTGGTCTAGTGGTATAAGGCGCCGGATTGCTGATCCAAAGGTTGGGGGTTCGAGTCCCACTCTCCACAAGGTTGTCACTGTCCCCCCCAGTGCAGCTAACTGGGTTATCAAAGGCCGGCCATGTCTCTCACTGTCTATGGTGTGAGGCATGTAAAAGAACCATTGCTGACTTTCGACAAGAGTAGGCTGCAAAGCCGTCAGCGTGTTTCCGCCCTGCGATGGCCTGGCGAGCTGTCCAGGGTGTACTCTGCCCTCGCCCTGAGTTGGCTGAGATGGGCACCAGCCTCCCCGCAACCTTAATTAGGATGAAGCGGTTACAGAAAATGAATGAATGAATAATGATAACAATTATGATGATGGTCCTGGGTTTGTAACCTGTTGTTGGCGAGATTTCTGTTGGAGGTCTATATGTTGTCCCTGTTCTAACCATGGTTTCCTCCAGGTACTCTGGTTTCCTCCCACAGTCTAAAGGTAGGCACATCTAATTTGCCATCCCAAATTGCCTCTTGATGTAAGTGTGCTTATGATTGAGGCTGAGAACAGGTTCTGCAGGGGCTTGCAACCATCAGAGGTTAAAACAAAAAACAAAAAACAAACATTAAACCATATGCATCACGGGTGCAGAATTGGAAGTGGGTGATGACTGTAGATTTTCTTTTCTCACTTGGTTTTCTTTTCTTTTTTGACAAGTTTGTATAATAATCAGTGTCCATTTAATGATCTGAGTCTCCCATTGAACCCATTTTGAATCTATATAAAAGGTATAAAATTGTAGAGAAAGTCTGTAAATGTTATGCATGCTCCAGTAAAAGTTATCAGTCTCAGGGTTCTTGTTGAAGACTGACTTAAAATTTTTATGCGTCCATTATATCATACTCATATCGTGAATGGAACTCCAGTACACTCAAAACATGGCTATATATGTATCATGATGTCTGCTCTATAACGCCAAGAGCATGTGTGGCCTCTGTTTCACTCACGAGCCTTCTGAGCCTCGAAGTCTGGGTTGATATACAGTACATTCATGTTAGAGTGTTGGCAGCTATTATGTTAATTCTGTCTCTCTCCCTCTCTTTCTCTCTCGAGCGTCAGAAATCAAAAGAAAAAGTATTCCAGATGACAGAAGGAAACTTGTCAGATTAGATTAAATCTGATTTAATGCAGTGTTGCATTGGATGTTCCTCAAAGCCTCATCGTGACACTCTTGCATATTTGATTACTCGTGCCTAGTACGTCGTGCAGTGGTCGTCCACTGTCTTTGGATTTTAGTTGTAGCACAAAGTTTTCATTTACCATAGGCATATCAGTTGTCTTGAAACCATTCATATTGTTTGGTGGAGCAATGCTAAAATGCTAATTTTCCACCACATATCTTTTATCTGTTTGGGCATATTTGCTATTTGTATAAGTTCCACATAATATTTTATTCACTCTCTTCTTTTTTGCCAGAAGTAATATGTTGCTCACGGCTCAATACTAAATTAGACTTTAATCCATTCATCTACCCAGCCATTATCTATAGCAATCATCCGTCAGTGTCATGGTGAAAGAAGTAAGTCCCAGCTAAAATTCGGCCAAGAGTTGGTGTACACCTTTCACTGATTAGAAGGATTTTAGGCCATGAAGACCAGCAGGAAGTGTATATTTTACAAAACTTAAAACATGACTTGGAGGGGCAGTGGTGGTCTGGTGGTAAAGTGCTGGATTACTGATCCCAAGTTTGTGGGTTCAAGCCCTGCCCCTCAACGAGTTGTCACTGCCCCCCCCCCAAGGGGCAGCTAAATGGTCAGCCAGCCATGTCTCTCACTGTATATTATGAGAGACTTTAAAAGAACTATTGCCAACTTTTGTCAAGAGTAGCTGCATATCCATCAGTGTGCTTCTGCTCTGTGATGGCCTGGTGAGCTTTCCAGGGTGTACTCTGCCGTTGCCCAGAGTCAGCTGAGATGGGTGCCAGCCTCCCCAGAACCCTAAGTAGGATTAAGCGGCTCAGTAAATGAATGAATGAAACACGAGTTGGGGCTCTCTATACAATTGGTAAATTCTGAAAGTTGCTTTTGCAAGCCCAAAGAACCTTTATATGCAGAGTTATGTTGCATGTTCTCATTTTGCCTACATGGGTTTCCTCTCGGTACTCTGGGTTCTTTTCTACAGCACAATGGCATGCACATTATATTAATTGATTCTTTTGAACTGGATCCTTCTTCATAGGCTTGACTGATTGAACAAACAGTGGTTTGTGGTTGTGTTAGTTCTGCAGTAGATGGTCTGGTGATCTGTTCAGGGTGCCTTCTTCCTCCTATCCAAGATCAGCTCTGATTGGCTTCAGCATCCACCAGATCCTAATGAATAAATAGTGTGAATGGATGGATGAATTGAATGAATGGAATTGGGTTGGATTGGATTGAATTGATGGATTGAATGGATTGGATTGGATTGGATTGGATTGGATTGGATTGGATTGAATTAGAAGGATGGACGGATGGATGGATGGCTGGATGGATGGTTTTTAACTTCAGCATGGGCATGCATGAGTGTGCAGTCAGACCTGAAGCTAGTGCTAAGAAAGACCTCTGTTTTTGTTGTGTTCTTGTTGTGATACAGGATAGAAAACACACTTCTTCTGAAGTGTTTCCCATGCCTCTTCACAATACCACAAATTAACACCATCCAATCCAAATCTTTCGTACATTGTCTCTGAGGTTGTGTGTTTGGGAAGCCACCAAAAACAACCTGTCACTTTATGTAGAATTAAGAAGTAGGGTCTGAAGTTTGTGTGTGTTTTCTTTTTTCTTTTCTTTTCTTTTTTTTTGTGCTTGTGTATAGAAATGTTGCTCTAAGGTTGGGGGATGCTCTAAAGGACGCTGGGATTGTTTTTTCACAGACGACATCAAATCCTCAGTATTTTCCCCAGCAACTGAGTGTGAGAGAGGGAGAACGAACAGAGAACGGAGGGAGGGAACAGTGCAAGCTTCTTCTGAAAGGGGCAAGTGGCCAACATCAACAGCCGACTCCAGTAGGTCGGCACAGGAAGAGAGAAAGAAAGCAAGAGGGGGAGATGGAGAATGAGTGCGGGCCCAGAGCCTGATTTGTGTGCCTGCTTTTTTGTGTGTTGCGGTTTGTGTTCAGGCTCCATGGAGCTCCTCCAGCACCGGCACACATTCCTTTCCCATTATTCCCCACTCTTTATGGGCACACACACAATCACGCATTCCAGGTTTTCTTCTTCTGATCACGTTCTGGCTACAGAGAGGGGGTAACTTTGTAAATTATTGCTGGAAATTTATTGGTATGCACCATGATGCCATGGAACATCAAATTTATATGCATCTGTTTTTATGTAACTGATTCACAGAGCATGTAATACACATCTTCACTCAGGTTTCGAAGATCAACAGAACAAAAAAAACTGGGCTATGTTTAGCTCTAGGCTCAGTAAAACAAAGGGGACCTCTAACATCCAGCCAGTCAAAACAAAGCTCCATGTTGATTATTTTCCCTGTCAAGTTTGACTCCTTGGCTCTTGCACTCCAATTTGGGGGTGTAGCTGTGGTAATGTGGGGGTGTGTAGATGTAATGGTCAGGTTGTTGATTGTCAGTTAAAACAGCTAGCAATGTTCATCATGTACTGTAGGCTACATGTAATCACCCATGGGTAATTTAAGAGACCTGCATGGACCGGAAACAGAGATTTCTTTAAAGGGGACGTCAGGGGCCAAATCCCTAACGACACATCTAAGAACTGCAGCACAGGTATGCATCAAGAACCATGCCCAACTGATATACTCAAACATATTAAATCAGGCTTTGATTGCATTTCCCTGGAAGAACAGCAAAGAAAAACCAAAAAAACAAACCAAAACAAAAAACACAGGAATTGACAGTCTTGTGGAACCATTCATTCATTTGGTGAACCGCTGAACCCTACTAGGGTCACAACACACCAAGCAGCAATTTGGAATATCCAATTAGCCTAATGTGCATGTCTTAGGACTGTGGGAGGAAACCAGAGAGCAATGGGCAGAGGCAATGGTAACTCAGAGGTAAAGGCAATGGATCACTGATCGACTGGGGTTCATTCCCAAATACCATCACTGTTAGGCCCTTAAACAAGGCCCTTAATGCCATAAATGTCAATGTTAACAGGAATACTGGTAACCGGAAATCCATGAAAGCGTGGCAAGAGCTTGTAAACGCCAGACAGAAATGCACTTGCTGAGCCTAGTGCCTTCTTGTTATGAGCAAGAATTTCCAAGCACCCGAAAACCACAAAACTAAAGAAGTGTTATAAAGAGGCAGCTGTGATAAACTGAACAAAATGAACAAAGTGATGCTTATGGCAGGAGCTGGGCATCCGGCCCGCCTAGAAGCTGTACAAATGACATCCAGTCAGTCAGTGAACAAGCCACATCTGAGACAAGGGAACACATTGCGTCTTCCTTCATCACATATAATCTGAAGGTCTTCATATTTATCTTTCACTTGTTCCGGAGTCAGGTCCAGACATCCTTCTCCCCAGCCATTTCCTTCAGCTCTTTTGAGGGGATGCCAAGGTGTTCCCAGACCAGCAGAGAGAAGTAGTCCCTCCGGTGTGTTCTGGGTCAACCCTAAGGTCTTTTCCAGGTTGAACAGTCCCGAAACACCACACCAGCATTTGGAAAGCATTCTAACCGCATCAACTGGCTCCTCAACGTGGAGGATCCGTGGTTCTACTCCAAGCTTCTTCCAGATGAGGAACTTGTCTCCATATCTCTAAGGGTAAGCACTGCCAGCCTGCGAATGAAACTCATTTCAACCACTTGTATTCGTGACCTTGTTCTTTAAGTCATTAACCAAAGCTCGTGACCATATATGAGGGAAGGATAATATGAAGGCTGAGGAGTTTAAATGGTGCTATATGTTGTGTACCAACCATGATAGGAATCACTCCGCAGGCTTATCTTCAGGAATGCTTTCATCATTGACTGATATGACCTTGACCAGACATTCCAGATTGAACGATCTCAGAGTAAGGTCACCAAGTCATTCATTTCATCATTTTGCATGGACACATACAGGACGCTCAAAGGGCCTGACCCCAAACTGTACTCTTGGGGAATTCTGCAAAGTTTTGTTTATGATTCCCCAGAGCGATTTCATCCATGTTAGTTTGAGGGGAGTATACTGGGCATCTAGTTTGCCACTGTCTTTTAGTTCTCCGCTTCCATGTAAGGACATGCAAGCTCTGTGTATTAGATTCTGTTGCTTTCAAGGGTGTTCCTTAGTTTGTGATTTGTTTTTAAGGGGACTTCCAAAATGCTACTTTGTTCTTGTTTCCCAGCCCTCTGGCTCTCAGCTTCCACTTCTTCTTCCAAACTTCTTCCAAATCTTTTTCTTGAAAGCTGTCTAAAGTTCTAAGATCTTTATATCTACTTGGCAACTACATCATTCATTCAGGACACTTGTTGATAGTCACGGTGTGGTCAAAAATCTCACCCACAAATTTTCAGACGTGTGCATTGCAGGTTAAAGTTGCATCCAGTGTATCAAGGCCTTAAAAGAATTTTAAGGGGTGATCGAATCATTTACCAGACAGTTGTTAGGACATCTGCCTCACAGCAAGAAGGTCTTGGGTTCTAGTCCCAGGCTTGACATGGATATTTCTTGTGGAGTTTGTATGTTCTACCCATGCTTGTGTGGGCTTCCTCCGGGTACTCCGGTTTTCTCCCTTGGTCCGAAGACATGCATGTTTGGCTTATTGTCTGTTCCAAACTGCCTTTAGGTGTGAGTGGTTGTGTGTGTGTGTGTGTGTGTGTGTGTGTGTGTGTGTGTGTGTGTGTGTGTGTGTGTGTGTGTGTGTGTCTCTGTGTGTACTGACTGTTCAGTTGGCTGAAATAGGCTCCATCCGTGTATTTCACCTCCCTGTAATGAAAGCAGGTCTTCAGTGCATGGGAGAGTTGGAGGGGGATTCATTCAAGAAGAGATAGAAATTAATTCTTATCTTTTGAGTTTAGGTTGAAAGACCCGGAGCATAGAAAAGATTCTGTCTTTATGAAGTGGAGGGAAGTTGATGGTGTGTGTCATGAGCAACTGCAGTGTGTGTGTGTGTGTGTGTGTGTGTGTGTGTGTGTGTGTGTGTGTGTGTGTGTGTGTGTGTGTGTGTGTGTGTGAGGGGGTACATGCAGGGGCGGTTTAATGGGCATAGCGGGAGAGTGCTTACTATTCATGTTCTCATGTCAGTGACACTACTGTGTAACTCGATGCTGTGGATGTAAGTGCTTTGGCAGGAGCTCTGACAGTTTGTGTGTGTGTGTGTGTGTGTGTGTGTGTGTGTGTGTGTGTGTGTGTGTGTGTGTGTGTGTGTGTGTCTGTCTGTGTGTGCTTTTGCGTGCGTGTGTGCGTGTGTTTGTGTGTATGTGCGCACACGTGAACAGCTACTTCCAAAATGGAAAGCTGTTTTTTTAGCCTGGCTCCCCCTCCAGCTCACATCTGCTGGAGCGAACAGGTGTTATACTGTAGTGTGTGCTCTGTGTGTGTGTGTGTGTGTGTGTGTGTGTGTCTGGGGTCATGGAGCGATAACCCAAGATGACTGACACATACAGGTGAAGTTTGTGTGTGTGTGTGTGTGTGTGTGTGTGTGTGTGTGTGTGTGTGTGTGTGTGTGTGTGTGTCCGCGCCCGCATTTCATGACCTCACCCCATTCTTTTGGCTCCAACTGTCTTGCTCTTCTTTACCTCTTTGGATCAAAGGTCAGCCTTCTCTGAGTTTGCATGTGTGTGTGTGTGTGTGTGTGTGTGTGTGTGTGTTTTCATTTTTTTTTTTGCAAATGTGTAATCAGTGGTGGAGCCAGGAGTATTTTATAGGGGAGGGGCAGTAAAGGACGGGGGTCATAATAATTCTCAGAATTTTCTAGTTGAAATAAAATGTTTTATTAACCAAAATTCTTTGGTACTATATAGTGTACTATACAGCAAATACAAATAAACATGAGCTTGCACTGTTCACAAGAACTCAGGTGAACTTGGACCTCTCCGAACATGGACAAAGCTGTTATACATGTTACAGTTTAAATCAAAACAATACAATCGAGATGCAAGGCGGCGTAGCACTTAGGACACTTCCATACATACTTGCCTCCTTGACTTAATACTGAGTATGCCAAGGGACCTTAGCCTTTCATCTGCCATTGTTGTCCTAAGGTGAGTTTTGATTCATTCAAGGGCAGAGTAACTTCTCTCACATGAAACGCAGTGCTAACTGGAATCACAACAGAAACTGTACTCAGCCTGAAAAGTTCATGGAAAACCACTTTGTAAGATTCCAAAAACACAACAAAATCCAGTAGACTTGCTGGTTGGTCTCTCTCTCTCCACTTTTGTTCCTTATTAAAATAAGCCGTCTTGTTTAATGAATTTCATGCTTAAGGTCTTCTAACTCTGACTCAAATGTTTTTCCAAAAGCAAGCAAGGATTCCTCTTTGGGGTTAAGAGACCGCACGATTTCCATTATTTCACTGTTGTTGTGTAAAAATGCCTCACTGTTTCTGTAATAAAACAATCAAGCATCTGAGAAAACATACTTCTGCTGAATTATTCATTATTTTCAAATTCATTGTTCTTCTGTCCAGCAGTGCTCATAACTAATGAGTCGAGAAAATTTAGAATTGGCTTTGGGACATTTCTTGTTTTGTGGTTCCGTGCAGCTCTCTACAAGTTCTTCAACGTCTTTCCATTGGTCACCAAATGTAGTGTCACTTCTGTAACTCTTGAATGTTTCTGTCAGGGAGCCAATTGACGTTTTACAGTCACGTGACCCCAACACCTTCATGCGCCATCTTGGACGGCAAGCGTGATTCAGAACACACACACACACACACACACACACACACACACACACACACACACACACACACACACACACACACACACACACACATACACACACGATTCACTAAGCATGGCTTCAACTTCTTTTTCTTCTACAACCGATAATGACAGCGAAAGCAAAATATGCGAGAGTGTCAAAGACAAAAGCAATGACACTATAATATTGTCAGACGTTGTCAGTCATCTGACAGGTGACCAGCGGGTGAGGTATCTAAGTAAATTTAAATTATCAGTGCTTATAATGGGTGCATAAATTCACATATTTTATTTATATATAAGCCTAATAATGTATATTTACCTGATACAAAGTGTTCGCTGCATATTCTACTGTATTCTGTAGGACTCCAGTCTTTCCTATTTACCTCTGCGATCCACTTGGCTTTTCTCTCCGGGTCAGATGGAAAACGATAAAATGACGGTGCAGGTTTACTCCTCTGTCTATTTGCACAGCCAACAGTGCAACACGATATAACTATACAGTACTCACTGCTTATTTTGTATCACTCCGGGGAAGTTAGTAACTGACAAACAACATCCAGTTGGGTAATGTTGAACCACTATTACTTATTTTAAGATGTTTAGAAATGTTGAATGAGCGAGCGCCGTCCGAATCATGCCGTCCAATATAGCAGATAAAGAAAAGTCACATGACCCTGTGACGTTACATGCAAAACCTCAATTGGTTCTACTGCTTTAGCCAAATCAAGACTTCTGAATTGGGGCAGGTCAGAAATGAATCCGATGTCCCCAAACACTTCATAAAAGGTAGCCAAAAGATCAATGAACTATAAATCAGTTTGAGGTTGAAGACCCTTCATTTCGATTTTTCTATCCCCACATTCTTCTCAACTAAAACATCTTGCAAGAGTCTCAAAACTGCTGGAAGTCTGTCTCTCATAGTACAACATGATATGTACTTGCAAGCCCACCTAACACCTGAAGGTTCTCCAGGCTTCTCATGTGGGTACATTTGTTTTTGAATATCAAGCCAAATGTAGGTTTTTGACTTTTATATAACTGTCTACTTGCTTCAGTTGGGCTTGGTTGTTGTCACTAATATTTTCAAGTATGGGATTTTTAGCTGGTTCTGTAGTGCTCAATCAGCTGTATTTTCGGGCTTCCTTAAGGTGTGAGTTGGAGGCGGGACCCAAAAAGTATATAGTGACAGTAACCCCCACTACAAACATCAAGTCACATTTGTTATTTGATAGGAAAACACACCATTTATTTAAACAAGTCCTCGAATAATGGTAATTCAATAATCGTAGCTTTGTTGAAGTAGAACTACCAAGCTGAAGGGCTTTGGGCAGGTCTTTTGGACCTGTGATGGGTTTAGGCATCCCAGCAACCACGAGTCTCCACTATCATGTGCGCATGCCACAAGACAGTCAGTAAGAGTAGGACCTGTCTACCTACAGATGCGAAGACTCGGTTCAGCTGATTGTGTGGAAGAAACCCCAAATTAGTTCAGGGAACAAGAAGGCGAACCCAGCAAAGCGTCGTGGAGTGCAACCAGGGCACAGTAATACACACAGGACACTGCTGGTCATCCACTGAATCCTGACCTACCTCCAGCCATCTCGACTATGTTGTGCCACTGGACTCAGATAGACCAGGACGAGAGAGTTAGACTGACAACTCTCCCTCACTTAAATCCAAGTCAAACGCAAGTCATGACCTCAGCTATACTGCAGACCATCGATCTGATATAAAGTCATGGTCATCTTCAACCTCAAAGGACAAACACGTCAAATCATATGGATATGGACAGCAGAGCCAGACACAGACCTGTAAATATTCTGTAGAACAGCAAAAAAAAACCTCAGATTCAGGAACTGACTTCACCACATCAAAAAGAACAATGTTCAAACAATGAGATATGTACATAAAATGCAAATCTGGCATCCCTTTTGATTCGTGCGGATACAACAGAATGCTTCCCACTCATCAATGAAGCGCCATCATAGCCTTGACCAACCAGATTGTTCCTGTAGTCAAGGCGATGCCTCTCCAAACATCCAACAATCATTTTTGTCAATCCTTCTGCATCCAAATGTTCTTCAGACTGAAAGTGCACAGCAGCATTATAATACTATCACACAACTCAAGAAAGTTCTCTTTTCTTTGTAAGTCTCCTCTTTCATTTAGTTGTGTTATGAATTGTTTCTATACCATGGCAGCTAAAACTTGAAGTATTTTGTTCTGTATTTGGTGGCTATTGTATTTAGCATCGCCTTGTGCATTACATCTTTTTAAAGGAAGGGGTCATGCCTCGCAACTTGATCCAATATTGCAAGGAAATTGCCTTCATTGTCAGAATCCTCAACCTTCCTTTGGAATCTCTGGTTAATATCTTGAGTCGCAGTTAATAGTAAGACCTCAGCTATTGTCTGGATGGACTTTTAATTTTGCTCAACTTGTTTTTTCTACTCTCACTTAAAGCATCTAATACTGATTTATTACTTTTAATACCATGGGCAGTGGTGGCCTCGTGGTAAAGGTGCTGGATCACTGATCCTAAGGTTGGGGGTTCAACCCCCGCTCACCACAGGTTGTCAGTGCCCCACAGTGCAGCTAACTGGGTTATCAAAGGCCAGCCATGTCTCTCACTGTCTATGGTGAGAGGTTCATGTAAAAGAACCATTGCTGACTTTCGACAAGAGTAGCTGCAAAACCGTCATCGTGTTTCCGCCCTGCGATGGCCTGGCGAGCTGTCCAGGGTGTACTCCGCCCTCGCCCGGAGTTGGCTGGGATGGGTGCCAGCCTCCCTCTCTCTAATTAGGATTAAGCGGTTACAGAAAATGAACTGAACTTGCCTCCTTTCCATTCTGCCCAGGCATACATGGCATTTGCATGTTGCTCTGATTTGGAGTGAAGTCTAAAACCAGACCCTGACAGAATGCCTTTTTCCAGTTGGAAAAAGCAGACTCAGATGTAAAGGAAGATTCTGTGGAGTCCAGGAGTGGGAGGGTCTAATATCTACAGGCAAAGCAGTAACTTGCATTTCAATTTACAGAGTACTCCAACCATGTGTAGTCTTTGTACCAGGAGCTGCTGAATGACCTTCTTGGTTTTTTTTTTTTTTCTATGCAGAGTTCTGGGGAACCTTTTGAGACATGGCTGAACTTTATCTTCTTCCTGGTATCTTGAAATATCTGCAAATACAACAATACCATGAACTTCAACACCTTTTTACTGGACCACATGGTGAATATTACATCATGGCTGTTTCACTATTTTTATGGATCATCATTGTACAGAACTTATTTGGACCTTGTGAATGTGCTTATCACTTTTGGTCCTTTTGGTGTACATAATGTGGTGCTTAGGCTGAGTGTGGGGAGTTCAATGCCATCTTCTCCCAAACGCTCATGGTCTTCTTCACCACTGGTAGAAATAACAGTCTCACTGTCATCTTTTTCAGAGACGGAATTATAAAGTATAGCATTCTTACAAACATAGCATATCGGCATTTTTAAAAATGGTCACTCAATCGGCTTTAGAGACACAATTGACTTCCTTCGCTCTGACCGGCTCGTGATACATTTGTGACATGTGCACTGGCTTCTCTGATGTGAACGGGCTCAATGACTTCCTTATCACTGGTAGAAATAACTTCGCCACCTACATCTTCTTCTTCTTTTCCTTTCAGTTTTTCCCTTCAGGGGTCGCCACAGCAAATGATCTGCCTCCATCTCACCCTATCCTTTGCATCTTCTTCTCTGACACCAACGACCTTCATGTCCTCCTTCACCACATCCATGAATCGTCTCTTTGGTCTTCCTCTAGGCCTTCTGCCTGGTAGTTCCAGCCTCAGCATCCTACTACCAATATACTCACTATCCCTCCTCTGTACCAAACCA
>CM045728.1:102851814-102896814 GCA_024760905.1 Plotosus lineatus
ATGCACTAGGGTGGCCCTTATATGTACAAAAAACATTTTCTGGGAAATTAAAATGTCTCACCCCCTGAATTTGATCCTTTTGGTCTAAAAATGCATCCTACAAAATATTCTGGATATAAAACAAAGTTGGGCCGATGCTCAAGCCACCTCTTTCATTGCCCATAAGCTCAATGTTAAAGCGTCATCGTATAAGTATTAAAATATGTGAAGTGTTGTTCACCTCTCGTATCTTTTTATACAGGTGAAATGGCAAGCAATTTGAGATCAAAGAATCAGACCTATTTATTACAAACAGCAAAAGCATACACAGGAGGTTGTAAACGACCTACAATTAGAGATGCTCTGCAGCATCACGTGTACCTAGTGAAAGGACATTCGATAAAACATGATGCTGCAGTGGCCGCAGTGCGAGTACCGGAAGGAACATGGAACAAGGCCCGCATTCCAGTCAGACCCTCCCGTCATGCTGTGAAACAACTTGAGGGATTAGTGTAGAATCGGGAAGCACTAAAAAAGAATCCAGGTCGGAGAACATGTAAACAGATTGAGAATGAAGAGAAATTTAAGGAAACCTTTGACGATCTATTTGATATCGCGCACCAGGATGCTTTGTCTCTCATAAAAATCCCCGAAAACAGAGAATTTCTAAATGCTCAGAGGGAGAAAGGAAGGCGTGGTTCGGTGACTGGTTACAGTGGCCTTCTATCTCAGGATGAAGAATAACATCAGTTCCTCCTTCAGATCATTCAGGACCACAGGGAAAGATTCTCTGATGCCAGAAAAGAGACAATTGTTCATGAGTGACGAAACTAAAAGAACCTCACATTTCAAACTTGACATTGTTTTTTTTGTTCGAATCGTATTATACTTCAAAATTTCATTGTTTTTGAGCATAGCCTAAAAGTGATTAAATTTTCATGATTTTTTGCACAGTGTCTTCTTATTAAATGGAACAAAATGTCGGGGTGAGAGGTCACAAATTAAAAACTTTCAAAATAAGGGCCACCCTAATATGCACATTAGTCTAAGTGGCTAGGAGTAGGGGCAGTGGTGGTCTAGTGGTATAGGGCGCTGGATCGCTGATCCAAAGGTTGGGGGTTCGAGTCCCACTCTCCACAAGGTTGTCACTGCCCCCCCCCCCCCAGTGCAGCTAACTGGGTTATCAATGGCGGGCCATGTCTCTCACTGTCTATGGTGAGAGGCATGTAAAAGAACCATTGCTGACTTTCGTAAAGAGTATCTGCAAAGTCGTCAGCGTGTTTCTATCCCTTGCTAAAAGGGTTGTGACAGGAAGGGCATCCGACGTAAAAACCTCTGCCAAATCAAAAGTGCGAATCAGATGATTCGCTGTGGCAACTCCTGAGTAAAAGGGAAAAAGCCGAAAGGAAGACAGACAGTCTAAGTGGCTAGGGGTAACTGTGAGAATGAATGATTGTGTGTGTTTGTCCTGTGATGGTCTGGGAAGCTGTTCAGGGTGTATCCTATCTACGGCCATTGCCGGCCTCCCTGTCTCCCTGGTAGAATTATGTGATGTAGTGAATGAATAAGTGACAATCAACATAGCTTTATTTACATAACATCTGGTATGCCAAAGTGTGAAATTCTGCTAGGGTCTCAGAGAGGCTGTACGCTATCTCATCCAACATGGGGTGAAAGTGATGTACACCCTGAACAACGCGCCAGTCAATTATAGTGCAACATACAAGCATTCTCACACACATCTATGGGCAATTTGGAACAGCCAGTTACTCTAATGTGCATGCCTCTGGAGTGTGGGAGGAAATTGGAGATCCTGAAGGAAGCCCACACAAACATGGTGAGCAGTGAAGTGCATTCATGGGAGGGAAATGATGCAGAGCTTCCCCTGTCAATCTTTAAAAGAAAAAAAAAGTTAATCATAAAATATAATAAATGTTAATATTTGTCAGCTGGTCCCAGTGGATGGTGGACTCCCTCACAAACTGTGCTGCAATGCTGTACCTCGATATAATCACAGATGAAATGCTTTCAAACTCTGCCTTTTGATAAAGTGGTAATGTATAAAATGTATTTCTGTAACGGGTTTAGGATGCAGATTTACCACAAAACCCCAAAAAAAGTTATTTGGTGAGGCAAACAATACCCCGGACTCATAGCAGAGGGTGCTAGTGAGCCCACAGATTCTTGCAAGACCTACAATCTTCTTTATCTGTTGTTATATTTTCTTTACAAGCCGTCTTATCAAAAATGAAAAATTACATTTCCAAGCAGAGAAAATTCACAAGTCTGGACTTTCAATCAAAACGAGAGGTAATAACTAAAGGAAGACCAACGCAGTGGGAATAAAATTAAACCTCAAATTAAATTTGTGTCACATGTCTGTGTAAAGAATATTGGTATGAGATATAAAACACAACACTTTGCCTGAAAATAATTTCCTTTATTTGAAAATGTACTAAAGGTATTAAAATGGAAAGAAATATGATATGGGATGCATTCCACTACACATCAAACACCATACTAACTGTTGTGGGTAGCCGTGTCATTGCTTCTCTCTTTGGTATTGAGTTGATGTCGGTTGTTATTCAAATGATGAATAATGTACTCTTCAGAGTTCGTTTGTATTTGTAAATCTGACTCTAAAAAAGTCAGTGCCTCACCAGCTGTCAACCTTACTGCACATCACTGATGGTGAGAACATGAAAACTCCCTCGCTAAGCCCGGGACTCAAACCCAGGATGTTGTTGGTGTGAGGTGGACATGGTGCTAACATACACATTTTTTATGAAATTATAAATGAGGTATTTTTTTAATGATTTAATGTAAGTGTTCCATCTCGATGTGTAATGAGGTCAACATTGTCTGTCTGTCTTCCTTTCGGCTTTTTCCCTTTTACTCGGGAGTCGCCACAACGAATCATCTGATCGCACGATTGATTTGGCAGAGGTTTTTACGTCGAATGCCCTTCCTGTCACAACCCTTTTCGCAAGGGACAGAAACACGCCGACGACTTTGCAGCTACTCTTTACGAAAGTAATGAGGTCAACATATTTCCTAAATAATACAATTTATTTAGCACGTACTGTCTGATATCTTTTTTTTTTTTGAATTTTCGTATTTCATCCAGAATGAAACTTGACATGTTCCACTCATGCTGTTGCGCTCCAGATGAGTTGCTTTTGTTCAGCTGTCAAATTGTGCAACAAAAAAAAAAAAAGAAAAAGGCGAAAACAAGATGGCTGGCTTTTCTCCACGCGAAACATACAAGGGACCAGAGCCCATTCAGCGTATTGAAGTTTTCCTTTCCAGCTCCCTGTTCAGAATGAGAATTCTGAGCTGGGAATTTTCTCTGGATGAGTTTAATTTTTAGGACTGCGGAGCAGAATATGACACGGTGCTCATCACACATAATAGAGGAGATGATAAGATTCAGCCACTCAGCAGTGTGGGTCTATCTCAGGATTCCTTTCCTTCTCCAAGATCATGTATATATTATCATCAAGATTTGATCTCTTTCAATGTGCTCAATCGTGATATTATTTTTAATTAAGACATCTTTCATCAACGTGTTGCTCTATTTTCACTTCCCTGAACTGTTTAGCCGCAAGTAGACGCGACACAATTTATCCCTCGCGTCCATGATGTAGTGGTGCTTTAGTGTTTTCACTTTTCTCATCTCGTCATCTGTATGCTCTGCTCAACCTTATTGGGCAGCCATAGCCTCACGCTTAGAGAAGCGGTTTTTGGGACCAAAAGGTGATTGGTTCGAATCCCAAACCAACAGAGAAAGTGTATGGGTGTGGGGCAGTGAACAGCACCTTCCCTTCCTCCACATTCATGGCTGAAGTGAACGAGTCATCTAGTCAGCCCACTGCTCCAAGTATAGGCTCAGTGTGTGTGTGTGTGTGTGCTCAGTTTGGATGGGTTGAATGCGGAGAAAATAATTTTCCTTGTGGGATTAATACAGTATGGGGGAAAAAAAAAAAAAAAAAAAAAAAAAAAAAAACAGATCAGAGTTTATTCTAATGTCGCCATGCATCGCGACCTCATCTCGGACATGGACATCACTCACTAAAACAAGGCACACTATGTATAGCAATAACCTACACAAGCTCGGGGAGAATATACGAACCCCACACAGAAACTCCCTGGTCGAACCCGGAACTCCAATCTAGAACATTCTTGCTGGGATGCGGATGTGTTAACCGCTATGTCACCCTGTTGTCTTTAATGTGGTAATAAATCACTTGTCAACTCCAGGATCATAAACAACTTCCTGTTTTATTTGCGTTAGTGTTCCAAACAGAAAAAGAAGCAGTTTCTCTCGCTCTAAAGTGTATAATTAGATTTATTCAAAGCCAAACCGCCACTCATTTCTGTCACTCATGCTGCCTTGCATCACAAAATTCTCTTTTTTTTTCTCATTTGACATCCATGTACGCATCATATAATTTCGTTTCTTCCTGTCTATATGTTTAAACTGTCGGTTTCTAACCAGCTGCACAATGCAGCTTGGGAGCATTTACTGTTAGCATTGAAGCATGCTGAAAAATCCTTCAGTAAGGACTGACTTGGTGGTTAACATGCCCACCTCACAGCAAGAAGGTTCTGGGTTCAAATCCCAGGCTTGGGTGTTTTAGGTGGAGTTTTTGTGTGTGTGTGTGTGGGGGGGGTCCTCCCATAGTCCAAAGACATGCAGATTAGGCTGATGGACTGTTTAAAATTGCACTGAGGTGTCATTGTGGAGAGTTATGTGTACATTGGCCCTACAATGGTCTGGCAAGTTGTTTAGGTGTACCCCACCTTTGAACCTATCCTTGACCCTATTAGCAAATGAGTGACTTTTGTCCATTAAGAGTCATTTTATGGTTCACATCTATCTATCTATCGATCTATCTATCTATCGATCTATCTGTCAATACATTAAAATGTAACTATTAAAAATTATAATTATTGCCAGATTACTGTGGATGTACATCTTATGACATAAGATCGTTAAATACATTAGTGGGGCTGGCCTGGTTGGTTAGGGTGCTGTGCTCATGATCGGGAGGTTGTGTGTTCAAATCCCACTTCGACCCCCACTGTGCTCAGACCCCTGGGCAAGGTCTTAACTATGAGTGTGCCTCTGTTCACCCAGCAGTATAAATAGGTACCAGTAAAAATATACTGGGAAGGTAACCTGCGATGCACCGTCCCATCTAGGAGGAGTTGAACTCCTAGTAGTTTCACACTACAGAAACCGGAAATAAGCACCAGCCTGATGAACCACGAGGCTCATCATCATCATCATCATCATCATCATCATCATCATCACCATCACTGTAGATGCACTATTACATAAGAATCTTAAGAAGTGTTTAAGTATCTGTTATTGATTAATGTTCTTAACTGTGGGGAAGCTGGGGTCTATCTCAGATGACTTTGGGCGAAGGCAGGGTACATCCTGCATTTTCAATACAAAATAAGAGAAATGTTCTAAAAAATATATTAATATATATATTTATGTTATAAAATTAATTCAACCAACATGAAAGTGGTTATGTTTAAAAAAAAAAAACTTCAGATTCCACTCATTTTCTGAACCGCTTAATCCTAATTAGGGTCGAAGGGAAACAGGCGCCCATCTCAGCCGACTCTGGGTGAGAGCTGGGTACTACACATTGGACAACTCGCAAGACCATTGCAGGGTCAACCCTTACACGACAATTTACACTCACACTTAGGGGCGACTTGGAGAAACCTATTAACCATAGCATATTGCCTGTTTTTGGATTACGGGAGGAAACCAGAGTACCAGGAGGAAACCCAGACCAACACGAGGAACATGAACTCCACACAGAAATGCCCGAGCTGGGAATTGAACCCAGGACCTTCTTGCTGTGAAGCGGACGTGTTAAACACTACACACCACGGTGCCACCCCACCCTTTTTAAATTTTTTTTTTTTTTTTTTTTTTTTAAAGAAAAGGTACCATTTAATTCCAGGATGCGCTTGACTGTCACAATGAATTCTAAATGACGCAGGGCTATTAAAGATGAAATCTGATTGGATAGCATCATTATATTATACATGTGAGGGATACATGTAAAAGTAAACATGTAAATAGCAACTTGCACTTAATTTAAAAGTTGAATAAAGTTCAAAGTAGAATTTAATATCACAGAAACACTTGCCTTGAGATCGAATGTGTTTGTGATTGTGTTTTTATTGAGGATCTCCGGGTGATTGATAGCCGGAGGAATGCGCGTGCAGCACACACTGCGGCTGATGATGGGTTTTTGGATGAAACTCGGAGCTCTGAGAGATTTGAAGGCGATGCTGAGGAAGCACCGTGTTGGGAATATTTGCTGCTGGTGTTTGCCTACATGTTTCATTTCCTAATATACGGTGTCCTTTTACAGCACAGATGTTTTGAGGCACTGGCCGTGGGAGCCTGAGCGCGTTTGGAGATGGCGCTGTGCGCAGACTGAGCAGCCGGAGTTCCGCACAGCGCACACTGAAAGTTGGCTCATAACAAGCGCGCGCACACACCTCGAACACGGACTGGCTTCTCTCGTTGGATTACACGCGGAATTTTACTGCAACATGCGGACATCGGACCCGGGACTAGAGTGTGTGAGTGAGTGTGAGTGTGCTGGAGTGTAGTCGGAGGACTTTCATGTACAGGAGTGAACTTTTCTGAAGTTTTCTGTGCTGAGTTTGTTTGTTTGTTTGTTTGTTTGTTTTGGATCGCTGATGTTTTCCCCGAGTGGAGAATGAACGAGGCGGCCGATAAGGACGCGGTTGCGGTGCCGAGGAAGCACCGACTCATGTCCGCGGTCCACGGAGATGCGTCACCCGGTCTCGCGTGCAGACCGGGTCGTGTGCCGAACGGCGTCTCGTTGGTGCACTGCTTCGTGTGCGGCAGCGGAGTGACGCCGGGCAAAGAGCTCCAGCTGCAGGTTAAGTACCGGCACGGGAGCACGCCGTTCTTTCCATTCCTGCAAGGCCAGGAGCCGGCACCGGGCGCCGCGGAGGTCGGCACCGACGGGTACGCGCTCGTGTGCGCCGTGTGCCACTGCTTCCTGCGCGAGCAATGGAACGCGTTCGAGCGTAGCCGCACGCCGCTCGACAAGCGCGTGTACTGGCTCAAGAGGCCGCACCAGTGTGACGCGCGCCGCGCGCCCAGGGACTGGAGCGCAGCGAGAGACGCGGACGCCAGACCGAGCGTCAGCGGTCAAGAAGGAGACGAGTCGGATTTCTTATCGTTCTCGGACAACGAGCACGTCTCGGATCAAGACTCGGATGCTGCAGAGCGGGGGGGAGGAGGTGAAGGTGGAGGAGGAGGAGGAGGAGAAGGAGGAGAGGAGAAAGGAAAGTATCTGAAAGTTCCCGCCGCTGCTGGAAGAGCGTGCAGGGAGGACGCCGGGATTAAGAGCATTTCCGATTCGCAGGACGCTGCGCGTTACCGGCTCGGAGTCTACACCACTCAAGACGCGAAGAGGTCCGAGAGCGCACTGCTGTCCGGCTCTGTGATGATGAATCACGTGTCCCAGACGACGTCGGGATTTGCACGGTTTCACGAGAACCTGGCACATCGTGATTGTGAAAGCCCTTCCGATGACACACCCACCCGGGACCGAGGTCTTGTACTGCGGGACATGCGAGGCGACTGGAACTCCAGACTGCAGCAGCTGCTCTTCACCCCTGGTAAGGAGGATGCCCCACATGCACATGCCAAAGAAGCAGGTCTTAACCAGCTGTGTGACTCCGACGCAACTGATGGCAATGAGATTAATGTGACAAGTGATGAAGATCAGGAGGATGAGAAGAGAAGACAAGAGCAAGTTGGGTACCAGGCTATGGATAGGCAAGTGTGCTACATCTGTGGCAGCGGACTTCCCCCAGGCATGCGCTTTGAGGTGTGTGTACAAAAACAGGAGAGAGCTGCCACAGAGCCGTTCTTCCCCTTCCTGTGGCTGCACACACCTCCACCAGGCGCTTTGCCGATCAGTCCAGGAGGCCGCACACTGGTATGTGCCAGTTGCCATGCATCACTTATGCAGCAGTGGCAGGGCTTTGAGCTGGCAGATGTCCCTGTCCTACAGCGTCTTTATGTAGTGCCAGTTAATGTAGGTGCCCCAACATCCCCTGATATGGACAGCATTGGGGCTTTACCAAAAATTCGCCCTCTTCCTTCCATACATCCTCCACGGGTGGTCTGCTATTTATGCGGCCAGGACTGTTCTCAAGAGATCCGGGTGGCATATTCCCGTGCCGGGGTAGGCAAAGCTCGTGGTGCTATGTACTTTCCATTTATCAATCTGCTTCCATGCCCACCCAACGCTCAAAGCATGCGAGATGGCCAGGTGCATTGCTGCACCACCTGTTATGCCATCTTGGAGGACATCTGGGCAGCATACCGTCTCTGCCTGAGTGAGGATCTCATCACGTCAATCAGCACCTTCCTTGGGAGATACCACCAGACAACTACTGCAGGAGGTTTTGCAAGCAGCCTTGTTAGAGCACAGCAGAGTCTTTCTGCTTCCCTTCACCACACCTCTGTATGTTACCTGTGCGGAATGGAGCTCTCTGCGGGCACTGAGTACCAGCTTCATGTTAATCCACCCGGGCGATGTGGAGAGAAAGAGCCCTTCTTCCCTTTCCTCACTGTGCATACGCCGGCCCCTCGTGCCCGCCCTGTGGATGCCACCGGCCTGGTAGCAGCTTGCTCCCTGTGTTTCCATGACCTGCTAGCACAGTGGGCTCAGCATGAGAGTTCAGGATCCGGGCCTTCGAGCAGCCCTTGGTCACGACAATACAGCTGCGAAACGTTCGTCTGCTTTTTCTGCAGGCAGGAGAAGAGACGGGCGTTGGGGTTGAGAGCTGTCAATGTCGCCCGGCTGCCTGTGTTCCTCTACGCCCCACGGGTTAGCCACACTCTTGTGGTGGATGATGGGAAACAACTTACAATTGGGTCATGTGTGGAATGTAAATCTGTGGTTTTGGCTGGACAGAACATGCAGCAGGACGGCACTGTGGACCGAGGAAGACCAACAGGGACTAAACAGAGGGTAAGGCAGTGTGGATGTTCTTTCATTTGGCGAATTATGCTTGTGATGAAGCTCTCATGATGTTTTCATTGATGATAATCTATGTGAATGAGAAGGATTGTTCTCTGGATGCTGGTTTATTGCTGGAGAAGACATATTTGGTAAGAAATGATTGTGGCACAGTGCTATACTTTCCATCTGTGGCGAGAAGAGCAACTCAGCCTGGTGGCGTCGGTGGTGATGGGTGTGTGTGTGTGGGGGGGGGGGTGCAGATAAAGCATGGAGCCTGTCGCATTAGAGAAATAAATAAACATTTGGAAATGGGCAGCTTTTCCCAACCGCTTTTAAAATTCAGCCCTCATGGCCAAGGCAAGCTTTGTCTGATTCCTGTGGGGTTTGTGCAAGGGAGGAAACAGAGAGTGTGTTCATAGAGGAATCCAGGTACGAAAATTCTGATGAAGTGGGTTTAGACTGTTTATATAATACAGGCAGTGGGTGTGTGTGTATGTGTGTGTGTGTGTGTGTGTGTGTGTGTGTGTGTGTGTGTGTGTGGGAGGTGGAGGTTGTGTGTGGCAGAGGTCGGTGAAGCTTGTTTTGTTGTTTACTCACCCCCTGATCCAGTAAACTTTCCACTCTGATGCTTGGCAAAGCCATTGCCAGTGGTGCTGTGGATGATACAAGGGATAAGTCACAACATGAGGACTGATATATGATGGAATGTAACATAAAGCAAAGGTCAGAGAGATCTCTGAGTGGGGAAGCTGCAGAAAATGAGATGATGGATTGAGGAAATATCAGAGATAGAAATAATCAGGGCTAATCTGGGCATTTCAGTTTGAACCCTCCATCTAAACATCAAAAGTCCAGCTATTTGGTTAATTTCTGCTCTCTCTGGATAGGGCTTGATGAAGTTATTCCTGATGCCGACACCAACGGATGAAAGGAGAGGAGCTGGAGGAAGTTATGTCTGTCACAGAGGTGTTTAGTTTGGAGCAGAGTGTGCCATATTTTCGAAATTGATGGAACATACCATGAATAAAAATGAAAACGTAAGATCAAGCATAATGTGTGTAAGTTCTGTTTGGAGACACCAAGTTCTTGTTTGAATTTAGAACTAAAACAATCATGAAGCACAAAGAGAAGGAAAGACAGACTGAGTTTTGCTCCCAGCTGTACGATAGAAAGCGCTTTACTCCCACTAACCCTCTCATGTTCCTGCTCCCATCTAAACACCACCATCTGAACGTGTGGAGTCGAGCCAGAAGCTTTCTGGAGGGGTGTGATTGTGGGAATGGGGGGTTTTCCTGGACGGCAAGGTGTTCCTGCTTAGAGCCAAGTCATGATCTCATAGCTAATGTTGGTGGTGGTGGGGGTGGTGGGGGTGGTGGGGGTGGGGGTGATGGGGGTGATGACTCTTATGGTGAGTGAAACAGGTGCTGAGTCTTTTAGTGACATCGGATCTGTTCTGCACTGATATCCTGACATGTCACGGTCAGGAGAGAAATTCTACATTTTCTCTTCCTTTACGTTTTATTCTTCCGTTCTCTTTTACCTGTCTTCTTTTTCTTTTTTTCTGCGTTTCTCTTTTCTCCTTTCTTCTTCTTTTTCACTCTTCACCGCTTTTTCTTCACCTTTCTCTTCTTCTCCTCATCTCTTCTATCATATTCTCTTCTTCTCGTTCTTCTTTTATTTTCTCTTTGCTCTTGTTTTGTCTTCTGTTTTTCTTTCTCGTTTTTCTCTTTTGGGTATTTTTCATTTTCTTCACCTTTACCTTATTTTACTCAGATCATTGTCCCTTCTCATTTCATCTCTTATTCTTCTTCTTTTTCTCAGTCTTCTTTTCTTTTTGTTCTCTCCTCTCTTCAACATCTTTTTCCTTCTCCTTTTTGTCCTTTTTCCCTTTTTTTCCTTCCTCACCTTTCTTATATTTTACTTTTCTTTTCCTCACCTCTTTTCATTTTACTCCTTTTACCTCCTCTTTTTCATGTTTTGTTCTTCCCGTCTTCTTTTCTTTTGTCTTCACGTCATTTGTTTTCCTTCTCTTTTCTCTTCTTTTCCTCTTATCCACTTGTCTTTGTCTCATCTCTTCATTTCTTTTCTTACCTTTTCTCCTCCTCTTATCTGTTCTTCACATGTTTTGTTCTTCTCCTCTCTCTCTTCACCTGCCTTTTTTTGTGTTTCCTTTCTCTCCTTTTCTCCTTCCACTTCTCTTCTCATCCTCATTTGTCCTGTTCTCACTCCACCAGTTTTCTTTTTTTTTCTCTCATTTTCCTTCTTCTCCTCCTCTTCTTTTCTCTTTTCCCCCCCTTCCTTACTCCTCTCCTCTTATCACCTCTCCTCTCATGTTTCATCGTATCTGGATGTTTGTAATCAAATAGGTTCTCCTCAGTGATCTACAGCTAAAAGTTCATACGTCCTTCTCACTTTCTGTTCCTTTGACTCGGTGAGATGGTAGAGTGTAAAATGGGTGTCATTTTGTTGCCTTCGTCCAAATTAACTGCTGTAATAGGAGATGTGCACTCTGGTGCAAGCCAGGCGTTTTATATATAGAGTCTATATCTACACAGAGAGAGAGAGAGAGAGAGAGAGGCTGCTTTGGAAACTGAATGCACCATCAGTATCCCAATGCCCAACATGAGAACATTTTATCCACCTCAAGGTTTCACTGAGATGCTTTTCGGCGCATCACAGTATTAAAAAGCGTGTAATGGAGTTACCGGGACTCCCTTCCCGTTAGCTGGACTTGGTCTGATTATTGTCTTCTGATCAGCATGGTGTTTGTTCTCTCTAATAACTACAGACTGTTTCAATGGGGAAAAGGATCATCAGTTTCAGAAACATTCAAACCGCCACCAGGATATGACCTCAGTCTTCTGATCTGCATCTACCTGATTTCATATACTTCTTACCATGACATGATTGGCTAACTGGATAATTACACGAGCAGGCAGGTGCACAGGTATACTGAGCACTGTGTTTTAACACTTATATTTGATACACAGTTTTATTTTACAGTTTTTTTTGTTGAAGTTTGTCAGACATTTAGTCTGTTCTAAAGTCAGTTAACTGAGTCAAGCTTCATCACTCCCATTTTTCACACAGCTTCACCAGGAGGGTGAAGCCTATCTCAGCCAACTCTGAGTGAGAACGGGAGTGAAACCTGTACAGTTTTCCAGACACACAGCAATTTAAATTTCACACTCACACATATTTGCAATTTGAAGCAGCCAATAAACCTTATACACATTTCTTTGAACTGTAGGAGGAAACCCAAACATGCACAGGGAGAACTTGCAAACTCTACACAGGAACGGCCTCTCCAAGCTCCTAACTCAAAGACAGGACCTTCTTGCTATGAGGCAGATGTGCTAACCGCTAAGCCACCGTGACACCCGAATGAAAATGCTCCACATGCTAATGCTAATTATGTTAGAATATCAGTCCTATGCTCGTACTAGCTGAAGTCAAATAGTCCAGGCTTACTGGTTTGTTCTGATTGAAGTTTTTTCTAAAATGCTACAGTGAATACAGGTATCGCACATCGAACCCTTTCATCTGGAGGTGTTTTCTGTTTTCAGTGTTGCGTATCGACATAAACGTGCCCATGTAGAGCATTCATCTGAGAAGAGGGAAGAGAGAACTGTTCAAGAATAAATGGCTCTTCCGCGCTCTTATACTTCCATTGATATATCCTCATGAGGGCAATTGTGTGTGTGTGTGTGTGTGTGTTTGTGTGTGTGAGTGTGTGTGTGTGTGTGTGTGTGTGTGTGTGTGTGTGTGTGTGTGTGTGTGTGTGTGTGTGTGTAAATTTGACCAGATGGATAATAAGGGGGATGTGGTGTCAGGAATCTGCTTGCATGTGAACATATTTTACTTGTAGGGTGTGTGTGTGTGTGTGTGTGTGTGTGTGTGTGTGTGTGTGTGGAGTGAGTGCGTTCACAAGAATAGTTCCTCTGAATACACAATCTGGTATTTGAAAAGGCAATGGAAGCAACCACGCAGGCGTTCAGACAGAATTTTTGGTGTTCAATAATGCTAACGCACAAACCCCTTCAGTTCATTCACACTGTCCTAAATTTTGTATGTAATATAATACATACTGCCGCTGTTTATGTGACCTCTCTCTCTCATTAATGTCGTGCAAACAAAGACAGCTCAGGAAATACTACATTTCCCATGAGGCCCTCCTGAGGGCCACACTGCCAACAGTCAGAAGCAAGGGTCAAACCTGGAGTACGAATTAGCCCATAACGCAGTTAGGCTATTTTCTTTATCGTGCGTTTTCATGTTTCTGAAGCCAAATCCATCCTGGACTTGTGCAGATTTAAAGCTTTTAAGGCTCACATATACTTTCTTTTATCTCTCCCTAATTATTCACAAGATGTCGTATGAATAACACTATGTAAAGTACGGCAGATTATTGTTAGGACAGCTCATCAGTGATGTTCTGAAACTTTAACATGCTTAATATCATCCACTAAACAAGATGCTCAGGAAATTAGCTGGGTCATTAGCATGTAACTGGCAGCTAACTGGGTTATCAAAGGCGGGCCATGTCTGTCACTGTCTATGGTGAGAGGCATGTAAAAGAACCATTGCTGACTTTCGTAAAGAGTAGGCTGCAAAGCGTGTTTCTGTCCCTTGCTAAAAAGGGTTGTGACAGGAAGGGCATCCGACGTAAAAACCTCTGCCAAAATCAAATGTGCGAATCAGATGATTCGCTGTGGCGACTCCTGAGTAAAAGGGAAAATGCCGAAAGGAAGACAGACAGACAGAAATTAGCATGTAACTGGTTAGTAGCTGTTATATTTGAATGCAAAATTGCCATAGCACTGAAAAAAAAAGTAGGTTCTTTGAGTAACAAGAGAAAGGAAAATTAATATCCCACAGTGCCACAAGCATATCTTCTGTCTGTCTGTTGAATTTTCAAGAATATTTTGCCTTTTATTCACTCCTAATTCTCTCCATTGAAAACACACTATTTCCACATGTGGGCGGTACTGTGGTGAGTGGTTAGCTTAAGCTAGCATATGTGTAGGTGTGCTGTTCTACAGTAATAGCATTAGCATATGGAGGGTTTTCATCTGGGGTGGTGTGATGCTTAGTGGTTAGCTAAAGCTAGCATATGTGTAGGTTTGATGAGCTACCATGATTAGCATTAGCCTGCAGAGGGTTTCCATTTGTGGTGTTGCAATGGTTAGCTCACACCAGCAAGAGTTTTGGCTTGATGTTCTACATTAATTAGCATTAGCATGTGAATGGTTTTCATTTTGGGTGGCATTGTGGCATACTGTAGTAGTTAGCTCAAGCTAGCAGAAATTAAGGTTGAACCATATTTAACATTAGCATGTAGAGGGTTTTCGTTTAAGCTGGCAAGGTGATATAGTGGTTAGCACGTTCAACATACCGCAAGAATGCCCTGAATTCGAGTTCTGGACCAGGCGACAGCTTTACTGTGTGGAGTATGCATGTTTTCTCTATGCTTTTGGTTTTTCTTCCGGGCACTCCAGTTTGCTTCCACAGTTTAACTGGTATGCAGATTATGCTAAATGGCTGTTCCAAATTGCTTTTAGGTGTTAAGTGTGAAGTGTAGTTTTGTGTGTGTGTGTGTGTGTGTGTGTGTGTTGCCATGTGATGGACTGGACTGTTCAGGGTGCGCCCACCCCACACACACACACACACACACAGAGTTGGCTGAGAGTCCAGCCTTTCTGTGAGCGTAATAGAATTCAGGCATTTGCTAAATTAATATTTTTCTGATGTGTTCTGTATTTGTGCTCTGCTAAGCATGTATAATGGCATTTGTGGTTCTATACTGTCCATGGACGAACAAGCAACTGTCTAGTGCACATATTTAGTGATAGTTGCCAAATATACCAACAAACTTCCCAACATTTTAGATATTGAGTGTTTGAGCGTGCTCAGTAATCCTGTGGGATCTGATTACTGTAAGAGGATGTTTGCTTTGGCACAGCATTGTACTCTAGAACTGCAGTGGTTTTAAATGTGCTGATTTTGTGTGAATGTGTTGATGTGAATGAAAAAAATTGGTGCATACCAGGACAGCAGGATTGTTTATACATTGTTAGGTTTAAGGAGATGAATGGGTTTTATTTAACAGCAAACATCTGAATTTACACCACCGGAGACGTCTTTTGGGGTTTATTTGTGCGCAAACTGCTGTGATACTGAGTTCCTGAATTTGTTTGCAGAGTAGAACATATACGTGCATTAGGAATAAGCAGAGATTAAAAACTAGCTGACTGATTTTGCTGTGTCGGACCAGGTAGTGGTGAATCAGTGGTTAAGGCTCTGGGTTACTGATCAGTTGGGTGTTGGTCCTTCAGGCCTTGTATGACTACCAAATTGCATAATGGTTGGACCTTCTTGCGGTGAGGTGGACGTGCTAACTACTATACTGCCTCATCTACATACAGCATTCATGCATTCATTCATTCATTTTCTGAACTGCTTAATCCAAATTAGGGTCGCAAGAAGGCTGATGTCCATCTCAGCTGGCTCTGGACGAGGGTAGAGTACACCCTGACAGCTCGCCAGGCCATTGCAGGGCAGAAACACGCTGGTGGTAATGCAGTCTACTCTTAATAGAAGTCAGCAGTGGTTCTTTTACAGCCTCTCACCACAGACAGTGAGAGACATGTCTGTACTTTGATAACCTAGTTAGCTGCACTGGGGGGACACCAGTGGCAACTTGATTATAGTGCAACTTGAACCCCCCGACCTCAGGAGTAGTAACCCAGCACCTTACCACCGCTTCACCACTGCCCATAAACAGAGACCAAATGAGTCAATTAGTGAGGTCAAAGGTTATACAGGTGGCAATTGTCCTCTTGACACGTTGCACTAATTTGTTAATAGAACAGTCTGCTGGCACTCATCGCTCCTACTGAGTACCAAGAAACAGGTGTGTTCATAAGAACATTTTTATGAAGGGAACCAAAGAAAACATCAGAAATTTGGCATCTTTGATACGTGGACCAATTTTAATCTTTAGTTCCTGTATCTTCTGTAAATTGTGGAGTGCGTGGATGGATACTCGTATTTTAACTCTCTGTCTGCTGACTGGTAGAAAGATTGGGCTTTAGAACTGGGCTACATTTTTACTTGTCCTTTTAAATGTCTGAAATAAGGATTAGTACGTTTTGGAATAGAGGTGTAGGAGTCAGAACATCTATCTCCACAAGAAAATCCTGACCTTGAGTCCTGGGCCTGGGCAAGGGCATTTCAATGTGGAGCTCGCATGTTCTCCCAATGCTTGTACAAGTTTCCTCTGGGTACTCCTGTTTTCTCCCACAGTCTATAGATATGCACATTAAGCTGACTGGCTGCTCCAAATTACTCCTACATGTGAATGTGAACAGGTGTGTGTGTGTGTGTGTGTGTGTGTGTGTGTGTGTGTGTGTATGTTGTCCTGCAATGGTCTAGCGAGCTGTTCACAATGCGCCCCCACCTTTGGCCCAGTGTCGGTTGATTTAGGGTCCACCTAATAGGATTAAGCATTTCAACAAATGAGTGAGTGAGAGTCAGTGTTTTATGATATGCTCTTTATCCTGGGCAGAATGGAGATCGATACAGGAACGCTGGATGTGACGTGAGAATACATCCGGGACATGATACCAGTTTCCAAACAGGTTGGAGAGGTAGAAGCACACACATGATATTTGTTTTGTCAGTACACACTATGGACAAAAGTTCTGTACATTTTCTGAACCACTTAATTCTAATTAGTGTCATGGGGAGGCTGGCACCCATCCCAGCTGACTCCGGGCAAGGACAGAGTCCACCCTGGACAGCTCACCAGGCCATTGCAGGGAGGAAACACGGTGATGGCTATGCGGCTACTCTTGTCGAAAGTCAGCAATGGTTCTTTTACATGCCTCACACCATAGACAGTGAGAGACATGGCCGGCCTTTGATAACGCAGTTAATTCAGTTAGTTGCACGGGGGGGGGGGGGGGGGGACAGTGACAACCCATAGAGTGGGGCTTGAACCCCCAACCGATCAAGCACCTTTATCACCAGGGCCACCACTGCCCATGGATAAAAGTACAGATGGAATCTTTGAAATCTTCTTGATTTTATGCTTATCCAAAGTTATTACCACAAAGGCCTGGCAGTTGCATGGTGGTCTTTAAGCTTGATGTGTATGGAGGAATGGGGGATGGGAGAGAGGGGGGGTGTTCCTGACAGGTTTTAGCTACACTGTTTTTGTGTTCTGTTAAACTCAAACTGAATTCAATAAATTATGTGGTCTCATGTGAACCCTGCTCTCTGCCACCCCGCCATTGTGTCCTGACCTGGGAGCGGCTCAAGGGGGTTTTGGGTTGGATTGGAGCACCTAGATGAGGCTTGCGCTTTTGGCTCGAACCCTGCTCTCTCAAATCAGGCTTGGAGACTTGGCAGCGTTTCAGCCCTCTGAGGACACTGTGCTGATTTCCCGAGCTGGCAGAAAGCCGAGAACATCTCTTGCTTTTCTTTCTGTCTCCTCTTTAATTCTCTCCTTCTCTTATTGAAGACCATCTCCAAAGGACACCAGAAATGAGAGAAGTTTGCTGTAGAAGGTATTTAGGCCATGGTGAGCCCTCTCTCTGGGCTCATATTATGCGAGAATTGAAAACCTCGGGCAATAATAGGAGCGAGAAGGACTGGACAAGTAGCAGGGGAAAAAAATCACCGTATAGTTTTCTTTGTGCTCATTCATGGAAAATAAAATTAGCTACGGTTTTCCATCCTTTCTTGTCATCCTGAACTTGACCTTTTCACCTTTACCTGCCTCTGTTATTTCTGACTCCACTTCATAGCTTTTGTCTTTACGTGGGACAGTAGTGACTGATAACTGAATGATTGACACACTGTACTGTATTTCCTCCCAACTCGCACTGGGATTCGTACCTTCTCCATACTGGGTGGCATCAAAAACTTTCTGAGGAGTCTTTAAAAAAGATGGGACATTGCAATCCAGACAATACATGATTGTAGATAATAAGTATTTAATTGTTTAAAAAATACATGGTGATTTTTAGCTCTGCCACATAAAGTGGCCCAGGAGCCATAGCAATGGGTTCTGTCTGTCTGTCTGTCTGTCAGTCACACTTTAGTTTGAGGTTATATATTTGGCACTCCTTGAAGCTGAGGCTTTCAAACTTGGTATGCTGGCTCACTACTATGAGTGCTCGAACGAGTTTTTGTGTGAGTGACCTTAACCTACTTCTCAAGGTCACAGAGGCTAAACTGTATATTAGGGTTCTGTACATTTACTTTCTGCTTTTTGCTATGGTTGTTCTATAATGGCATATTATGAAGTGGTCCTTTTTGCCAGAGCATCTTGACCCCTGTGGTTGCTTAGTGGATAAAGCAATGGGTTACTGCTTGGAAGGTCAGTGGTTCAGTCCCAACTGTCAGTACTGTTGGGCCCTTGAGGAAGACCCTTAACCGTTAATTGCTCAGTTGTGTAAAAAATTGACAATTGTAAGTCTGCCAAATGTTGTAATTGTACGTGGCTATTTTTAACAAATTAAATTTTGGGAGCCAATCCAGACTAATCAGCAAAAACGTTAAAGTTATCATCGTCCTAACAGGAAGTCAAACAGAGGAAACTTGTTGGTAAATGTTGATGCATATCATAGTGATTATTATCTCTTTGAAAATGCAGACAAACTACAGCACAGAACAAGCAGAACAGGCATACACCTCATGAAGTCTGTGGAATTTTGGTTTGTGTGTTATGATCTGTAATTGGCTAGTTTACCTGTTTCGAAAGATCTCATTGGTTGAGATGTTGTAACGTTCTCTTTGAAAATTACATTTGTTGGAATAACTCGATCACAGATCAACTGTTATTTACTCTCTGTACTGTTTTTGTGTTGTCCACCAGATAATCATTTTATGTACAGTAGGCCCTTGAACTATTCGTGGTTTTGCACTCACGGTTTTGAGTATTCACGGACTGCCAAACAACTGGCACGTCGCTCAAATTCAGCCAATGGCTGTCGTCCTTGTTGCTGATTGGTTGAGATGATGTAATGCCCCTTTTTCCTCATTGATGCACAAGTTTTCAATGACCCTCTTTTTTTACTGTGTTTTAATTACCAGTTAAGCTGTATGATGCCACACAAACGCTGTGCGTCTTCTCTGGTTAAGCGCTAGAAAAGGTAATGACGTTGGATGTCGCTTCTGAAGAAATAATACTTTCTCCTGAAGAAACAACAGTTTCGTCTGAAGTGCCTGAAGAGAAATAATAATCTGAAAGCATTCTAGTATTAAGGGGCTGGTGGTGTAGTGGTTAGAGTGCTGGGCTCATGATCAGGAGGTTGTGAGTTCAAATCCCACTGAGACCCTCACTGTGCGAAGACCCATGGGCAAGGTCTCAACCACAAGTGGCCTCTGTTCACCCAGCAGTATAAATGGGTACCAGTAAAAATATACTGGGAAGGTAACCTGCGATGGACTAGCGTCCCATCCAGGAGGAGTTCAACTCCTGGTCGCTTTGCGCTACGGAAACCGGGGATAAGCTAAGCACCAGCCTGATGAGCCACTAGGCTCGGGTGTAAAAACCCAACAGACTTACCTTACTCTAGTATTAAAGTCTTTTTCAATAATTATTCCATTACAGTACCTAAGTTAATGTTTAGAATGTTTGCGTGTGTGATTTTTATATACTGTGGTGTGGCATGTTTATTGTTTTGTTTTGTTTATCCAATTTATTACATTTCCTGTTCTTTTATATTCTTTTTCTTATGGTCTGTGTTTTGGGGGGACTTTGATCTTGACGGCTGTGTTCTCTAACTCTCCGCTCCAGCTGCGGGGCGTGGCTGAGCGTGGCTTCTAAACATTCTAAACATTAACTTAGGCACTGTACTGGAATAATAATTGAAAAAGACTTTAATACTACAGCTTTAGAACAGGTCAGATGATTATCTTCAGGCACTTCAGAGGAAACTGTCATTTCTTCATTAGAAAGTATTGTTTCTCCAGAAGAGATGCCGCTTGAGTGGCATCATAGAGCTTAGAGCTTAACTGGATAATATATTATACATACAAAACGAAAACATACATACTGTATGCATATCTTCTTTTCCTTTCGGCTTTTCCCTTCAGGGGTCGCCACAGCGAATCATCTGCCTCCATCTCATCCTATCCTCTGCATCTTCTTCTCTTACACCAACTGCCTTCATGTCCTCCTTCACCATGTCCATGAATCATCTTTTTGGTCTTCCTCTAGGCCTTCTGCCTGGTAGTTCCAACCTCAGCATTCTACTACCAATATACTCACTATCCCTCCTCTGTACATGTCCAAACCATCTCAATCTAGCCTCTCTGACTTTGTCTCCAAAACGTCTTACATGTGCTGTCCCTCTGATGTGCTCATTCCTGATCCTATCCATCCTCGTTACTCCCAAAGAGAACCTCAACATTTTCATCTCTGCTACCTCCAGCTCTGCCTCCTGTCTTTTCCCCAGGTCCACTTTTTCTAAACCATACAACATCGCTGGCCTCAACACCGTCTTGTACACCTTCCTATCACACATCACACTGGATACTTTTCTCCAACCATTCCAACCAGCCTACACACACTTCTTCACTTCTTTTCCACACTCTCCATTGCTCTGGATTGTTGAGCCTAAGTACTTAGTGTGCATATATAATATAATAAATATATATATATATATATATATATATATATATATATATATATATATATATATAGAGAGAGAGAGAGAGAGAGAGAGAGCGAGAGATAAGAATGCTGTATAATGTTAATAAATATCACAAGAATCAAACCCCCGCGAATATCGAGGGCCTACTGTATATCAGGTTTTTCTGGTATGCTTGTTTGTCCCGAACACCAAACACCATATATTGCCAACACTGTTGTACTCGCTTGCTCACTTACTCATTGGCCGAGCCACCTAATAAAACATGGATGATCGAAGCCTATATCAGCTGATACTGTGTGAAGACAGGGTAGTCGTTGAACAGCTCACCATTATATCACAGGGTCAAAATACACAAAACCATTCACAGCCAGGGACTGTGAGAGGAAACCCAATATCCAACATCCAGACTCCACACAGAAACACCCAACAAAGAGGCTAGAACCCAGGACCTTCCTGCTTAGAGGCGAAGGTGCTAACCACTACATCGCCATGTTGACCTTTCTCAACCACTCATTTGCTAAACTGCTACTGCTATTATTGTCACAGGGATCCTGAATTCTTCCTCAGTCAACACTGGGCGAAGGCTGGATGCACCCCAAACAGCTCACCATCACAGGACCAATACGTTTAACATTCACATTCATAGTTAGGGGCTCTTTGGAACAACCAGTTAGTCTAATGTGCATGTCTGTAAGCTGTGTGAGGAAACCAGGATACCAAGAGGAAACCCAAGCAAGCATGAGGAGAACATGCAAACCCCACACAGAAACACCCTCATTGAGACTAGCACTCGAACCAAGGTCCTTTTTGCTGAGATAATTCTTTTGGCATTGTTCACAAAAACAATGTGGAGAAGTCTTTACTGTATTCATACACCTGTTCTTTTTAACTTCGTCTACCAAGTACAGCTATAAAAACATCCTAAACACTTCTCAAACCTTTCTCGCTAAGCGTGAATTCCTCATAGAACGAACGTCATGTTCTTATCCAAGTCCCAAAACACAAAGAAGCTACTGAATCATATCTATCAAAACATCGACGAAGCTCCTGCGTCTCAGTCACAATTAATTAATTAAACATAATTTTTTTTAAACCTTTGGACCTTTTAAAGCTCTACAACTACGCTCAAGAATGAAATGTGCTTTACTACAGTTTTATTGTCGGCTGATAAGCAGGTGATAATCCGAACACACAGTTCAAATGAAACCAACACAACTTACATACATAAGCATGTACAAAGGCAAATATATGGCCCTCCGTCATGCTGAGGGTTAATCAGTGGAGAAAGTTCAGCATGAGTGCGACAGCTGAAGAAATTCAGCCTCCCTCAGAAAAGTGATTCAGTTCGATACAGTCTGGCAGGAGGGACCTCTGCGCGCTATCTGATCATCTGAGAGGATAGTGAGTCTGTAGTCTGACTGCCACCCATGACTTCCATCTGCCCCCATGTGCCACATACAAAGAGAGGATACATTTGTTTACAATTAGGATTATTCAATACTTCAAATAAAAGTTTTTTTAAATGAAAGGTAATTTTAAATTATATATTATTCATTTAAGTCAATTTATCTTACTTAGGGTTGCGGGGAGGCTGATGCTCGTTTTAGCTGACTCTGGCTGAGGGGTGGGGTAAACCCTGGACAGCTTATCAGACCATCACAGGGCCAACACATGTACAACCATACACACTCACTGTCACACCTGGGGTGATTGGGAACAGCCAATTAATCTACTAAGCATATTTTTGGACTTTGGGAGGAAACCAAACTATCCGGAGAAAACCAACACAAGCACAAGGGAGAACATGCAAACTTCACACAGAAACGCCCGAGCATGGGACTTGAACCCAGGACCTTCTTGCTGTGACATGGATATACTAGCCACTGTGCCACCATATCTTATTTATAATAAAGAGTGGCACAGCAGCATACTGGCTAGGATGTCTGCCTCAGAGCAACAAGGTCCTGGGTTTGACTCCTGGTCTCGGTGAGGGCGTCTCTGTGTGGAGTTTGCATGTTATTCTTGAGCTTGTATGGGTTTCCTCTGGGTACCCCAGTTTCCTCCCAGTCAAAAACATGCCTATCAGGCGAACTGGCTGTTGCAAATTGCCTCTGTGTGAGTGTGAATGGTTTTGTGTGTGTGTGTGTGTGTGTGTGTGTGTGTGTGTGTGTGTGTTGGCCCTTCTGATGGATTAACGAGCTGCTCAGGGTCTAACCCATCTTCACCCATATTCAGGTGAGACCCCCTTGACCCGGCAGTGGTGGCCTAGTGGTATAGGGTGCTGCATCGCTGATCGTAAGGTCGGGGGGTTCGAGTCTCACTCTCCACAATGTTGTCACTGTCCCCCCCAGTGCAGCTAACTGGGTTATCAAAGGCCGGCCATGTCTCTCACTGTCTATGGTGTAAGGTTCATGTAAAAGAACCATTGCTGACTTTCGACAAGAGTAGACTGCAAAGTCGTCAGCATGTTTCCACCCTATGATGGCCTGACGAGCTGTCCAGGGTGTACTCTGCTCTCACCCAGAGTTGGCTGGGATGACCCTAATTAGGATTAAGCGGTTACAGAAAATGAACTGAACCCCCGTGACCCTTGGAAGCAAAACGGAAAAATGAATGAATGAATGTTAAGTCAAACCGGGTCAGTGACTCTTCATCGACCAGTGCTTTCAGACATGGACGTCTTGCTTAGCAGTCATGTTCCTCTACAGCCTCACTTCAAGATACAATACAGTATGCTGCTTCAAAAAATGTAATGAGAATCATTGACAGATTAAAAAAATCTGGGACCATGCTAAAGGTTTACACCAGATGGTTTGATGGTGTTCAGCCTTGGCGTACGTTGGGAGGTTACAGAGCACTGACTCAGAGGGTAGCAGCGCCAGTCAGCTGAGCAGCCCACAGGAATTTCCCTGCCTTCTGCATTTACTTTGCTAATTACATAGCTGTGTGCAAAGCAAAGAGAACAAGCTGCTGACCCCACTGAGTGGCAGCGAGATCGCCCACTGCGCTACTCACTTAATGCTCGGGAAGGATGGTAGACTCTTTCTTTCTTGACGATATTCCATGCACTAATTTATCTATCTACTGGGAAGTGTTGTGTTGTAGGAAAATGTGGTGTGATGCGGCCTGGCCCGAAGCGCGGGAGTCTGATTTATACTTGACCGATTATTTTTCATGTTTGTGCAGAAGTAGCAGTAATTCAGGCAGAAGGAAACAACAGAGATGAAAAATTCTAGGAATTTTAAAAGTTGGGAACTTTCCTTTGGATTTAATATGAATTAACTGGTTTTTTTTTTTTTTTTTTTTTTTTTTTTTTTTACTTTTGTAAAATTATAAGTGAGCCTATACATGAGCTATAATATCAGTTAAATCGCCATTAATTCAGCATTAATTAATTGTCTTTGTTTGTTAATTATTTCAGTTTTTAATTATTTTGCTTTATTTCCATGTTTGAAAAAAGGAAGCTCTGTGGCTGTTAATAAAAGTGTTATAGTGTAGAATGTCCTCCAGGTGACTAGCAGTAGCAGGTGGATCACACACAGACACACACACATACACACACAGCTGGGCTTCAGCACAGCTGCACAGAGAGAGTTATTAACTGAATGTGTATGAGAGCCCAGGTGTTTGGAAATATGAACTGATGCTTATTTTTTTTCCTCATGAGAGGAAATGCATTCATAGCTAACCTTATTTTGTGTGTGTGTGTGTGTGTGTGTGTGTGTGTGTGTGTGTGTGTGTGTGTGTTTAGCAATAGTGATAGTAATATTTGGGGCACTTACTAAAATATGTACAAAGGAATCTAGAATATTATAGAGTGGCACATGGAAGCCTCGCAGCGACAAGGTTCTGGGTTCAAGTCCTGGGCTTGGCGAGTGTGTTTCTAAAATCATCCATATTCATATTATTATAAGACCCTTTATATTATTCTATCTCCAGCATTTGCCAATATGCTTAATCCTATTAGGGTCAAGGGATGATCTTTGCAAGGCCCCACACAAACACACACACACACACACACACACCTAGGAGTAATTTGGAATTAACCTAATGTTCATGTCTTTGGACTGTGGAATGAAACCAGAGTATCCAGAGGAAACCAACTAAACCAAGGGGAGAACATGCAAACTCCACATAGAGACACATTAACCTTGCCTGGGACTTGATCCCAGGACCTTCTTTCTGTGAGGTGGCTGTGCTAACCACTACACCATGGCTTAGGAAGGAAGTTTGAACTTCCATATCACTTCACTACAAAATATAATTGACAAACTTGTTATTATTATTATTATTGTTATTATTATTATTATTTGGGATTGAGTGCTTGTGCGTCTAAGTGTGTGGCCATATGTGCTTTGTGCCTAAGTGTGTGTGTTTGTGCATGTTAGGAAGCTGTTCTGTAATGAAGTGGAGAGAGCCGTGCTCTGCGCCATGCCTCCCTCGGAGAGCTCGGCGCCATGGACATTCCTGTAGCGAGGGGGGGGGGAAAGTTCGGCCAAAATAGCTCAAGCCAGGTGCTAATTTTGCTCTCGGCTTGCCAGGACCATTTACCCAGCAGATAGCTTTCTGCTTGGTGACTGTAGTACATGCTGAACTAGAGTTATTCTCCACTCTGCCCCCTCACAGCCACCTGGCCTCATGCTGGGACAGCTGGCCGTGTTGTGCGGTGCAGACCAGAGTCGCCCCATAAGGTTGTCTGCCCTCAGTTTACCACCACTCACACAAGTCAAAGGCTGAGCTGGGATTATGAGAGGATTTATTTTTCAAAGTTGTGTAGAAAAGGTTACTGAGCAGGAGGTGGGGGTGGGCTCAGGCTAATTTGGTTAGCATGATGTCTATAAGCAGGACGGCATGGGTGATTAGGATTGGTTATAGTTTTGGAGAGGAAAAGAGAGCAGGGCAGTGTCAGTCCTCTTTTGAGTCACTTTAATACACTGAGAAAGTAATTTGACTCTGAATCACTTGCAGGAATTGAACTCAAACACGTACTGTGGGGTTTTTTAGCGGTATCATTTTCATATCATTGTAATCACCAACGTTTGTGCGTCTGTCTGTCCATTTGTCTGTGACTAAAATCCTGTCAACACCAATGCATGAACTTTCACCAAACTTGGTAGGGACACTATCTGAGTCCCAGAGATGATTTTGATTTTGGATTGTCAAGGTCAAAGGTGAAAGTCAGACTTATGTGAAAATTATTTGGCGATATACTCGTCTATAACTTAGTCTTTCCGGTTTGCATTTTGTATTTTGGCAAAAGTTTTACGCCGGATGCCCTTCCTGTCGCAACCGTCTGCATTTCTCCGGGCTTGAGACCAGCATAAGGGGGAGAGACACTGGTTAGTTGGCTGCATTTGTGGATGTGGTGAAGGAAGACATGAAGGTCATTGGTGTAAGAGAAGAAGATGCAGAGGACAGGGCGAGATAGAGGTGGATGGTTTGCTGTGGCGACCCCTGAAGGGAACAGCCGAAAGGAAAAGAAGAAGAAGATACTCGTCTATAACTTCAGAACGAGTGTTGATAGACATACTGTTACTATTGAACATGGATATGAAACCATATGTGGACTTTCAAATGAAACAATTACCTTTGTCCTTAAGTGACCCTGAGATGTCAAACCGCAGCCTTCATGTAAAACATGCAATCAAGAGTTCTGACAAGTCAATAATTTTGGGAACATACATGTACTATACAGTATATTGTCAGCACTTGGATATTTGAAACTCTGTTTTCCGTGCTGTGGGGGGGTGGAAGTACCATACACTTCAAGTTTTGCTTTTGTTGCTTTAAATATGGTCAGCCAAAGCACAGAGCTGTAGCACCGAATAAATTGCACCAGATTTGTAAATGGGTGACTTGCCTGAGCCTATCTTTATCGACTCTGGGTGAAGATGGGGTTCACCCTGAACAGCTCACCAGACCATTGTGAGGCAGACATAGACATGATTATTCACAATCAATTGAAACTGCTGATTAATCTAATGTGCATGTCTTTGGATTGTAGGAGGAAACCCACACAAGCCCTGGGATAACATGATAACTCCATACAGAAATGCCCCCACCGAGCCCCAGACACATACTCAGGACATTCATTCATTTATTTTCTGTAACTGCTTAATCCTAATTAGGGGAGGCTGGCGTCCATCCCAGCCGACTCCGGACAAGGGCAGAGTACACCCTGGACAGCTTGCCAGGCCATCGCAGGGCAGAAACACTCTGACGGCTATGTAGCTACTCTTGTCAAAAGTCAGCATTGGTTCTTTTAGACCTCACACCATAGATAGTGAGAGACATGGCCGGCCTTTGATAACCCAGTTAGCTGCACTGGGGGGCACTCAGGACGTTCTTGCTGTAAAGCGGACGTACTTACCGCTCCGACTTTGTGCCGCTAAAACAAAAGAAGAAATTGTTTACACTGTAACCTTTCTTCCCCTTTTTTTAAATGAACCTGAGTAACAAACAGAAGAGTAATAAGCTTATGTTCACACTGTGCTGTTGGAATTTTCTAGATATTAGCATTAGCATTAGCATTAACTTTGTTAATTAACAGTTCTAGCAGCACTGGCTACAATGAAAGCTAACTCCAAACCATAGCTAATTTTCACAGGTAGCTGCTTTAGCAGGCGTTCACAGGGTTGTGCCGTGGAGTGAGTCCAAAACAGGGATCACACGGGCTTTGGAGCTTTGAAATAGTTTCCGACAGATTGGGCAGTGTGTTGACATCAGCGACATTCCTCACAGACACAACTTTGAGCAGTGACGGAACGCAGCCGGTCTGTTCCAGGATGGGGAGCTGGGAAACATATCATAGCATGCTAATGGTTTAAAGGGATAGTCCAGTGTTTTACTCTCAAACCCATTCTCTCTCTAAAGGAGGGGAAGGTTTTCTTATAGCAGTCACTAGCAACAACAACATCTATGTTTACATTTAACTCAGTTCGCTGACAAGTACAAGACTGAGAGTGAGAGAAAACTTCCAGACCACCACTTTGCATGGAATTTGTACAACTTTATAATATACACACACGATCCTGTATGACTATATTTGTGGGGACATTAATTGTCATAATGCATTCAATACCAACCTCAGCCATCACAACTCACTGTCTAACCCAACCTTTACCAAACCTAAAACTCTGTGTGTGTCTGTGTGTGTGTGTGTGTGTGTGTGTGTGTGTGTGTGTGTGTGTGTGTGTGTGTGTGTGTGTTTGTTCACTTAGGATGGGTTAAATTGCAGAGGCAGTAATTTTCTTCTTCTTTTCCTTTCGGCTTTTCCCTTCAGGGGTCTCCACAGAAGGCAGTGATGGTCTAGTGGTATACGCCACTGGATCGCTGATCCAAAGGTTGGGGGTTCGAGTCCCACTCTCCACAAGGTTGTCACTGTCCTCCCCAGTGCAGCTAACTGGGTTATCAAAGGCTGGCCATGTCTTTCACTGTCTATGGTGTGAGGCATGTAAAAGAACCATTGCTGAATTTCGACAAGAGTAGCTGCAAAGCCGTCGGCGTGTTTTCGCCCTGCGATGGCCTGGCGAGCTGTCCAGGGTGTACTCTGCCCTCGGCCGAAGTTGGCTGGGATGGGCGCCAGCCTCCCCGCGACCCTAATTAGGATTAAGCAGTTACAGAAAATGAACTGAACTGAACTGGATCGCCACAGCGAATAATCTGCCTCCATCTCACCCTATCTTCTGCATCTTCTTCTCTTCCTCCAACTACCTTCATGTCCTCCTTCACCACATTCATAAATCTTCTCTTTGATCTTCCTCTAGGTCTTCTGCCTGGTAGTTCCAACTTCAGCATCCTACTACCAATATACTCACTATCCCTCCTCTGTACATGTCCAAACCATCTCAATCTAGCTTCTCAGACTTTTCCTCCAAAACGTCTTACATGTGCTGTCCCTCTGATGTACTCATTCCTGATCCTATCCATCCTCGTTACTCCCAAAGAGAACCTCAAACTTTTTATCTCTGCGACCTCCAGTTCTGCCTCCTGTCTTTTCCCCAGCGCCACTATTTCTAAACCATACAACAACCATACAACTAGAGGCAGTAATCGTCCTCGCAGGATTAATACAGTATAGCAATGTTTAAAAAGTGAGGACCAGCCAAAATTTTCTCACTTTGTTTCTTTAAAACATGCACTCTCCTCATTATGTAGCAAGTACGAGAGAAACGTATGTTTCAAGAAACGTATGTTTCAAGGTGTTTCGTAATGTAGTAAAATGTGTATCTATCTATTCATTGTCATCAAGATGCAATGACAAAAATTAATGTCACCCCTAAAGTGAAATAATCTTTCCTTCCTAAATCTCTCTAACGACCAACATCACCAATACTTATAAGCTTCTTCCATCAGAGTCTGGTGGAATAATTAAACAAGCACTGAACATTAATTATTGAAAAGAGCTTTTCTTGTTCTTTAAACCACAAATACATGTTCTTTACAGGTTCTGAACGGGTCCTTATACTGATCCATTACAGAGCGATGATCATGTAGCTTTTATTGGTCTTCTGTGGGTCACTGACTGCACATGAATGCAGCTGTTATGCTGAGTGTGTGTGTGTGTGTGTGTGTGTGTGTGTGTGTGTGTGTGTGTGTGTGTGTGTGTGTGTGTGTGTGTGTGTGTGTGCGTTCGTGTGTGTGAGCATATGTTTGAGATTGATGGCTGGTCAGGATGTAAAACAGGGCTCTGTACATGATTTTTAACAAAGAACGCAGCCAGACGCATAGACAGAGAACTTTAGGTTGTGTGTGTGTGTGTGTGTGTGTGTGTGTGTGTGTGTGTGTGTGTGTATGTGTTTTAACACATACTGTAACACTAACAGCACCATGTGCACAAGCAAAGCCGGCGGCAATGAACGAATGGAAGACGAAACCGCGCACGTGTGCGCGCTCTCACACGGTGTTGCGTGTGCTACCAAGGCAACTTTTAGCACGTCCTTTTTTTTCAAAGGTCGCAGCTTCCAAGGCAAACACGATTACGACCCGATTAAGCAACCGCGCTCCAGATGCATATAATGGACTCCTATTTGTCAAGGAGAACAAAAATCCAGTGTGATTTTGTTTCAAGAAAAAGATATGATCCGTGCTGACAATTTTCATGTCTCGTGTGAGGCTGTTTTGGGATGATTTTGGGGCCTGAGGCACAAATATTAGGGGACAGAGAGCATTCATAATCTGAGTAGAGTAGAGACACACATTCGTGTAGACGTACTGTAAAACAGTGTGGACCATCGGCATTACAAGCTATATAAAAACATAATGTTCCAGTAGTGAAGCCTGTCGACCGTCACCTCCCCACCCCCACCCCCCACCACACACACACACACACACACACACACACACACACACACACCTCCCCCTTCGCTTTCTCTCTCTCACTCTCTCACTCTCTGGGAAGGATTAGTGTGGCCACATGTTGGCCGGTGGAGGCCAGTGGTGGCTCCAGGCAGGCGCGCGGGCGGCGTTGCTCATGGTAACTTGATCGCTGGCGGCTCCGAGGCTGTTTGATTTATTCCCCAGGCCCAGCAGATGGCTGCAACAGGAGTTTGTTTAAGTTCGCTTCAGAGCCGGGCCAGCCGCCAGCACAGAGGAGGAGGAGGAGGAGGAGGAGATGGAGGAGGAGGAGGTGAGAGAGGTGGTAGTGGAGTGAGAAGTAATGATAGCATGATATGCAGGCTAATGCAAATTATCGGATGCATTTCGGCAAATCACAACTTTGTAGATGTAAGTAAACACCAGCTGATGATGAAAATGTTCATAATTTTAGAGTAACATGAGAGTTCGGAAGGCTTTCCCTCCATTCCACTTTTAGGAAGGAGTCTCCAGTTTGGAGCTTTGTCATCATCAGTAATAGTTCTGGTGGAGTTCTAGTTTGTCTGTTTGGGCAGCGCTGCAGCTGTCAGTGGAACAGCGTAACAGCATGAATCTGTTTTGATAAACAAACATGTCCAAGTTTTTAAAGGTATAAATATGGTATATTTCTAGCCATCGTTTAGCATTATTTAGCCACTGACATGACAAGTCGTAGGAATCTTGCTAAGGAAATGCTAGGGTCAGGTTGCTAGGCTGCTCAGGTCTTTTAACAACCAGGTTTTACCCGAAAGGGGCTTTTAAGTCGATGGTAATATTTGTTCCCTCGTATCGAGCCCCCAGCATGTTGAAATGGTACCGTTTTTAATCTCTGTTTAATTATACCAAGGGCAGTCGTGGCCTGGTGATAAAGGGGGCTGGATCACTGATCCCACGGTCGGGGTTCAAGCCCTACTCTTAACAGGTTGTCACTGTCCCCCCAGTGCAGCTAACTGGGTTATCACAGGCCAGCCATGTCTCTCATTGTCTATGATGAGAGGCATGTAAAAGAACCATTGGTGACTTTTGACAAGAGTAGCTGCATAGCCGTCAGCATGTTTCTGCCCTGCAATGGCCTGATGAGCTGCCCGGGGTGTACTCTGCCCTCGCCCAGAGTACCATGAACTGATCCATGGCACGAACCCCATTGTCTGTTAAGACAGAAGGATGCCAACAACAACAACAACATTATACCAGTGTCTCGTCGTCAGGGCCAGCAAAACCTTCTCTGCTTGGCCTGAACTCTGAAATCAGAAGCAATGACTTACATTTACAACTCAAATTCTAGTATTTATTACATAAATTGTATTCATTTATTCCCAACAGTCTCTTCTCTTCATTTTGTAGTGCGTTTCTAGGCTGCACTGCTTTCAGTACACGCATGTCTGTCTTCCTTTTGGCTTTTTCCCTTTTACTCAGGAGTCGCAACAGCGAATCATCTGATTCGCACGTTTGATTTGGCAGAGGTTTTCACGTCGGATGCCCTTCCTGTCACAACCCTTTTAGCAAGGGACAGAAACACGCTGACGACTTTGCAGCTACTCTTTACGAAAGTCAGCAATGGTTCTTTTACATGCCTCTCACCATAGACAGTGAGAGACATGGCCCGCCTTTGATAACCCAGTTAGCCGCACTGGGGCGGGGGACAGTGACAACCCTGTGGAGAGTGGGACTCGAACCCCCAACCTTTGGATCAGCGATCCAGCGCTCTATACCACTAGACCACCACTGCCCCCTTTCAGTACACGCATGTAGATGTTAGAATTTTTTTTGTCCAATCAGATTTCAGCTTCTATGTGCAGTCATGTCAATCTAATCTGCCAGGGTCTTCAGAATCAGCAGTGCTGGCTGATTGTCTGTTAAACTATATTCGCAATGGGGCTGTTTCTTTAACCAATCAGATTTCAGATTCGCAACACAGGGCAAGCCAGCTGGCATGCAATGACGTCAGCATTTTTCCCTGCTCTGATTGGTTGGTCAGAGTAAAACTTCCTGAATAGCCCATAGCGATCTGCACACAGTACATCTGAGTTCGAATTTTTTACTCCCGCAATGGCTGACAGAGGAGAAGAAATTAACTTGGTGTTGGACATTCTTTAAAGTTCCAGAAAAGGTAAATATCAGTGAAAGTTCTGAAATGTCCCGGATTACTCGCAGAAATGTGCAAAATTCCTCTCTCTCTCTGAAATGCCACACCTAGTTATGTTGTTTTGGTTATTGATGTTTGCAATGTCATAAGTGTTGGTATTAAGAGGTGGATTAAGTCCCACTGAAGGACCAGGTACCACATTCACGACCCACCACTGCATTGTACAGAATATTTTAGGCAGTTGCCTGAGTTTGGTTCTCTATTAGTGTACCAGATGGTCCAAACACAATCAGGGGTTAATGCCAAGCTTTCGTTTCAAATGTGCTCCATGTGCAATACACAGGATACACTGCAGCACTTCCTGTACGAGCAAGAGGCTGAAAGGGCCTGGTGACTCAGCAGACAGCTGTTGAGTGACAGATGAACTTGGCCTTGATTTTGCCACATCCCCGTTTACGCACCAGAGAGAGGGAGCAAGAGAGCGAGAGAGAAGGATGTGGTAATGAGGAACATATCCAGAGTGGAAGGACAGAACCAGATTTTGTAAGCTTTACGGAAGTGTGACTAAAACGACCCACATTTGTGACCATGCTATACTAGTGTGTGTGTGTGTGTGTGTGTGTGCGTGTTGCATGTGTGCGTTTACATTACAATCTGTTTATCATGTACCTGCACCCTGGTCTCAACTGATATCGGAGCCTATCTCAGTCTTCCTTCACACCATGACTTGAACCCAAGACCTTCTTGCTGTGAGGTAGACATACGTATCATGGAACATGACTTAGTTGGTTGTGCTGTGTCCGTGCCACTACATGAAACTCAAAAAGGCTGTTGTGTTATGAATAAAAAAAATGTATTATTAATAACGCAACTAAAGTCCCAAAAAACAGAAATACATAGCGCACCACTCAGACTTGCACAGAATAAACAACACACAGTCTTACTAAGGAAGCCAGAAAAATTTCCGTGAAGCAAAGCATCGTCGTACATGAATGGGAACACGGAACATGAACTTGTTTAATAGATAATTGAAACGATAAAGACAAATGATGCAAATGAAGGTGGTGAGAAAAAAAATTCAGTGTTAATTTTTTATACTTTCATTTCAGACTGTATGTAGGAAACACAGGGGAAAGTTATTCAGTTCAGTTCATTTTCTGTAACCGCTTCATCCTAATTAGGGTCGCGGGGAGGCTGGTGCCCATCCCAGCCAACTCAGGGCGAAGGCAGAGTACATCCTGGACAGCTCGCCAGGCCATCGCAGGGCAGAAACACGCTGACGGCTTTGCAGCCTACTCTTGTCGAAAGTCAGCAATGGTTCTTTTACATGCCTCACACCATAGACAGTGAGAGACATGGCCGGCCTTTGATAACCCAGTTAGCTGCACTGGGGGGGACAGTGACAACCTTGTGGAGAGTGGGACTCGAACCCCCAACCTTTGGATCAGCGATCCGGCACCTTATACCACTAGACCACCACTGCCCCGCGGGAAAGTTATTTATTCATTAAATTATTTTATGAACTGCTTAATCCTAATTAGGCTCGCCTGAAAGCTGACGTCCATTTCAGCTGACGCTGGGTGCACCTTGGACAGCTCGTCAGGCGAACGTAGGACAAAAATATGCTGACGGCTATGCAGCCTACTCTTAATGAAAGTCAGCAATTTTTGAGTTATTTATTTATTAATTTTCTAACATTGATTCAGCCTTTAAAGAAGCCGCGCTACTCTTATAACGCCAACCTCAGACACCCGTCATTACAGATATCCATCAGAAGCACTACTTTTTGTCAGTGTATGAATCTGTATTTTTTTATATTTAATATCGATACTATAAGATATAATTCAGCAGCAGCTTTTATAATTTTTTTATTTATTTGCTTCCACAGAATTTATTTTAAGTAATGTTCACTCTCTCACTCTTTCTTCCTCTCTCTCTTTCTGTCTCTCACTTTTTATCTTCGCTTTCCTTACCCACTCACCCCGACCCCTGATGTTTTTGCTGTTTGTTGCTACAAGTTGTTTTTTCTCAAGCGAATACAAGTTTATCATGACCCCAGAGAAAGGCCTCAGTACTAATAAAGCTGATTGATGTCATTCCTCTACTTTCTCTGCTGACCCGCTGATCACCTCTTCTTTCAGGACTTGCAACACATCACAAAACTAGGGAATAGCAGCAGTGCCATTGAGCAGAATATAACGACCGATGGTTTTTTTTTTTTTTGATGCAAGAGAATAGAGGAGTGACATGCTGGCAACCCAGGGCGGGAAGGGGGGAGGAGGGGGGGGACATGAGACGACACAAGCTGCGCCTTATCAAGGCAATGAGCAATGAAGATGTGATGGAGGGTGGAGGATGGAGGAAAAGCTACTTTTGTGATCTCACAGGTTTCTGTGAACCGAGTTTGAGGGCAAATGCCACGTTTCCTCCTGGGGCAGAATGAGGTTGCTCACTTCCAGCCCCTTCTGGACATGGATCACATACCATGACCTTGCTGTGGGGGTGACTGGATATGTAAATGTGTAAAAGTGAACAAATAAACAAAAAATAAGAAGAAGACAGTCATCCCTCACTACTTCGTGCTTCAGTTACTGCGGCTTCAGTGCATTTCTGGTTATTCAAAAATATTCATCAAAAAATTAAAAAAAGAAAATTTCACAAAAAAAAGGCCAATTATGCAAAAAAAAAAAAAAAAATCCCCAAACAAACAAAAACAAAAAACAACCCAACCCACCCCCAACAAAACTACTTACATTTTTATGTGAGGTGCACATTTGTGTGTGTATTTATATTTTATTTACATCTTATGCATTATATCTGAATGTTTAATTGTTATTATAAGCATTTATAGTGTTGAATGTGTATTTATTGATATTATATACACATATGCATGTACGTATACGGCAGTCGGGGGGGGCGACCCAATTAACAAGTGAAGGATCCCTGTAATATAAAACCAACCTGGTGTTCAAAGGCTGTTTTTTTTTTGTTTGTTTTTTTTGGTTTTTTGGGGGGGGTTTTTGGGTTGGGGGTTGGGATTGGTGTTTTATTGTTTTTCTTCAGTATGAACTTTTCTGGGGCAGTTGTGGCCCAGTAGTAAGGTGCTGGATTACTCATCCCAAGGTCGGGGTCTCAGGCCCCTCTAGCAACAGGTTTCACTGCTGTCCCCACGGTGCAGCTAACTGGGTTATCAAAGGTCAGCCATGTCTCTCACTGTCTGTGGTGAAAGTGTAAAAGAACCATTGCTGACTTTCGTCAAGAGGAGCTGCATAGCCGTCAGCGTGTTTCTGCCCTGTGGTGACCTGGCAAGCTGTCCAGGGTGTACTCTGCCCTCAGTCAGGGTTGGCTGAAATGGTTGCCAGCCTCCACATACCCAGAATTAGGATTAAGCGGTTCAGAAAATGAATTATATAAATGAATTAATTAAATTTTCATAGGCTACGTACTGAGGCTTTATAGCACGGTGGTCAATATAATGACAATACCAATGTTAAACAGAGTTTCTTTTTAAGAAGATTTTTTAACAGGTCATGGCAGCGGAGAAGGTATTTAAAAAAAAAAAAAAAAAAACAGAACAGACGGCACTTAAATATAAAATATAATCTCTTACACTTATATGCTAAGTGTTCATTGGCGGTGATATCAGATACCATGGTTTTGCATTCATGAGCGGTACATCAAGATAAAACAAGGCATGTTATCAGAAAAGAAATCATAGAGTGCAAGGTGCAGGCTCGGTCAGCAGCCATAATGAACTGAGACATCCATAGTGTGCAACAGGCACGTGTACTACAGTGATGATTTCCAAGATTAATATTTTTCAGGAAACTAAAACACCATTTTAATTTGAACTAATTTCCAGAAATCTGTGATTTCTGTGAGTTTTGATCCCAATCAGACTGAGAAATGCCTTTTGCCAAACCGCTTACTTCCACTGACGTCGTGGGAAGGCTGGTGTCTATCTCAGCCAACACTGTGCGAAAGTAAGGTACACCTAGAACAGCTTGCTCGACCACACTCATATAGGGACAATGTGAACAGCCAATAAGAGTAATGTGCACGTGATTGGACTGTAGGACGAAAGCAGAGTACCTGAATGAAACCCCATGCAAGCAACGGGAAAACATGCAATGTCTACACAGAAACGCCTTCGCCCAGCCCAAAACTTGAACCCAGGACGTTCTTGCCGTGAGGAGGATGTCCTAACCACAATGTCACCATGCTGCTGTATTAATTAGTGATTTACTGGAACATGTCATGAACATTGACCTGCAATTTTTTCCTGTCCTGCTTCGGAGAGTGTCATGTTTCGTTGATGGTCTGCAGTCGGAACTGATATGAGACATGAGTCATGAGACATGACATGGCTAAATGGAGCCAGGACCTATAAAAAACAATGGAGAAAAAAGTGTAGCTCCAGCGCTGCTTCACTATTGTTGTCACTCTTGGCTTTGCGCTGCTGTAATTGCGATCAGAACTGGTTTCAAGCACTGATGCTGGACTGATGGTTTTTGAAGCCTTGCGGTTGACTAATCATACAGCTCTGCTAAAACGCCTGGCAGCAGCCATGGAAACCACTCATGGCTTAACCAGACCTCTCTGACCAGCCGAGAGCCCACATTGGCCAGAATTACAGTCATGAAAAATGCGAAGCAAACCAAAAGCTTATCCAGCAGCCATAACCGAGCCACCCTACTTGTCTTGTCTCGCCTTGCCTCGCCTTGCCAGTGGACAGATCGGCATTTTCATGCTTCCAGCTCTGAGTTTCCCAATCTGTATTTATTCATTGTATACATTGAAGTTCTCCCCGTTCACTTTGTGTTTCCGTTACATTAAAGCGATCAGAATCCTTAAAGCACCAAAAAATTCCATGCTTAAAATAATGCAGTGAATTCCCAGTAGAAAATGTGTGTGAGGATTGCATGTGTGAGATGGAAGTGAGCCTGAGGAACCCAGAAATAAAGATCAGTTGATTCTGTTGAATTTTTTTGATGTCTTCCGGATTTCATCGAACCACTGAAGCCATCAATCAAAAGATAGGGACAAAAGCGCTTCAGATATGTTGGATGAATCTTCGGTGTGTGAATCACCACGGTGACACTACCAAGAACAGGACGTCCCTACAAAATTACCTAAAGATCAAAAAGAAACCAGCAGCACTGCCAAGATATCTACACCGAAATTAAAGGGATTCGAGAAATATCTAACGAGTCATCTCCTCTCATTTGCCACTTTGTGGTTCCTGTTTTCTAAGGGAAGCCTCCATTATCGCTCACCTTCACATTTAATGGCAATCAAGGTTATCGACTTAGCCTACCATGCATATCTTTGGACTGGAGGAGGAAACCAGACTGCCTGGATCAACGCCACACAAGCACAAGAAGATATAGCAAACTACACACAGATATGCACCTATCAAGCCCGAAACTCAAACCTACGACCTATTGGTTGTGAGCTGGACGTGCTAACCGCTATGCCACCGTTCTGCTCAAAAATGAGCTATTAACATAATGAAATGTCATACATGTTCTCCTGGGGATAAAACATAGGTTTACTCCTTCATTCAGTCATTTACCGAAATGCTTAATCTTATTAGCATCCCGGGGAGGCTGAAACCCACCTCAGCCAACTCGTAGGGAAGGTGTGGTACACTGAATAAGTGACTATGTAAAGTCAGTGATCGCCAGCAAAATGAGTGATGCAAGGCGAAATTTTCTCAAGTGAAAAAGTGCAAAGTGGGCGGGTGCACCAGTTCATCGAGCTTCAATCAAAGCTTAAAGATATTGCTGATTGACAGATGTCAACAAAGAGTTCCCCAAAAACCTTTTCCTATTCGCTTCTATAGACCAGTGTTTCCCAACCCCTGTTCCGCGGCACATTAGTGTGCCGTGAGAAATCATCAGGTGTGCCACGGAAGATTAACCGATTTCACTTAGCGTGTAGTAACAGTGCTGTTCTGCTAGAGGGCAGTATCATTTTTGTTCCGTGATGTGCCTCGTGATTTTTCTAATGTAAAAGGTGTGCCTTGGCTCAAAAAGGTTGGGAAACACTGCTATAGACCATGTATAATTTCACATGCAGTCCGTTGGGCTTTTTACACCCGAGCCATAGTGGCTCATCGGACCGGTGCGTATCCCTGGTTTCCATAGCGTGAAGCAACTCGTCCAACTCCTCCTGGATGGGATGCTAGTCCATCACAGGTTACCTTCCCAGTATATTTTACTGATACCCATTTATACTGCTGGGTGAACAGAGGCACACTTGTGGTTGAGACCGTGCCCAGGGGTCGAAGCACGGTGGGGGTCTAACTGGGATTTGAACACACAACCTCCCGATCATGAGTGCAGCACTACGCCACCGGCCCCACCATTCAGTGTCAAAGCCACTCACTTATTGTTTGTCGCTTCTTGTGTGACTGTGGCTTTGGGAGGGTTATGATGTCATGAGTTGGGAGGGGTTTTGGTTGTGATGCAATGGAATAGTAAGAGTTCTGTAATTGTGGATAATCTCATTATGGATGCTTCAGATGGATGAAATTCATAGCTTATATATCTGTTATGTCTGTTTGGGGTAGATATGCATACACTTGTTAAGGTGTGTGTGTGTGTGTGTGTGTGTGTGTGTGTGTGTGTGTGTGTGTGTGTGTGTGTGTGTGTGTGTGTTTGCATGTTCATATGAGCTGAGAGAAGATCAGGATCATTCCCAGTGGATTATTTTTTGCTCCAGCTCAGCCAGCAAATATTTAGATTTGTCCCTGGATGATTATTGCATGATTAAAAAGCTCTAATGGGGAACATTGTTTGGAGTGAGGAACATTCTCCTCCTTGAACAATTGGCACGCCTGAACATAAACAAAGCACAGCTGAAGTGTGCCAGATCTCCAGAAGTTCTTCTGTTTGTGTTATTTCCTTTTTCTTTCTTCCTTTTTTTTCCCTCCTTTATTTTAGATTCCAGACGCCGGGCCGCTGCGCCACTTATTTGATTTTAATCTCCAGAGGCCTGAAGCATTTTCTGGGCTTTGAAGGTACTACATCCATGGCTTCATGTACAGTAGTGGTACATATTTCATAAGAGACATAGGAGCAGTGACAGGGTGGTCCATGTGTGCTTAAAATCCAGGACGGTGCATAAGGAATGATATTTGGAAAGGAATCACATTTTGGTGCCCCCATCTCTCTCTCTCTCTCTCTCTCTCTCTCTCTCTCTCTCTCTCTCGCTCTCTGTCTTTCTCTCTCTTTCTCGCTCTCCCATCTTCCATCCATTCTTCAAATCTATTTTTCTCTTTCTCCCCTTTCTTTCAATCTCTTACTGCTGTGCGTAAAAGGGAAGTGTCTAATAAAAGCCTGGTGCAAGGGGAATGACTGCAGCGTGTTCTGTCTTTTTTTTTTTTCCTTTCTCTCTCACAGAGCAGGAAGCAGAGTTGAAGCCTGTGCCAAGTCCGTGCTGAATTCCTGCCAAGAGTCGACTTGTTTGCTCGTCTCGCTGGAGCCAGAGGCTGACCTTATTAGCTGCGAGGGCAGTCGTCTTATTAAAACACATCTGGCGCTGAGGGAGCCCAAATAGTCCTCATATTGTCTTCCTGCTAGCTCCTGACCTTGCGTTACCTAGCAGGAATGCTGACAAGGGCTTCACGCATCTGTTGAAAGTTTCTGCAGCTTTCTTCCCTCCCTCCCTCCCTTTTCCTCGCTTCATTCCCTCTCGTGCTGTCTTCACTGGCGCCTGCACGGTAGCTCTGTGGGACCTGTTTTTTTTCCTCCCCCCGTTTTTCCCCTCTCACCCTTTTCCCCCTGCCAGCTTTTCCCTCTCCTCCTACTCCTACCCCCCCATCACAGCTGTGATTTTTTTTTTTTTTTTTTATCCTAGTGCTTTTCCAGTTTGATTACTTTTTATTGTGTGTTTGTGTGTGTGTGTGTGTGTGTGTGTGTGTGTGTGTGTGTGTGTGTGTGTGTGTGTGTGTGTATTTTTATACATTATACATACAAATGGTAACACAGTGTTGCAGTGGTTAACACACCTTCCTCACCATAAGAAGGCCTTGGTTCATGTCTCGGACTCTGAAAGGGTGTTCTTCTGTGGAGTTTGCATGTTCTCAATGTGCTTGTGTAGGCTTTCTCTGGGTACTCTAGGTTTCTTTCCACTGTCCAAAACCATGCACATTAGGCTAATTGGCTGGCCCAAATTGACCCGAGGTGTGAGTGCGAATGTGAATGGTTGCATGTGTTTTCCATCTGATTGTCTGGCGAGCTGTTCGACCTGTACACCACCTTCGCCCAGAGTCGGCTAGTACGATGAAGTGGTTCGGCGACTGAGTGTCCAGGCTGTGTCTTGTCTGGTTATTTTTGAGTGCTTTGCTTGCCATTCCTGGCTCAGATTTATTGTGTGTGAGAGCTTTTACGAGGCCTGTTCTGTGAACAAGAGGGTGTACACACTGAGCCTGGAACTTTTTTGGTGAGAAGACGTTTATGGCCGCCATATTTCCAGGGAATCTAAGGGCACGTGGCGCCCTGCATCAGTGCCAACTCACTTAGGTTATTCAACATTCATTCATTTTCAGAACCGCTTAATCCTAATTAGGGTCACAGGGAGGCTAGCGCCCATCTCAGCTGACTCAGGGTGAGGGCAAAGTAGACCCTGGACGGCTTGCCAGACCATCACAGGGCAGAAACACGCTGACGGCTATGCAGCTACTCTTGCCGAAAGTCAGCAATGGTTCTTTTACAGCCTTTCACCACAGACACTGAGAGACATGTCCGGCCTTTGATAACCCAGTCAGCTGCACTGGAGGGACAGCAGTGATGACCGTTAACAGTGGGGTTTGGACCTCCAACCTTGGGATCGGTAATCCGGCACCTTACCACCGGGCCTCCACTGACCTGGTTATTAAACAATCTGTGAAAATTATGCAGCGTAGTAAAGGTACAATTGTTATTTAGAAAACATCTTTACATTAATGCAGCGCTAAGTGTAACTTCAGAACGAGAATATTTTATGAACATTTCACCAACCCTTCTGAGGTAAATATTGATATTTCTGATAGGTTGGTCTAAGTTTCACGACCACAAAGCCTTTATTTCGCCCCGAACCACTACATACTGCCTCAAACCTTTCGCCTCAGTAATGAACTGGCTTTTGCTTGGCGTCTCTTTTCTCCTAGTTGCCTGGCAACGGTGATTTCAGGATTATAGCCATTTGAACAGTGAGGGAGTATCTGTTTTTTGCCTTTTCTATGTTGAAATCACAAATGAAATGCATGTCGCATATGAATATCAAAAATGTTTAAATTATCTATATTAAAGATAAACATTATAATATATTGTTATTATAGATTAATTGCACAGGCATATATTTTAACATCCTGATATTTTACTCTCTTGGTTATATGCTGAACCAATTAATACTACTGGGATTGCTGGGAGGCTGGAGCCTATCTCAGCCGACTCGGGGCAAGGGCAGGGTACAACTTGAACAGCTCGCCAGAGCAACACAAAGCTCTTCACACTGACACCTAGGGGAAATTTGGAACAGCCAATCAGCCGAAAGTGCATGTCTTTGGACTGTGGGAGGAAACCAGAGTGCAGAGGAAACCCACACAAACACGGGGAGAACATGCAAACTCCACACAGAAACACCCTCGCCGGGAATCGAAGGCAAACCTTCCCTTCTTGCTGTGAGGTAGACATGTTAAACGCTACCCCACAGTGCTGTCCCTAATATTTTATTTACAAATAATTTATAAGATATTTAGGAATTACTTATATACGTGTATTATTCGCATTGAGAGAGATTTCCCTTTGGCTTTTTCCCTTTATCAGGGGTCGCCACAGCGAATGAATATTGTTTTGAAATAAGATATATTTTCAGGTAAATTTCATAATTTTTTCATAAAGATTGAATTATTATTACCACAATGAAAACATTAATATATCATATATTAGTATCTTATTATTGTTAATTAAAACATCACTTTATTATTATTATTATTATTATTATTATTATTATTATTATTCATCAGTTCATTTTCTGTAACCGCTTCATCCTAATTAGGGTCGCGGGGAGGCTGGCGCCCATCCCAGCCAACTTCGGGCGAGGGCAGAGTACACCCTGGACAGCTCGCCAGGCCATCGCAGGGCGGAAACACGCTGACGGCTTTGCAGCTACTCTTGTCGAAAGTCAGCAATGGTTCTTTTACATGCCTCACACCACAGACAGTGAGAGACATGGCCGGCCTTTGATAACCCATTTAGCTGCACTGGGTGGGGGACAGTGACAATCTTGTGGACAGTGGGACTCGAACCACCAACCTTAAGATCAGTGATCCAGTGCCCTATACCACTAGACCACCACTGCCCCCTATTATTATTATTTTTTTTAATTTTTATTTGTTTATTTTTTTTTATTATTTATATATATATATTTTTTTTTTTTCACCCTTTAAGCCTTGCCTTCTCATCACGCATGACTATCACCAATCAGGGAGGGAAACTGTTATCCACCCCTTTGTACGAATGAGCTCACAGACGGCTGCTGATCTCTGTAACTGACAGGGATGTGAGTGTGTGCCATCCCTCCCTCCGGTCATAGCTCAGCTCCTCTCACTCATTCTCTCTCTCTCTCTCTCTCTCTCTCTCTCTCTCTCTCTCTCTCTCTCTCTCTCTCTCGCTCTCTCTCTCTCTCTCTCTCTCTCTCTCTCTCTCTCTCTCTCTCTCTCTCTCTCTCTCCCTCTCACTCATATACAAATACACACTTCCTGTGCATCCAGTGAGTCGAAGCGGAGGTAATTGCATCATAAGGCAATGTGCCTTCTGTAAATAAACAAAGCCTAGCATCAGGAGTTCTGTTTATTTGGACTCCTTTCAGCTGGAGATGAGCTTCAGGGAAAAATCAGAGGAGATGTGTCAGCCCATGGACTGTGGTTTAATGAACACACATGCAGAAAGTGTTCTGTGTTTGTCATTCCTGACCTATAAATATACTGTATTATTAAAAGGGCTTATAATATTAACTCGAAAGCATTCAGAGAGTGCAAACCTCTGCCAAGGACAACAGTTGACTTTTCTATGATATACAAATCTGTAATTAAATCAACTTTGTTGGTGGATATACTGTATTTCCAAAAGTATTAGAAGTATATCAGAAATACGGTGCTTAGTAATAATCCCCTTGCACCCTGAAAAATTAATTTTCATGTTTCAACATGGGCAGCATGGTCATGTAGTGGTTAGTAGATTACAGCCAGAAGGCTTTGGGTTCAACTCCCAGGATCGGTGAGGGCTTTTGTGTCGAGTTTGCGTGTTCTGTCCATGCTTGTGTAGGTTTCCTTTGGGTGCTCCTGTTTCCTTCGACAGTTCAAAGATAAATGTTTTAGGCTAGTTAGCGGTTCTCAAGCTCCCCGAAGTATGAGTAGCAATAGTTGTCTGTTGGCTCTACGTAAGGACTGGCGAGCTGTTGTGTATGTATCCCACCACTGAACAGATCATTAGAACCCTGAACAGCTTGCTAGAGCACCGCAGTGCCAACACACAGACACACACACACACACACACACACACACACACACACACACACACAACCGTTTACACTTACACTTTATCTATGGACAATTTGCAACAACCAGTTGGCGTAACATGAGTTTTTGAACTGTGGGACGAAACCAGAGTACCCAAATGAAACCCATGCAAGACCAGGGGAAAACACGTTAGCCTCACACAGAAAAGCCCATTGCCGAGCCCAGAGAGTCGAACTTTCTTGCTGTGAGTCAGGCAAGCTTACCACGATGCTACCATCCTACCTTCTCCTAAACAAGGAAGGAAAAAAGTTTGCTTTTATGTCCCTGAGTCTTTCTCTCTGACTCATTTCCACAAACGTTTGCTTTCCAGAGAACAAAGATACCATACCACACACACACACACACACACACACACACACACACACGTTACTTTCTCCTAATAAGTCGAATCAGTACCGTCATCGTCCATTTCTTTCTCGGGACTCATCGGTGAGGCAGTTCATGCGTGAGTGTGCGCTGATTCATTCATATTTTCCAGCCTGTTTGTTCTGCACAGCTCCCTGTGGGCCAGGTGCTGCCGCCGACTCCCTCTGCGTGAATAGGAAATGTGCTGTTGAGTTATGATGAAGAACAGGCCTGCTCTGCTTCAAGACTTTCACACACACACACGCACGCACGCACACACACACACACACACGCACGCACATACACACACACACACGCACACACACGCACACACACACACACACACACATACACCCTTCCATAATGTCCATTCACAGTCAGTCACCCCATTTAGTGCTGGACTCAGCTTGAGGTGAAGTGCTTGAGCTTTGAATAAAGTGGAGAGACATGCTACTTTCACTACGTTCCAAAAGTGTAGTGATTAAAAAAAAAAAAAAATGTTATTTTTATGCTATTTCTTTGTAGACGAAGTGTAATCATTTTTGGTGCCACAGGGGACGGCTTTAAGCCCAGACTAAAAACTCTGCCCTTCCTAAAACATCATTAAAATACACTAAAATGAAATGTTAATAACTATGCATGAAAATTTCGTAGCACAACTGGTAAAAAATGGCTCGAAGTGCCATCTCATGGTGAAAAATCTTGCATCATACCTTGTAAGGCAGAGGATGCTGTACAGTCATCAATTTGGTACTTCTTTTCATCTTTTTTTTTTTTTTTTAATATTTACTTTTTACTCTGGGGCAGCATGTCCCCCTTACAGCAAGAAGGTCCTGGGTTCAAGTCTCTGGGCTCAGCGTGAGCGTCAGTGCGGGTGGCGTTTGCATGTTCTACCTGTACTTGCATGGATTTTTTGGGGGCGTTTTGTTGCTTTACATAGAATAAGTCTAGAATGGC
>CM045728.1:102904314-102936814 GCA_024760905.1 Plotosus lineatus
GTGTGACAATGTAATATGAAAACAGATAGAACCTTAGCAAACAGCGAGAGAGAGAGAGAGCGAGAGAGAGAGAGAGAGAGAGAGAGAGAGAGAGATTTGGGTGGGGTGGAGGGTGGTAAAAGGAGTGACCCACACAACTGCAGATATTAAAATGATCCTGACACCTGGAAGCACAGCTGGCTCTGAGAGTGAACTCCAGACTTCATGGATTTAACCCCATGACCCCGGGGTCAAGAGTCAGGCTTAAATATGGTGTCTTCTCTCTCTCTGTCTCTCTCTCTCTCTCTCTCTCTCTCTCTCTCTCATGCTCTGTTGAGTCTCTATGTAGTGTAGAGTTATGGATTGTGTATTTCATTACTAGCTTCAATGTCAATCTAATATGGATTGCAAGACTGCAGGTCACACACACACACACACACACACACACACACACACACACACACAGGCATGTAGAGAATCAGTTACAACTCCCCCGTTCGTGTTACCTGCTGTTGTGTGCGTACAGCGGATTGGAGCGATCGTTTTAATCACTTTGGCCGAGCGTCTGCTCTCCCCGTGTGCTGTAAAATAGATTATAGTCTATAAAAGTAGATTATCCCACTCTACTCACTCCTGGATCCTAACCAGCACAACTGACATCCGCCAGAACGCAATTCAGCTCTGTGTGTGTGTGTGTGTGTGTGTGTGTGTGTGTTGAAGTATATCTATCAGCATTAACAATCTGTCTGTCTGTCCATCTGTCTGCTTGTTGATAATTCTATATATGTCTGTTTACCTGCTCATCAAACCGCCTCTTTGTGTATCTGCCCATCCATACAGCCAGCTTTGTCAAGTTGTCCTTCTGTGTGTCAGGTTAATGGTCAGTTGTCTAAATCTGCGTGTCTTTCCATCTATCAATCTAGTTTTACATCTCTCTAATTTTTTTTGTGTGTGTGTATATATATATATATATATATATATATATATATATATATATATATATATATATATATATATATATATAGTGGGGGTCTAGTGGTATATTGCGCTGGATCGCTAATCCAAAGGTTGGGGGTTCGAGCCCCCCAGTGCAGCTAACTGGGTTATCAAAGGCCGGCCATGTCTGTCACTGTCTATGGTGTGACGCATGTAAAAGAAACATTGCTGACTTTCGACAAGAGCAGGCTGCAAAGCCGTCAGCGTGTTTCTGCCCTGTGATGGCCTGGCGAGCTGTCCAGAGTGTACTCCAACCTTCCCCGCAACCCTAATTAGGATGAAGCGGTTACAGAAAATGAACTGAACTGATATATATATATATATATATATATATATATATATATATATATATATTTGTTTGTTTGCCTGTCTGTCTGTGTTTCCATCCACCTCTCGGTCTATTTATCTGTCTGTTTGGCTGTCAATCTACCTGTCCAGCTATCTGTAAATTTATCTTCCTGTCTGTGGAGCAGTGGTGGTCTCGTGGTATAGGGCGCTGGATCGCTGATCCTAAGGCTGGGGGTTTGAGTCCCATTCTCCACAAGGTTGTCACTGTTCCTCCAGTGTAGCTCACTGGGTTATCAAAGGCGGGCCATGTCTCTCACTGTCCATGGTGAGAGGTTCATGTAAAAGAACAATTGCTGACTTTAGTAAAGAGTATCCACAAAACCATCAGCGTGTTTCTGCCCCTTGCTAAAGGGTTGTGTCAGGAAGGGCATCCTGCTTAAAAACCTATGCCAAATCAAATGGGCGAATCATTCGCTATGGCAACCCCTGAGAAAGGGAACAATCCGAAAGGAAATTTCATCTGTGTGCAGCTCTGTCTGTCTGTCTGACTACTTCACTATACATCTGGTTGTCCATCTCAGCCTATATCTATCTACCTATATCTATCTATAGTCTATCTATCTACTTGCCTGTCTGTCTCTGTTTAATCCATCTTTTTATTTATCTGTCTCTATGCATGTCTGTCAGTTTTTCTCTCTATCTATCTATCTATCTATCTATCTATCTATCTATCTATCTATCTATCTATCTATCTATCTATCTATCTGTCTGTCTGTCTGTCTGTCTGTCTGTCTATCTATCTATCCATCTATCTGTCAGTTTGTCTATTCATATGTCTGTCTGTCTGTCTGTCTGTCTGTCTGTCTATCTATCTATCTAACTATCTATTCACGTGTTAGTCTATCCTGTCTCTATTAACATCTGGTTGTAAATCTGCTTGTCTAACTTCATCTCAGCAATGTATCTGCCTGTTTCCATCTTGTAAGTCTGTCTTCTTCTCTGTCTGTCTGTCTGTCTGTCTGTCTGTCTGTCTGTCTGTCAAACTGCCCATCCATGTATGTCTTCATCATTATTTTTAATAACCTATTGGTCTGTCCATCTATCTGTCATTCTAGTTGTCTACCTGTCTGTCTGTCCGTCTGTCCATAAGTCTGTATGTCACTATGTCTTTGTGGTGGTATGAACGCAAATAGACAAGTGATTAATGAAAGTAGAAAAACAGAAGCTTTGTTAATCTACATCAACAGTTTTCTGTCTTCTGATAAATTTCCTTTGTTCTTAAAAATGTAACTGGCACGCAGGTGGGCGGGCTTTAATCTCCAGAGCCGTGAGAGAGAAGCCTACTGTGGCCCAGTAGGGAACACACATTAATTACTGTATATTTATTCAAAGCAGGCAGCGTTATTAACTAACCCCACCCCTGGGCCGTCCGACAGGCCGTGAGCTCTGTTTTCAATTAAACGTTGGTGAATGGAGGGGAACATGAAGAGGGAATTTCTCTCCCACTGGCTGTATTGCAGCTCATCACGTGATCATATGACTAAGTGCAAAACTAAATAAAGACTAAGTTTTGTGTGTGTGTGTGTGTGTGTGTGTGTGTGTGTGTGTGTGTGTGCAGCAAAGACCAGGAACAGGAGACACCAACACTTTTATATCATTTGTGTAATTATGACCCATCCCTTTCTTTTTTCTGTTTTTATCCCAGAGGTGACTGCAGTTATGTAAAATATCATTTTTAAAATATCACAAGGGAAAATCATTTTTAAACAACAGGTCTTTATTATGAGGTCATGAAGAGATAGTAGATGGCATGATATTCTGCATGACATGTTAAATAAATAAAATTACCTTCCAGTAGGATAAATAAATGAGAAATAAAGTAGAAATAAATTTATTTCAAGCGTGAAACTAGTAAAAATCGTCAGTGATAAGTTTTAATGATTCATTTATTCCACTGAGTGTATAAGCATGCACAGTTTATCATAACATCTATAGAAGGTGATGCCACCATAGATTTGGCATTCCTGCTGACTGGCTGCAGAATAATACCGAACCCATCTCCGACCTACAAAAATTAGTTTTGATGTGGTTTGCAGATCTGATTCGTATGGCTCCTGTTCACTGCCTTTACGGGTATTCTCAACATGTCCAACTTGGTGGCCGAAACTTCTGACCTGGTGATAAAGGGTGCTGGATCGCTGATCCTAAGGTTGGGGGTTTGAGTCCCACTCTCCACAAGGTTGTCACTGCCAACTGATTGTCAAAGGCCGGCCATGTCTCTCACTGTCTATGGTGAGAGGTTCATGTAAAAGAACCATTGCTGACTTTCGACAAGAGTAGCTGCATAGCCATCAGTGTGTTTCTGCCCCTTGCTAAATGGTTGTGTCAGGAAGGGTATCCGACGTAAAAACCTATGCCAAATCAAATATGTGAATCAGATGATTCGCTGTGGCAACTCTTGAAAAAAAAGGGAAAAAACTGAAAAGAAAGAAGAAAGGCCAGAGAACACCTTAGGATCACCCAAGAGGTGCCGGAGAGTGTCGCCGGGGAGAGAGAGAGAGAGAGAGAGAGAGAGAGAGAGATGTCTGGGTTTAACTCCGAGACCCGTGGCCCCGACAACCCACCCTCAGGTAAACTGAAGAAAATATATGGAATACATAATATCGTTTTACATGAAACAAGGCGTGGCTACACTTGAGAATGACATGATTGACAACCTTGGCTGAAAAAATGCTGATTTTTCAGGTTTATCTTTACAACTGTGAAACCAGACTGTGGTCGCACATGCTTAATTACATCTTTTGAGATTTACTGAACATTTCACATGATTCAGTAAAGTTTTTTACTTTGGAAAACATGAAGGCAACACTGCTTGGGTATTGAGGAGTGTTTGGGGGGGGTTCCAGGACATTTGCTCACAGGACAAATGCTCACAGCCTGAATGAAAACAACAAAAAACATTGTTCAATTTTAAGCCTAACCCTAACCCCTAACCCTAACCCTAACCCTAACTCTAAATCCTAACCCCTTACCCTAAACCCTAACCCCTAACCCCTAACCCTAAACCCTAACCCTAACTCTAAACCCTAACCCTAACCCTAAACCCTAACCCTAAACCCTAAACCCTAAACCCTAACCCTAAACGCTAACCCCTAACCCTAACCCCTAACCCTAAACCCTAAACCCTAAACCCTAACCCTAAACCCTAACCCCTAACCCTAAACCCTAACTCTAATGTATAATGAGTTAATTTAGCATTATGTATTTATAAGAATTAGGAATTTTTAAAAGACATTGTGATCATTTTGTATTAAGATTTATTAGAACAAAGAAAAAAAGATGTTGCGAGCAAATGTCCATTTTTTTATTAAGCTTGTGAGCATTTGTCCTGTGAGCAAATGTCCGTGCACCGTTTGGGGACATCATTTTATTTGCACTTCTAGGATTTCAAAACCAGTGACCAAGCCAAGCATTATCCCATATTTACAAGGTGGATAATATCCAATATCCCAGGATAACAAACCAATCAGAATTCCTGTGCAGTAAATATACACTATGTACCTGTCTGCTTAATACACTGTTTTTCGAACAGGTATTTACCTGTAAATTGCACATCTTTGCACAGCTTATATACCACATCGATAAAACTACAATAATTAGTACAGACGGTGTATTAATGTAGATTGTACCTTAGTAAGGGCAACATGGTTGTGTCGCAGTTTGCACATCTGCCTCACAGCCCTGAGTTCAAGTCCCGTGCTCAGCGAGGGCATTTCTACATGGTCTTCACTTGCATTATCTCCGGGTACTTTGTGTTTCCTCGTACAGTCCAAAAGCATGTACAGTAGGCTGTTCCAAATTGCACCTCGGTGTAATAGTGACTGCGAATGGTTGTATGCATGTTGGTCCTGCAATGGCCTGGTGAACTATTAAGGGTGTACCTGCCTTCACCCCGGGATCAGCTTTGATAAGTTCCAGCCACTTGGCAACCCAAGTAGGATTAAGCAGTTTAGCGAATGAGTGAGTGAGAGTGTACATCGGCAGACAGAAATGAACCCCTGCATTACGTACTTCATCTCTGACAGTGGAGCAAAGTCGCTCATGGTTTATTTGTTTATTCATTTTACAACTGATGGTTTATTCTACGCTTTTGATGAGAAACAATAGGGCCATGCTTGAACCATCCCCTGAACTGTCACGGAGTGTTAACAAGAAAGTAAAAAATAAAAACACTGTTGTTTGTTTTTGCTCAGTGACGCGAGTGGTGATAATTAGCTCAGCCACCGGGGTGTGAAGAAGACACACTGACTCCGATCTGTAAATACACTCTTTAAGTGTTGTGTGTGTGTGTGTGTGTGTGTGTGTGTGTGTGTGTGTGTGTGTGTGTGTGTAGGAATGTCTTCTTCCTGGGCTACAGCTGTATTATAATTCTAAATGCAGACCAGCTTTGGCGGACAGGCGCAGTCACATGTCTCCTCTGTTCCTATTATAGCGAGACAAGGCTAATATAAACACCGCAGGTGTGTATAGGGACAAAAATAGAAAGGTGTTTGGTGTAAAAAAGACACCAGTTTGTAATGCGATGCAATATAAAGAGTGTGTGTGTGTGTGTGTGTGTGTGTGTGTGTGTGTGTGTGTGTGTAACAGGAGCCGGTCTCTAAGGATTAACTGTCTTCACAGACTTGTAAAGCGTGTAGCGTTGAGGGATCTGGATTGATTGATTGTGTGCCAGTTGATTGGATAGTTCTGCAAACATCACACACAGATAGATGTGCATAGAGTCCACAAACACACACATTTGTTTATTTTCTTTATGCTGACCTTCCACTGACCCTCCTAATGATGACCTAACTTTATTATTCATTATTAATGTAGCTGATGGTTGCTATGCTAAACCCAAATGAAACTGTTATGATAAGTCTAATAGGGCAGTGGCCTCATGGTAAAGGTGCTGGATCACTGATCGCAAGCTTAGGGGTTCGATTCCCACTATCAACAGGTTGTCACTGTCCCCCCAGTGCAACTAACTGGGTTATCAAAGGCGGGCCATGTGTCTCGCTGTCTATGGTGAGATGCTGTAAAAGAACCACTGCTGACTTTCGAAAAGAGTAGCTGCATAGCCGTCAGCGTGTTTCTGCCCTGTGATGGCCTGGCAAGCTGTCCAGAGTGTACTCTTCCATTGCCAGAGTCGGCTGGGATGGGCACTGGTCTCCCTACGACCTTAATTAGGATTAAGAGGTTACAGAAAATGAACAATGGTTCAGAATGAAATGATAAGTATTGTAAGCTTTTTTTTTTTTTCATACTGGATGTCCCAACTGAGTCTCTGTACTCATATCCCTGTGAAGACATTTTGGAAGGAACACCACAAGTTCTCACCATGCTCAAGATGTATTCAATAATAGATATATTTAGTCTAAATATTCACACAATAACGGGTGGCACGGTGGCGTAATGGTTAGCACATCCACCTCACAGCAATAAGGTCCTGGGTTCGAGTCTCAGCTCGGGCGTTTCTGTGTGGCCTTTGCACGTTCTCCCCATGCGTGTGTGGGTCTCCTCCTGGTAATCCAGCTTCGTCCAACAATCCAAAAACATGCACAGTAGGTTAACTAGCTGTTCCAAATCACCCCTAGGTATGAGTATGAATGTTTGTGACAGTGTCAGCCCTGCAATGGACTGGCAAGCTGTCCACGATGTACCTCACCTGGAGTCAGCTGAGATGGTCTCGAGCCTCCCAGTGACCCTAATTAGGAATAATTGGTTCAGAAAATGAATTCATTAATTAATTCACATAATAACATTTACAGATGTTTATGAATTATTGTTTATGTATACTGCATAATACTGAGCAGCAGAGTGGCATACTGGTTAGCATGATCGCTTCACCGCAGGAAAGTCCTGGGTTTGAGTCCCATGCTCGGTAAGATTGCTTCTGTATGGAGTTTGCATGAACATTTCATCAACGGAGAATTAACACATTCGAATGACATGGCAGACAGACCTTATTAATTCTCGGTGGATGAATGCTGTAATTGGCTGTTCCAGAATGTTCCTAAGTGTGAGTATGAAGTGTGTGTGTGTGTGTGTGTGTGTGTGTGCGTGTGTGTGTGTGTGCAATGGACTGACGAGCTGTTCAGGGTATACCTACCCCTCCTTCAGTTTAGAAGCAGCTGAGATAGGCTCCAACCTTCTTTTTGAAATTCCATTTAAAAGTCACTCACTTTCATCTCAATCATTTGTTGAATCAATAAATCCGTTAAGGGTCACAAAGAGGGTGGAACCTAACTCATCCTACACTGGGCGTAGCCTGGGTACCTGGGATACACCCTAAACAGCTCGCCAGACTAGCGCAAGGCCAACACATGCACAACCATTCATATTCACGCCTAGGGGCAATATGGAACAGATAGTAAGCCAATAGAATATGCGTTCGGACTGTGGGAGGAAACTGGAGTAACCAGATTGATACCCGGTGAAAACCCACACAAGCACGGAAAGAACATACAACCACCACACCGAAGCGTCCTCACTGAGCCTCTGAGGTGAACACAAGACCATCTTGGTGTGAGATGGATGGCCCAATCACTGTGCTACCACCCAAATTCCATTGAACACTTCTGTAAAATTGCTAACGAATGAAAGCAACCAACGAAACCTCCCAATGTGTTTAACTATTTATAATGTTAATGATTTATTTATTAAATAATGGCTTTTATATTATTTATCAGGAAGTGGTGGCCTGGTAGTAAGGTGCTGGATCACTGATTCCAAGGTTGGGGGTTCAAGCCCCATTCTCAACGGGTTGTCTCTATCCCCCAGTGTAGCTAACTGGGCTATCAAAGGCCGGCCATGTCTCTCACTGTCTATGGTGTGAGGTTGGAAAAGAACCATTGCTGACTTTCGTCGAGAGTAGCTGCATATCCGTCAGCTTCTTCTTCTTCTTTTCCTTTCGGCTGTTCCCTTTCACAGTGAATCATCTGCCTCCATCTTCATGGAAGTCATATTCATGATTCGCATGTTTTGATTTGGCACAGGGTTTTAACGTCGGATGCCCTTCCTGACATAGCCTTTTAGGAAGGGGCAGGAACACGCTGACGGCTTTGCAGCTAATCTTTACAAAAGGCAGCAAAGGTTCTTTTACATGAACCTCACACCATAGACAATGAGAGACATGGCCGGCCTTTGATAACCCAGTTAGCTGCACTGGGGGCTGCATGGCAGTCAGCATGTTTCTGCAATGGCCTGGCGAGCTGTCCAAGTTGTACTCTGCCCTCGCCCAGAGTCTGCTGAGATAGGCGCCAGCCTCCCTGCGACCCTACTTAGGATCAAGCGGTTCATAAAATGAATGAATGAATATTATTCGTTATAATTTTATAAAACAAGCACGTTTTTATTTCGTGGTTTGTTGCTTTGCTTTAAAGGCTCGGGTACTCTGGGGCACAGTTTCATCAGTGGTTATTTATTTAAACGTGAAATTAATGTAATTGTTCTTACTGCTCATGTTTACCGTCAGGTGTGTTTTGTTTCAGGGTTCAGTGCTCCTGACCCTGAATTTGACCTCATCAGTAAACTGTACGCGGCTCCTGTTTCACAACACAGCTATTTACCGTTACACAATGTGGATACTGTTTCAGGAGTTTACTACTGATCTATACAACACACACACACACACACACACACACACACACACACACACACACACACACACACACACACAGCGGCACAACAGACAGTCGTTCATGGCTCAAATGGACCCTCTTTACGGAAAGATATATGAAACAAGCCTTGTGACGAGGTCTCCTTGCACGGCTGAGATTTCAAACAACTTCACATTCGTCACTGATTGAGTTATTGAATCACTTGTGTACGATCACCACTGTTTAAATTTGATATAAAGTAAACGATCGTGTGGAAGATTTATGATTTAATGTTTAAGATAAGATAAGATACAGCTTTATTAATCTCACAATGGAGAAATTCACTGTTACAGGCTCTTGAGGTACTATCAGTAGGGGGTGCAAAAATAGATACAAATACAAACATACACACATACATATATATTATATAAGTAAATAAATAATTAACATATTTTGGTACAATTCAACCTACTGTTTATATGTGTTTATATAAGGTTTAGACGTGGGAATTACAATATGCTGGTTTAAATTTGTCTTCTATTCCGAACATGGCTACATTTTCCCTTTAATTATCCAGGTATTTCGCTAAGCTAGTTTGCTAGCATGCTAGCCTTGCTTAAAGTGATTTAACAGGGATTCCAGATCTCTGCTATTTAGCGGAATTCCGATATTTTTATAAATTTATGCAATAAGTATAGTGTTAAACTGTTTACTAGCGCAGAGTAAATGTTGTGACATTATGAATGATAGTGTGATGGCTCTGTTCTTTGAATTCGAAGATAGTGAAGAGTTATTTCTCCTCGCTTGCGCTGAGTATTTTTTTGTATAACGAGAGACAGTTCGTGCTGGCTGATCCCCACTCTCGAGGCCTAGGTCCCTTTCCACGGTGGCTCAGCTGGCTGAGACGGCTGTGGTGGTTCCTAGACTGACAGAAACACGCTGAAGGCTTTGCAGCTACTCTGTACGAAAGTCAGCAATGGTTCTTTTACATGCCACTCACCATAGACAGTGAGAGACATGGCCTGCCTTTGATAACCCAGTTAGCTGCACTGGGGGGACAGTGACAACCTTGTGGGGACTCGAACCCCCAACCTTAGGATCAGCGATCCTGCGCCCTAACCACTAGACCACCACTGCCCAGTGTTATACTATTAACATACTAACTTGTAGCAGGTACGCTCACTAGTTGAACACAAATGTTTGTTGTGATAATATATGTCATGTGTTATGTGATCATTTTACAAATTAGTTGATAATTATTTCATAATTATGTTCCACGTGAATGACGAGCCATAGGGCTATGCCACAACCTTTTAGTATTTTTTACATTATTTAAGCTGTTTTGTTTAGTGTTTATGCATGTTACAAAACAATGATGAACTTGTTTCCATGATTTTTTACATAACATGCTCTGCTCCTGTACCCCGCAAGTGTACCTGTGGCCCCCTTGACCCCCAGCTGAAATATTTCATTTCCTCTATTTCTAAACCCGTTTCCTCTATTTTTTTGAAACCTCAGTGGGATCCCTGGATTAAGGAAGACAGTCTTCTTCTTTTCTTTTTGGCTTTTCCCTTCAGGGGTCTCCACGGCGAATCATCTGCCTCCATCTCACTCTATCCTCTGCATCTTCTACTCTTACTCCAACTATCTTCATGTCCTCCTTCACCTCAACCATAAATCTTCTCTTTGGTCTTCCTCTAGGCCTTCTGCCTGGTAGTTCCAACCTCAGCATCCTACGACCAATATACTCACTATCCCTCCTCTGTACATGTCCAAACTATCTCAATCTACTATGTACATGTCCAAACCATCTCAATCTAGGATTAAAGAAGACAGTGACGTAGCAATATGAGTTCAGTTTATTCAAGGACTTCTGTCTTTAGATCACGTCATAGGAATCTTTCTATACAGCCTCACACTGTATATTTTTATGTGGACACAATATTGCAGTGATAGACCATAGATATAAAGGAAGAAGGCTGTGCGATGGTCTGGTGAGCTCTTCAGGGTGTACTCTGCCTTTGCCCAGAGTTGGCTGGGGAGGTTGCCATCCTCCCCGCAACCCTAATTAGGATTGAGCGGTTACAGAAAATGAAACGAAAATTAATGAATAATAATATAATTCATATTTCCAAATATGAAACAATGGATGGATCTCTTTCTGAATGTATTTTTTCTTTCTTCAGAATGGTACTGTGATCAGATAGTCACACAACAGGTGGTTTAGTGTGTGTGTGTGTGTGTGTGTGTGTGTGTGGGTGTGTGTGTGTGTGTGTGTGTGTGTGTGTGTGTTTGGAGTAAAGAAAGGAGGGGGTACAGTAATCCCATTGACGTTAGAGATGCAGCTCTCCACAGGCCCAGTAGCAGCTGGCTGATTTGAAATGGGTCGATCCATCAAGAGGGGGAGGAAGGGGTGGGTGGGGTTGCATAGTTCATTCCGGGCCGCTAAATCCCCGACCAAGTGCAACCCTACCTCATGGTGAAGGGCATTAAAAATTCATTCATTCTTTTAATTCATGTATTTTAATTAAGTATGAATAGCGAGTGCAGGATCTTTCGCGGCGGTACAGCGTGGAGGTGGAACAGACCGACTGGGGCTCCCAGAGTGCCTTGAGTACACATTCATTATCTAATCGCCCCGTTATGGTTAATTTACAAGCTTTCTGTTTCGGCCATATGCTGCTTTTGTCTTCTGCTTCATGCTTTGTGTCCTGGTGCTCTCTCTCTCTCTCTCTCTCTCTCTCTCTCTCTCTCTCTCTCTCTCTTTCTCTCACACACACACACACACACACACGAAGAGAATCATACTTGTGGACACAAAAAAGGAAACCAGTGAGATGCATATAGGTATGTCAAGCAAGAAAAAGACAGAAAAAGACAGAAAATCCATGCGTTCAGAGCAGCTACTGCTTACAGTCAGTGTCACAGACAAACCTTGGACGTGGGTGTATGTTCAGGCCTCTATTCACTCCGTCATCCATAACATTCCAGACGTTCCCACTCAGCATACCATTAAGATAATTATCACGGCTTTATAGGGTGTGATGCCATATATAGGAAAAACGTTTGTTTGGCCAAAATGCATCATGAGTGTATAGTATAGAATTACTGTACAGGGAGAAAAACAAAGCTGGTTACAAATTAGCTGTTGCATGATGTGTATTAAGATGAACTGTGTGTGTGTGTGTGTGTGTGTGTGTGTGTATGTGTGTGTGTGTGTGTGCAACCTGGATGTATTGTAGTAGTTTTTCATGGAGAAATGCCCCGCTGTGCTGCTCTGTCTCTAGTTGAGCTTGTCAAGGTGAAGGTTTACCCTATAATGCTATATAAAGCCTTGAAAATAGTCTGTGAGGATGCATATACACACACACACACACACACACACACACACACACACACACACACACACACACACACACACACACATCCCAGCAGAAAAAATATTGATTTAAAGGAAAGTGGGAAAGGTTAGCAGGGATCGATGGTGCTAAGCGAGAGAACACGTGCTATGGGCAAGTTTATGAGGAGGAGAAACGAAGAGAAGATGAACAAAGGGAGATGAAGAACAGGAAGGAAAATGGAAGAAAAGGGGAAAAAAGGGTTTTTGGAAAGCAGTTACCAGGGCATTGCGCTGACTTTATGTGATTCTTCAACTGGGCTTTAAATTGCACAAGGAGCCGCAGTGCAACGATCAGATTACTACCAGGTGTTAAAAAAAAAACAAAAAAAAAAAACAGTGCGGGGAGAGAGAATAGAGTAAAGGGATGAAGCAAGAAAAGGTATAAGAAGAAAGATATAGCCTATAATAAAGAGGTGGGAGGGAGAGATGAGCACTAGTGAAGGAAGAATGAGGGAGAGAGACGACACAAAGCCAATGAGAGAGATAAAACAGTAGATAAAGAATAAAAGTGTGAGAGAGAGACAGGCAAACTGGGGAGAGATGGATGAAACTGGAGAGAAGCAAAGAAAGAGGAGGTTTTAGCTCAGTTGGTAGAGCGTCCGCTTTATCCTCTGGAAGGTCGGAGTTCGAATCTGGCCGCATCATACCATGAGACATTAAAATTTGGGAGTTGTTGCTTCCTGCTTGGCGCTCAGCATCAAAAAGATAGAACAACGCAACAACTGGTGCCGTACAGTGGTGATGGGTACCCGGAGCTCTGGGAGCTCTGGGGTCTCATGCGCATTGAGCAGACGCATGTATGAAATTGCGCTATATAAGCATCCACAATAAAATAAATAAAGAGTAGAAGGTAAAGGAAATGACAAAGATATGAACTGATAGGAAAGAAGCGATAGAAAGAGAATTAAAGAAGAGAGAGAGATGAAACAGTAGAGAAGAGATGAGAGAGTGAAGAAGAGAAGAAATTATAGAAGGATATGACCTTACAGAGAAGGAGAGAATGAGAGAGAGAGAGAGAGATAAGAGAAAGAAGTGGAAGTGGTTGAGACTCAGTCTGACTCCAGATGTTTGTTTATAGAAGTGTATGGAACCCTGTGTGTGTGTGTGTGTGTTTGTGTGTGTGTGTGTGTGTGTGTGTTGGAAAGCAGTAGTCATTTTTATAAGCACATCTTTGTGGAGAATGTCTTAACAAAACAAGCATGCAGTTAAAAATGGAATGAAAACCACACGATTTATATGGCAATCTCACAAAACTCTCTCTCTCACCCACTCACACACACACACACACACACACACACACACACACACACACACACACACACACACACACACACAGTGATTATTAGTAGCATACTTAAAGTCAGCTGGCACTGTAAAAACCACACGGCGGATGGAGACAGATTTCCTACACTGCCTGGCACCCCTCATCACACACACACACACACACACACACACACACACACACACACACACACACACACACACACATGTGCATTTCTTGATCTGTGTGTGTCTGTGTGTGTGAACAATAGGGTTGTTGCTCTTGTTGTTGTTGTTGTTGTTGTTGTTGTTGTTGTCGTTGTTATGGCAGTCCACAACATTCTAAAATGTAAAATTCCCAGAAAATTCCTAACCAATCAAAAGTTGTATCTGTCAGTAGAGATGATGGTGTTATGTGTGTGTGTGTGTGTGTGTGTGTGTGTGTGTGTGTGTGTGTGTGTGTGTGTGTGTGTGTGTGTATATGTACGGTGTACTGGAGAACATAGGTGGCACCCAGGTCTGGGTGTGAGCAAAAATGGTTGTGTGTGTGTGTGTGTGTGTGTGTGTGTGTGTGTGTGTGTGTGTGTGTGTGTGTGTGTGTGTGTGGGTGGGTCATCCCCTGCAGTTCAGCCGTTTCATTAGCCACTGTGTACGTTTGGCTTTCATTTAACAGCGCGTCTCTGGAAGTAATTTGGCTCAGTGTACAGACTCAGAGGCACCAGTGAACTGAGAGCAGGTGTGTGTGTGTGTGTGTGTGTGTGTGTGTGTGTGTGTGTGTGTGTGTGTGTGTGGAACACAGCTGGCCTGGTGATAACGGCGTGTGTCCGGGTCAGCGTTAATAGCGCTACCATGTGTTCCATAGACATGACCAACACCTGCTTGCTCGTACAGTGTGCTTCCTATATGCAGAGAGAGAGAGAGAGAGAGAGAGAGAGAGAGAGAGATTGAGTTGATTCTAATTCATTAATTTTTATTATTATTCATAATTAACATATTTTAAAGGTGTCGTGGTGGCTTAGCGATTAGCACGTGTGCCCCACAGCAGTTTCTGTGTGAAATTTGCTCGTTTGCCTCATACTTGCATGGGTTTCTTCTTCTTATTGCAGTTTCCCAACAGGCCAAAGATGTGCACATTAGGCTGAATGGTTGTTTGAAATTGCCCTATGGTGTGAGTATTTGTGTATAAATGGTGTGTGTTGGCGATTTTGGTGAGCGGTTCAGTGTGTACAGACGCTCCCCGACTTACGTTTTTAATTGGTTCCGGACGGCCGAATGTAAGTTGAAAGTGAACGTAAGTTGTTACAGTTATGTATGACGTGTGACATATGATGCTCATAGTGTACTATACATCCATAAATACCATTACTGTATCTCATAAAACACCCCAAAATCAATTATTATCAACATAACATTGTAAAATAATATCAAATATGTCAAATAATATCAACATTAATTTCAAATAAGTCACTTATTTATACCGAGTTACTTTACATGAAGCTTAAAATAGTCAATTAACGCTTACAATATGTGAAGCGCTCAATACCGAATGTAGTGTACAGTGAGTCTTCGACTTACAACCTATGCGAGTTACGGCTGATCGCATTTATGACTGCAAAAGTGGTGAAGCATGATTCATGGCAGTGCAGTGCGAGTGTTGTGTACGACGGTTGTTTGTGCTGCCGGCAGCGCCAGCATCTTAAAAGGCCAAGCAGGAGATGATGCAGCTTCACTTTCGAACTGCTCAGAGCAAATCTATTCATCTACTTTCAATGCAACGTCACTGTGGCGCAAAGCTGAGAGCCAATCCTTTCTGTGTGGGCGGGTCCGATACCTTGATGCTCTAATTTTGTTGGACTCACACGCTGCAGTGTTTATGTGACAGGAAGCGCGTCCCAAGTTTTGGCATTCAGCTGGTCTGCAGGTTGAAGTTTTTCCATGTCTGTCCATTCGTGTTTGCTTGCCAGCTGTGCTTGGCTTCGTGGAAATGAGCCGATCAAAACGAGGGAAATTTATCTCTTTACCCAAACAACACGCACAGTCTGTGGCTGTTATAATCCAATAAAATTGGAGTTTGAACCTTTGGAGTATTTTTGGAGTTGAACCTTTGGAGTATTTAACCTTTGGAGAATTGGAGTATCGGACCCGCCCACACAGTGGAGTACAGAAAGGATTGGCTCTCTGCTGCGCCACAGTGACGTGGAATTGAAAATAGATGTATATATTTAAATGCATGAGATTTATTCATCTGTTTTTGTTTGGCGTGAGTGTATTTCGATGGAAAGGCGACATACGACCAGATCAACTTACGACCGGTCTCCCAGAACCAAATGTGGTCGTAAATCGACAACTCACTGTACTTGCAAAAGTAGTGTACTTTCTGTGGATTATACAGACTTCCGGTCTTTCAAGTGCACAAGGGTACCGTTGAACTCGTTTAGAACACAGCCTGCACTGATGTAAATCCCAGCAAAGCGGAGAGTTCTTTCTTTTGTGTAAGTAAGTAAGCAAGTAAACTTTATTCAAGAGCTGCATACAAATAACAAGTACAAATCCTAATGAATATTAATATAAAAATAAGTATACACGCTTAGAATTCTGCTAAAAGATAATAAATATAAAGATTGTGCGGATCTGAGCAGATAGTTAATTCATCTCTGTGTATGAGACTTGCACCCTTACTAGTAGGCTTACACTTCTGACCAACCAGATTTGCTTAGGGTTACAAAAGTCCGCAAAACAGTGTAAACACAAAGATCACAGAGATGACGTCTTAACACAAGGGTAACACGCTATATAACTGATATTGTATATATATATATATATATATATATATATATATATATATATATATATATATATATATACATACACTCAGTCTGTAGTTTGTAAACAATGAATCATTGCGTCATTATGTCAGCGTACTAAGTAGGTATGTCTAAACTCAAAATTTGACTCTTTTTTTGGAAAAAATTAATTAATTAAAAAAAAAAAAAACGTAAAATCGAAAAAACGTAAAACGGATGAGCGTAAGTCGGGGAGCATCTGTACCTCGCCCTCGCCTTCGCCCAGAATCAGGTGAGACAGGCTGTGATGAGTTTGTATCCAAGGTTTGTGGTTATAATAATGTGTGTTTGTTTCTCTGGACACTTTGAGATGTAGGCTACAACATCATAGATCTTTAAATTCATTAATATAAACTTTCAAAACCAATAGCGAACCATGCTTGCTTTGAATTAGAACAAATACACACACACATACACACACAAACATAATCCCTTCAGTAAGAGACATAAAGACCATTAAAACCAAGTACAGTGTGGCTTTGTGTCTGTACCTTTGTGTGTGTGTGTGTGTGTGTGTGTGTGTGTGTGTGTGTACAAGTCTGTGATCTTATAGCATCCTGAGTCTACTACAAGTTCTGGACGCACACTCATAAAATCGATCACATCACACCTGACGTCTCTCCCTGCACCAGCTGCTCCTTGGGCTCAGATGAGCGTTGCTAGGATACGGGCTGGCGGGAAAAGGAGAAACGAGCCTGCGTTGGTTGGGCGTGAAAATTGCATGGCAGGATGAAGATGGACTACATGGACCTTTGCGGGAGAAGCACTTGAAGAGTTAGAGTGTAGCAGCTTGTCTAATAAACCCACAGGCACACACACACACACACACACACACACACACACACACACACACACACACACACACACACACACACACAGTCAGGAGATCATAGAACATATGTTTAAGATGGAAGTGTGTGGAACTGATAAAGAAGTGAGGTGCATTACTGCCTGTCCTCAGGTAGTTGGCCACATAGAGGAATCGCGTGTGTGTTCTCAAATCGAACCAGTGCTTCTCAAATCGTGGGGCGCACAGTATGATGCCAGGGGGGGGCGCGGTGTGATGCCGGGTGGAGCGCGTATCACCCTGGGGAACATGCTTTTCTAGAACTATGTACGAGTTCAATTACAAGTGTAATTGCACCTCCACTCTAGTAGTTGGCAGTGGTGCTGTCATTGTCGCGCTACGGTGCAGCGATTTTTCACACGAGCAAACAAGATGAAGTGCAGTAAACAACCCCTCAAAAAACAACGCAGAAAAATTTCTAACAGGAACGAAGAGAAAGGTGGAGAGAGACGGAGATATGAAGACATAAATAAGTTGAATGAGTTTAAATAAGGATGTATATTTTTTTATTTCAGGCACATTGGTGCATTTTATATATTTTCTGTTACAGATTAAAAAACAATGTTCATGAAGTTTTTTTGATTGTAAGTTGAACTATATTTCATTCTTTTTTGTTTTTAATGTTAATAAAGATACAATGTTATGCAGAGGTGTACTAATAACAATTTTATAGACAAATAATACTATTGATAGTCGTTCACGGGGCGGGGGGGGGGGGGGGGTCTTCCTAGGGGGGGCGCCACAGAAAATAATTGAGAAGCACTTGGTGCAAACGTAACCTGTGTAAGAACTCCATGATATATACAGGATGTACATCTAACACTAACTAGCCCTGTGAGAAAAAGTAATTACACGAATCAAACAACTAGTTGACACAATAATTGTTGCTAATTGGGATCAAAAACCTTCACATTTAAAAATAAGCATAAATATAGTTTAATCAACCAAACAAAAGAGGAATTAAAGTTCTCAGCAAGCAGCACATGACACAGAACTAATCAGACCATCCTGTTCCTTTGTATTAGACACAAGAAAAGTGATTAAAAGTGTGTAAATCTCTTTTGTTTGTTTGCTTCTGTTTTTTTCTGTGTGTGTGTGTGTGTGCGCGCGTGTGCGTGTGTGTGTGTGTGTGTGCGTGTGTGTGTGTGTGTGTGTGAGAGAGAGTGTGTGTGTGTGTGTGTGTGTGTGTGTGTTTGTGTGTGTGTGTGTGTGTGTGTGTGTGTGTGTGTGTGTGTGTGTGTGTGTGTGTGTGTGTTTTGAGGGTTTAACCAGTAGGGGTCATTATTTATCTTCATCTTCTATTACTGATGACTGTCAGATTAGAGGTGTCGATCTTCAAAAAAAATTAGTGATTTAGGAGTTTTCAGACTAAATCTGAATGAGAGAGAAAGAGAGAGAGAGAGAGAGAGAGAGAGAGAGATGAAACTGGTGATGGGAGGAGGGAGTGAAGGAATGAGAAGAGGGACCTGAACCTAGAGAAGATAATAAATAAAGTCATAATAAAGAGAGATTGAACAATAGAACAGGAGGAGGGGAGAGGGGAGGATGAAACAATAGAGAAAGAGAATGCAAGGGAAATTAAACACTCAAAAAGAATGAGAAACGACTTTACAGAGGAAGAGAGAGAGGGATCAAACAATAGAGAAGGGAGAGAGAGATTAAATAATGAAGGAAATATAAAGAGAGATAAAGTGGAAACATCTGAATCCAGATGTTTGTGTATAGTTGACAACTGAACCCTTGTGTGTGTGTGTGTGTGTGTGTGTGTGTGTGTGTGTGTGTGAGAGAGAGAGAGAGAGAGAGAGAGAGAGAGAGAGACTGTCGTCACAGCCTTCACCTAAAGCATCCTTTTAAAGAGACTCCAATACGAAAGTGAAGACCCTGTTATTAAAATAGTGTATTTGTGTGCGTGTGGATTCCTCTTGGCAGACAGCACAGCTGTGTTTATTCTATCTTTGTTGTGTTTGTTGTTGCTCTGGCTGGAAGATGTGGATGCTTATATGGCGTGTGTGTGTGAGTGTGTGTGTGTGTGTGTGTGTGTGTGTGTGTGTGTGTGTGTGTGTGTGCGCGTTTGTGTGTGTGTGTGTGCGCGCGCGTTTGTGTGTGTGTGTGTGTGTGTGTGTGTGTGTGTGTGTGTGTGTGTGTGTGTGTGTGTAAAATGGCTTGAACATAAAGCCTCGGTGACAAGAAGGTCAACATTCCAGTTTGTCAACATTCAGTCCACAGCTGCCACACACACACACACACGCACGCACGCAGGCACAGACACACACACACAGACACACACACACACACACACACACACACACGATGTGCATTTGCAATGCCAAGTGCGTTTTTATTATTTAATCATGATTTTATTGCCATTTCTAAACACGTCATGTCCTTTGTTAGCGTGTTTACAATATCTCACTGTCGCATTATTCACTTTGTTTAGCAAATGTTCGCATATTAGCATGTAATATTTACAGGATTACAATTTATTTTTCAACACACTCCATCAATGAATGGATTTTTCAATTCTTTTTTGTTTTTATTTTTATTATTTGGGCATGATCACATTATATTTATAGCATAGCACGTATAGCTTTATTTGACTAGCATGTTGGAAATGGTTTTTAGAATAGAATGTTTGTAATAGCTTAAGCACAGTTTTGCTAATCAAGTTAGCGTTTCTTTATTAGCATCTTTTAAAAAAACTGGTTTAGCTTGTGTCTTTAACACTGTTTTTTACTCATATGTAATTATTATAGATGTATTACCCATTTGAATTTCGCCTTTCTGCGTTAAAGTGGTTTTGTTATATAGTGCTTACCATTTATTAAGTTTGATTGTAAATCATAAGTCTTAACATGTGTGCAGTACACGTTTAGCTTAGAGTATTAGCATCCTTCTTCGCAATTAGCAAACAATTTGAATCTAAATTGTTTATTTTCATTCACTATATGAGCTTTAAATGTGTTGAAAGCAGCATACGAAGCCTCAACTATACAATCTTTGGCATCTGACCTCTGGGTTTGTACTCTCTGAATCTAAATCCCACTGAGAACCTGGGTTCTGTGGTTCTTCAAAAGGAAAGCCACGCCTTTATTTCTCTGGTTCTCTTTATTTCTGTGTCTCTCAGTAGGAGGTGAGGTCCTGTGGTGATGAAAGCAGTGCCTGGACAGAGATAAAACTGGTGCTGTAATACATTCCGAACCCCCACTGAAGAGACTAGACACACACACACACACACACACACACACACACACACACACACACACACACAGACACACACACACATATGCACTGCAGTAACTCTACTGCAATCCTCATCAGCAATCAGCAGCACCATGTATGCCTGTTATTCCTCTGAGGTCAGGTTTAGACATCTTGTGTAGTCCTCAGATAATCTCTCTCTCTCTCTCTCTCTTACACACACGCACACACACACACACACACACACACACACACACACACACACACACACACAGATCATGCAGTCTCTACAAATCGTGGCCTGCCAGTGCTCCCTATTGTTTCCTTGTGAGTGTTTTCACACAGCGTGACTCCCAACAGATGGTCAGCAGTGAGCTTGGTGTGTGTGTGTGTGTGTGTGTGTGTGTGTGTGTGTGTGTGTGTGTGGTGGTGGGGGGGGGGTGGCCTTGCCTGAGGCCCCCACTCACAGGGGACCGTTGGGCTCTTATCTCGCACAGAACATATGCAGCATGTATGGCCATGGTCACCAAGCAGCTTAAGGAGGGGAAAAGGAGTGTGTGTGAAAGAAAGGTCTGGTCCTCTGTCTTCTCTCTTAGCCAAGAGGAAAAATAGCTCCATGCCTCCTTTTTTTTTTTTTTTTTTTTTTTTTGGAGTAATGTGATAGAGAGAATACCAAGAGAATGCCCTCAGAGAGTTTTTTCTACTGTGTACATGCACACTTTTCACTTGCTCATTCATGCAGCAATCCAGTCAGCCAATCATGTGGCAGAAGAACAATGCATAAAATCATGCGGATACACGAAGAGCTTCAGATAACATTCACATACAACATTCTCTTCTGGGGCGTCCAGAGGCCCAAATGAATAAATGATTAAGAAGACCAAAGAAAATGTGTACATGTTTTAAGACAGAGCATCACTCCTGTAGTTCATGATCCATTAAAGAATGTCTACTCTTGAGCTGGAGCAAGCCATTTTGACCAGTCATAAAATGTTAAGCCTTGAAATTTGCACGTCAAGCCTTGAAATTTGACTTGGACTCAATAATAAAGACTTAAGACTTGATATGGTCCCAAGGGTAAAAACATGAGACTCTTCTTGGACTCGAAAGTAAGGTCTTGATTTGACACTCATCAGTCGTAGCCGATGAACACATATATTCTTTAATGACTTAAAATTTGAGTTAAAAGCTCAAACTTGAAGACTCGATATACTCAAAAGATGTAAAGACTGAAGACTTAACTTAGTCTCAAGAGTAAGGATTAAAACATGTTAAACATGACATATTAAGGCAGTGCTTCTCAAATAGTGGGGTGCCCCCCCCCCCCCCCTGGGTATGATGCTGGGTGGGGAAGGTGTATGACCCTGTGGAACATGCTTTTCTGGAATTGTGTACGAGAATTAAGTGTAATTGCACCTCCACTCCATTAGTTGGCAGTGGTGCTGTCATTGTCAAGCTATGGTGTAGCGGTTTTTCGCATGAGCAAACGATATGAAGTGCAGTAAACAACCCCCTCAAGAAACAAAACAGAAAATTTTCTAACAGGAACAAAGAGAAAGGTGGAGAGAGACGGAGATATTAAGACATAAGTAAGTTAAATGAGTTTCAATAAGGATGTATTTTTGTTTAATTTCAGGCACATTGGCGCACTTTAAATATTTTCAACTGCAGATTAAAAAACAATGTTTATGAAGTTTTTCTTTGTTGTAATTATAAAAAATTGTAATTGAAAAAAATTTTCTTTGTTTTATGTGAGGTGTGCATTTGAGTACGTGCACACACATCTGCGCGTGCGTGTCTGTATGTGTGTATATATTATATTTTATTTACATATTATGCATTATTTTTGAATGTTTAATTGTTATTATAAGCATTTATGGGACCGGTGGTGTAGTGGTTAGGGTGCTGTGCTCATGATCAGGAGGTTGTGAGTTTGAATCCCACTGAGACCCCCACTGTGCTAAGACCCCTGGGTAAGGTCTCAACCACAAGTGTGCCTCTGTTCACCCAGCAGTATAAATGGGTACCAGTAAGATATACTGGGATAGTAACCTGCGATGGACTAGCGTCCCATCCAGGAGGAGTTGAACTCCTAGTCGCTTCACGCAACAGAAACCGGGGATAAGCACCGACCTGATGAGCCGCTAGGCTCGGGTGTAAAAAAAACCCAACAGACTTTACCTTTACCTTTAAGCATTTATAGCGTTGAATATGTATTTATTGATATTGTATACACATATACCTGTATATATACGTCAGTCAGGGGCGATCGATCCTACTTCACGGAATTCGGCGATCGGAGGGGACTTGGTCCCGGTTAACCGCAGAAAGTGAGGGATCCCTGTAGTTTGGTTTCTGGAGTAAAGATTAAGACTTGCCTTGGTTTCAGGGGTAAAGATTGAAGGCGTGACATGGTTTCACACGTAACAACTTGAGACTCTACTTTGACTCTAATGTAAGGACTATAGGCTTAAACCTTGGTTCCAAGTCAAGTCTTGGATCTATTCCCTTAAGATCAAATCAGTCTTAATGTGAGTATTTGCTCATGATTCCAATTCAAGTTTTGAGTTATTACTCATTAGAACAAATGAAGTCGTGAGTCTTTACCTTTGTGTCCAAATCAAATCTTGAGTCTTCAAGTCAAGCCTTAAGTCCTAAGTCAAGAAAGACTTTTTATATTCATAAGTCGTTACTGACAAGGTTCAAGTCAAATCTGTTTTTCCAATTTAAGTTTGACAGACTTAATTAAAAATCTGAGGGCGTGTTAGACTTAAGGTGTTTCCTGAAGGTTCTGCAAAATTCTTAAGAATGAACAAAGCTTTGTAAATCTTCGCAAAATGGCAGCGCTTGATTTTGTATCATGCAGTGAGTTAATGGCTTTGAGATATTTGTCATGTTGTTGAGTTGTAGAAAGTGGGGATGTGGGTTAAACGGTGCGCGGACATTTGCTCACAGGACAATTGCTCACAATCTTAATGAAAAAAACCAGACGTTTGCTCACAACATCTTTTTTCTTTGTTCTAATAAATGCATAATACAAAAAGATCACAATGTGTTATAAAAATTATTTATTATTATACATACATAATGCTAAATTAACTCATTATACATTAGGGTTAGGGTTTAGGGTTAGGGTTTAGGTTTAGTGTTAAGGTTGGGGTTTAGGGTTAGGGTTTCGGGTTAGGGTTAGGGTTTCGGGTTAGGGTTAGGGTTTAGAGTTTATGGTTAGGGTTAGGGTTTAGGGTTAGGGTTTAGGTTTAGGTTACGGTTAGGGTTTGGGTTTAGGGTTGGGGTTTAGGGCTAAGGTTGGGATTTAGGGTTTAGGGTTAGGGTTAGGGTTTAGGTTAGGGTTAGTGTTGGGGTTTAGGGTTAGAGTTAGGGTCAGGGTGGGGGTTTAGGGTTAGGATTTAGGGTTTGTGTTAGGGTTAGTGTTTAGGGTTAGGGTTTGGGTTAGGGTTTAGGTTTAGGGTTAAGGTTTCAGGTTACGGTTAGGGTTTGGGTTAGGGTTTAGAGTTTAGGGTTAGGGTTAGGGTTTAGGGTTAAGGTTTAGGTTTAGGGTTATGGTTAGGGTTTGGGTTTAGGGTTGGGGTTTAGGGTTAGGGTTGGGATTTAGGGTTTAGGGATTGGGGTTAGGGTTAGTGTTAGGCTTTAGGGTTAGAGTTAGGGTCAGGGTTGGGGTTTAGGGCTAGGATTTAGGTTAGTGTTTAGGGTTAGGGTTTAGGTTAGGGTTTAGGTTTAGTGTTCAGGTTGGGGTTTAGGGTTAGGGTTTGGGTTAGGGTTAGGGTTTCGGGTTAGGGTTAGGGTTTAGAGTTTGGGTTAGGGTTAGGGTTTAGGGTTAGTGTTAATGTTAAGAGTTAGGGTTAGAGTTCGGATTTAGGGTTTGGGTTAGGGTTGGAGTTTTGGGTTTCGGGTTCGTGTTAGGGTTAGAATTAGGGTTAGGCTTAGGGTTAAAATTGAACATTTTTTGTGCTGTGAGCAAATGTCTGTTTTTTCATTAAGGCTGTGAGCATTTGTGCTGTGAGCAATCGTCAGTGAACAAATGTCCTGGAACCGGGTTCAACATGTGCCATGCTGACTGTTTTCATGCAAGTGGGTGAAGTTCTTTTGGGAACTCTGGTGGTCCGCAGGCAAACAACACCATGAAGAGTACAGTCTTGTAAATATTCATCCTTAAGCTTAATGAGCATTCGGAAGAGGAGTTGCATTAAATAAGCCAAGCAGCATCGCCTTATCTTCCAGATTCAGTGAGAAAATTGTTCGCCTGTTGAGGTTTGGGCCCTATAGCGGCATAGCGGTTACCACGTCTGCCTCACAGCAAGAAGGTACTGAGTTGGAGTTCTGTTCTTGGGTGTTTCTGTGTGGAGTTTGTATGCTTTTCTTGTGCTTGTTTGGGTTTTCTCCAGCTCCAGTATTCTGGTCCCAGAGTGAGTATGACTGTGAATGATTGTGTGTCTGTTGCCCTGCAATTGTCTGGTAAGCTGTCCAGGTTGTACTCCGCCTTCACCCAGTACTGGTTGAGATGAGGTCCTGCCATCCCACGACCCTCACAGAATTAAGCAGAATTAAGCAGTTTTCCAAATGAGTGACTGAGTGGTTGAGGTTTGTTCCCACACTGTATTTGAAGATGATATTAGCGATAACAAGCTTGAGTTTGACGATGAATTGAGGAGCCTGCCAAGAAATCTTTCCTCAAGCTGAATGTACGATAGCATCTTTTTAACCTTTTTATCGTTTTCATCTTGCCAACTTTTCCGTCTCTTATTTTTCCTCCTTGATTTTCCTCGCAAGTTCACACATTTTATTCTTTTTTGCAAAACGATGTGTTTTTTAATCCCTGTTGTATCCCCTGATTGTCTGATAGAGTAATAGCACTATTCTTCATTTCTCTGCTTCTCCTCTCTATTGTTTTTCCTCCTTCAAATCTCTCTATCCCTGTCTTGCTCTCTTCCTGCACAGGAAGAATAAAGAGGAAGTGGCACAGGGGGCAGCCGCCACTGTTTCCACATGACCCTCCTTCAAAAAAACACAGCGGTTCTTTGTTAAAGCCTCCTCTGTCCTCCATGTGTGTGTGTGTGTGTGTGTGTGTGTGTGTGTGTGTGTGTGAACCACTTACCACTACCCCCAGCTTGAGCTCAGACCAACTGTGAGCACTCAGCCGAGAACCAGCCAAGGATTAGCAATGGCTGTGAGAGGTTTAACACACATGTAGATACACACTGCGAAGCAGTGGATGCCCAAGCCTATGCTATTTTGCATAGATATACTAAAGAATAGGAATTAATAAGACAGCTTACCAGAATATACGCTGCAAACACACCGCACATGTTTGCACACACATGTCATTTGCATCTAGCTTTAATGGCAAGACATTGCATGTGGTGTTTTCAAGCAGACCCTCCTATAATCAAACATCCTTGAAGGTACAACAAAACAAATGAAGTATTAGGTGTAGCTAGATATTCAGCATATTTGCTCACTGCTATGTATGGGATGGGAGTGTGTAGGATGGGGGTGTGCTGGTGTATAGACATAACTATATCACCACCTGTCATACCCCAGCCCCTCAGCCTTCTCCTTACCTCCCTCTCGTTCTTTTTCACCGTCTAACTGCTTCAATCAATAACCCTGTGAGCATGCCAAGGCCTCTCCTGGCTTGTTTTCTCCATAGAACTGTGCTGTTGCTGAAAGCGAGCGAAGGAAGAAAAAAAAAAAAAAAAAAAAAAAAGCGGTGGAAGTTGAAGCAAAAGAAAATGAGCAGGCAGACAGTCTATACTGACGGCACCCAGTGTAAGGCTCTTTACAGGATCCGTTTATCAGCCAAGACAAGCACAACAGTGGAGCTCAGTGTGAATACTACAGCCCCGAGCAAGGTTCATGCAACACGCTATCACATGAGATAATATTTTTTCTGCGTCTCTTTGTTATGCACACATACACAGTCTCATGTGAGGAAGCCGAGCATCCATTACTTAGTTAACCCCTGGCTTGCAGTGCTGTAACCCCTGTTGAGTGTGTTACATGCCTGTGACTAATTATGTGCCTTTTTGTACACATTCTCCCGCCTCTGGCAGTATTCTGCGCATTGCCAGCCTTAACCCAGGCTCTAAGTATAACAATTCACCAAGCACCTGCTATAACCAAACCTCTATAGCAACCTATTCTCAAAATCCCAAGCACAACATCCTCCATGCATTAGATCTCAGCTTCTGTATCAAATACGCCATCCATCCCCATCAAGATCTAGACACAGTACCAGACTTACAACCCTTCAAATCGCATACCAGGATCTAAGTCCAAGACTCCACCCAAGCACAGGAACACCGAGTTTCTGCACTAGACATATTGACCTCAGCTTTGATAACCAACACTATACACTTTACCGATCAAATTCCAGCTTTTCTCCTCAATAGCAAACTTACTGCTCATCATCTCACAGCTACGGTAGGATTATTGCAGCCACTACTTTTTGTACATTTAGAACATTCGGTAGACGATGTTGGGCGATGGTGGTCTAGTGGTAAAGGGCACTGGATCGCTGATCCTAAGGTTGGGGGGTTCAAGTCCCACTCTCCACAAGGTTGCCGCTGTCCCCCCGGTGCAGCTAATTGGGTTATCAAAGGCGGGCCATGTCTCGCACTGTCTATGGTGAGAGGTTCATGTAAAAGAACCATTGCTGACTTTCGTAAAGAGAAGCTGCAAAGCCGTCAGTGTTTTTCTGTCCCTTGCTCAAGGGTTGTGTCAGGAAGGACATCCGATGTAAAAACCTATGTCAAATCAAACGTCCGATTCATTCGCTGTGGCGACCCCTGAAAAAAGGGAAAAAGCAGAAAGGAAATCTCCCAGAACATTCGGTAGATGCGATTTTCTCAGGCAGCTTACATTTTTATTTCATTTCTATACAACTCAGAAGCTAGGGGGTCAAGGGCCTTTCTGAAGATCCCATCAGATTGTTAGCATTGAGGCATGAACCCCTACAACCATCTGATCAGTAACTTAGAGCTTTAATCATTGAACCACGTCTGTGCCCAGGAATAGAACCCAAGACCCTTTTGCTGTGAGGCGGACGTTCTGTTGATGCCCAACCCTTAAATCTGCATTTGTTTAATCACTTTTTTGATGGCACAGTGGCGTAGTGGTTAGCACATCTGCCTCACAGCAAGAAGGATTGGGTTCAATACCCAACCTGGGCATCAACCCCCTGTGACCCTAATTAGGATTACACGGTTCAGAAAATGAATGAATGATCACTTTTCTTTCCTGACAGTGCCTAGTTAGCTTGTAATGATTGTTGAGTCATGAATGAAAAGTGGTTGACTTAAAATGGACTGTTGCCACCTAGTGGAAGGATGATGAATTAGATTTCATGGTAATTGTTGATGCAAAGAAGGCATGATAATCATATTCCTGAAAGTACTTGTGGGTCAAATAAAATGAGCTGACAGGCCAGATTTGGCCTGCAGACCTTATATTTGACACCTGTGCTCTATATCAACCAGGGCAGTGGTGGCTCCATGGCTGTTGGTTACGGGTTCAGGCCTCAATTCCACCAATCTACTTACCACTGTTGGGTTTTTGAGTGTGGTCTCACCTTAGTCGTGCAAATTAGATAAGGGTGTTTACCAAATGCCGTAACGATACCAACCCCTTTCCATCAGCAATCACGCAAAGCTTGTTTCTTTACTCACTTATGGAAGCGTAGGTACACAACTTTCTCTTCAATCTTACCCAGCTTCTACACCAAGCACTCACCACGTTGTCCAAAAATTCCAATGTATCTTCCCTCATCAGTGCATCCCTTATGCCTCGTACTCCATCAAGTGTTCCATTCGGCACCCGACTCGCCTAATTCCCATTGCCCAGGTTACAGTGAGCTGTTACACATTACCACCACATTAAACATTTTTATTCTCTCTTTTGCACACTGACCTGTCTCACCTTTCACTGATGGACTGAATGCATTATTACCTATTTTTTTTCCCTTGTACTGAAATATCCGTGTATATTTCATTCTCTCTGTCTCTGCCCTCTGTCCTCTGCTGGATTATTACATGTGTCAGAGTGGAGCGAAAGAAAGAGAGAGGCCTGCAGGTTTGATTATTATAGGGCAGCTTGTCCATTTGAGGCTGGTCAGGCTGTAGCCATTGTAATCCAGTGTCTCGCTACATGCCGAGCGGCTTCCTGCATTAGATTTCCTTTTTTGAATGTCTAATGGCTGGACTATCTCTTACGTGTCATCCCTGTAAATGAATGCTTGGGGTGAAGGGGGATGAATGCTTGGATGAGACCACGTATATTATTTGTCTGTCTCATATCATTCTTTTCTGTGTTTAAGGAGACATAATGTTGGAGGGAGAAATAAAAAGAAGTCTGTATGGTGGTGTGTGTGTGTGATTGCTCAAAGGATGCTGTACAGGTCTCTGATTTCTAGCCTTTGTATGCATACTGTTGTAACGTTTTTCTCTCTCGCTCTCTCTCGCTTTCGGCTCTTGTCTGTGCTGTGACTTGCCTGTGTGTGTGTGTGTGTGTGTGTGTGTGTGTGTGTGTGTGTGACGACACACTGCTGGGTCAGGTGTATTGATCAGGCATGCAGGATGCTGAAGGTACACCGATTTTGCATTTTATGTGCTTTAGATCTGCCTGCGTGGCACTCGCTGATCTCACATGGGCCCAGATGTGCTGACGTACTGACCCAACACAAAGTCAACCACCCGAGCAGTTTTCCTTGAGTAATTTCACCCGAAGTTAGTGTTCACATGGTTTAACACCCCAGGGCAGTTTCTACACCGCTGTACCGGGAACACTGGGTGTTCTCTGCATGGTTTCCATAGGTTTCTTCCAGCTACTCTGGTTTCCTCCCTCAGTCCAGAGACATGCGCATTTGACTAATTGGTTGTTTCAACTTGCCACTATGTCACTGTCACTGCTTCAACATGCACATGAAGGACTGACCACTGACCCGAACCCAAGACCCTCTTGCTATGAGGCAGGCTATCTACTACACCACTGTGGCGCCTGTTACATAGTCATATTTTGACTAATTATAGTTTGTGGAAAGGTGTATGTTTGAGCCCTGCAGGTGTGTGTGTGTGTGTGTGTGTGTGTGTGTGTGTGTGTGTGTGTGTGTGTGTGTGTGTGTGTGTGTGTGTGTGTGTGTGTGTGTGAACCAAGGCTGTCAATTCTCTGACCTTGCTCCTGCAGCAGTGTATTTGCCCTGACTGTTTAACTTCCTGACAGGAACCCATAACAGTTCGGGCCATAACACACTTGCTCTCTCGATCACACTTTCTCTGTCTGAGTGTGAGATCAAGTGAGCTGTGATAACCAGTGTGTGTGTGTGTGTGTGTGTGTGTGTGTGTGTGTGTGTGTGTGTGTGTGTGTGTGTCTGTTGGCCATTTCTGTGAAAGTGTGAACCGCTGTACTTGCTGATATTTTTTTTTAGCCTCTGCTTCTTTTTTTTTTTTTTTTTTGCTTTTTTCACCACAATTAATCAATGCGTCCTCTCTGTGCTCTCCGTGGAAAAACACGATTGTTCAGCTCTTTAAATTGAGTCACTGCTCAGTTTTTGTCTGTGTGTCCTCTTTCCATCCTAAAGCGCTCGGTTTATGTCTGTTAGATTGGTGATGAAATAAAGGGGATGGGAGGGAAGCAGTATACTTAGCCAGGCGTTTGTTCTCCATCTCCTCCACTCGTTTGTGATCCTGCAGTGGAACGAAAACATGATTGCTGAGCTGAGAAGGCTTTTCGTACCTCCCCCATGCTAAACCACTCTATTCACTGAGTCTTTTTTTAGTTGTTTTTGTTGCTGCTGTGATTTTAAATGCCAGTATAGATGTATTCACGGGCCTGGAGCGTGCAGATGCCCCTCGCAGAATGTCATCAGGATACAGATAACAGGAACCTCTACGTAGCTGCCATCTGGAAAGAAAATGTCAGACGTAGAAAAAGGGAATGAAAGTTTTAACTTCAGTTCCAGTGTCCAGTTAACTCGTATTGTTCCTGTCCTGGTGTTTTTTTTTTTTTTTAGTTTGTTTTGTTTTTTTCTGATCTGCTTCCTTTCCTTCCAGTTCTATAACAGAACCTGATATTATACTGATTCATGGATGATAACGCACATTGTGTGGTAGCTAATGTGTGCTTTTGCTGTGCATGCGAAAAGACGTGATTTTATTTCAGGCCTCCCAAAAAAATTCTGGATACAGTAGTTGGGTTTTGTTTTGTTTTTTTTTTTTTCCTCCATTCAGTTCTGCTTGTGACCAGCAGAGAGCACATCGAGCCTGTCTAAGATCGGTTGCCTGCTCGTCAAGTCTGTAGGAAAGAAAACTTGTTTTGAGCCTGTGTTTTGTTTATTCATCTGCAGTAACCACTTATCTTGGTGATCTTAACAGTGGATCTGGATTGGCTGACGCTGAGCAAAGCCAGGGTACACCCTGAACAGCTCGCCAATCCAATACAGGGCCAGCACACACAAAACCATTCACACTCACACCTACAGGCAATTCGTTCATTCATTCATTCATTCATTTATTAACTGAAGCTTGTTCGGGATGGCTGGAACCCATTCCGGTAGACTCTGGGCCAGGGTGACGTACACTCTGAACAGCAGGCCAGTCCATCGTGGGGCAACACACAATTGTTCATACTCACATCCCAGGGCAATTCTTTCATTTATTTATTTATTTGCCAGAGGGGGCAGTGGTGGTCTAGTGGATAGGGCGCAGGGTCGCTGATCCTAAGGTTGGGGGTTCGAGTCCCCAGAGGGTTGTCACTGTCCCCCCCAGTGCAGCTAACTGGGTTATCAAAGGCGGGCCATGTCTCTCACTGTCTATGGTGAGAGGCATGTAAAAGGACCATTGCTGACTTTCGTAAAGAGTTGGCTGCAAAGCCGTCAGCGTGTTTCTGTCCCTTGCTAAAAAAGGGTTGTGACAGGAAGGGCATCCGACGTAAAAACGTGCGAATCAGATGATTCGCTGTTGCGACTCTCGAGAACGGGAAAAAAGCCGAAAAGAAAAGATTTATTTATTTGCCAGACTGCTTAATCCTATTAGGGTCACAGAGATGGTGAAGCCTATCTCAACCAACTCTGGGAAAAGGTGGTGTACACCCTGAACAGACCACCAGTCGATTGCAGGGCCAATGCTGTACGATGTGTCACATGTATTTGGACTGTGAGAGGAAACCCGAGTACTGAGAGGAAATCCTGCAAGTAAGAAATGGAAACTCCACTCCTTTATCAGGCATGGAACTAAAACCCCTGACCCGCTTCCTGTGAGGCAGATGTGCTAATTACTAAAGCCACCTGCCGCCCATGAAAACTATTTCAGAAATCTGTAACACACAGGTTTTACACCACGGTCCCGGAGAATGCCCTATTCTCTGTGTTTTCCCTCCTTAACTCCTCATTCAATTAACTCCTCTTGACTTGAATGAGGTAGTTAGGGCAGGAGAAACCAACCAATGGAACGGATTCAAAATTTTGCTCTCAGTTGGATGTCTGTTTACGCGATCTGGCAAGGAGGGACTTGGTGCTTGCATTACTCATTGTGATATCAGTATTGGTATTCTTGTAATTTTTTCAAACTGCTTACTCCTATTAGGGTTGCCGGAAGTCTGCAGCCTATCTCAGCCAACTGTGGTCAAAGACATGGTATACCCTGAACAGTTTGGCAGAGCATTGCAGGGCCAACACACACACACACACACACACACACACACACACACACACACACACACACACACACACACACACAGGAGACATTTATACATCCTTATGTCCTTGTCCTCTTCTTGCATGCTCTTGTCCTTCACAGCTACTGTGAGCTTTCATTAATCGAAGGGTCGTGTTGTGATTGTGATGCATAATACCTCAATTACCCCATGCCCTGAATAAGCTTGCATAGCTGTGTGTGTGTGTGTGTGTGTGGGGGGGGGGTTGTTTTGGGGGGGTGTTATGTGGTGCTCCGCCTTCTCCCCGCAGGGCTTTTATTAGAAAGGACATGGCCATTACAGAGAGCCCTGGTGCACAGGTTCCTAACGAAACCCTGAATAGAGC
>CM045728.1:102941814-102981814 GCA_024760905.1 Plotosus lineatus
CCGCTTTGGTTTTGCACATCAGGGTGTTGTTTGTGAACTTGCCAAGTGAAAACCTTAACAGCCGGTATGTGTCATCAGTTGGACACACCCTTTTATGCAAAGCTTTTTAGTCTGAACAACTGAGCAAACATTCATGGGTTTGAAGTGTCACATAACAGACGGCTGAGCACATGTCCTGTGAATCACTGTGTGTGTTAAAGATAAGATCTTAACGGCTGTAGAGGCAAACAATGCTTTACTTCCTGTTATAAAATTTACACGGCTTCTCTAGGCTTCTCTATGCTTCCCATTTGGCTCGCTTTACTTACACCAACATTCTCTCTCTCTCTCTCTCTCTCTCTCTCTTTCTCTCTCTCACACACACACACGCACACACACACACACACACACACACACACACACACACGCACGCACACACACACGCACACACACACACACACACACACACACACACACACACACACATAGTGTGCATGGTCAGGAGAGGTCAGGGCCATGCTGTGAGGCAGATAGTTAAATAGTCCTTTCACCCCACTGTGACTGCCTAGCCAGACAGGAAGTGCAAATCGATTGCACTTACCATTTTCCTGTTCCTGTATCCCCGATGTCACAAGCTGCAAAACATCAAGGGCTATGACAGAAAGAAGCGATGAAAGAACAGGAATCAGATCACAGATCTCTTCAGTTTGACAGTTTATTCTTGCAAATCCATTTAAATTCGGTGTGACAATTGCATGCTGTCCCCGTGCTTGTGTGGTTTTCCTCCAGGTACTCTGGTTTTCTTTCAGTCAGAAAACATGCAGTCAGCTGATTGGCTGTTTTGACTCACCCCTAGTGTGAGTGTGAGTGTGAATGGTTGAAAGTGTACGTATGTTGCAATGCCCTGGTCAGGTGAGCTGTTCAAGTTATACCATGCCCTCGCCCGGAGTCGGCTGAGATAGGCACCAGCCTCTTCACGACCCTACTTAGAATTAAATGGCTTAGAAAGTGAATGAAGGAACATTTTGAAAAAAATTGCTTATTAAAAATTAATTTTTGATCAACTCTAATATTTTAAATTCCATGAAATAATAATCAGATGAAACGACAAACCTTTCCCATGCGGCCGTTGTATAAATAACTTAGAGTTACATTTTTTTCCCCAGACTTTTTTCATAAAACTTCAGCATTATCTCACCAGGGCACGTCTGCATGTTAAAGGTCGCATCCTTGCGTTCCCAGTCACGTCCTGTGACTCATTTCTCTCTCCATCTGCAGAGAAACCTGAAGTCAGCAGTCTCTCATTAAACAGCGCTGCAGAAACGGTGACCCGAATGAATGAGTGCCGAACTCGCTGTGCTCTGTGCTCAAGCAGCTCGTCCCACGCGCCAGACACTTGCATGGGACAGCAGGAGAAACTCCAAGCTATGACTGGACTCGGAATGAATCCGTGTGTTCTGTTAAGGTCAAAATGTTCAACTTTAATAAACTTTTCCAGCATTAAACATCACAAAAGTATGCACTGTAAATTATTTATAATATATAATTACTGTACTTCATGCAACCTGACCTACATGTTAAATATAAATAAAGAAAGAAATATAGTTAATTTTAGTCCGTGGTCATTTTAGTATGACCTTCAGTGGTGTTATGGTTAAGACTGCAAAACTGATTATTTTCCTTCATTACATCATTGGTTCATTTGAATATTTAATTCTGATTGGTCAAACACACGATTGTGACGTAAAACATACCATTTTTAATTCATAAAAATCATCATAAAACCAATAAAAACATTTTTAATTTTATAAAATTATTTTAACCCCCAGTGCAGCTAACTGGTTTATCAAAGGCCGGCCATGTCTCTCGTTGTCTGTGGCGTGAGGCGTGTAAAAGAACCATCGCTGACTTTTGACAGGAATAGCTGCATAACCGTCAGCATGTTTCTGCCCTACAATAGCCTGGTGAGCTGTCCGCGGTGTACTCTGCCCTCGCCAAGAGTCAGCTGATATGGGTGCAAGCCTCGCCGAGACTCTAATAAGGATTAAGCTGTTCAGAAAATTAATGAATAAATTATTATAATATCAATATTTCTAAATCAATATTTACCAATTCATTTGGTGAACCACCGTATCCTACTTGGCAAAGGCGGGGCACACTCTGAACAGTTCACCAGTACATTGCAGGGCCAAGACACACACACACACACACACACACACACACACACACACACACACACACACACACACACACACACTCCTGCAACCATTCACACCCACTCTCACACCTAGGGTTGATTTGGAACAGATAATTAGTCTGCTTTTAGACCTGTATGAGGAAACTGGAGTACCCACAGAATCCTGTACAAGCACAAACGCCACAGAGAAACGCCCAAACTGAACCTGCTACCTTCATGCTGTGAGGCGGATGTGCTAACCACAACACTGCTGTGCTGCTCCAAGTCATTATTTTGTGTTGAATTGTGGTTATAATTCTGTAATAAGCAGGACATGATACAGAAAGCTGGTCATTATTAAAAAAAAACAACAAAAAAACGGGGATTCCGACATAGACGTCTTAATGCTTTCAAGTCTGTTTTTAATTTTAAAATGTCTAGTTGTGTAACTCTAGAGCCCTTAAGCTTTCCTCCATGTCCCTCTGAAGGACTCTTGAGCTTTCTAATTAGGCAATTTATAAAAGCTAAGAATGTTTAACTATCGAACAAACTCCGAAAAGATGATTAAGATCAAACTGCTTGTGTTTGAGTACCAATGGAAGAAAGTGCTGAGGTAGGAAAGGCGGATGAAGCAGCTTCTGAGGCACTGTTTGAGAGAGAGAGAGCGAGAGAGAGAGAGGATCTCTTGAACATTGCCCAGAGAAGTGAGATGTCAGATATTGTTTACTTGCTTCTTCCTTCTGCACCTTGCACTTATACTCTAAATGCTAAATACTGCGATATCCTTTATTCTTTCATTTTCACATTTCACACAACTTTTTACACTCACATTAACACACAAGGGAGACTTAAAACAGAAAATTAGCCAACTGTGCTTTTTTTTTTTTTTTTTTTGACTGAAGGAGGAAACTGAATCGTCTGTAGGAAACTCACACAAGCATGAGGAGGACATGCAAACTCCACATAGAAACACCGTCGCCGAGCACAGGAATCAAACTCGAGACCTTCTTGCTGTCGGGCGAATGTGCTAACCACCGTGCAACTCAGTATGCAGGATTCCTCTTTGTTCTGGAGCTTAAAGTTAGTGAAAGGCTAAATTTAGGATTAGACTTTTATTGGGGGGGCAGTGGTGGTCTAGTGGTATAGGGCACTGGATCACTGATCCAAAGGTTGGGGGTTCGAGTCCCACTCTCCACAAGGTTGTCACTGCCCACCCCCCATCCCACCCCAGTGAAACTAACTGAGTTATCAAAGGCCGGCCATGTCTCTCAAGTCTATGGTGAGAGGTATGTAAAAGAACTATTGCTGACTTCCAATAAGAGTAGTTGCATAGCCAGCCATCAGCGTGTTTCCACCCTGCGATAGCCTGGTGAGCTGTCCAGGGTATACTCTGCCCTTTCCCGGAGTCGGCTGGGATGGGCACCAGCCTCCCAGCAACCCTAATTAGGATTAAGCGGTTACAGAAAATCAAATTTTGTTGGGCTGTTTTGACTTTGAGACATAAAATGGATGCTTATTTTATTTGAATTCATTCATTCGTTTTCTAAGCCACTGGGTTAAAAAAAAACTAGGGTTGCGGGGAGGCTGGCTCCCATCACAGCCGATTCTGGGCTGAGACAGGATACACCCTGGACAGCTTGCCATACCATCAGGCCAACAAACACAACTATTCACACTTACACTCACCCCTTGGGGTGATATGGAACAGCCAATTAGCCTACCGTGCATGTTTTTTTTTAACTGTGGGAAGAAACCAGAGTACCTGGAGGAAACCCAAGCAAGCATGGGGAGGACAGGCAAACTCCACACAGAAACAGCCGAGCTGGGAATCGAACCCAGGTCTTCTTGCTGTAGGCTGGACATGCTAACCACTATGTCACTGTGCTACTCTTATATTTAAATTATTAATTACGAAATATTAATTATTACGCCTAACATGAGCTGCACTGTGGTGAAGTCAATAGCACATATGCTTCACAGAAAACAAGGTCCTAGGCTGGAGTCCTTTGGTCGGCAAGGTGTTTCTGTGTGGCGTCTGAAGTCCTCCCCGTGCTTCCATGGGTTTCCTTCTGGTATTTGGGTTTCTTAGTCCAAAGACACGAACATTAGTTTAATCGACGACTCCAGATTGACCCGAGATGTGAGTGTAATCGCTTGTGTATGTATGTTGGACCTGGGACGGTCTGGAAGCAGTTCCCCCGACTGTTCAGTGTCAGCTGAGATGGGCACTAATCTCTCTGAGACCCGAGCAGGATAAAGCGGCTCAACCCTATAATCCTATGTCGTGGCGAAACATGTCCAGTTCAATATACAAAAGATCCAAACTCATTTTTCAGTTGTTTGTTTAGCCTTTTGAAAAAGAAAAGCATACAAACAATCACAAAAAAAAAAAAAAAAGTCGTTCCTGAGAGAAAAGTCTTGGACCCAGACTACAGTTCTGGAGTGGCTTATCTAGTGCCCACTCCTCTCTTATTGGTCTACAATGACATCATGTGTGAGCTTGGCCTTGTTCAGATTGGTTCCTCATGACATCATGTCTCAACTTAAACCAACATGTATCAACATGCTTCGAGTTGACCTTGAAGGATGCCCCACCCCCTACCACTTAGGACGGACATTTTGTTTTCTTTTCAAGGTCAGTTAATATTTCAAATCATTTCAAGGTCACCCATACAGACTGAAATAATCGAAATAAAATAAGCTTACACTAACTTCATTAAATAAACTCCTCATACAATAGTTACATTTTGGTTTCATGCCAAGAAAGAGCACCACAGATGCAATGTTTGCTTTGAGGATGTTAATAGAGAAGTACAGAGAAGGTCAGAGGGAGCTACATTGTGCCTTTGTGGATCTGGAAAAAGCATATGACAGGGTGCCAAGAGAAGAACTGTGGTATTGCATAAGGAAGTCTGGAGTGGCAGAGAAGTATGTTAGAGTGGTGCAGGACATGTATGAGAGATGTAAGACTGTGGTGAGGTGTGCTGTTGGTGTGACCGACGAATTCAAGGTGGAGGTGGGACTGCATGACCCTTGGGTCAGCTCTGAGCCCCTTCTTGTTTGCTATGGTGATGGACAGGCTGACAGACGAGGTGAGACAAGAATCTCCATGGACTATTTTGCAGATGACATTGTGATCTGTAGTGAGAGCAGGGAACAAGTGCAGGAAAATATAGAGAGGTGGAGGTATGCCCTGGAAAGGAGAGGAATGAAGGTTAGCCTCAGAAAATCAGAATACATGTGTGTGAATGAGAAGGACCCAGGAGGAACGGTGATGTTACAGGGAGCAGAGATAACGAAGGTGGAGGATTTTAAGTACTTCGGCTCAACAATCCAGAGCAATGGAGAGTGTGGAAAAGAGGTGAAGAAGCGCGTGCAGGCAGGCTGGAATGGTTGGAGAAAAGTGTCCGGTGTGATGTGCGATAGGAGAGTGTCAGCAAGAAGACGGTGGTGAGGCCAGCGATGTTGTATGGCTTAGAAACAGTGGCGCTGAGGAAAAGGCAGGAGGCAGAGCTGGAGGTAGCGGAGATGAAAATGTTGAGATTCTCTCTGGGAGTAACGAGGATGGATAGGATCGGAAATGAGTATATCAGAGGGACAGCCCACATAAGATGTTTTGGAGACAAAGTCAGAGAGGCTAGATTGAGATGGTTTGGACATGTGCAGAGGAGGGATAGTGAGTATATTGGCAGTAGGATGCTGAGGTTGGAACTACCAGGCAGAAGGCCTCGAGGAAGACCAAAGAAGAGATTTATGGATGTGGTGAAGGAAGACATGAAGGTCGTTGGAGTCAGAAAAGAAGATGCAGAGGACAGGGTGAGGTGGAGGCGGATGATTTGCTGTGGCGACCCCTGAAGGGAGCAGCCGAAAGTAAAAGAAGAAAGAAGAAGATACAATAGTTACATTATGTGGGGCCGGTGGTGTAGTGGTTAGGGTGCTGCGCTCATGACGGGACATCGTGAGTTCAAATCCCACTGAGACCCTCATTGTGCTAAGACCCCTGGGCAAGATCTCAACCACAAATGAGCCTCTGTTCACCCAGCAGTATAAATGGGTACCAGTGAAAATATACTGGGAAGGTAACCTGCAATGGACTAGCGTCCCATCCAGGATGAGTTGAGCTCCTAGTTGCTTCACGCTACGAAAACTGGGGATAAGCAACGGCCTGATGAGCCACTATGGCTCGGGTGTAAAAAGCCCACGGACTTTACCTTAAATAGTCACATAACTCATTCAAGAATTAAATGGTGTGGTAAATTGTACAGTTGCTCTTCAATAGGTATAATGGAAGGCTGGAGACCATCTCAGCTGACTCTTGGTGAAGATGGGAAGCCTGAGAGTTCACCAGTCCAACACAGGCAATCATAGGCAACCACAACTATTGTAGGGAATTAGTACAGGGTCATGTTGAGATGCTCATCCTTACTACTTGTACTACCTCATCTATTTCTTATTATTTACATCACAGCCTTGTAGTGTTTGATCCCGAAACATTTTCTTGACTTTCCTGTCTTGATTGACCTCACTGACCTCTGCCACGTATAATTTTGCCATATCTTTCTGTCACATGCACATAAAGAGTAATACACGCACCTTCCCTACTGTCTCCAGTGAGTTTAATTCATTGGGCAAATGGCCAAGGCAGACTGGTGTGCATTTGCAATGAAAGACACTGTGTCTTGAGGCTGTGGTGTGTGAAAGCTGTAGGGAACAGGGCACAGTAGTGGTAGGTGACCCACGTCGGGATCTCCTGCTCTGATTACAGATGGCATGATTGCAGCTTGGTGTTTGTTCCTCACAGGAAGTTCTGAGCTAATTAGGCTTGGGAGGCTGGCTGGAGGGTCGATGGGGTCTGGGGTCTGTACTGGTGCTGACTTGTCTCATGCTTGAGCATATTTACTCATCAGCTTTTACGTGTGTGTGTGTGTGTGTGTGTGTGTGTGTGTGTGTGTGTGTGTGTGTGTCACATCAAATGGATTATCACACAGGGATTTGTGCTAAAATGTGTGCTTTCACTGCTTAATACTCATTAGCGTGATATTGGGCTCTCTTTGCCATCCTTTGCCATCTCTCATTAAGCAGAATCCAGTTTTCAGGAACAATTTTGAAAACAGACAGCTCTTGAAGGTAAGATCTTGAAGGATCAATGAGTAGAAATTATGGATATCATCAATAAATACATTTTTCATTAATATATAATGAATTAAAATATAATTTTCAGATTCGTAGAATAAGCATGGGGAGCGGGACTCCTCTCACGTAGGCGGCCATTTTGCACCACAATACGTACTGCTAGAGAAGCCCAGGCTTCAGTTGGTCACAAGAAACTCTCCACTAGATGCTACTATAGTTAATTTATTAATCGATTTTCTGAGCCAGTTTATCTTAATTAGGGTCGCCCATTTCGGCCGTCTCTGGGCAAAGACGGGGTACAGCCGGATCAGCTCGTCAGGCCATTGCAGGGCCAACACACATACAATCATTCACCCTCTGCTAATCAGCCTACCATGTGTGTTTTTGGACTGTAGGAGGAAAGCGGAGCACCTGGAGGAAACCCATGCAAACACAGTGCTAACTCCACTCAAAAATGTCCCAAGCCTGGAAATCAAACCAGGGACCTTTTTGCTGTGAGGCGAAGGTGATAGTCATTACGTCACCATGTCACCGCCGCGACATTCATTCATTCATTCGTTTTCTGAACCGTTCAATCCTAATTCTCGATTCACCTTACTTCAGGATTCAGTTGACTCTGGCCGAGGGCGAGATACACCCTGGATATTCACCAGGCTATCGCAGGGCCAACACTCATACAACCACTAAATCTTACAAACTATACCTTTGCATGTGCCTATCAACTGTTAAAGGAAACCAGAGTATCGCGGGAAAACCCACTCAAACACAGGCACATCTGGTCCGAAAGTCTTTTTAAGTCTGTTGGGTTTTTACACCCGAGCCTAGTGGCTTAGCCTCGTGGCTCATCAGGCCGGTACTTATCCCCGGTTTCCATAGCGTGAAGCGATCAGGAGTTCAACTCCCCCTGGATGGGACGCTAGTCCATCACAGGTTACCTTCCCAGTATATTTTACTGGTACCCATTTATACTGCTGGGTGAACAGAGGCACACTTGTGGTTGAGACCTTGCCCAGGGGTCTTAGCACAGTGAGGGTCTCAGTGGGATTCAAACTCACAACCTCCTGATTATGAGCACAGCACCCTAACCACTACGCTACCAGCCCCACAACAGCCGGTTCAAACCCAGGATGGAAATCCAGGATCTTCTTGTTGTGAGCTGAACATGCTAACCATTGTACCGACATGCTTCCCATTATGGGTCACACTTCTGGCCTCAATGAAGCCCCGAGGATATTCTATTAAGCCCGAGAAGTTTCAGAGTGGAAATGGCCTTGGCTCGCACTAGTGTAGAGGAAAAGAGGAAAAGTGATTAATGTGTTTTGAGATGCTTTACTGCTCACTATGGTCGTAAAGAGTGATTACTTGAGTTTCAGCACTGGATCTCTATCTCATGAACAAGGCATTAATAAGAGCGACTCGATTCTTTTAGGTTCTGCTCTGTGTGTAATGTTGTGTTAAAAATCCCAGGAGATTCGCAGTTTTCCGAAATACTCACATCAGCCCATCTGGCACTAATCACCATATCACTGCGATCACAGAGATTTCTTTTCTTCTATTCTGATTGCTATGAACATAGCCTGAAGCTCTTGATCTGTATCTGCCGGAGGTTTTACGGATCGTGTTGATGGCTCGGGATTTACTGATTGAATAATTACTCAATAAGCAGATGGACAGATGTTTTCGGTTTACTTTTATGAAGATATACACATTTTCTGACCGTATCTCACTCATTTGCCAAACTGCTTAATCCTATTAGGGTCACGGGGAGGCTGAAGCCTATGAAAGTTTGACGGTCCATCACAGGACTAACATATACACACACAACCATTCACACTCACACCTGGGGTCGATATGGAACAGTCAATAAACCTGAAATGCATGTATTGGAACTGCTAGAGGAAAAGGAAGTACCCAGAGGAAACCATGAGGACAGCATGTGAACTCCATACACAAATGTTCTCGCAGAGCCTGGTGCTCGAACCCAGGACGTTCTTTCTGTGATGCGGACCTGCTAACCGCTACGCCTCCGAGCCACCCCAAACCATATCTCTGCAATGATTATTGTGGTTCTGGATTTGTCTGTCTCTTACCTACGCAGCTTTTTCCTTTCCCTTGTTTGTCCCTTTCTCACATGCTCTCCCAGCTGCTATCATTTTACTCAAATGAGTTTTCCCCTGTAAAGAGAATAAAGACTTCATCTCCTGTTATTTAAGACTTTGATCTCTTTCACTTATCACAACCTCATGTCTGGTGAGTCGGTCGAGTCATTCAGTGCAGGCGTTCCCCTGAAAACTTTCGGGTCGTGAAACTCGCTGAAGGAAAGGCAGTTCATCATCTGAATCCGGTCTCGCTCGTTGCGTGCTCGAGCGCGGGTGCGGACTGTAAGTTGGAAACCTGTTTGTACTGTAGGTGGATTCCCTTGCCAGACACAAACTGGAGCATTTACCTGCAGATATTTATAGGGAAAGGTCAAAGCCCTGTGTGTAATGCAGTCGCTGTGTTGCTCGCGGCGTTGTGTGGAGGTTGTGCGGAACGTGGAGATGATGTGCTATCTGAGGTTAAAGGGCTGCGTGTTTCTCCCACATCGGTCCATCTTTTCTGCAACCCAGAGTACTGATTCTGATTATAATCACAGCTAAGGATAACAAGATAAAGATGTTATCACCAGGTTTCACGATCAGGACTCATATAAACCAATATATCATTAATCATTCATCATTAATATCCTACAAAAATATTAAATGGCTGTTTTTTTTATGAGGCGCACAGTGGTATAGTGGTTAGTACATCCACCTCACAGAAAGACGGTTCTGAGTTTGAGTCCCAGGCGTGGTGAGGTCATTTTTGTGTGGAGTTTGCACGTTCTCCCAGTGCTTGTGTGGGTTTCCTCCAGGTAGTCCAATTTCCGTCCACAATCCAAAGACATACGCATGAGGCAAACTGGTTGTTCAAATTCTCCTGAGGTTTGAGCATGAGCGTGAATGTTGTGTGTGTTACCTTGTAAAGGTCTATGTGAGCTGCCTTCGCCAATTTCGGCTGAGATAGGCTTCAGCCTTCAACCCTAGTACGATTAAGTGATTCAGCAGAGAAGTGAGTGAGTGAATGGTTTTCCGGTGGTTTAAGTGATGTGTTGGCCTTTAAAAATCCGATGTTAAATATTTAGGGGCGCGGTTTCCATTAATTGCTATCCAATAGCCACTGATCCTGAAAGGAAATCAGTTGCCCTTAATTTTGCACAAGCAGCAAACACATCAAACCATCCAACAGTGAACCACAGTAAGCACATACCAGAGTGAGGTACCTCACAAATTCCCCTCGGTCTCACAAAAGGAGGAAACCCACACAAGCACATCCATGCACATGGGAGAACAACTCCACACAGAAATTCCTTTGCCGAGCTCGGGACATGAACCCAGGACCTGGTTTCTCTTAGGCAGTTGTGCTAACCACTACTCCACCGTGCCGCCTCCAATTTATCTTTAAAATCATAGAATATTTTGAATACCGTGTGTGTGTGTGTGTGTGTGTGTGTGTGTGTGTGTGTGTGTGTGTATATATATATATATATATATATATATATATATATATATATATACAGTGATACCTCTGCTCACGAACATAATTGGTTCCCAGAAAGTGTGTGTGAGGCGAAAAGTTCGTCTTCCGAAGATTTATTTCCCATAAGAAACCATTAAAATGAGAATAATCCGTTCCCAGGTCCCCATAAAAAATAATTTTCTACTAAATAAGCCTTAAAACTACACAAAAATATACCTTATTTTATGTATAATAAATGTGCTATTGTATTGTAATTAAAGAAATAAACTGTACTGTATAATAAAGTCGTTTTATTTACCTTTGTGATGGTAGTTGATGGCTTGATGGAATCGAGTGGGAGGAGGAGGGAGGGAGGGACTTACTGTTTGGAAGGAGTGTTTGGAAACGTCTACTGTTTGGAAACACCCTTAGCCACACACGCACCCTTAATAGCTTCCTTGTTCTTAAGGATGGGAGCAATGGTAGACTTAGCGTACTGGTGCTGGGACGCCATGAGCGTGCGTCAGCTTCTCGTGGCCGCCACCGTGGCGCTGTTCGACCGCGTGGTTTGATTCGTCCGCCGAAAACTAGTTCGTCAGCAGAGACTATATGCTCGCAAATTTAATGTTCTTGAGGCGAAAAGTTCGTGAGCTTAAGCGTTCGTCAGCGGAGGTTTTACTGTATATATATATATATATATATACACACACTCAGTCTGTAGTTTGTAAACAATGAATGCAGCATCATTGCGTCATTACGTCAGCGTACTACGTAGGTAAGTATAAACTCAAAATTTGACTTTTATTGGGAAAAAAAAACGTAAAATCAAAAAAACGTAAGTCAGGGAGCGTCTGTATAATGACTGAAACCATACCCGAGTGTTTTATTTTTCATTGGTAGTGTTTCCAGTTTCTCGTCCAAAACACGGGAAGAACTTCTAGCACTCTGTTTGGCTGATCTGACCTTAGCAACGATTGCGAAGCAAAACAACAACAAAAAAAGAAGTAGTCTGATCCCGGTATTAATTACTGTACTGAAGTTCTTGATGACGCCAGAGTGTAAAGCAGAGCGGAGAACATGCTGCTGAGCAACTCACACTTTAAATAACTCACTCAGGAATTTGGTATCTACCAATCTTGCCCTTCTCAATCCGTATACACCCTGATAGGAATGCTGTGCTCCTCACGAGGAGCAATTAGGGCCAGTGCATATTTATTTTTAGCCACATTTGTGCATCCTGCGTTTTTGACAAAATTAGAGTTACGGTCTCACTTCTGGGCCCTGACGGTTTTTCTGTCTCAGTATATCCTGGAGGAAGTCATGTTTATTTCATCAGCCCGGGGCTGTCCTTTTGTTGTAAGATGGCGCAGCAGATCGGCTGACTATCTCCTCACCGCTCGTCAACGACTGCGGCATCACCGCCACTTTTAAGTTGTTTCCCCAACCTCTCCACTCTCGCATCCCACCCTGACAGCTGCTCCTGTTACTTTTTTTCTGTTATATTCCTGCTTTTTTCTATCATAGTCATCCCATGCGTCTTTCTTCACTGCTCCCTTCTTTGTCTGTAAACTCCCTCAGTCTCTTTCTCTCCATCTTTTTTTTATCTATCGCTCTGTTTTTGTGCCTCTTTCAAGGAAACATCCAAAAGCTTGCTGTCAAGGCCTCTTCGTCATTCCTGCCAAAGGATAACACTTCCATTTTAAAGTGCTGGATCTGTTTTTTTTTTGTTTTGTTTTGTTTTGTTTTGGTTTTTTTGCATGGGGGTGGAATTCTTCCTCTTCTCTACTCTACAGTAATCAAAATAGAAATGGCTATTATAAATGGTGTAGGAGAAAAACAAAGTGGAGTCAAACAGTGGCACAAGACTGGTATAATGTCAACGAAGGGATGCTGCAATGAAGTGGAGCTTCAATTAGCAATTCAAAGTTGACTATTATAAAACAGCATGACCTGGGTTTTATTCCTCCTTTGACCGCTTAGCCACGGCCAAGCAACTGCCTAGCAACATCTAAGCACCCTGCAAACACCCACCCAATCAGCCAACCTTTGCAACCATCTAGCAACAACCAAACAATCACTTTAGCAGCATCTTAGCAACCACCTATAAGCAATTTAGCAACACCCTAACAATCACCTAGGAAACCCAAGAAACCACCTTACACCCTATTGGCAGATAATTAAAACACCTTCACAACCTGCTAGCAACACCTTGATAACCATTTTAAAACACCCTAACGACCACCTAGCAACACCCAAGCAAACATCTAGTACTATATTAAAGCCACATAGAAACATCTTAGCCACCAGTTAGCAGCAACTTAACAACCAATTAAAAGCACCCTAACAACACACTAACAACCACTTAGCAACACATGGGCAACCACCTGGTACCATATTAGCAACTACTGTACCTTGAAACACCTCAACAACCAACTGGCAACATCCTAATGTGTTTTTAATTAATTTCATGTCTTGTGATGTTTTTGTTCTTCTTTTGCAGCACAGATTTTTAAAACAACTCTAAATTTGTTTATTAAAGGACGGCATGTGCTTATTTATCAATTTATTGTTACATTTATTGCTGTGAAACACCGTAACCAATGTGACATAATCCGTTAAAATAAACACATTTATTTATAATCTTTATTTCAATATCAAGATGTTGTTTAGGTGCCCTGGTACTGGAGACATCTTGTTGTAAAATCAACAATTACACAGACTTGGAAATCTTTTTTTGTTGTTGTTGTTGTTGTTGGATGTGAGGTGTTATGAATGAGCTGTTGTTATAGCAACGATAAGGCACCGTTTGAAAATGAGTGATAATATAGACCTGTGAGGCAGACTCATCTGAAGTTGGTCTAACGAAGTGTGCTGTCTTTTGCAGAGCTCCACAGCGGAAGAATCAGCGGGGAGCAGTAAGGAAAACACACGACAACCGACCGCACCTGTGAGGGAGATCTCCAAGCATGTCCATGCTCAATCTGGGGAACCTGGGATCACCTTGATAAGTTCTCATCCTTCGAGTGAGGACAGAGATCGATCACCTTCCAGTGAGTTCATGCGATTCTTCTTCACTCTCTGTCCTCTTTGTGGTCTCAGCTCTCATCATCAGAGCTTTAGCTGTTAGCATTTCACCATCAGCTGCATGTCACGGTGCTGACCCATTAACACCTGCACTGTGAAACTCATGTATGTTATACACAGATGACATTGTCACATCACCAATTAGAAGACATTACTCACTTCTGATCACGTTGAAATCTGTCAAATACATATACAGTGGTACCTGACTTTACGAAAGTCTCACCAAATGAAAAATGCAGGTTATGAAACGCATTTTCCTAAAATTTTTCTCTCTGTATATGAAACAAGTTCACATTACGAAAGCGCCATCTTAAAAATCCAAATGTGCCATTCAAACATTAAAACGCGCCATTCAAACATTCAAACAATGCACGAGCTGCTCTCCCATCAATGACGTTCAAACATCCCGCCCCGCTGGCCTCCCATTGGCTAGGAGGGACGACACAGCTACCTCCCATTGCCTATCCCACCCCGTTGGCCTCCCATTGGCTAGGAGGGAGGGTTTATTTCTTGACTCAGGCTTTGAACCTTCCATAAACTTTTGTAACATTATAACTCTGCTAAGAGGACATGGTCAACACAAACGCACGCATACACACACATACACACACACACACACACACACGCACGCACTGGTGCAAGTGAGAAGAAGAAACGGGCTCGAGTGATATTGCAAAGGAAAAAACCCATCTACCATCGGTACGATATTGAAGCAGAAGGAGGTCTTAAAAGATATGTTTTTATAATTTTTAAAGGGTTTATGGGGTAGTATTGGGAGCCTTGGAATGAATAACACATTTTACATGTAAAATGCTATTCAATTTACAAAAAATGCAGGTTCCTAAAAAGGCCCTGGAACAGATTAATTTCGTAAAGTGAGGTACCACTGTGTATATATATATATATATATATATATATATATATATATATATATATATATATATATATATATATATATATATATGGGGCAGTGGTGGTATAGGGCACTGGATCGCTGATCCAAAGGTTGGGGGTTCGAGTCCCACTCTCCACAAGGTTGTCACTGTCCTCCCCAGTGCAGCTAACTGGGTTATCAAAGGCCGGCCATGTCTGTCACTGTCTATGGTGTGAGGTTCATGTAAAAGAACCATTGCTGACTTTCGACAAGAGTAGGCTGCAAGGCCGTCGGCGTGTTTCCGCCCTGCGATGGCCTGGCGAGCTGTCCAGGGTGTACTCTGCCCTCGGCCGAAGTTGGCTGGGATGGGCGCCAGCCTTCCTGCGACCCTAATTAGGATTAAGCGGTTACAGAAAATGAACCGAATGATGATGAATATATATATATATATATATATATATATATATATATATATATATATATATATATATATATGTATGTATATGTATATACTTTATAGTTAAAAAATAATACAGTGTGAAAAATGAACTACACCTTAGAAACATTCTGGCACAACCCAGCAATCACCTAGCACCATTACAGCCACACCATAGCAACCCCTTAGGAGCTAGCAGCATACTAGTAATACTTTAGCAACCACCTAGTCAGTACCTTAGTAACCATGTAGAAACCGCCTAGCACCATTTTAATCACCAAACACCCACCTAGCAACACCTTAGCAACCACTTAAAAACACCAAAGTAATCACCTAGCAATACAATAGCAACCACCTAGCAACACATTTGCAACCATTTATCAACAGCATAGCAACCATCTAACAACAACCTAACAACCCCTTAAGCAAACCTAGGCAGTCACCTAGTAATACAGTAGAACCCGCCTAGCAACACTTTAGCATCCTCCCAGAAACACCTTAGCAACACCCTAACCACCACCAAGTAAGACATTAGCAACCACTTTATGTTCATGTTAGCATTTTTCATAACATTTGGTTATTGGTATCTTCTAAGATGGGAATGTCTGGCTTCATAAAAAAATTATGAGTTTCCCAGTTGTAATTATGGCAATGTGTTGCTATTCACCTCATAATTACAGTATTTACAAGATCACAACATGACATGTCAGCTTACTGCCTAACCTCACTGCCTGTGTCATTTGTCAGCGTGCACTGCTATCCAGTAGGGTCTTGTCATGTAAAAAGAAACACTAAAGGACTGAACGTGTGAGTGACTGATGAAACCTGACTGAGGGCTTCAGGCTTATTTATAAATTGGTGGGGAATAACAGCAGTGAGTTACAGACACCGGGATGTCCAGTGCTTTCCAGTGTAATCTAAGAGAAACTTTTATCTGATTTTTTTTTTTTTTTTAATTTATTTACTGTATTTATTTTGTGGTCTACATAACCTTTTAGTTATCAGGCTCTTGATGAATAATCAAATTTCCTTCCACACATGATGTGTGAATTTTCATGAGCTTTGGCTCTTTGCAAATTTTCTTCGCATTCAAGCTTCATGGTTTATAAATATATTCAAATTAGCCTTTCGCTTCACATTTATTTCCTCATTTAAAACAACTTTGCGCAGTACATCAGAAATGCTAATACAGTACTGACAAATTCGATTCAAAGTTAGCTGCTTGACTTGTACAGATCATGCTTTCAGAGGTAGCTATCTGGTTAAGATAGATAATTTTACATTAATAAATTATCGTAATTTTAGATTTTGTAATAAAAATTGTGTTGCACTGCGACAAAATATATGATAATTTATTTACAGCTCTCAGGACTTGCTAACAAGCTAACTGTATGTTTTGTTCGCTTTTAACCTAGCTGCGTTAACATTTCTGAAATGCATATTTATGCTTGTTTGTATACAATTCTTTTTGAGAAAAGAAACATAGAGATATGACAGTTGCAGCATTAGGAAGCATCAGGAGCAGCTTGCTCTTAGATAATGGACATATAGCTGGTATGGCACATGTCAATTTCTTGCAATATATGTATATATACACACATAACCAAACTAGCTTAGCGGATAAGCACATGTATAGCGAGTATGCAATTTTTTTTTTATTTAACCTGCAAGAAATTCTTTGTGGTATTTTTTTCTGAATTGAATACTTCACATGATTTTATATATTCTGTGTGGTGATGGTGTAAAACTGATATAGAAAGCATTTAAATCTATTACCATAACCATTTACAAGGGCAGTGGTGGCCTGGTGGTAAATGCCACTGGATCGCTGATCCTAAGGTTGGGGGTTCGAGTCCCACTCTCCTCAAGGTTGTCACTGTCCCCCCCAGTGCAGCTAATTGGGCTGTCAAAGGCCGGTCATGTCTCTCACTGTCTATGGTGAGAGGTTCATGTAAAAGAACCATTGCTGACTTTTGCAAAGAGTAGCTGCATTGCCGTCAGCGTGTTTCTGTTCCTCGCTAAAGGGTTGTGTCAGGAAGGGCATCCGACGTAAAAACCTATGTCAAATCAAATGTGCAAAACAGATGATTCGCTGAGGTGACCCCTGAAAAAGGGGGGAAAGCTGAAAGGAAAAGAAGAAGCATACGTAACAGTTTATAATTAGGATTTAACCATGGTTTGTCAGGACATACAAACTAGCCACACACCTTTTATTCGATGATAATGATGATGATGATGATGATGATGATGCCTAAAAACAAGAAATATAAATATTATATCAAGGATAACGTCTTAATTTGTTATAGCTAGCACTGCCATGCTTTGCGCTGGATATTTGAAGATGTTTGTAAAGAATGACAGAGGGAGCGAAGGCAGCTTGTCAGCTTTTATTTGCTTTAATCATCCTCCACCTTCTGAGTAGCGCATTAAGGCATTAAGAGCCGTACACTCTGTACAACCTCAAGCAAATAAACTCTCCCTGTACAGCCACGGATACGAGTCCACATGTGTCCTGATGACAAGAGTCTTACATCATCCTGCCATTCTGAGTGCTTCACTTAGAAGTGTAGAAGATGAAAGTGTGACTCTGATAAGACATTAATCCACTTGATCGTGTCTGGTGTTTTTCTGTTAAAGGGATAGTCCCTTTTATATGTATTATGTTCATGGTGTAGTACATTAACAGGGCCATGTTACAGCAGGAAGGCCCTGGGTTTGAGTCCTATGCTTGGTGACGGTGATTCTAGGTGGAATTGGGATGTTCTCCCCGTGCCTACATGGGTTTTCTCTGGGTTCTCTGGTCTTATTCCTACAAACCAAATACATTAACATTAAGCTAATTGGCTGTTGCAAATTGCTCCCAGGGGAGGCATGGTGACATAGTGGGTAACAGGTCTGCCTCACACTCACAGCAGGAAGGATTTTGCATGTTTCTTCTGTGCGACTTGTTTGGATTTCCTCTGGGGTCTTCTGTTTTTTTTCCCCACGGTCCAAAGACATGCATATTAGGTTAAACTGTTTAGGGTGAACTCGGCTTTCCCACAGATTGGGCTGAGATAGGCTCTAACCTAAATCCAAGACCCTTTTAAGATAAAGCAGTTTGGCAAAGGAATGTATCGATAATATATAACCCTGTGATTGGTCAGTGTTGCCATTATAGAAAAAAAATTAACACCATCTGAAAAAACAGACTAAGAATTGAAAAGAGGCGGGTGGCTAGCATTGCATGTCACGTAGGGGGCGTGTGCATGCTTTCGCCCCCTTTCAAGTCAGTGATGGTCGTGTGATAGGCGAGGCAATACGTGATGGGTGGGAATTGGATACGACTAAAATTAGGGAGAAAACGGGGGAAAGATTTATTCACTGACGATATGAAGGGAGGCAGCACGGTGGCATAGTGTTCAGCACGTCCGTCGTCACAGTGAGAAGGTCCAGGGTTCGAATCCCAGCTCAGGTTTTTCTGTGTGGAGTTTGAATGTTCTTCCCCTGCTTGTGTGTGTTTCCTCCGTGTACTCTGTTTTCCTCCCACAATCCAAAAACATTCACAGTGGGTTCATTGGCTGTTCCAAATCACCACTAGGCGTGAGTGTGAGTATCAATGCTTGTGTGAGTGTTGGCCCTGCAATGGCCTGGCGAGCTGTCCTGGGTGTACCCCAAACTTGCCCAGAGTCGGCTGAGATGCGTGCCAGCCTCCTCGCGACCTTGATTAAGATTAAGCTGTTCAGAAAATGAATGTATGAATGAATGATATGAAGGTGTTATCACGGCCCAGTTTTTATGATTTATTTCTGAAAGTAAGTTCTGATCATGTAGATGACGCTAAGAGCAGACCAGTTTCACACAGGAAGTAGATCTGCAAATGGGGGGGATGGAGAAAAAGTGTATATGTGCCTGAGACCTCACTGACCACAGCAACAGACCCGGCACACTTCTGCCAAGTGAAACTGCACAAGTGCACGTTAGCGTGTAAGTCGTTCATCAGTCCTCAAACCCTGAGACGATAACACCAGCTCAGACGTCGAGTCGAGACGTGACTTCATCAGAGCGTCCGAATGAATGGAGGCAGGCGGATCCATCTACCTGATAAGACTCTCTCTTTCTTGTCCGTTCTCAGATGTGTCTGTATCTCAGGAAGCCTTGAATTTTGTAACGTTTTATGCAACATTTGCCGAAGCAGATGGTTTCCAAATATCATATGACGAGGCCTGGAGCACTCCAGCTTGTCTGCTTTTCCCGAAAACAGCTTGAGAGGAAGAAAGGCGTAGTACAAAATCATTTGTATGTACATAGTTATTTATTTATTTATTTATTTATTTTCTGAAGCACTGATCCTTCTCAGGTACCTAGAAGCAGGTAGAGGGAAGGTTGAGGTTGTGAATGCATGTGGGTGTTCAAGAACTTCAGTGCAAGTACATTAATAATCAGCTAATTATGGGATGTTCTGTGTAATGGGCAGAACACTGAGAGGGGCTCTACCTCCTGTATGCACCTGTCTCTGTTTCTGTGACGATGAACCGCCATGTTTTCCGAGCACTTAGGTTAAATCTCTACAGCTACTTATGACAGAGACGTTCTTCATTTTTGGTTTCCATGAAAGGTCTTGAGGAAAAAAAATTTTTGATTTGGTTACTAGGGTAAGCATCGTTGCTATGGAAACTTTTTTCTATCTTCAACAATTGCGCAGAGCTTAATCACTTCTTCCAGTTCAATGTTCATTCAAAAGATGAGCAAGTCTACCTCACAGAAAGAAGGTCCTGAGTTCAAGTCCGAGCTCTGAGTCGAGCTCAGTTGTTTCTGTGTGGAATTTACATGTTCTCCTCATGCTTGCGGGGTTTCCTCCAGGTACTCCGGTTTTCTCCCACACGTCCAAAGGCATGCACATGATGCTAACTGGCTATTCCAAATTGTGCCTAGGTGTGAATGTGAGCATGAATTGTTGTGTGTTTTGCCTTACAATGCTCTGGTGAACTTTTCAGGGTGTAATCTCTGCCAAGATGCAAAAAGATGATGACGCTGTGCTACCATTTGCTCTTCGTAGCTTATGAGCAATATTTTTTTTACCAGATGCATGCAAAGGGGTTGATTTGATGAGATGGAAAAGCAAAGATAAAAAAAAAAAAAAAAAACCCAGCAGTGCTGGTCTGTAAGGTGAAGTGGGTCACATGGTACAAATATGGTATACGTACATATAGAATGAATATACTTTTTGGAAATCATGCCCATGAGTGTTAATTTTGCTTTGTACGTACTTCAGATTTTATTAGCTGCTGCCTCCTTTCACCAGAAAACAATGCCTCAAGTTAAAAAAAATAAATAAGAAAGAACACACTGGGGATTTTCATTTGCATGGATGTGGCTTGTCGATGTGTGTGTGTGTGTGTGTGTGTGTGTGTGTGTGTGTGTGTGTGTGTGTGTGTGTGTGTGTGTGTGTGAATGGCAGTAGGCGTTAAATGAATGTTTACAGTGTCACAGGCAAAACTGGCCACCTCGTGTCGCATCTTCTCCAGGCTCAGTAAGGTAATAAAGGGATGGAGAGGGAGGGATGGTGAGAATGGGTGGAATGAAAAAAGGCAGCACACAGGAGTACTGAACTCTTCCTCCCCCCATCTCGGAGGAGAAGTGACGGGAGAATAGGCCAGCTGCAAGTGACAATGATGAGCTGGCGGCTGCTGTTGTGTAGCTGGAGCAGATGGAAGTGTGTGTGTGTGTGTGTGTGTGTGTGTGTCTGTGTGTGTGTGTGTGTGTGTGTGTGTGTGTCATACTATACCTGTCATTTCTTCCACGGTATATGTGTGGATGAGGCGATTAAAATGCTGTTTGAGACCAGGGGGTTTCTTTCAAGAGTCTCGGCCGAGTGGAATGTTAATCCACTGCCCTCCTTTTCTCCAGTTCCTTTCTATCTCCACTAAAGAACCATAGTCATATATACATTATCCCTGCTTTCATTCATCTTGATTTAAGAACCACATCCATAATTATATCCAGCATTTCAAAAAATGTAAATTAGCTTTATTTATCTCACAAACATTGGCTTTCAGGATCCGCTTCATCAGACAGGTGGATCCTGAACATGTCCAAGGAACACATGCTAGTAGATAAATGATAGATAGACCGATGGACAGACAGAAGGATGGAGAGAGAGAGAGACAGATGGAGATGAGTATTGTCAGATAGATAGATAAATATAGAGGATAGATATAGGCAGAAACTCAGATAGAGATGGATACTGATAAATATATAGAGAGAGTCAGGCAAAGAGATATAGTCACAGAGAGAGAGAGAGAGAGAGAGAGAGAGAGAGACTCAGAGAGACAGATCGGATGATAGAACAATAGAGAAGTAGGTAGATAGATGGATGCAGAGACAGTCATACAACTAAACAGATTTGGATTTTCTCATCTTTAATCAATAATAATATATTATAATAACATTATTTACTTTCAATATATGAAATTAAAACCTGATTATAAACTTTACTGAGAATACGATGTTCAGAAATTGTTCCTTTTTTCCCGTCCTGAGAATATAAACTTCATTTTAAACTGTTTCTCATGCAGAACATAGTGTGAGACTCTCTCTCTCTCTCTGTCTGTCTCTCTCTCTCTCTCTCTCTCTCTCTCTCTCTCTCTCTCTCTCTCTCTCTGTCTCTCTCGCTCTGTGTGTGTGTGTGTGTGTGTGTGTGTGTGTGTTCTGGTCAGAGTGTGTTCTGTGGTGCGCCGTAGCCTGAAGTTTGGAGAATTAAGCAGGAGACAGTGGCTTTGGCATCTTGCCCCTCCTGTTAATCTCACACGGAGTGGGCTGGAGGTTACGTTCCTTCCACACTGAAATGTGTGCGATGATCTTTGTGTGTGTGTGTGTGTGTGTGTGTGTGTGTGTGTGTGTGTGTGTGTAAGCCTCAGGCCTCATCACACGCGACTTTGCGGCTCTTCAAACAGGTCGCGTCCTCGATCTATTCCCAGTTGGTTCTTCTGATTGGATCCTAGTGTCCATGGTAACACATTTCAGCCAATCAGAACACTCCAGTTATAAACAAAGCACATGTTATTTGTACCTGTATTCCACTCGGAGCTAGCGTGTAATGTCTCGGTGTTGGGATTGATGGGCATCGCTCATGTGGGAACATTCCTGGTTTGTTTTTAAAGCTAGTGGTTTTCCAGTTGAGGCTCGGAGGACACCGTTTGGCAGCAATACTCTGTACTTAGAGTCCACTGACTGGAGCACGTTTACAGGGAGTCTGAAGACAGCTAATTATAGTTTCAACCGAAAGCCAGAATAACAGAAGTGTTTCGTTTTTTTTTTTTAACTGAAGTTGTAATGCATGACCAAGCGCTTTTTTCCCCAACAGAAACATCTGTTTACTGAATCAGTGCACGATGCAGAAATTAGTCTTTTAACTTACATTACCATGAAAGGTTTATGAAAGAGCCACTCACAAGGTTTCCGTTTGAGCATTACATCAAATTAAAGCCATATTTTTTATCAAATCTCCTGGCGGCATGGTGGTATAGTGGTTAGCACGTCCGACTCACAGCAAGAACATCCTGGATTAAACTCCTGGGTTTGCCAAAGGTATTTCTGTGTGTGCATGTTCTTCCCGTGCTTGTGTAGGCTTTATCCAGGTACTCTGGTTTCCTTCCACAGTCCAAAGACATGCACATTAGGTAAACTTGTTGTTCCAAATTGCCCCTAGGTGTGAGTGTGAGTGTGAATGGTTGTGTATGTTGACTCTGCGATGGTCTAGTGAGCTGTTCAGGGTGTGCCCCACCTTCACCCAGAGTCAGCTGAGATGGGCACTAGCCTCCATGCGATTCTCAAAATTCAGAGAAAACTAGAGTACCTGGAGGAATCCTGTGCAAGCACAGAAGGAACATGCATACCTCATACAGAAATGGCCATGACTCCAACCCAGGACCTTCTTACTATGAGGCAGACATGGTTACCACTACACCACCATACCACCATCTCTTTCAAATAAATAAATAAATAAATGAAATCAAGTATGGCATGATTCTTGGCACAGCAGGAAGTTTCCTTTCACTGTTTTTACAGCAATACAGACAGTTCTCCCCAGCGGGGAATCCACACATCATGGTCTTACCAAATGATTAAAGTCATGGAGCATAAAAAACATAACACGTAAATATTTCTGTTTTGGAAGTGTGTCCTGGCTTTAATTCAAACTGTGTGTGTGTGTGTGTGTGTGTGTGTGTGTGTGTGTGTGTGTGTGTGTGTGTGTGTGTGTGTGTGTGGATGTGAAGTTTGCATGTTTTCACCATGCTTGTGTGGGTTTCCTCCAGATACTCCAGGTTCCTATGACAGTCCAGACATGCATTTTATGCTAACTGACCATTCCAGATTGCCCTTAATTGTGAATATGAGTGTGAATGGTTCTGGGTGTGTTGATCTGGTGATGGCCTGGTGAGCTGTTTAGGGGCGCCTGGCCTTTACCCAGTGGAGGCTGAGATAGGCTCCAGCCTCCCTGTGATCCTAATAAGATTGAGCAGTTTGACAGATGAGTGCGTATATATATATATAGATATACAGTGGTACCTTGATTTACGAATTTAATCCCTTCCACGGACAAGCTCGTAAGTCAAAACGTTTGTTAGATAAAACAAAAATTCCCATAGGAAATAATAGAAAACCAATTAATCCGTTCCAACCCCCTCCCAAACTCATATAACCTGACACAAACATGTATATTTGACCTAATATATTAAAGGTAAACATGTAAAAACAATAAATATTTCATAATAATAATACATGTACATTAACATTAATAATAATTATTATAATTATTAATTAATTATTATTAATGTTAATGTACATGGATTATAATAAATATTATAACAATATAATTAATATTACAAATATAATAAATAATAGTAAAACAAGAATAAACAAGTCAACTCAACTCAGCCTTCCGATCATCAACTGCAGCAAAGATGCCATGTGAGCGTGAAGATGTCACGTGGGCAGGCATGAGGTGGTACGTAACAGAGAAGGAGGAGGAGGAGAAGGAGGAGGAGGAGAGGCTCGTGGTGAGCTCCCACAAGGCAACTGCTTTTCAAATAGTGTGGCATGCTCCGCTTGGGGGGGTGTATGAACCTAGGGAACATGCTTTTTTGCCATACTGTACTAGAATTAAGTGTAATTGCACATCCTCTACAGTAGGCAGCAGTAGCGCTCTCATTGTGTTCCCAATGGTGTAGAGAACACACTGAGAGTGCCACTGCCACCTATTGTAGAGACTAGGTGGCAGTGGCGCTCTTGTTGTTGTGCTATGCCAGTGTTGGGAAAAAGCACCGAGCAAACGATATAAAGTGCAGTAAACACTATTTATAGTTGCACGTGGAGCGCTGGAGGGCGTGACCTGTTTTTTTCTTCTTATTGGGGGCGTCACAGAAAATAATTGAGAAGCACTGCACAAGGCATTCTCGGACCGCGGAGGAATACACGTGGAAGAATACAATGCTAATCAGCCCGGAAAAGCCATATCCCCAGCAGAGCTCGTAAATCAAAATTTTGCTTGTTGGATGGGGCAGATCGATGCTCGTATCATGGAAAATTCGTTATAAAAGACACTCCTAAGTCAAGGTACGACTGTTTCTTTTGCATGCACGTTTTCACAGTTTCAACCACCAGCTCTGATCTGTGAAGTCATGGTGTTATGTTGTGTCATGTTATGCCTCGGATCGGGTCGCCATGATCTGTGATGCATTGTGGGTGTTACGCAGCTTGACCTGTGAGTGTGTAACCATACTCCAGATAAGAGTGAAATGATGGCTGGGAAAGGGGACGTGTGTGTGTGTGAATGATTTTGCATTCTCCTCCTCCTCCTCCACCCATTATTGTGCTTATCTCACCTCTAAACTATTAACTTTAACTTCTGCTTTCTATCTTGAACCTCTCTCTCTCTCGCTCTTGCTCTCTCTCTCTCTCTCTCTCTGCACCCTCACACCCACACACACCCACACACACACACACACACACACACACACACACACACACACACACACACACCACAAAAACTATATCTGATTCTATAAGATACCCACTGGGACATCCAACACCCTGGGCTTGTGTAGGTTTCCTCCGGATACTCTGGTTTTCTCCCACAGTCCAAAGATCCGCACATTAGGCCAACTGGCTGTACTCAGTTGCCCCGAGGTGTGTGTGTGTGTGTGTGTGTGTGTGTGTGTGGGGGGGGTGACCCTGGGTGTATGGTGGCCCTGGGTGTACCTCGTCTTCACCCTGTGTCAACTGAGATAGGCTCCAGCCTCTTAGCAAATTCTGGTGAGATTAAGTGTTTTAGCAAATGAGTTATAATTAGTGTGAATAAGTGAATGAGTGAGTGAGTGAATGAGTGAATGAATGAGTGAATGAGTGAGTGAGTGAGTGAGAGTGAGTGAGAGTGAAGGAGAGAAAGTGAGTAAGTGTAAGGAGAGAAAGTGAGTAAGTGAGTGAGTGAGTGAGTGTGAAGGTGAGTGTGAGTGTGAAGGAGTGAGAGAGTGAGTGAGTGTGAAGGAGAGAGAGAGAATGAGTGAGTGAGTGAGTGAGAGTGAAGGAGAGTGAGTGAGAGAGTGAGTGAGAGTGAAGGAGAGAGAGAGTGAGTGAGTGAGTGAGTGAGTGAGTGAGTGAGTGAGCGTGAATGAGTGAGTGAGTGAGAGTGAAGGAGAGAGAGCGTGAATGAGTGAGTGAGAGAGCGAGTGAGTGTGAGTGAAGGAGAGAGAGTGAGAGAGTAAAGGAGAGAGAGTGAGTGAGTGAGAGTGAAGGAGAGTGAGTGAGTGAGTGAGTGAGTGAGAGTGATGGAGAGTGAGTGAGTGAGTGAGTGAGTGTGAATGAGTAAGTGAGAGAGTGAGTGAGAGTGAAGGAGAGAGGGCGCGAATGAGTGAGTGAGAGAGCGAGTGAGTGAGAGTGGAGAGTGACTGAGTGAGTGAGCGTGAAGGAGAGTGACTGAGTGAGTGAGAGTAAAGGAGAGAGAGTGAGTGAGCGTGAATGAGTGAGTGAGAGAGTGAGAGTGAAGGAGAGAGAGCGTGAATGAGTGAGTGAGAGAGCGAGTGAGTGAGAGTGAAGGAGAGAGAGTGAGAGAGTAAAGGAGAGAGAGTGAGTGAGTGAGTGAGTGAGAGTGAAGGAGAGTGAGTGAGCGAGTGAGTGAGTGAGTGAGAGTGATGGAGAGTGAGTGAGTGAGTGTGAATGAGTAAGTGAGAGAGTGAGTGAGAGTGAAGGAGAGAGGGCGCGAATGAGTGAGTGAGAGAGCGAGTGAGTGAGAGTGGAGAGTGACTGAGTGAGTGAGAGTGAAGGAGAGTGACTGAGTGAGTGAGAGTAAAGGAGAGAGAGTGAGTGAGCGTGAATGAGTGAGTGAGAGAGTGAGAGTGAAGGAGAGAGAGCGTGAATGAGTGAGTGAGAGAGCGAGTGAGTGAGAGTGATGGAGAGTGAGTGAGTGAGTGTGAATGAGTAAGTGAGAGAGTGAGTGAGAGTGAAGGAGAGAGGGCGCGAATGAGTGAGTGAGAGAGCGAGTGAGTGAGAGTGGAGAGTGACTGAGTGAGTGAGAGTGAAGGAGAGTGACTGAGTGAGTGAGAGGAAAGGAGAGAGTGAGTGAGCGTGAATGAGTGAGTGAGAGAGTGAGAGTGAAGGAGAGAGAGCGTGAATGAGTGAGTGAGAGAGCGAGTGAGTGAGAGTGAAGGAGAGAAAGTGAGCGACTGAGTGAGTGAGTTTTTATCTTGAGGAGGCCAAAAATTTTGCATCCTTTTTTTCAAATTATTTTCCTTAATTTTTCCTTCCTAATTTTAATCATATCCAATTCCTACCCATCAGGTATTGCCAACCATATCACATGACCACCACCAACCAGAGTGAAAGCATGCGCACACCCCCGCTGTGACATGCAACGCTCGCCACCCGTCTTTCTTTTTCGAACTGCAGTGCGATGCATATCTGGGGGGGGGCGGGGGCAGTCGAACACACTCGGACGGAAAGCGCTCTCCGCCCCGCGTACCATGATTGGCTGGTGATCGCTGTGACGAACCGGGAAATGAGCATATGCTGCTCCTCCCTCTCTCCGGTGAGAGCTCAGCCAATTAGCTCCCATTGACTCCTGGCCACGGACGGCTGTTCGCAGTAAACCGGAAACGAATGTACAATCTCCGGGTTAATAGTCTCGCACCATTTCCATGCGCCCCAACTACTGCATCTTACAGGATGTGTATCTACACACACACACACGTGTTGCAACAAGCAAATTGGCGACACTAATTAGTGATGTCACCTTTAATAACACTTGAGAAACTTCTAAGAATGTTTCTCACTCAATTCGCTCTGCTCCTCCCTTTTTGCGATTGTCTTCGCATGTTTTTATTGTGGCAAGTGTGTGTGTGTGTGTGTGTGTGTGTTTGTGTGTGTGATCGAGAGTCACTAAGTGTGCTCCATTAATTTATTTAAAGGCATTTGTTGAGTGAGCTTGGTTTGTTTAGTTTGTGTAAATCATTCTTTGGTAAGCAAGCTTTGAACTGCAGACACATTTAATTAATGTAAGCTCAGAAACCCGGCAAACAGCAATTAAACCTTCCAGCTTCATTTGCCTCGCCGAGACAGGCTGTCATTAACCACAGAAGTATCACAACAACTCTACTTTCAACTTCACACACACTCACACACACACACAGACACAGGTTCAGTATATGCATTGGGTTATTCAGGCTAGTCACCATGTCATTTGAATTCTGGCTTCTGATTGGTCACATTAGAGTGCAGTTACATTGTTGTCTCTATAGTAACGACTTACACATAGTCTAAATCTCAACACCACTGCATCAACAATTACATATTATAATTATCATTTATACTTTGATTTTTTTTTTAAGTTTAATTATGGTCACAGGGAGAATGAAGCCTAACTCAGCCAGCAATGGTGGGAACAGCTTGAACAGCTTGCCAGGCCATCGCAAAGCCAATGCACATACTTCCACTCACACCTATGGGCAATTCTGGACAGCTGTTTAGCCTACTGTGCATGTTTTTAGACTGTGGGAAGAAACCAGAGTACCCACCTGCAGGGGAAAATCCACACAAGCCCACCACAATGAATCACCTGAGTCCATGAATCAAACGCAGGCTTGCTTTCTGTGAGGCAGATGTTCATATTATATGTAACTTTCTTTAAAGACCATGCTTATTTACTCCATTTATTAATTATAAAGTATATACGACAATGGAGTGTCCCTGGCTGACTGGTTCGCTATCTTGTAATGGATGATTATCATTCAGTCAGCACAGCGGTGTAGTGGTTAGCACATCCGCCGTACAGCAAACAGGGTCCAGCAAGGGCATCTCTCTCTCTTTTTGTATTCCCCCCACTTTCTCCCTAATTTCGTCTTATCCAATTCCCACCCATCAGATATCACACGACCACCACCGACCAGGGAGGGGCGAAAGCATGCACATGCCCCCTCTGTGACATGCAGCACTAGCCACCTGCCTCTTTTCGAACTGTGGTGCTATGCGTATTTGCAGGCGGGCTAACGCACTCGGAGGGAAAGAGCTATTCGCCCCTTGTGCAAATGAGCTCACAGATGGCCATGATTGGATGTTGATAGCTGTGAGTGACAGGGAAGGGGATGTATGCTGTCCCTCCTTCCTGTGACAGCTCAGACGATTAGCTAACATGGACTCCCGGCCACGGACGGCTGTGTGCATTAAACCGGATTCAAAGTTGCGATCACTGGGTTAATATTGACGCACCTTGTAGATGTGCCACTCAGGAGCCACATCTCGGTATTTTTGTGTGGAGTTTGCATGGGCCCCCTGTGGGTTTCCTTGGGGTACTTGAGTCTCTTCTGACAGTCCAAAGTCCAACGACATGCACAGTAGGTTAATTGGCTGTTCCATATTGCCCCTAGGTGTGAGGGAAATGGTTTTCTGACTGTGTTGGCCCTGTTATGAACGGGTGAGCTGCTCATGGTGAAACCTGCCTTCACCTTGAGTCAGCTGTAAAAGGCTTCAGTCACCTACGATGCTGGTATGATTAAGTGTTGGTGGCTATGGCTAAATATTTTCCTTGATGTACTTATAGTTTTGTAGACTACAGCATTATCCACCTCGACTTCGGTCAATAATTGTTGTGTGTCACACTTCGGTTCCACACCATCTCACAGTTTCTGTAATGAATATCGTTATGACTCTAAAAGAGACGGCAGGGAAGAAGTTGGACTTTCCTGTCTGTTAGTCTGTGCAGTGCGACTGCAGCATCTTTCAGATCTTTGCAGGATCTCTTCTCCTGGACCCTCCTGTGGTGCAGCGTATGCTTCTAAGAGCATCATACATGCGGTTGTGAGACTCTCAGAGGCCGCTAATTGTTTTTTTTTTTTTTTCTTTCTGTGCAGCTCTAGGGCTAGACTGCAACCTGTGAGCGCAGAGGAAAGAGAATTTATAGAAACAGAGCAAGTGCAGTATGCTTGTGTTCTCTCACGCACACGCACACACACACGCACACACATCGTCACGCTCTGTGCTAAATTGCTAAACATTGACACAACACAGATGTTTTTCTTATTCTTCTTTTTTACGAGGGATTTCTTTTTCATTAAAATAAACACAGATGACAGGGCCGAGGTTAAATGACTCGAGAGCGCAGATCGAGCTCAGATCTCAAAGCAGCTTTTTAACCTGCTTTCTTATTGTATTTTGTTCTTATCTTCTTATCGTCATCTCTTCAGGGTTAAGTGGTTTCCCGTGTTCATGTCACTGGAGGAATTTCTTACAGAAGTCTGTGTTCAGTGTTCAGTATCAACTTGACATAAACACACTTTGTGTCCTTTACCCTCGGGCCGGTTCTGATAGCGGAGAGCGGCAGAGAAATTTCTTTCTTGTCCGAAAGCTTTGTGGGAAATAATATAGAAACACACACACACACACACACACACACACACACACACACACACACACACACACACACACAGAAACAAACACACACAGAAACAAACACACACACACACACACACACACACACACAGCTGTATACACAAACAAATGTACATGCACACACATAGAGAGACAGCATAAGAGAGAGGGGGGGTGTTGGTGTGTGTGTGTGTGTGTGAGAGAGAGAGAGTGAGTTTGTGTGTGAGATGGAGAGAGAGAGAGTGTGTGTGTTTCTGTGTGTGCGAATAAAAAACAGCGAGAGAGAGTGTGCATGTATGTGTGAGAGGGAGAGAGAACGAGAGCGAGAGAGAGAGAGAGAGAGAGAGGGTGTGTGTTTGTGTGTGTGTGTGTGTGAGAGAGAGAGAGAGAGAGAGATTGTGTGTGTGTGTGTGTGTGTGTGTGTGTGTGTGTGTGTGTGTGTGTGTGTGTGTGTGTGTAAGAGATAGCGAGATAGAGATAGAGAGAGAGTATGTGTGTAGAGCTGGACTGTGCTGTTTGAATCCTATATCCTCCTCCCTGTAGATTATGCAGTAATGGCTGATATTCATTATGTATGAAAGTTCAGTATAGTTTATAAAAGTTTATGGTGCTCTATAACACTGTATCACTTTATCACACTGACGGTTAATGTGTGCAGATGACTGATGTTCCAGTTTTACTCTCCGAGAAAGAACGAGAGTTCTTTATACCCGGTAGTTTAATCCGTGACATTCGAAGAGTACTTGGTGTGCCCTCTAGAAGGAAAGTAGATAAGGAGACTTGGTGGTGGAATGAGGAAGTGCAGGAGTGTGTACAAAGGAAGAGGTTAGGTAAGAAGAAGTGGGACATTGAGAGGACCGAATAAAGTAAACAGGAGTACAGGGAGACACAGCGTAAGGTGAAGGTAGCGGTGTCAAAGGCCAAAAAGAGGGTGTATGATGACTCGTATGCTAGGTTGGACAGTAAGGAGGGAGAAAATGATTCATACAGGTTGGCACAGCAGAGAAATAGAGATGGGAAAGACATGCAGCAAGTTAGAGTGGTTAAGGACAGAGAGGGAAATGTATTGACTGATGACAGAAGTGTGTTGGGAAGATGGAAAGAGTAGGAAGAGCTGGGAAGATGGAAAAAGTGGAGGTGGGACTGCATCAAGGGTCAGCTCTGAGGCCCTTCTTGTTTGCTATGGTGATGGACAGGCTAAAAGACGAGGTTAGACACGAATCTCCATGGACTATGATGTTTACAGATGACATTTTGATCTGTAGTGAGAGCAGAGAACAAGTGCAGGAAAATCTAGAGAGGTGGAGGTATGCCCTGGAAAGGAGAGGAATGAAGGTTAGCCTCAGTAAGACAGAATACACGTGTGTGAACGAGAAGGACCCAAGAGAAACGGTGAGGTTACAGGGAGCAGAGATAAGGAAGGTGGAGGATTTTAGCTTCCTATCGGCATGATTTGCGAAGTAGGATCAATCCCCTGCTGACTGACATATACATACATGTCTATGTGTATACAATATCAATAAATACATATTCAATGCTATAAATGCTTATAATAACAATTAAACATTCAAAAATAATGCAGAAGATGTAAATAAAATATAAATACATACAAATACAGACGCACGCGCGCATACACACACGCACTCAGATGCACACCTCACATAAAAATGTAAAGTAGTTTTGATGGGCGGAGTTCATGCATTGTATTGGTTTTGTTCTTTGAACACAGTGATGGTAATGCACAGTTCAGTTTGGTGCCCCAGTAAAAACCTATGTCTTAAAAAAAAAAAAAATCATATTTTATTTTTCAATAAAGAAGGGTTTGGTGAATAAGCATATGAAACTGGTGAGGTTCAGAACCTCCAACAAGGTGAAGAACCACTGGCCTAGAGGAAGACCAAAGAGAAGCTTCATGGATGTGGTGAAGGAGGACATGAAGGTAGTTGGTGTACGAGATGATGCATAGGACACGGTAAGATGGAGACAGATCATTCGCTGTGGCGACCCCTGAAGGGAACAGCCTAAAAGAAAAGAAGAAGTGTAAGCCGTGACATTCAGAGAAGGAATGATATCTGAATGACGTCAAACTTCCCTGACACCATGAGATTAAACCTACATAGATTGACATACATTGATGTAGAGGACTGAGGGAGTAGAACACAGCGGGTTCATGTACAGGCCTGAAAATATCATAAATACTGCAAATGGTTAATATTAGAAAGAATTGTTGATGTTTTAATTTTAGATGTAAGCAATCTCCATCACATTAAAAAGATTGTCTGTCTGTCTGTCTTCCTTTCGGCTTTTTCCCTTTTACTCAGGAGTCGCCACAGTGAATCATCTGATTCGCACATTTGATTTGGCAGAGGTTTTTTACGTCGGATGCCCTTCCTGTCACAACCCTTTTAGCAAGGGACAGAAACACGCTGACGACTTTGCAGCTACTCTTTACGAAAGTCAGCAATGGTTCTTTTACATGCCTCTCACCATAGAAAGTGAGAGACATGGCCCGCCTTTGATAACCCAGTTAGCCGCACTGGGGGGGACAGTGACAACCTTGTGGAGAGTGGGACTCGAACCCCCAACCTTTGGATCAGCGATCCAGTGCCCTATACCACTAGACCACCACTGCCCCCCTATATTAAAAAGATTAAAGTCACTATATATTACAGTCTTAAATGGTGCAGTGTGTGTGTGTGTGTGTGTGTGTGTTATTGCATCTAGCCACTGGAGGGAGATCCACCCAAAATGTTTTGTACAATAACACAGATATCCTCTCTCTCTCTCTCTCTCTCTCTCTCTCACTGTGTGTGTGTGTGTGTGTGTGTGTGTGTGTGTGTGTGTGTGATGTGAGGTTTTGTTAATCACTCTGCTCACACTCCTGTTTCCAGTTGTCTCTCACTGTGCCGGAGCGCATGCCTTTTGTTAAGTGTCATGGCCTCATGAATAATTTAGACCTCCCACCTTCTCTCTCTGTCTCTCTCTCTCTCTCTCTCTCTCTCCCTCTCTCTCTCTCTCTCTCTCTCACACACACACACATACACACACACACACACACACACACACACTGCACAATGTACGAGCTTAATACCCAGTGATTTTTTTCCTCTTAAATGTGATGGATCAGATACACAAAGATTTTTTATAAGAAAGAAAGAAAGAAAGAGGGGGGGGGGATGGTTTGTTAGCTGGTTTAATTGTTTTTGTTTGTGCTTGTGTGTGTATGTGTGTGTGTGTGTGTGTGTGTGTGTGTGTGTGTGTGTGTGTGTGTGTGTGAATGAACCTCAGGTCATATGACCCTCAGAGTAAATTCAGTGCCGCTAAGGCTGCAAGAACTGTTTTGTGTGTGTGTGTGTGTGTGTGTGTGTGTGTGTGGGGGTGTGGGTGTGTGTGTGTGTTTGTGTTTATTTGGATTTAATGGCGTCGAGGGTTAGTGTGTGGAGGATCAGGGTGGATTGAGAGTGACGTGTTCTGGCTTAGATCTTCACCTCCCTGGGCCGTGTTGGCTCCGGCCTGGCTGATGAGGACCAGCTGACTGCAGAAGATCTCTCTCTCTCTCTCTCTCTCTCACACACACACACACACACACACACACACACACGTTCTGTTTTTTTGCTCTTTTCTCCCACACTCTCATACACCAGTCTCTCTCATTCCTTTATCACTCATATTACTTGACGCGACGCTGTCATTTCCCTTCCCTCAAACAAACAAACTAACAAAGAGTTCTGAGCAGGAGAATGAAAGGCAGTTAAAAAGAAAGCAAAGATATATGGGACCTTTTGTGCCTTTGTTATCTCTCCGTCTCTATTTTTCTCTTTTCCTCTATCTCGGTCTGTGTTTCCCTCCCTCCCTAGTTCCCTCTCTCTCTCTCAGCAGCAGGATCGTCACGATGAAAGCGAAAGGTGCTGCTGTGTTTTTTAATTAGCGCCCATGACGACATGGCGGTGTGGTGTAATTAATTAGAGGCGGAGAAGATGATCCCTGCTAGTTGTCAAATAATTAGATGCGGAAAGCGACTGTGATAATAATAATAATAACACTCGTTTTAATCCATTGAGCGGAAATGAAATGATTCTGTGCTCTCGAGGACACAGTCAGAACCAGTCAAAGTGATCCACTAAGATTCCTGTGTTTCTGAGAGAGAGACGGGGAGCGTGTGATCAGGAGAAAGGAGAGTAAGAGAGAGAGAGAGAGAGAGAGAGAGAGACAGAGAGTGCAAAAGAGCACATGACTGACATTATGCAAAGAAAAAAGAAGCAAAAAGTGCATGAGTGAAGTAATAAATAGAGGAGCAGGAGATAAAGAAAAGATTGAAGGAAAGAAAACAAAGAAAAATAAAAGAACGAGAAGTCACTGAAAGTAAGTGAAATTGTGTGTAATGATAAAGAATTATAACTGTAATAATATAACTGAATAAAATTTATAATCAAGATTTCATACTTAATTTTTTTGTGTTTTTGTCGAGGTTGAAATATTTTAGCTATAGATGGAGTGAGAGATGGAGTGAGAGATGGAGTGATAGATGGAGAGACAGATGGAGTGATAGATGGAGAGACAGATGGAGTGATAGATGGAGAGACAGATGGAGAGACAGATGGAGTGATACATGGAGAGATATACATGGAGTGATAGATGGAGAGATAGATGGAGAGATAAATGGAGTGATGGATGGAGAGACAGATGGAATGATAGGTGGAGTGATAGATGGAGAGATAGATGGAGAGAGAGATGGAGTGGTAGATGGAGAGATAGATGGAGAGACAGATGGAGTGATAGTTGGAGTGATAGATGGAGTGAGAGATGGAGTGAGAGATGGAGAGATAGATGGAGTGATGGATGGATGGAGAGATAAATGGAGTGATGGATGGAGAGACAGATGGAATGATAGGTGGAGTGATAGATGGAGAGATAGATGGAGAGAGAGATGGAGTGGTAGATGGAGAGATAGATGGAGAGACAGATGGAGTGATAGTTGGAGTGATAGATGGAGTGAGAGATGGAGAGATAGATGGAGTGATGGATGGAGTGTTACAATAAACGTAAATGACGACAAAACATGGAGCATTTGAATGTAGCATTTGACCTGCATTACAGTCATATACGAGAGCTTTCTGAGAATTGAGGAATGTGTGTGTGTGTGTGTGTGTGTGTGTGTGTGTGTGTGTGTGTGTGAGAGAGAGAGAGAGAGAGAGAGAGAGAGAGAGAGAGAGACTGTGAGTAAACACTGGTGAGTATAAGACACTCAATTTGAGCTTTCACCTCCCTGGCTGTGCTGGTCATCTATATTTAATCATGCACACTTGCAAAACAAGCCTTCTCATTTACACACACACACACACACACACACACACACACACACACACACACACACATACACATGCTCACGCACAAGCACACAGACACACACCATAAATACACACACAGCACAATTTGGCATCCAGTTTTATACACACATATCTAATAGTGTTTACACAGCACACATACGCACCCACACACATACGCGTGCACACACACACACACACACACACACACACACACACACACACACACACACACACACACACGCTGCAACCTGATAACTTAATGGCCGCTCAGAGTTGTCCTGAAGACTCATCAGCTTTGGCAGCACAGACCTGACAGTTTTATCGCCGTTTTGGCAATGTCACGGGATACAGCCAGCTATTTACAGCAGTGAGGCCGCCTCAGACAATTCACATAAATTCACTTGAGCGATCACTCGATGTTCAGCGGACGCCGTGTCACCGCCGCTCTCTCGTCTTCCCTGCACGTTCTCTAGGTCACATTAAACGCTGCTGCGCTTTTATTTATAACGCGCTGCCATTGCATTTACGAGTGACACTCGCTCTTCTTATCCCCTCCCCTCCCTCTTCCCTTCAACTCTCATTTAGCTTTACGAGTCACTCTAAAACCAAGGGCCACGTCGTTCACGCCGCCATTTTACATCCTGGATCTCATTGATAGCAGCCATAAGTCACACCTGACCGGGCGGGATCTGAGAATCTGGCCAATCAGAGTGGACAATGATGGCTGCTGATGTGGGGAAAAGTAGTTACAGAATAGAGGAAGCCTCATGATATAAGGTAGGAAGGAAGAAACAAATTACAGAAAAGAAAGAAAGAAATGGCAGGGGGAAAAATATAGAAAATAAAAATAAAATAAAGCACAATGGTAGGAAAGAAGAGTGGTCGGGTTGTTTCGGTCTTCCTCAATAGCTGCCAATCATAGGCTTCGGTGAGCTCATGTATGTATAATAGGGTAGAGAGGTCCTTCTTGATGGTTGAATCAATAATCAATTGAATGTGTGAGACAATATCATACCCTAATCCAAACGATGTGTGAGTAGTTGAGGATGTCCCAGAATTCTCAGCAGTAATCACCTCTTCAGCATTTCACCTTTTGAGTCTTTATCTTTCTTCTTTTACTTTCGGCTGCTCCCTTCAGGGGTCGCCACAGCAAATCATCCGCCTCCATCTCACTCTGTCCTCTGCATCTTCTTTTCTGACTTCAACGACCTACATGTCTTCCTTCACCACATCCATACTCATGCCTTTCCTCTTCTCTCTGCCTACGGACACGCCTCCCGCCTCTCCTTCTTCGACGTCTTCGACCAACAGTAGTCCAATTTCCATCAGCACCCTGTTGATTGACAGCACTGATGGCGGTCGTTGTTAACCCGGGCCTCGACCGATCCGGTATGGGGGTAATACTTCTGATTTGTATCATAAAAGTTTGGCATTGGTTTTACGTCGGATGCCCTTCCTGACACAACCCTCTGCATTTCTCCAGGCTTGGGACTGGCATAAGGGGGAGAGACACTGGTTAGTGCCCCCCCCACCCCCCCACCTCATGGCTGCATTACCTTTTGAGTCTTTATCTCTTTAGCCGTTTGTAGCCGCATCGCACTTGTTTGATATCCTGAAGATAATTAAAACCCAACGAGATTGACTGAGGTATGCTCCATGTTAATCTGAGCAGATTGATTGACTCTATTTACACCACTGAAGCTATAAAGATCAGCTCCTCGGGGTCCGAGGACTCGCTTCAGTATTGACATCATGCGTTAAAAACCCTGATAAAACCTTCAGTGTTGAGCATGAGCTGGAGTCACGGTCTGCACCGTAAATGGAGCTTTTAGGGGCATCTATAAAACCACCCTCAACTGTGAATTGAGCGCTGGTGTAGCAGCATCCTAGTTTAAACCCTGAGCATTGCATTTAAGCTGTAAAATCTTCCCTTGCTGATTGGTCTTACGGTCCAGAAACATGCACTCTCGGCTAATTGCTTGTTTCGAATTGCCCTCGGTGTGAGGCCGAGCGTAAATGGTTGTGTGTGTGTATCGCCTTGTGTTGGTCTGATGAACTGTTCAGTGTGTATACCACCTTCACCCAGAGTCGGCTGAGAACCCATGACCCTTGACAGATTTAGAGGTTATGCAAATTCTACTTCTTCTACCTATTATTATTATTATTATTATTATTCATTCATTCATTCATATTCTGAACTGCTTCATCCTAATTAGGGTCGTGTTGAGGCTGGTGCCCATCTCAGCTAACTCTGGGCGAGGGCAGGGTGCACTCTGAACAGCTCGCCGGGCCATCACAGGACCAACACTCACACAGTAGGTTAATTGGCTGTTCCAAATCACCCCTAGGTGTGAATGTGAGAGTGAATGGTTGTGCTTACCACTACGCCACCGTGTCGCTTATTATTATTATTATTATTATTATTATTATTATTATTATTTAACTGCATAAACCATGAGCAGATCCAGACGTAATAGTCTCAGCTCTCTGTCGGAATTGCTCATCTTTGTGGTAATTTTCTTGGTAGTCAGTACAATAATACTCTTGGAGATGAAGAAGAGGATAATGGTGTGTGCGTTTAAGCACTTAATTGGTTTTCTAATTGGATTATTTTCTTTTCAAAAGAGATATTCATCCTATAGTGTTCTGTAACACAGTATGTAATTTACCATGTTTATGCAGTTTAGATAGGGTGTGTGTATGTATGTGTGTGTGAGAGTGTGTGTGTGTGTGTGTATGTGTGTGTGTGTGTGTGTGTGTGTGTGTGTGTGTGTGTGTGTGTGTGTGTGTGTGTGTGTGTTTGTGTGTGTGTGTGTGTGTGTGTGTGTGTGTGTGTGTGTTTGTGTGTGTGTGTGTGTGTGTGTGTGTGTGTGTGGGTGTGCCTGATAGCACTAATCTATCACAGTCATTATGAACCATCTGCCACAGGCGTGATGACAGAGGGTGACAGTGCCATAGCGGAGGAGGATAACAACACCTGTAACTCGTTAGGGCATGTTGATGCACTGCTGTGGGGTGTGAATACGACATGTGGAGTGACACACACACACACACACACACACACACACACACACACACCTGCTCATTTCAGCAGTCTATCTCCTTACAGCCCTGTGTATCCTCTCTCTCTCTCTCTCTCCTTCTGACTTTCCCCTTTCTTTCTTTCCCTTACGCTCTCTATCCCTTTGTCTTTCTTTCTCTTTCTTCTATCCCTTTCTCTTTCCCTCTTTCTTTCTCTTTCTTTTTATTATGCATTTCCCCATCATTTCTACCTCTTCATCTCTCTTTCTCTCTCTCTCTCTCTCTCTCTCTCTCTCTCACACACACACACACACACACACACACACACACACACACACACACACACACACACACACACACTGTCTTTTGCTGTCCTCTCTCTCTCTCTCTCTCTCTCTCTCTCTCTCTCTCTCTCTCTCTCTACTGTGTGCTAGTGTGCAAGAGCAGATCTCCATTTGGAGCTTAATGATATGACGTGGTATTAGTGGTCTTTGGCCTGTACACCAGGTAGTGCTCTGTATCACCATGGAGATCCGAGCATTATTTCAGGACTGATCTGATTTTACACACACACACATGCGCGCGCGCGCGTGCGTGCACACGCATGTATGCACACATGCAAGCACACATAAACACACACGCACAGCCTGACTGACTGAGAGAGAGAGAGAGAGAGAGAGAGAGAGAGAGAGAGAGAGAGAAACCCTGATGCTGAACATTACAAAAAGAAATTTGCCATTAAGTCGACTGAGACTGAGACTGAGCCTGAAAAGAGAAGCCTGGAAACGTGATATGAAAATTCAGTCGTCCTTGTTTTTTTTTTTTTCCCCCCAGACAGGATCAAATTGCTGTTATTACATTATGGTTGCTTCAACACAATTACCCTAAGTGAAATCTCTGGTGCTTTAGACAGTGCAGTAGTGACTGACATGAGCATGCCGAGCGCACAGAGTACAGAAAGTTACAGGAGGAGGCGAGCAGTGCTGAAATGAGAGGAAATTAAAATATGCATACATTATATTCTCACTTGGGCTCAGATACCTAAAGCGCATCAAAAAACCCTAAAAAAAAAAAACATTTAATTTAAGCATTTGAACAAGCATCATGTTCAAAAGAGGCACTCTGCAACACAAGTGAGGCGGGGCGTAAGGTTAAGTTTGTCAAATTGCTGGTGATTAGGATCCAAGAATCAGCGTCGAGAGCGTGGGAGCAGAGGTGGCCTAAGGTATAGGGCTGGATTGCTGATCCTAAATTTGGGGGTTCAAGTCCCACTGTCCACAACGTTGTCACTGTCCCCCTCAGTGCAGCGAACTGGGTTATCAAAGACCGGCCATGTCTCTCACTGTCTATGGTGTGAGGCATGTTAAAGAACCATTGCTGAATTTCTTCAAGAGTAGGCTGCAAAGCCGTCAACATGTTTCCGCCCTGCGATCGCCTGGCGAGCTGTCCATCGCCCGGAGTCAGCTGGGATGGGCACCAGCCTCCCTGTGACCCTAATTAGGATTAAGCGGTGATAGAAAATGAACTGAACTGAA
>CM045728.1:102984314-103049314 GCA_024760905.1 Plotosus lineatus
TGGGCGTGGCCCGCAGCACCACAATAAACATTTAATGTGTATACAGTACACACTTAAAGACAGGTGTGTGTGTGTGTGTGTGTGTGTGTGTGTGTGTGTGTGTGTGTGTGTGTGTGTGTGTGTGCATCTGTGTGTGTGTGTGTGTTAATAAAAAAATATTTAATAATGGTTTAATTAATAAATCTGTTAAGAAAATGTTTAAATGGTTTAATAAATAATTTTCTTTTACTTTTAACACATATTTCATACAAAATTTGTGTACTTTTATAATTTTTAAAGGGAACCTCTGAATGAATCAGGCGTTTTACATGTAAAATGCTTACGAAACTCCCGCATGAAGAAAAAGGCTCTGGAACGGGTTAATTTCATAAGTAGGGGCCGGCTGTGTGTGTATATATATATATATATATATATATATATATATATATATATATATATATATCTTCTTCTTTTACTTTCGGCTGCTCCCTTCAGGGGTCGCCACAGCAAATCATCCGCCTCCATCTCACCCTGTCCTCTGCATCGTCTTTTCTGACTCCAACGACCTTCATGTCTTCCTTCACCACATCCATAAATCTCTTCTTTGGTCTTCCTCGAGGCCTTCTGCCTGGTAGTTCCAACCTTAGCATCCTACTGCCAATATACTCACTATCCCTCCTCTGTACATGTCCAAACCATCTCAATCTAGCCTCACTGACTTTGTCTCCAAAACATCTTACATGGGCTGTCCCTCTGATGTACTCATTTCTAATCCTATCCATCCTTGTCACTCCCAGAGAGAACCTCAACATTTTCATTTCCGCTACCTCCAGCTCTGCCTCCTGCCTTTTCCTCAGCGCCACTGTTTCTAAGCCATACAACATCGCTGGCCTCACCACCGTCTTGTACACTTTTCCCTTCATTCTTGCTGACACTCTCGTATCACACTTTTCTCCAACCATTCCAGCCTGCCTGCACACGCTTCCTCGCCTCTTTTCCACACTCTCCATTGCTCTGGATTGTTGAGCCTACGTACTTAAAATCCTCCACCTTCGTTATCTCTGCTCCCTGCAACATCACCGTTCCTCCTAGGTCCTTCTCATTCACACACATGTATTCTGATTTTCTGAGGATAACCTTCATTCCTCTCCTTTCCAGGGCATACCTCCACCTCTCTAGATTTTCCTGCACTTGTTCTCTGCTCTCACTACAGATCGCAATGTCATCTGCAAACATCATAGTCCATGGAGATTCTTGTCTCACCTCGTCTGTCAGCCTGTCCATCACCATAGCAAATAAGAAGGGGCTCAGAGCTGACCCTTGATGCAGTCCCACCTCCACCTTGAATTCGTCGGTCACACGGACAGCACACCTCACCACTGTCTTACATCTCTCATACATGTCCTGCACTACTCTAACATACTTCTCTGCCACTCCAGACTTCCTCATGCAATACCACAGTTCTTCTCTTGGCACCCTGTCATATGCTTTTTCCAGATCCACAAAGGCACAATGTAATTCCCTCTGACCTTCTCTGTACTTCTCTATTAACATCCTCAAAGCAAACATTGCATCTGTGGTGCTCTTTCTTGGCATGAAACCAAACTGTTGTTCAAAAATGCTGACCTCTGCCCTTAGTCTAGCTTCCACTATTCTTTCCCATAACTTCATTGTATGGCTCATCAACTTTATCCCTCTGTGGTTGCCACAACTCTGCACGTCTCCCTTTTTCTTAAAAATGGGCACCAGCACACGTCTCTTCCACTCCTCCGGCATCTGATCACTGTCTAGGACCTTGTTGAATGTTCTTGTCAGAAAATCTACTGCTACCTCTCCTAGACACTTCCATACCTCCACAGGTATATCATCAAGACCAACTGCCTTTCCATTCTTCATCCTCTTCAATGTCCTTCTCACTTCACCCTTACTGATCTTTGCTACATCCTGCTCCTCAATGGTCACCTCTTCTACTCTTTTTTCTCTCTCATTTTCCTCATTCATCAGCTCTTCAAAGTACTCTTTCCATCTTCCCAGCACACTTGTGTCATCAGTCAATACATTTCCCTCTCTGTCCTTTATCAATCTAACTTGCTGCACGTCCTTCCCATCGCTAGTTCTCTGCTGTGCCAACCTGTATAGATCATTTTCTCCCTCTTTACTATCCAACCTATCATACAAGTCATCATATGCCCTCCATTTTGGCCTTAGCCACTGCTACTTTCGCCTAACGCTGTGTCTCCCTGTACTCCTGTTTACTCTCTTCGGTCCTCTCTATGTCCCACTTTTTCTTAGCTAACCTCTTCCTTTGTACACACTCCTGCACTTCCTCATTCCACCACCAAGTCTCCTTATCTACTTTCCTTCCAGAGGACACACCAAGTACTCTCCTACCTGTGTCCCTGATCACATTTGCTGTGGTTGTCCAGTCATTTGGAAGCACTTCCTGGCCACCCAAAGCCTGTTTCAACTGCTCTTTGAAGACAACACGACACTCTTCCTTTTTCAACTTCCACCACTTTGTCTTCTGCTCTGCCTTTGCCTTCTTCACCTTCCTCACCATCAGCGTCATCCTGCATACCACCATCCTATGCTGTTTGGCAACACTCTCACCCACTACTACTTTGCAGTCACTGACTTCCTTCAAATTACATCGCCTACACAAGATGTAGGCTACCTGTGTGCTCCTACCTCCGCTTTGATAAGTCGCCCTATGCTCCTGTTTCTTCTTGAAGAAAGTATTCACCACAGCCATTTCCATCCTTTTTGCAAAATCTATCAACATCTGTCCTTCTGCGTTCCTGTCCTGGATACCAAACCTGCCCATCACTTCCTCGTCCCCTCTGTTGCCTGCACCAACATGTCCATTGAAGTCTGCACCAATGACCACTCTTTCACCTCTGGGGGTACTCTGCATCACTTCATCTAAGTCACTCCAGAATCTCTCCTTCTCTTTTAGCTCACATCCTGCCTGTGGGGCATAAGCACAAACAACATTGAGCATTACACCTTCAATTTCTAACTTGAGACTCATCACTCTGTCTGACACTCTTTTCACTTCTAGAACATTCCTGACAAACCCCTCCTTCAAGATGACTCCTACTCCATTTCTCTTCCCATCAACCCCATGATAAAATAGCTTAAACCCTGCTCCTAAGCTTTTAGCTTTGCTACCTTTCCACCTGGTCTCCTGAACATACAGTATGTCTACCTTCCTCCTCTGCATCATGTCAGCCAGCTCTCTCCCTTTTCTTTGCATAGTTCCAACATTCAAAGTCCCCACTCTCAGTCCTAGACTCATGCCTTTCCTCTTCTCTCTCTGCCTACGGACACGCCGCCCACCTCTCCTTCTTCGACGTCTTCGACCAACAGTAGTCCAATTTCCATCAGCACCCTGTTGATCGACAGCACTGATGGCGGTCGTTGTTAACCCGGGCCTCGACCGATCCGGTATGGGGGTAATACTTTTGATTTGCATCATAAAAGTTTGGCATTGGTTTTACGTCGGATGCCCTTCCTGACACAACCCTCTGCATTTCTACGGGCTTGGGACCGGCATGAGGGGGAGAGACACTGGTTAGTGCCCCCCCCCCACCTCATGGCTGCATTCTATATATATATATATATATATATATATATGGCTCTCAGATGATCAGATTTTAAAATATTTCTTTTTTTGGCTCTCATAGTCAAAAAGGTTCCCGACCCCTGGATTAAAGCATAGTGCTAATCTAAGAACTGCTTAAAAAGGTATGTTTTCAGCTGTCGTTTGAAAATACATAGTGTCTCAGCCATCCGGACATTCAGAGGGAGTTCATTCCAGCCCTCTGGAGCCAAAACAGAAGACTTTAGCTGCACTTTTTCCTTGTCTCTTGGTAGAAGGAGGGACCATTCTAGCAGTGCTAAAGGATTGGAGAGAACGTGGTGTAGTGTGGGATGTGATAAGTACTTTGAGGTAGGAGGGTGCAGGTTAATTTTTGCCTTTGTAGGCAAGCATTAGTGTTTCAAATCTAATGCGAGCAGCTACAGGAAGCCAGTGGAGAGATGGTAGTTGTGGAGTGGTGTTGAGCAATTTGGGAAGGTTGAAAACAAGTTGTGCAGCTGCTCTGGATCAGGTGCAGAGGTTGAATAATCTTCAAAGGTAGGCCTGCCAAGAGTGAGTTGCAGTAGTCTAGTCTTGACATGAGAAGGGATTGAATAAGTATCTGAGTGGAAAGAAATGGGCAAATTTGGATGTTAAAGAGGAGAAATTGACATGATCAAGAAATACAGGTATTAGTTATATGAGAAGTACAGGCAATTGTCCATGGTTACCCCAAGGCTTCATGCAGTGCTGAAGGAGAGATCACAAAGTTCATTAACCTAAAATTGACAAGGTCTATCTGCCATTTCATTCAAGTGGCAAATAGACCTTGTTAATTCTCGGTTGACTAAATGTCTAATTAGATTGCAAGATCTTGATGTGTGGATGAGTCAGCTGGGATGAACAGCAATTCAGTCTTGCTGAGATTAAGCTTCAGCTGGTGAGCTGCCATCCATGAGGAGATACTTGCCAGACATGCAGAAATCTGAGCAGAAACGTTGTCTGATTAATGTGTCTCATCATCAGTGTCATCTGCATAGTAGTGGTATGAGAACCCATGTGAGTATATGACATCACCGAGGGGCATAGTATAAAGAGAGAACATGACTGGACCAAGAACTAAGCCCTGGAGAATGTCATTAGAAAGTTGGCGTGGAGAATATGTGGATTCCCTCCATGTAACCTCATGTGTGACCTTCCAGGTAGGAAGCACATCATTGCTATGTTGAACCACAAATTTCTGGACTCTTGACGACGAACAAGAGAGTCTTGTGGTTGACCATGTCAAATGTTACTGAAAGGTCAAGGAGGATGAAGATTGAGGACATCTTGGATGATCTTGCATCATGTAGCTTCTCTGTCACAGCCAAGAGTTCATGCTCTGTGAATTGCACTGCTTTCAAGCCAGACTGATTAGGGTTAAGGAATTTTCTCTGAAAAAGACAGAAAGACATTTGATTATAAATGGAAAGAAAGAAGTGATCCCGGTCTATAGTTACTGATGTTTCATGGATCCAGAGTTTCTTTAAGATGGGTTAAACCGTGACTCTTTTGAAAGCTGTTGGTACATTACTAGATGGTATGGAGTTATTGATGATAGTAGAGGTAAAGGGAAGATCTTGAGAGATAGTCTGGAGTATTGTCAAAGGAATTGGATCCAGTGAGCAGGTGGTAGGCTAGCAGGATGAGATGACTTGCTGGATGTCCTCATTTGTAAGACTGGAAAACTGTGCAGGGGAAGGGGAAGTGGAATCTACGCTCTGTAGTGTAGGAGTTGGGGTGGGAGTAAATGTCTGACAGATTTGTTTAATTTTCCCATCAAAAAAGTCGGCAAGGTCTTCAGTGGTCAGGGAGACAGGTGAAGCAGATAGATTAAGTATGAATGAAAAGTTGTTATGGAGTTTGTGTGAGTCTTGTGCAGCAGTGTAGATACAGAGATTATAGTTATGATACAGCAGTTACACTGTCATTATTTTTTTTTGTAAGAAAAGTTCATCTTTGAGGTGTTTATACTTTTAAATCACAAGGCCATTCTGGGAAATCAAACACCAAAGTTTTTTTACAGACAGTGTTTGAGCTCCCAGAATGCCTTTGTAATTTTTATAACTGATTTTCTGTTCCTTTATTACAGGATGTCTCTTAGTTGGGAGAGACTACTCACTCAACTAGGGACTTGACTCCATGTCCCGTTATCCATACGTCTCTTTGTCTCTGTCACGATTTGTCTCATGATCCACATACTCCGTGTGGATGTCACCACCTCTCTCTGACATCATCACCTTCTGATTCACCTGTACACTCGGTAATGATGTCTCGGTGCACTCGAACATCATCTTCTGATTTACCAACACACTCACTGTCTAGGGGGCAGTGGTGGTCTCGTGGTATAGGTTGCTGGATCGCTGATCCAAAGGTTGGGGGTTCGAGTCCCACTCTCCACAAGGTTGTCACTGTCCTCCCCAGTGCAGCTACCTGGGTTATCAAAGGCCGGTCATGTCTCTCACTGTCTATGGTGTGAGGCATGTAAAAGAACCATTGCTGACAAGAGTAGGCTGCAAAGCCGTCGGCGTGTTTCCGCTTTGCGATGGCCTGGCGAGCTGTCCAGGGTGTACTCTGCCCTCGCCCAAAGTTGGCTGGGATGGGCGCCAGCCTCCCCGCGACCCTAATTAGGATTAAGCGGTTACAGAAAATGAACTGAACTGAACTCACTGTCTATGGTGTGAGGCATGTAAAAGAACCATTGCTGACTTTCATAGAGTAGGCTGCAAAGCTGTCAGCGTGTTTCTGTCCCTTGCTAAAAAAGGGTTGTGTCAGGAAGGACATCTAACATAAAAACCTATGCCAAACCAAACGTGCGAATCATTCGCTGTGGCGACCCCTGAAGAAGGGGGAAAAGCCGAAAGGAAATCTCTCTCTCTCTCTCTCTCTCTCTCTCTCTCTAATGCTGTTACATTTATATGTATGTCACTTTCTGGTTGACCTACATACCGTATTCAGTGATGATGTCACAGTGGGAGTGATAGCCCACCCACCGAGCTTTATGTACTGCTTCTAGTTAATGAATATAGGTATATGTACAGTATATTTTGCATGTCTGTGCTAATCATACTTCCTATTCTGGTTTGGTATAAAGGGTAGGATATAAAAAATAGTAGCGTCACTTTAATAAATGTCACAATAATTTTAAATAATTCCTGCTTTTCCTGATGATTTTATGATCATTTGCAAACAGTCCTGGCTTTCAGTTTCATGCCATCTGAAAACAGTAAGCTGTCATGTTCACTACTGTCTTCTCCTCTTCATCTTCATCTTCATCATCATCATCATCTTCTTCACCATCGCTCTCAATGGAATAAGTGCTCTTTCAGCACTGAAGTAAATAATTTACCTGACAAGTCGAACGTTTTCTCTTTAAAGGGTTAAGTGCTTGTTTTTTGGCAGCACAACAATTCACTTCCTGCTCATGAATAAAAGATGGTGGTGTACAGCTGGGAGCGAAGCTGTCCAGGGCTTTTTATACCTGTGTGTGTGTGTGTGTGTGTGTGTGTGTGTGTGTGTGTGTGTGTTTCCCTTGCATCACAGTAAAACTTTCCTGTATAGACAGTTGGTGATGAAGCAGTGTTCCGTCCGATCCTCCTTCATCTCATATCCTGTGAAAATGTATCCACATTTCAGAGCTTCTTGTCCTCGTCTGTCCGTGATATAAACACCACTGTAAGATTTTTTTTTTATGAATACAGCTCGATCAGCAGGATTTAAACTCCTTTACAAACAACCTACAGGGATTATTTTTTTTCAAACAAAAGAAGGGACTGACGTAGGTTTGGACAAGGTGGAATTGAAAGTTGTTTAGGTATGTTCAGGAAAAAAATATCCTTGTATGTTTTTTCTGTGATGCTCGGTTGATGTGCAACTTTTGTAAAGCTCAACTTACTGCTGGTCAAACAAGTGGCAGCTCTGGCGGTTCCAGGACAATTGCTCACGGGACAATTGCGCACAGGACAAATGCTCACAACCTTCATGAAAAAATAGACATTTGCACACAACATAAAAAATTTTGTTCAATTTTAACCCTAAGCTTAACCCTAAACCTTAACCCTTAAACCCTAAACCCTAACCCTAATGTCTAATGAGTTAATTTAGCATTATGTATTTATAAGAATAAAGAATTTTTATAACACATTGTGATCTTTGGGGGCAGTGGTGGTCTAGTGGTATAGGGCGCTGGATCACTGATCCAAAGGTTGGGGGTTCGATTCCCACTCTCCATGAGGTTGTCACTGTCCTCCCCAGTGCAGCTAACTGGGTTATCAAAGACCAGCCATGTCTCTCACTGTCTATGGTGTGAGGCATGTAAATGAACCATTGCTGACTTTCGACAAGAGTAGGCTGCAAAGCCGTCGACGTGTTTCCGCCCTGTCCAGGGTGTACTCTGCCCTTGCCCAAAGTTGGCTGGGATGGGCACCAGCCTCCCCGCAACCCTAATTAGGATTAAGCGGTTACAGAAAATGAACTGAACTGAACATTGTGATCTTTTTGTATTATGCATTTATTAGAACAAAGAAAAAAAGATGTTGTGGACAAATGTCCGGTTTTTTAATTCAGGTTGTGAGCATTTGTCCTGTGAGCAATTGTCCTATGAGCAAATGTCCGCACACCGGCTCTGGCAGCTGTTCTCTTTGTTTTCGCCACAGTTTTCACCACTAATGTTCAGTCGCATCCAATTCCCACCCATGAAGTATTACCTTCCACATCACATAACCACCACCAATCAGGGTGGGGTGAAGGCATCAATATTAGCCACCACCATCTTTTCGAACTGTGGCACATGTGTATTTTGTGGACGGTCTAACTCACTGTCCTCCCCCTTGTACGAATGAGCTCACAGATGCCCATGATTGGCTGTCGATCGCTGTGAGTGACAGGAAAGTGAGCATATGCTATTCCTCCCTCCTGTGAGAGCTTAGCTAATTAGCTCCCATGGACTCCCAGTCACAGATGGCTGTGGCATTAATCCGAATTCGAACCTGCACCTTATCGATGCACCACTCGGGATCCTGGTAGCTCTTCTGATGGCAAAACAGCATCACCTGGGGACAGTTTTTAAGGCAGTTCAGTGTGGTTTTAAATAACGTGCTGCTTCAAAACAGTGGTGAACGCGTGGTGTGAATCGGTTTTAATGAGGTTGTACTTAATGTGGGTCAGAAAAGTTACAAAAGGTGACAACACAGCAACGATGGGGCAGCGAGATAGAGATATACAGTATTGAGAACCAACATGGGATAGATAACATAGTATATAACGGTCAGTTTCGGTTGACGACCAACATCATTATGCCTTTAAGATGCTGTCACCGCACTCCAACATGGTTTAGAACAGCACTAAACTGCCATCAGAACTTCCATGTGCAGTGGGCTTAATACTATCGTGAAATGCTGTATAATGCACGTGGGTATACAACAGTGCTTCTTAACACCCCCGTGGCAGCACGGTGGCGTAGTGGTTAGCACGCCTGCCTCACAGCAAGAAGGCCTGGGTTAGAATCCAAGCCTGGGCGTTTCTGTGTGGAGTTTGCATGTTCTTCCTGTGCTTGCGTGGGTTTCCTCCGGGTACTCCGGTTTCCTCCCACAGTCCAAAAACATGCACAGTAGGTTAATTGGCTAAATGATCTGTGGAGAGGGATTCACTAAGTTGGATAACTTGTGCCCAATCCCTTTCTTCAATGAATAAAATATGTTTCAATCAATCAACACCCCCCACCCCCTCCCCACAAGAAGAGGAAAATGTTTCACGCCCGCCCATCACTATAAATAGTGTCATTTGTCTATAAAAATTGTTATCAGTAATCCTCTGCATATCACTGTATCCTTATTAACGTGCTGCTTATTATGAAATACAAAAAAGGAAGAAATATAGATCAACTTCCAACAAAGAATAACTTTATTAACAATTGTTTAGTTTTAAAACAAAAAGATTTAAAGTGCATCAATTTAACTGAATTTTTTTTTTTTTTAAAGTAGCCTTATTTAAACTGTAAACATTTTTTGACCAACAATTTGAATCATTCGATACTGAAAAATAAAATTCAATAAAATCAATAAATAATAATAAATTCAAATTGATCAGCAACATTAACTCAAGAGCACAATATATAAAACACTTTAACCTACAAAACAAAAATGAATAAAACAATTTGTGGGTTTTTTTGTTTTTGTTTTTGTTTTTTTGTCAAAATAATTAAGTCCAGATTAATGTCTACAATGAGCACGTTTTGCAGTGCACAACTTTTCGAAACCGGGTTTAAAGCACAATACTGAAACTCTCAGCTCCTGCTCAATGTTGAACTGGGACCTGGACTTGGTCTTCAGTGCAGCAACAGCAGAGAAGCTCGTCTCACAAAGATAAGATGTTCCAAAAGGAAGAAGAATGCCCAGAGCCTTCTGCCCTAAGAGTGCATACCGCCTCTCTGTGCTCAGCCAGAATTCACTCAGTGTCTCTGATGTGAACGTCAGTCTCTATGCACAGTCAGATGTCATGTCGATGAACTGGTCCTCCTCTGCAGAGCTGAAACTCGTAGGAGCCGGCGCATTGAAAGGATCTCTCACCCCGTCATACTAGGCGCAGTTTTCAGGGAAGTACTTTTTAAAGAATCCCATCAGTGCTGCTTAATACATGGAATCACTGAAGTGACATCATAGTCAGCAGTGTCAATAAATTCATGCAGGTTCTCAAATGAATCATTATTTCCATCATCAAGTCGTCTACCCCACATTGCAATCTTTTGGGTGAAAGAGCTGGTCTTGTTTGTGACACGAGGGAGGTGTTTATCTTTCCCTTGAAGCTGTACATTTAGTTTGTTTAACTTGCTAAATATGTCACTCAGGTAGGCCAGTTTCACCAGGAAGTTCTCACCACTAAATTTTTCTGCGACTTCATACCTGTGTTCCTGCTCCAAAAACATTCTCATCTGGACAAGACTTTTTCCTCATGACAGACACCTTGCTTCACTGTGAAGCAGCACAGCTTGATGTTCAACTCTCATCTCCTCACAGATAGCAGAGAAGACTCTTATTTTTAGTGGTCTGGTCTTTATAAAATTGACTACACCTATAGTGCCAGACATAACCTCACTTAATTCAGAGGAAAGATGCGAGTGCTTCTCTGTGTATAACACAGTGTGTCCACTCAGCATTAGGTGAAGCGTTTTTGATGAGTTTCCGAAGTCTTTTTCTCATCCTTGCCATGGTATGTGCACCATCACCGCAAACACCAATGCAGTTCTTCCACTTCTGCCCATTCTCGGTCAGGGAGCACGCTTCAGCTGTGCCTCTGTCTCTGACCTATTTACAAAAAAGTAGATCCTCACACAGGGAGTTTGTCATGTCAAAAGGTACAGAAGTAATAAACATACATTCTTTGTTGCTGTCAGTTGCGTCATCGAATTGTAAGGCAAAACATTTTGTCTTCGAGTTTATTTATCAGCTGTTCTTTAAGATTGTTAGTGATGTCATTTATGCGTCTGGCGACAGTGTCATTGGACAGAGGGATAGTTTTTATTTTCGCAGCACTGTCGTCATCCAGCATGACAGACCTCAGTGCAACAAAACCCACAGCAATTTGGTATGCCACCTTATATAATGCTAACAGAGCTCGCTGGTTTGCGGAAGTAGCATTCACAAAGTGGGATGGTTGTTGGCAATATTCGGCGCGTTTTGGCTGAAAAAAACATCAAGCGGCTTATCAGCGTGATCGGGTTGTAATGTCTTTAAGGTAAGGTAAAGTCTGTTGTGCTTATTGCACCCGAGCCTACAGACTCATCGGACTGGTGCTTATCCCCGGATTCTGTAGCGTGAAGCGACTAGGAGTTCAACTCCTCCTTGGATGGGACGCTAGTCCATCGCAGGTTACATTCCCATTTATACTGCTGGGTGAACAGAGGCACACTTGTGGTTAAGACCTTGCCCAGGGGTCACAGCACAGTGGGGATCTCACTGGGATTTGAACCCACAACCTCCCGATCATGACCCCCAGCACCCTAACCACTACACCACCGGCCCCACGAACGTCTTTAAGTGACGCCTTAATTTATTTGACTTCATGCTGTCTGCTGCCAATGTTTCTAGACACAGTAAACACACCGGTCTTTCCACGTTTCTCACCGTAGTCATAGCGAAGCCAAGTGCTACATACACTTCACCATACTTTAAGAACAAATGGTATATGTACAAGGAAGTCCTGTGGGTTTAACGTAGAGCAAACCGAGAACTATTGTAAGTAAGGTAAGTCTAGGTAAGTCTGTTGGGTTTTGACACCCGAGCCTAGTGGCTCATCAGGCCGGTGCTTATCCCCGGTTTCCGTAGCGTGAAGCGACCAGGGGTTCAACTCCTCCTGGATGGGACGCTAGTCCATCGCAGGTTACCTTCCCAGTATATTTTTTACTGGTACCCATTTATACTGCTGGGTGAACAGAGGCACACTTGTGGTTGAGACCTTGCCCAGGGGTCTTAGCACAGTGGGGGTCTCACAAGGATTGAATTAGCCAGCTAGCATTTTCAGCTAATCAAAATGCCGCGTCATCATTAGTGAAGTCTTCAGAAAAACAACCAGCCAGGTCAGAAAACCCAACATGAAAAACGGACATATTGAATATTTTTCAGCATTTTTTTTTCAGGGCTAGCTTGAGGTCAGTGTTCACACTGGGAAAAGAATAAAAAGTGTTTATAGCAGGATGGAATGAAACACAGGATTTAACCTTGTATGCTAAGTCAGTGCACAGATCAAACACTGTGACGAGAGACAAACTGGTGGGTTTTTTTTTTGTGTGTTAATCTTTACAGAAAACTCAGCAAGGCTGCTTTGTGTGTTTGTGTGTTAGCATAACGTGAGCCAACCAACATGGTGCTGTATGGTTGCTGGATATGAATATTTGATAGACAGGTGACTGACTGAGAGTGACTGAGGTATGGCAGGCCAGACAGACAGCTTGCACGGACTCTGTCTCACCTCATTCTTTCATTCTTTAGCTATTTATGAGTACTGTTCCTTTTCACTCTGTTTCCATATTTACTCCATCTCCAACTATGCTCTTTCTATCCTCAATTCTCCCTCTTTCTCTGTCTCTCCTTTTTTAGCCGTAGACACTGAGTCGTGCATGTCACAAGGTTGCCATTATAAGTTTGGACATTGTTTTTTTACAAAGCAGATAGGCAGGATATTGGGACTTGTTCACCATAGCATAGTAGTCTAGTATTTTTTTTTTTTAATTATGTTTCATTACAAATTAAAATATCCCAAAACATGGTACTATTACGTCCTAAAATAGAATGAAGTATCAACAAGAAACAATTACAAGATGCTGTCTGATGACTAGCCTAACCTAATCAATAGTGTTACCGAGCATATTTAGTCAGTTATTGAGCAGCAAATGAAGAAAAATAGCTAGCTGGGATTGAGATTTGTTTGCTGATTGAGTTATTTAACTATTTAAGTATGAAAAGTGAGCATACGGTATAGCCTATTATAGGGCAGTGGTGGCCTGGTGGTAAAGGGCACTGGATCGCTGATCCTAAGGTTGGGGGTTCAGGTCCCACTCTCCACAAGGGTGTCACTGTCCCCCCAGTGCAGCTAACTGGCTTATCAAAGGCCGGCCATGTCTCTCACTGTCTATGGTGAGAGGTTCAAGTTTAAAAAAAAAATCGCTGACTTTCATAAAGAGTAGCAGCATGTTTCTGTCCCTTGCTAAAAGGGTTGTGTCAGGAAGGGTATCTGATGGAAAAACCTATGCCAAATCAAGCATGCGAATCAAATGAATTGCTGTGGCAACCTTTGAAAAAGGGGAAAAGCCGATAGGAAAAGAAGACAGTATAGCCTATTATGAGCAGTCAAAGCAGCAATTCTTTGCTAAGTTAGTATGCTCGTTAGCTTTCTTTAATGTCAAGAATGAAGAGCTAAGAAGAGCACTACTTAATATATTATTTTGAATCCCAGCTCGCGTGGTTCTCGTGTGCTTTTTGTCCAGTTTCCTCTAACAGTCCAAACATATGCACATTTAGGCTAATGGGCTATTTTAAATTGCCCCTGGATATGTGTGTGTGTGTGTGTGTGTGTGTGTGTGTGTGTGTGTGTGTGTGTTGGTATGGTGATGGTGTTGGTTGAGATAGGTTCCAGGCTCCCTGCAATCCTATTAGGATGTGTGAGTACATTGCTAGTCAGCTAACTAGCTAAAGGCTAGCTATGCTAGTCAGTTTCCTTGTATGTTTTTTTTTCTGTTGTTTATTCAGAAGTTCAGTAAACAGACGTTTTAACAGAGCATGTGACTACAACACACACACACACACACACACACAGAGAGAGAGAGAGAGAGAGAGAGAGAGAGCTGAATCTGTGTTTTCTGAGAGGCTGCTAATGGTGCTCTCTGGTATTCTAGTTGCTCTTTTGCCTTACTGTGTGCCCTGAGGCCATTTTGGAGCAGGCAGAGATGAGCACCGCGGGGGCGGCCATCTTTAATATTTCATTCTAAAGCTTATTTACACACCTACTGTTTAGATCTGCCTCTGCACTTTGTCTGACTGCGTTATCTAATCCCTGTTTCTGTTTCTTTCGTTTGTGTGTGTGTGTGTGTGTGTGTGTGTTTGTGCGCGCGCATGCATGTGCGTGTGTGTGTGTGTGTGTGTGTGTGTGTGTGTGTGTGTGTATAAAGTATGCATGCATTCTCTCTGGGATCTTTTTACCTGTTCAGGTGATGTCTAGAGTTCAAGGCTGTTTACACTTTTGGGTTTTAATTACACTACTTTCACAGAACAGAACAGAATCAGAGCGAACCATTTTAAACATGACTTGATACCTGAAAACAGTGTTATGGTTGGTGCAATTCAATGAAGGGAGAGAGGGAAAGAAAGTAAGATTAAAGAAAGGAGAAAGAAAAAAGAAGTAAAAAAGCATGGAATCAAGAAAATAATGAGGAGGAAAACGGACAAAAGAATAATAAGGAAGGAATAGAAAGAATGCATGAAAGACAAAATAAAGCAAAAGAAAGCATTGAGAAAAGGGGATCGGAAGAGAAAGAAAGAAAAGACAAGAAAGCAACTTGGGAAAAGTAAGGAAGTAAAAAAAAAGCTGTGTGTGTGATAGCAAAAGGGAGAGAGGGAGGAAGAGAGAGAACGACAGAGAGAGAGAGAGTGAGAGAGAGAAAGGAAAAGTAGGAAAGTAAGGAAACCGAAAACAAGACAATACCAACCATACAAATTTTAATTTATTGAATTATAATGTTTTTATTTACTTAGTTTTCCTATTTGTTATTTTATAATATTGAATGAGAAATTGTGTTTATTTGTTTATTTGCTTGTTTGTTTTGGACAAATATCTTTTTTGCAGTGAATGGATTTAAGTAAAACAAATGATTCACCATGTTCCCACCCGCCCCCAAGGTTTTATCGATAAATAAACATATATACAAACAAACAAACACCTATTATACTGTTCAGGATTGTTATTTGCTTGCTTGTTTGTTTTTATTTATTATATATCCTTAACTCACCCCTCTGCCCCTGACCCACCCCTATGCCCCACCCCTCTGTTTCTATTCATAATCCCATCTCTCTATTTTATTGGCTCTTATTTTCACTCAGTGCAGCAGGATTTGACAAATACTGTGGGGGTTTTGGTGACAGGGTCATGCTTGTCCTCGCACCCTTTTACCCCAAGCACCCATCAGCGCCTGGTGACAGCTTCATCAACACCCTCACCCCCCCTCCTCCTCTCCTCCCATTCCCTCCTGCCCATGTTCCCTCCTTCCTGTTTTTGAGCGTTTGTTCCTAGCATCTGTTTCGCCTGGTGATTAATTGCAATTAGCGAGAGGGTTGAAAGCCCGTGGAAGAATGCAGCGGTGAGCAGACACATCAAGATTAATGAGGGAAGGCAGTTGTCAGAAGGACGCACGCCTGCAATGGCAGGGCACCTGGGGGGGAAGGAGGCGGAGGAGAAAGGGAGGGTGCACTTGTATTAGGTAGAAGGTGTGTGTGTGTGTGTGTGTGTATGTGTGTGTGTGTGTGTGTGTGTGTATGTGTGTGTATGTGTGTGTATGTGTGTGTATGTGCGTGTGTGTGTGTGTGTGTGTGTGTGTGTGTGTGTATGTGCGTGTATGTGTGTGTGTGTGTGTGTGTGTGTGTGTGTGTATGTGTGTACCCTCAGTTTACTGCTTATCATATCTCAAAGCTTTTTTCCTCCCAGCAAGAAGTGGTGTGTCCCAGCAGGAGGAAGAACACAGGATAGACAGAATGAGACAAGAAGAGAGAAGGGAAAGAAGAGGAGAAGAACAAGGGAGGACAGTATAGGAGAGCAAACACAACGCCAGGGGGCTGATTAAATATGGAAATTTTAATTGCTAATTGACCTTTATTAATTAGAGCACAGAAGCGAATCTTTTATACATGCCGTGGCGTAAACGTGAGTGAATCAGAGAGAGAGAGAGAGAGAGAGAGCCCATAAAGGTAAGGGTTCTGGGCCCTTCAGCTCACAAATTGCCTCAAGGTATTTCAAGTGTGAACATTGGACATGTATACTAAATATTAGTAATAATACTTAGTATAGTATACTACAAGATGAAAAGCTAGCTAGGTATAGACAGATATACTATATTCACTATACAGTACTGAGCTATAAAGTATCTTACACGTTTCCTGTACAGTATTGTATAGACATATAGTATTATACTAAGGTATAAGGTAAACTATACATCATACAATATTGTACAGGTGTACGGCACCATCTACTTTTAATGTATTGTCTTGGCATACTATACCACACTAAGGCATATGCGACAATTAAAAGTGATTTTCTAGATTTTTAAAACTTATTTTTCCATATTGAAACCTGATAATAATTACTCCACCTGTTCCATGTGGCCATGAAAAACTGACTGTCCATCATTTTGATTCAGGTATTATCCAATTCATATATATATATATATATATATATATATATATATATATATATATATATATATATATATATATATATATATATATAAAAGAAGAACATATATATATATATATATATATATATATATATATATATATATATATATTTTTTTTTTTTTTTTTTTTTTTTTAAATCTTGAGACAGCAGGCCAATCAGATTGCACTGTCCCTATGTGGTATATACTAATGTATTAAATCACAGACCTCGGTGCAGCTCAACCGATCCTGACTAACAATCTGTCCTCCAGTACATTCCTCTGTTTTATTCCACATCGGCGGCTCCAAGGTTTTGCTTCTGTGAGCCATGCATCATTAGACAGTGTGTGTAAGTGTGTAAGACATGGCTGTATCCGGCTACACTGTGGCCAGCGCCGGTATGCATTACACAGCCCACTAACCACTGCTGACTAAATCAAATTCAACTTAATCGACTTAGGGCTTTAGTAATTGGATGTTCTGTGATCTGACGGCCTTGACTAGAGCCAACATGAGGCTAATGAGGAGAAATCAGCACTATGTGGTGTGGCGCACACACACACACACACACACACACACACACACACACACATACACACAGTGCCATACAGATTGTACCTAAAGATCCATGGTATACACTAAAATATAAAATGTTTCCTCTAGACTACTATTGTCAAAGGGCGGTGTATTGTTTAGCACATCCACCAGAAAGGTCCTGGGTTCGAGTTCCGGGTTCGGCAAAGGTTTCTCTGTGTGCAGTTTCTATTTTCTCCCCGTGCTTGTTTGGGTTTCCTCCAAGTATTCCAGTTTATAGCGAGAGTGCAGAGACATTCACATTAGCCTAATTGGCCATTCCAAATTGCCCCAAGTGTAAGTTTGAGTGTAAATGGTTGTGTGTTTGTTGGTCCTCTAATGGATTGGTTAGCTGTTCAGAGTGTACCCCGCCTTTGGCCAAAGTCGGCTGAGATAGGTTCCCTAGTAGGATTAAGCATTTCGGCAAATGAATGAACAAGTGAATCCCTTTGTCATGTCCAAGATCTGGCGTAACCAAGATTGAGTCAAGACCATGTTAAGGTCAAGTCAGGACTGAAGCCAAATGAAAGTTAGACCGAGCCAAGACAATACAGGAAACCATCAAACTATGTGAGGCCAAGCGTTCACTTTAAGTAGCTGGTTTCATTCGTCCAGTGGGTCACAATTTTCAGGAGGACAGTGTTAATTTTTGTCCAACGTTATGGTTGAGATCAAGTCCATGTGTCCAAGACCACCTTCAGGCTGAACTTGAGTCCTAGCCCTCAAGCTAATAAATACAGATTACAGTGCTGTTTGGACAGCTCCAGGATTTTCCTCATTATACAGTCAAGGCATGAAGAAAATCCTTCTTATGCGTACGTTAGAAAGAACGAACGGCGGCTGAGGTCACTCTTGAGACAGGAAGCCTTTTTCGGTCTTTTTATCTCTCTGTTTCTCTCGTTCCCTCCTCCTGCCTGTCTCTTTCCCTCTCTAGAGGATCAGACTAAAAGCGTTTCAGCTCAGTTAATCCTGTTAGCTGAGCTCCCGTGTTCAGACAGGATGGCTGCAGGCTCCTCTGAGGCCTCCTTCTCTTTTTTCTTTTCTCCCTCTATCTTTCATAGCTTTGTGAAACACTGACCAGGACGCCCAGGCTGAGAGGCACGACCTGACGCACAGGGGGGCTGAGCAGTTGAAAGGGACAACACTGAGCCACTCAGGCATGAGAGAGCTGAACCAAGCTGAAACAGTCTTCTGGATGGAGCTGGATTTAGCATAAGAGTAGACACACACACACACACACACACACACACACACACACAACACAACACACACAAACACACACACACCATCTGTGCGCACAAGCATTCACACACCCTCTAAAGCCTTCACATCAGGGGTGAGAGCCACACTTTTTCCCTGATTCAGCACTGCTCAAGTCCTTAAAACAAACACTCCAGCTTGTGCTGGCTCCTCGTAAACCCTGCCCAACAATTATATATTAGCTTGCATGAATGCCGTCAACATTTTGCTAAATATTTTACCATTGTGATATTCATAGTGTAGTACATTGCAGTAGAACCATTTCAAATCCAATCTAATAGAGGTTTGATTTTTATCCAGTAGGGGGCGCTTTAAATTATGAGTACCTCTCATAATCCTGAAGACAGCTGATTAACAGTACAGTACAGCTGATTTAATTACGAAGAGAAGGACAGTCAGAGCAGGATAGTTTAGGGCTGTGTATCAATCCTGCACTCGTCATATGGTGTGTGTGTGTGTGTGTGTGTGTGTGTGTGTGTGTGTGTGTGGTTCCTGAGGGACGTCTGTGATTGAGTTCTGTGCTATAAAGCTGTCCATACGCCAGACGCCACGTCTGAGAGGCGAAATGCTGAGACTCAGTAAACAAATGATTATCAGTCACAAAGGCAGCGTGCTTCTTTTATCTTCCTCAGTAAGCATGCTGGGTGAAATATAGCATATATATATTTTTTTGCTTGTTTGTTTGTACTGCTGGCGACCCGAGGCCCTTAGACAGTCCACTATGCAATAAACTGTCGAAGTTTATCCTGAGAGTCTCTGCTCAAGAAGTAAAGATGTTATCGTGGTCTGGTTTTGCGTTGAAAGTAACATTAGCATAGTGCACTAGCAAAACACGGGCCGCTAAATTTCTAGAATTTGTTTCTATCCAGTGTCTTGTGCTTGTTTTGATTTAAACAGACATTAGTTCAAGGTGTTCTTCTACTTCGCTGTCCAAAGTGAGCTGCATTCATTCATTCATTTTCTGAACCGCTTAATCCTATTTAGGGTTACGGGAGGCTGGCGCCCATCTCAGCCTTATTAGGGACCATTTCTAGCAAACAACTTTTGGAAGAAGACAAGACCTTTTTATGATTTATGCAACAGGAACCACGGCAATGGTGGCCCGGTGGTAGGGTGCTGGATTACTGATCCCCAGGTCAGGGACTCAAGTCACTACTGTCCCACCATGCAGCTAACTGGGTTATCCAAGACTAGCATGTCTCTCACTGCCTACAGTGAGAGGCATGTTAAAGAACCATGGCTAACTTTCATTTCTGAAAACGAATGAAATGAATGAATGAATATCAGGAACCTCAGAGGAACCTAGAATCATTTTTCTGGATCATAGGAATATTAGGTTCAGTCAATGCACATGTGCCAACCAGCATGCAGTCTGCTGTAGTTACCCCTGAAACACAATTTCCTCCAGGATCAATAAACTATTTTGATTTTGAACCAACCTATCTCATTATTCATTCATTCATTTTCTAAACTGCTTAATCATAATTAGGGTCATAGGGAGGCTGGTGCTAATCTCATTGATAATTATTTTTACATTACAAACATTTTTACAGCCCTGGACCTTTCTGGATGATTAGAACTCAGGAACTTTAAGCATCCTTCCAACACAGGAACCTTTTTAAGAACTGTTTAAGATCCCAAACTGCTTGCAATGTTATTAGGAATTATTTAGCAGAGCAAACATTCAGCAAGTTGTTCTACTACGTTATTCTTCTTTTGTACTAAAACTCTGACCTCTCAAGCCTCTCATTCAAAAGATATGAACTTTTTCAAGAACCCAGAACCTTTCGGTACTGACCATTTCCATGACAGGAACCCTTTCCAATAGTTTCATGAAGACAGATATTCCAGAAACATATTCGAGACACGGTCTTCATAAGGATCACAATAAAATTATTTCTATTATTTCTAACCAAGGAATCATTTCAGGATCCCTGAGGAAATCTCAGCTCACCCACAACGTATGAAACCCCCTCTCCCCACACACACACACACACACACACTTTGATCGCTCTTCACCACACGAAATCAGCAACCTTCTTCACAAGCTCCGAAAATCACTGTTGGGAGAGTACAGTGTCTAAACTGAAAAGTGGAACCAGATGGACTATTAGTTCCTAGAACTATAGTTCCTGAACCATAGTTCCTGAACATACATTGCATCCTTAGTTTAAAAAAGTAAATTCACAAAATTTGCGTTTTTCCCTCTCACGGAATGTGCGAGGATGATCAGGTAGACTTTGATTGGCTCTCTAGTCACAGAGTAGTGTTGATTTATGTTTTATGGCCAAGAGTCATAAGGCCAGGTCAGAGGTCATGCAGGGTCATGATTGGAGGGGAGAGTTTATGGCACTGACTGGACAGGATTGTGTTTAGGATGGCATGTGTGTGTTTGTGAGAAGCCATGAGGGGTGTTTAGGGGTCACTGGGGGTCAGAGGACTTGGTGAGATGGACCTCTTTTGACCTCTAGTTTGTGTGTGTGTGTGTGTGTGGGTGTGTGTGTGTGTGTGTGTGGGTGGGGGGTTAATAGTGGTAGGAAGGGGTAGTTATGGGGTGGTGGGGAGGCGTGTTAGGCTTCAATAGCTCTGACAATTTCCTTTGTTGGTGCTGAGCTGATTATTTTTCCAAATCGTCTGTCTAGCTTGAAGCAGTATATGCAACAGGAACCATATTAGGAACCATGATTTTTTTTTTTCAGGAGCTCATGAAATTTTGATGCATTTCTTTCAAGCACAAAAACTTTTCAAAAGGAAAGAAAATTCCAAGAGATGTTTTCAAGAGCCAAGGAACCATGGGACCCAGAGCTCCGGAACCATAGTTCCACAGTTTGTAGTTTCCATATTTAGAAATATTTAAGGCGGAGCTTGCTCTATGGATGCTGATTGGTCAAGTACAAATTTCAGAGAATGAGGAAACATCTCCTCAGTTATCTCATCTAAACTACGCCATCGTTCATCCAGAAAAGAAAACACTGAAGAAATTATGAAAAGTATGTAGAAAACCCCACGAGGGGGCAGCAGGTGGATGAAGAGGATCTGCTGAACTCTAGCCAGATTGGAGGCCTCACTGCAGGCTGGCGTAAATTCAGGCAACATGGTGAACCAGACAGGGTGTGTAATCAGTCATGAGGAGTGTGTGTGTGTGTGTGTGTGTGTGTGTGTGTGTGTGTGTGTGTGTGTGTGTGTGCACGCGCAGCTCTCTGCAGCATTGAAGATGAACACAGCCGTCCTGTGAGACAGACACTCTGCTGCACACACACCTGTGTCCACAAATGTGTGTGTTTGTCATCCAAAATGTGCGAATGTCACACTTACACCCACACAAGTGCACACAAACACAATCTCGTGTTGCTTATCAATCCAAACGTCGCTCGCAATGTTTCCTCAGTCGCGTTCCCATTTACATTTCCTTCCAAACGTTAGCAAACAGATGGCAGCCAATAGTTTAAAAATATAATTAGTCACGAACAAATGTGCTACTTCGCTGGGGAAAAGACGCATGTACACATTCCAAATCAGAATTTCTCCATGGTTCTCGTTCGAAACTAAACTAAACGGCATTCCCGTGAGATCGCTTTGGAAAAATCAGGGCCACCAACAAGAGACAATAATGACATGGACATGAGTTCGGAATGACACATCAAAATTCTTCCGGCAGCAGCTTAATGGAGTTTCAATTTAGTTCAAGGTTTCCTACATTACCCACAATGCCATGGGGCTATTTATGATACTGGTGCACTTGGATTCCATTATTTGCCGAGCTGCTTATTCCTTTTAGGTAAGCTGTAGCATGTCTCAGCCGACTCTGGGTGAAGGTGGGGTACACCCTGAACAACTTGCCAGTCCATCACAGGGCCAACACCTGCATAACCACTCACACTCATACAATCAGCCAGTTATCTTAATGTGTGTGGCTTTGGATTATGGGAAGAAACCAGTGCACTCGGAGGAAACCCACGTAAGTGTATTTAGAACATTCAAACTCCTATGACAAGTTCTGGGCTTAAATCCAGGACTTTCTGGCTGTGAGGTAGACATGCTAACCACCACGCCATCGTGCCACATGCTGTTGGGTTTGGCATTTGTTTTATTGCTAGTTGTTTGAAAGCGAGTGATGCGCTCGCAATCGTTAATTAACCAAGCTGTGTTTTTGTGTTATCATGTTAAGGAACATCGTCAGAACCTGGATGCTGAACTTGTCAGTATTATATGATGTTAAGCATCTCTGTGAAATGATGATAGAGTTGTTATGATTTGTGTTCGGAGCTGTAGTTAAATTTAGTAACAAAACCTGATCCTGTACGTCAGGGATCCCCAACCCCCGGTCCATTTGATACCGGTCCACAAACAAAATCTTTCATGGTACGAATTATAGGGGTTTTTTTTAATTAAAGCTTTCGGATCTTATTTTGAAAAACGACAGTTTTTGACATTGCCGCAGAAGCACTGAAAGCCCTTCTTCCGTTTCCAACCACATATCTTTGTGAGGCGGGGTTCTCTGCGCTGACAGCCACCAAAATAAGACTACTGAGTAGACTGGAAAAAGGCAGCACAATTCGAGCGTAACTGTCTCCCATCACCCCAGTGTTTGCCTAATATAAAGTGCAATAGTTGTATTCAGATTAAATACTATGAACTGACAAAGGTTTTTATAATTTAAGCACCTGTGCCTCTAACTGGTCCGCGGAAACATTTTCATACATAAAACTGGTCCCTGGCGCAAAAAAGGTTGGAGACCACTGTTGTACATGACCTGACAGCATGAACACAACACGGTTACATCATTTCAACCAGATACAGTTTCTTAGATCCTGAAAGCCTGTGAACAAGCTACAGAACAAAACTAGACGCACACTGAGACCTAGCCAAACCTCTGTCAAGCCAAAGAATTTTTATTACAGAATGTACACACTTCCAAAAAAATCTTAGTGTTAAAGAATCCTTTAAAAATTACTAGTTGCAGAATTTAAGCCAAATTATTTCCAAAATATAAAGTAGTTTTACATGAGAGGGACAGTGGTGGTCTAGTGGTATAGACCCCCCCCCCCAGTTCAGCTAACTGGGTTATCAAAGGCGGGCCATGTCTCTCACTGTCTATGGTGAGAGGTTCATGTAAAAGAACCATTGCTGACTTTCGACAAGAGTAGCTGCAAAGCCGTCAGCGTGTTTCTGTCCCTTGCTAAAACGGGTTGTGACAGGAAGTGGATCCGACGTAAAAACCTCTGCAAAATCAAACGTGCAAATCAAGATGATTCGCTGTAACGACTCCCAAGTAAAAGGGAAAAATCTGAAAGGAAGACAGACAGACAAGTAGTTTTACATGGGAGTATTCCACCTCCCAAAAAGGCACATAAAATATTTTTTTTTTGTGAAAAGTTGCTAACAGGCAAAGAAAACAAACAAACAAAAAAAAACAAAACCCCACAGGTAAAAACATAACCTCCTAGCTCAATGTGCCCGCTAACAAAAGTTAACTGTAGCTACGCTAATTTAAACCAAGCTATTTAAGCTGAAAGGAAAAGTGTATAAGACGGTGGTAAGGCCAGCGATGTTGTATGGTTTAGAAACAGTGGCGCTGGGGAAAAGGCAGGAGGCAGAGCTGGAGGTAGCAGAGATGAAAATGTTGAGGTTCTCTTTGGGAGTAACGAGGATGGATAGGATCAGGAATGAGCACATCAGAGGGACAGCACATGTAAGACGTTTTGGAGACAAAGTCAGAGAGGCCAGATTTCGATGGTTTGGACATGTACAGAGGAGGGATAGTGAGTATATTGGTAGTAGGATGCTGAGGTTGGAACTACCAGGCAGAAGGCCTAGAGCCAGACCAAAGAGAAGATTTATAGATGTGGTGAAGGAGGACATGAAGGTAGTTGGAGTAAGAGTAGAAGATACAGAGGATAGCGTGAGATGGAGGCAGATCATTTGCTGTGGCGACCCCTGAAGGGAACAGCGGAAAGGAAAAGAAGAAGACGCTAATTTAAGATAATCTAATCTAAGATAAGATAAGCAACAGACCATATCATTCTAAATTGTCCAATGACAAGACTGGAAGGTGGCTATGCATTGGTTCAGAAAGCAGATGATGAATTGACGGCCTGGTTAGATAAACATAATCTGGGGGTGGAACCATACGACACTAACTAAGCTAATTTAGTTAGCTAGTTAACTGGCGAGTCACGATTTAATCAATGTGCCAGGATTATTCGAATTTAAGCCATACTTAAACTCTGAACTTTTTGACCCAAGGATTATTCAAGAGGTGTGTGTGTGTGTGTGTGTGTGTGTGTGTGTGTGTGTGTGTGTGTGTGTGTGTGTGTGTGTGTGGTCATAGGCTTTTAATATAAACTTGCATACCAAACCTTGACAGAGTTTTCAGTACGTGTGTCTTGCTTCGTATATTCGCTTTCTACGCTCTTAATTCATTTCTCCTGTGCTTTCATTTCTTGTTTTCCATCCCGTCTCCTCTTCAGCTCATTCTTCCAAGATGCCGTTGGATTTGCATAACCTCTTAGCTGGTCCCAGCGTACTGATGGACCGAAGCTCATGTTTATTAAATGCTTTGCTGATGATAGCAGGCATCTCTCTCTCTCTCTCTCTCTCTCTCTCTCTCTCTCTCTCTCTCTCTCTCCCCCATTACTTTCTCCACCGTGATATTGGGGCTATGTCTGTGTGCCATCATTCTTTCACACTGCCATGTTGTGCTGAATGCAGCTCCCCGTCCCTGTTGCTCTGAGGGTCCCGCTCTGAATGGAAATGAGGGGACTCTATAATGAGTTCCACTCATCCTGGGTTCCTGACCCTGCTGGCAACTGCACGTTAAGAAGGGATAGAAAGGAATAAGAAAAGGACAGGGGAAGGCTAGAGGCTACAAGGCTGGGGGGAATAGAAAGTGGGGTTTTATCTTGGGAAGGTGGGATTGTGGAGCAGTTTTCCACGTTCCATTATCATTCTGTTACTCTTGAGTCCTGACGTTCACTCTCTTCTCTATTCAGCCCAAATTCTGAATTTGGAGTTAAATTCAATCTACAATGCAGGTAGAGCTCCATCTTTAAAAATTTGTTGAGCATTGATATTGCATCAGATGAAAATTACTCCTGCACCACCCTGAAGCCTTAAAGGAACCTTCCCCGAGAAGAAATCCACAGTTCCTGAATATGCTCCTCCTATGCTGTTTAACCACATAAAAAAAAAAAAAAAAAATCAAGGTTATACTGGGAAAAATGTTTAAGAAACTATGACAAAAGATGATAATCAATATACAGGGATCCCTCACTTTCCGCGGTTAATTGGGACCGAGATCCCCCTGCGACCACCGAATTCCGCGAAGTAGGATACCCCCCCACTGATGTATACGTACATGTATATGTGTATATAATACCAATAAATACATATTCAATGCTATAAATGCTTATAATAACAATTAAACATTCAAAAATAATTCATAAGATGTAAATAAAATCTAAATACACACACATACAGATGCGCGTGCGTGCACGCAAATGCGCACCTCACAAAAATGTAACTAGTTTTGATGGGGGTTTTGGGTTGTTTTTTGTTCTGTGGGGTTTTTTTTTTCATAATTGGTCTTGTTTTGCGGCATTTCCCTTAACTTTTCACCCTATTCTTTCTTAATTACCTTATGTTTTAATTCGATTAATATTTTAAAAAACAAAACGCTGAAGCTGCATGAATTGAAGCGCAAAGTAGCGAGGGATTCCTGTATAAGCAGAAAATGAGTTTATCCAGGACAAACAACTTCTAGGTAGTATACAAACCTATATATAATATTTTTTTTTTATATATATATATATATATATATATATATATATATATATATTTAAGTATACAAAAAAAAAAGTCACAGAGTGTCTGGTACCTCCACTAGGCACAGATTGATTATTATAACTTGGCATCATGATTCCCGCTAATGAGTGTCTGATAACCATTCTGACACATACTATAAAAAAGTGGGCGTGTTTTATGGATTGTTCAGTTCAGTTCATTTTCTGTAACTGCTTAATCCTAATTTGGGTCGCGGGGAGGTTGGCGCCCATCCCAGCCAACTTTGGGCGAGGGCAGAGTACACCCTGGACAGCTCGCCAGGCCATCGCAGGGCGGAAACACGCTGACAACTTTGCAGCTACTCTTGTCGAAAGTCAGCAATGGTTCTTTTACATGCCTCACACCATAGATAGTGAGAGACATGGCCGGCCTTTGATAACCCAGTTAGCCGCACTGGGGGGGACAGTGACAACCTTGTGGAGAGTGGGACTCGAACCCCCAACCTTTGGATCAGCGATCCAGCACCCTATACCACTAGACCACCACTGGCCTGAAAATGTTACCTCCTGGAAGAATGCAAAATGTTAAGTGTGGATATTCTTATATTATTCCCCAAAGGCTTTGGACGAGAAGGACTCCCTTAAATTCTTGACATAATCAGAATCAAATTCTGGATTACAGCAGGCCCAGCAGGGGGTGGTTTTTCAGCATTTTTTTTTTCCTAGCTTGGCAGAGGTTTGCGCTCTCAGAGTGCGCTTGTATTTTATATCTTGTATGATTTCTCATTAAACTATTTTTTAATAATTAAATTTCCCCTCTCAACAGAAGAGTATACAGCACAGCCAATAAATCACAACATTTGTGTGATTTTATATATATATACATACACACACACACACACACACACACACACACACACACACACACACACACACACTCCAGAGGCATGTCACAAACATGGGAGTGTTTATATGTGCATGGTTATAATGTCAAAATAACCCAAAGCATGAAAAAGATAGATGAACAACCCCTCTATATTCACGGTGCTAAAATGACACATTGATCCTGAAACCGTGTGGTTCTGTTTTTTTGGAAAGGGACCTGGCCTGGAGGAGGGATTCATGTTTGATTCAGTGTATGAAATAGCCTTGATGACTCAGAGCAGGTGATTTTTGTATTCGGTAAAATCTCATTCCTCATATACACCCTTCGACTTGAACCAGATCCTGTCCCTTTTCCCTTTGCACATCATATTCCACCTTTTCTATGCTTCAGCAGTGCTTGTGTGTGTGTGTGTGTGTGTGTGTGTGTGTGTGTGTGTGTGTGTGTGTGTGTGTGTGTGTGTGTGTGTGTGTCTGTGTCTGTGTGTGTATGTCTGTGTGTGTGTGCGCGTGTGCGCGCGCGTGTGTGTGTGCGTGTGCGCACGTGCGCGCAAACCCGTACAATAAATACTACCTCTCGGGGCGTAAAGCTGAGGAATGTAACCAGTGGAGTGGATGATGGCCGACACACCACGACCTCTGATCCCTTAATGGCCAGAGAAGTCCTCCTTTGTTTCTGCTCACACTGATTACAGGGTCAGGCCTGGCTCCTGAAGCAATATAAAACACTTGCGCGCGCGTGCACACACACACACACACACACACACACACACACACACACACAGAGTCAGTGTCGAATATTCTGTCCTGAAAGAAGAACATAGATCTAAAAAGTGATAGTAGTATCGAAAATGTGAACATGTAATAAAAGTCAGGCTAAAGCGAGAGCGCTAAAGAAACAGGGTGACAAGCAATAGGGAAGAAGGCAGTACGGAAGCAGCCATCCTATAACACGTGACGCTAAAAGCCAACCAGTGCCACCACATAACATCATGTAAGATCCAGTGCCGTACTGTGACACCCAGTACCATCTTGTGATATCCAGTTAAACCCTGTACTGTCTGGTACCATGCTGTGGACCCAGTGCAACCTTGTACCAGCCGGAAACACCATTTACGTTCCAGTGCCACACTATACCACTCTATCAAACCATGTAACACTATTCATGACCCAATGCTCCCCTCTGTCACTCTGTACCACCCTGTGTCATCCAGTGCAACCCTGGACCACCAGGTGGCACCCTGTACCACTCTGTGTCATCCTGTGCCATGCTGTGCCACCTTGCTGTATGCCTACCTGCTCAACCCATTGCCACCCTGTAACACTCTGTACTCCTCTTTAAATATCCATTGGGGAATACATTCAAGAAGGAAGCATAAACAGTTTAAAACATGGCTCGACACAGATGAATCAGGGGAAGGGAAATGTATTTTTTTTAGTTCTTCTGTCTCACCTTTTCATTCTTTATTGTCTGCTTCTGTTTATGATACAGTATCTAAATAAGATATGGAGTTGTTGGGATGATGCTGGTGAATGTAGGAAAAGCAGGAATGGAGAAAGAAAACATAAAAAACAACAACAAAGGATTCTTCTTATATCACACGGGTCAATATATGACTAAACCCCAAAAGAAACATCAGTGATCGAGACAGCGCTGACCTGTGTAAAGAGGTGGTTCGAGAGTCATGCATAATGGATGCTCCTCCATGAAAGGGAGGGAAAAAGAGGGAGAGAGCAAGAGATCAGAGGATCGAGGCGGGTTAGAGAAAGGGTCAGCGGATGAGAGGGAAATTTATAAAAAAAATGCATTGTTGATTGTCAGGGATTTTGTAAACATGCGTGTACATACAATAGAACAAAGATCTGAAGTCTGCATCGTAGGCTATGATATCAAAAATAAAAAAACCAAAGATTACACCAAAATCACATATGGATGTTACGAAAACTGGCTACACTAGCATTACATATAAAATTAACAACAATAAGGTGATGTGAAGCGGAACAACATCAAGCACAGTTCATATTCTCACTTTGAAAAAACCTACAATGCCCTTCATAATTATTGGCACCCCTAGTTAAGACGTGTCGAAAACCTTAAAAATAAATTATATTTTCATTACAGAAGCTACTCTCACACTAAAAATTACAGAAAGATGTAACCTTCAACTCAAGTGAATTTTAAGGGGGGGAACCCCTGACTTCTTCTTTTCCTTTCGGCTTTTCCCTTCAGGGGTCGCCACAGCGAATCATCTGCCTCCATCTCACCCTATCCTTTGCATCTTCTTCTCTTACACCAACGACCTTCATGTCCTCCTTCACCACATCCATGAATCGTCTCTTTGGTCTTCCTCTAGGCCTTCTGCCTGGTAGTTCCAGCCTCAGCATCCTGATTTCATAAAATCACCTGTCCCACAATTATTAGCACCCCTAACCTTTCCGAGCAAATAATTGTAATTTCTGTCATTTCTACAGTAGTTTATAGAACTGAGCAAAGTATCTACGAACATTTTAAGTAGTAATTCGTCACTTCCTGTTTCCCTGGGGTATAAATATGATATGACACAGAGGTCATTCCTCTTATCAACATCTCAACATGGGAAAGACAAAGGAACACACTATTCACGTAAGTCAGATGTGTGTCAATCTTCACAAGTCAGGCAATGGCTACAAGAAAATCGCCCCTCGCCTGCACCTGCCCATATCTACTGTCAGAGGAATCATTGAGAAGTTTAAAACAACTGGAACAGTGGTAAACAAGCCTGGACAAGGATGCAAAGGTATTTAGCCACCACGGACAGTGAGAAGGATGGTAAAAGAAACAAAAAGTTCTCCAAAGCTCACTGTTAAAGAATTGCAACAAATGGTGGCATCTTGGGGTAACAAAGTCTCCAAAACAACCACCTTACATCTACATGCCAAAAAAGCTGTTTCAGAGGCATTCATGGAAAAAAAACATTTCTCACTCACAATCATAAACACAAACGTCTGGAGTTCGCTAAGCGGTACTAGGACTTCAACTGGGACTGTGTGCTTTGGTCAGATGAGACCAAGGTAGAGATTTCTGGCAACAAACACTAAGTGGGTCTGGCAGTATACAAAAGATAAGCATGCAGAAAGGCACCTCATGCTCACTGCGAAGTATGGGGAGGATCAGTGATGCTCTGAGCCTGTTTCTCTTCCAGAGACCCTGGGAACCTTGTTGCAGTGCATGGCATCATGAAGGCTATGAAATACAAGACATTTTAAATCAAAATCTGATGGCCTCTGCTCATAGCTGAAGATTGGTTGTCACTGGGTCTTTCAGCAAATGACCCTAAACATGTGGCCAAATATACACAGAAATGGTTCACCAGACAGAATCAAGCTCCTCCAATGGTCATTTCATTTTTTCTACCTGTCTGTTGACAAATTTTTGTCACCTCTTGAGCAGCTGCTGTTTTCCCACTCGGCCTGTAACGAGTGAGAGGTTTGTGGGTCCTTTTCATTTCTCTATTTAAAGCAGGAAGATGTTTTCCATGTTTCAGAGGTTGTGACCTAGGTGGAGTCAGAATCATCTCATGCTTGACCTCTTAATCTTCCTGTCCCTTACATCCACCACCTGCTCACTTTAGTACAGGTGGAGCTCAGGGCAAGCGCAGAGGTCGCAGGCCAATCCCTGAATGCTACAACACAGCAGATGAGGCTGATGACCTCACATTCTGTGAAAATTCACATGAATGGTCTATAAACAATGTTGTAAAGAGAAAAAATGAATGACTGTTCTTTTTTTAAGAGTGAGTGTATGTCATAGCTAATGTACTGTAAGCATATATACTGTAAATGTGTGTGTGTGTTTGTGTGTGTGTGTGTGTGTGTGTGTGTGTGTGTGTGTGTGTGTGTGTGTGTGCGTGCGTGCATGAAGAAGTCATAGGGTACAACGTGTGAGACATGGGGGTGGGCACAAACTGTGATGTGTTATTTAAAGGTTAACCTCTAACCTCACTGAGCCAGGGAAGGGAAATGATGGCCCCTTTGGGTGTACATAAGGGGAGTGTGTGTTTATTGTTTCCTGGAGGAGGTCCGGACTGCAGTGGCGATATGTCTTAGATTGGAATGCAGCTCTGTCTTTGTCTAGTCTTAGGTAAACTCTGAGAGATGAGGAAGAAATTAGAGAAGAACAATAAATAAAATTATATTAAGTTACTAAGGTTGACATAGGGTGTGGTAGGAATTAAAAGTGAGTGATAGAGTGAGAAAGGAGAAAAATAACCCAAATGGAAAGGTAAAAAACCTTAAATGGTCCTAAAACTGAACCTTGAGGAATCCCCTGTTATTTTTTGCCTTTTGCTTCATGTAGGCTTAAGATTTTGGTATTAAAATGAAACTAGCTGACAACTGGCAATTTAAGGCTCTTTTAAAATATTCCATGCGAAAATATATCATTAAAGTGAACAACATTGTTGCTGTTAACAATAGTAGCAAAATGGGTATATAAAAAACAGTAATAATAATAACCGTATTCAAATCACATATCCAAACATGCAAATAAAATGTTTCTTAACATAAAAATACAATCTAAATGTTTTTATTGACATTTATTCTGAGTGTATAGGGTATTGAATAGGGTGTTTTCTGAATGTTAGCATTAGAATTAGCAGCCTAGCTTGCAACTGCCAGCAAACCAATTGTTTCTGTTTTGGAATGTTTTCATATATATTTTTATACAAACTTATTAAGTTTGAAACTTGCAACACTCTTGTGTAATCAAATATCTGTCAGGAAGGTTTGTTGTTATGGAAACGAAATTAGTTATTTTTTAATACAAATTAGTATGGCAAAATATGAACAAAGCTGCATTTGCTGCAAGCTGCATTTATCATAGCATCTGTATTACATTACTACAGTTCGTCCTGTCCCTTCAGTGCTAACAACCAATTACCTAGTTACCAAAATATATGGAGCCTATCAGAGTCTTTGAGACAGGTAAAGATTACTGTTGGTTATTGGTATGTTTATGATTATCAACTTTTTCAAGATTTTATATGAGATTTTTAATTAATTTTTTTTTAATTGGGCAGTGGTGGTCTAGTGGATAGGGCACAGGATCACTGATCCTAAGGTTGGGGGTTCGAGTCCCCACAAGGTTGTCACTGTCCCCCCCAGTGCAGCGAACTGGGTTATCAAAGGCGGGCCATGTCTTTCACTGTCTATGGTATGAGGCATGTAAAAGAACCATTGCTGACTTTCGTAAAGAGTAGACTGCAAAGCCGTCAGCGTGTTTCTGTCCCTTGCTGAAGGTTTGTGACAGGAAGGGCATCCGACATAAAAACCGATGCCAAATCAAATGTGCGAATCAGGTGATTCGCTGTGGTGACTCCCGAGAAAAGGGAAAAAGCCGAAAGGAAGAAAGAAATATGAGACTTTTAATTGTCTGTAGCATTATCTCATTATTTATAATTTCTCATCTATGACACTTTTGTCATTTAACAATATCATCCATGGAAGTCTTCTAAATTGTAGGACTGAAAATACGTGCCTGGGACTGATGCCAAGATGGATGCCAAGTAGGTAAACAGACGTTTTCACATAATCAGGCTGCTGTTGTGGTCTTCACTACTTAGAAAGTCAATGTTCTGTTAAAGCTTTGAGTTTAAACATTTTGGTGCAACTTCAGTGTTTTTTTCTTTTCCTGGTTCATGGATGAAGTGGTGATAAAGTAGGATAATTAAATTAATATCATTTATTTGATTGAAATCAAAGCACTGTATGGTCGTATTAAAATGTAGAGAGAGAAAATGTTAATAAAATATACTAAAAAATAAAAAACTAAGTGCAAAAATAATAATCAAGGTGATGGCATGGTGATGGTGGTCTAGTGGTTAGTACTTCTGTTTCATAGCAAGGTGTTGGGCATTTCTGTGTGGTGTTTGCCTGTTCTCAACGTGCTATCATTGGTTTCTTCCATGTCCTCCGGTTTTCATTTAACAAACAAATACATGCACATTAAGCTAATTAGTTGTTCCAAATTTCCACAAGGTATGAGTGTCAATGGTTGTGTATGTTGGCTCTGTCATGGTGAGTTGTTCATGGTGTACCCTACCTTCACCCAGAGTTGGCTGAGAAAGGCTCCAGAGTGCTGCCAAGAAAAAAAGAGGAAAAAACAAGGTTTAAAACATCATTAACATGATTCTACTCGTTGGTTATTCATTAACCAACATATCCATTGCAAAATATCGATATTTCTGTTCATTTACTCACACTGCCATTCTGTCATTACAACATTGTTTATAAAAACAACTTCACTACATGCTAGCTTTTGTTATTATCAACATATGAATGAAATGTGTCCTGGTTGCCTGGCAAGTGTATTTTTACAGACCAAACAGCAAGCATTCTGTGTTTCATGACTGCAGACGCTCCCCGACTTACGTTTTTAATTGGTTCCGGACAGCCAAACGTAAGTTGAAAGTGAACGTAAGTTGTTACAGTGACGTATGACGCTCATACTGCACTATACATCCATGAATACCATTACCGTACCTCATAAAACACCCCTAAATCAGTTATAATAAACATAACATTGTAAAATAGTATCAAAAATAACAAATAATCTTCTTCTTTTCCTTTCGGCTTTTCCCTTCAGGGGTCGCCACAGTGAATCATCTGCCTCCATCTCACCCTATCCTTTGCATCTTCTTCTCTTACACCAACTACCTTCATGTCCTCCTTCACCACAGCCATGAATCGTCTCTTTGGGATTCCTCTAGGTCTTCTGCCTGGTAGTTCCAACCTCAGCATCCTACTCCCAATATACTCGCTATCCCTCCTCTATACATGTCCAAACCATCTCAATCTTGCCTCTCTGACTTTGTCTCCAAAACATCTTACATGTGCTGTCCATCTGATGTGCTCATTCCTGATCCTATCCATCCTCGTTACTCCCAAAGAGAACCTCAACATTTTCATCTCTGCCACCTCCAGCTCTGCCTCCTGTCTTTTCGCCAGTGCCACTGTTTCTAAACCAAACAACATCGCTGGCCTCAACACCATCTTGTACACTTCCTTTCATTCTTCCCGATACCTTCCTATCACACATCACACCGGACACTTTTCTCCAACCATTCCAACCTGCCTGCACACGCTACTTCACCTCTTTTCCACACTCTCCATTGCTCTGGATTGTTGAGCCTAAGTACTTAAAATCCTCCACCTTCCTTATCTCTGCTCCTTGTAACCTCACTGTTCCTGTTGGGTCCTTGTCATTCATACACCTGTATTCTGTCTTACTGAGGCTAACCTTCATTCCCCTCCTTTCCAGGGCATACCTCCACCTCTCTAGATTTTCCTGCACTTGTTCTCTGCTCTCACTACAGATCACAATGTCATCTGCAAACATCATAGTCCATGGGGAATTTTGTCTAACTTCGTCTGTCAGCCTGTCCATCACCATAGCAAACAACAAGGGGCTGAGAGCTGACCCTTGATGCAGTCCCACCTCCACCTTGAACTCTTCTGTCACACCAATAGCACACCTCACCACTGTCTTACATCTCTCATATACATGTTCTGCACCACTCTAACATACTTCTCAGCCACTCCAGACTTCCTCATGCAATACCACAATTCCTCTCTCCGCACCCTGTCATATGCTTTCTCCAGATCCACAAAGGCACAATGCAGCTCCATCTGACCTTCTCTGTACTTCTCTATTAACATCCTCAAGGCACACTGCATCTGAGATGCTCTTTCTTGGCATGAAACCAAACTGTTGTTCACTAATATAACAAATATAACAAATAATATCTATATTAATTTCAAATAAATTAAATTCAAGCAAAATAATTTCAAATATATAAATTTTAATCAAGTTCACTCATCAAATATCAAATACAGTATCAAATATAACCTTTAACATTCTCTATGATGCAATCTTTCTGCTTGTAAATGGTTCCGATGGTCAACGGATGGTCACTTTACATGAAGCTGAGCCAAGTCACGTTACATGAAGCTTAAAACAGCCAATCAACGCTTACAATATGTGAGGCGCTCAACACCGAAAGTAGTTTACTTGTTTTGTGCTTGAGACAAAGCGCGGGTTATATGGACTTCCAGCCTTTCAAGTGAGCAAGGGCGCTGTTGAATACTGGTTTAGTACTCAGCCTGCACTGATGTGAATCACCAGCAGAGCGGACAGTTCTTTCTTTTCTGGATTCGGGTTTTCATTCATTTTATAACTCTCTTTGCTTAACTGAGTATGCATGGTAGATTGCGCCGATCCGAGCAGATAGTTAATTCATCTCTCTCTCTCTCTCTCTCTCTCTCTCTCTCTCTCTCTCTCTCTCTGTATATGTATATATATATATATATATATATATATATATATATATATATATATAAACGATGTCTATATAACTGAACTGGGAAGAAGGAGGGGCACGTTCAGTCTTTCATTTGTAAACAATGGATGCAGCGTTATTATGTCATTGCGTCATTACGTCAGCGTATTACGTAGGTACGTCTAAACTCAAAATTTGACAATTTTGGGGGGAAAAAAACCCCCTAAAAAAACGTAAAATCGAAAAAACGTAAAACGGATGAACGTAAGTCAGGGAGCATCTGTAAACGACTTTTATTAATGTAATGAATTTTAATAAATAAAGGTTTACAGACACAGCACTTTGTGAATAAAGTAAGAAGCAAAAAACACTAGCAGAGACAGAGAGGGTGAGTAGAGGAGTTGGTGTTTCCCATTGTCAGGACTCTGTCAGAGGAATCTGGGCCAGTGGAGGGTGAAAGAGCTTCCAATTAGATGATGTGCTTGAGCAAGCTGGAGGCGAAGCACTTGAACTGTCGCCACCCTGCTGTAATTAGTGACTGTGGGTCAAAGGTCAAACACAACTCTGCCTTCTGCCACAGTGGGGAGGAGAGGGGGTTTTCGAGGAGATCAGGGCTTCGCTAAATGATTTTTTAGTTTTTTAAAACATAAAGGAGGCAGTAAGGGTGTCCACAACAGGGCTGAATGCACACACAGACGCTCTGTCTGCCGAGAGGAAACCTGAGAACGCATAAAACCCAGGAGAGCGTGTTGGTTTTGTAGCAGTTATCTGTTTATCTTTGTGTATGCATCTGCAGATTGATGAAGGGTTGGGTGTGTGTTTGTGTGTGTTGAGGAGAATCAAAAATGGGAAGTATTGGTCATTCAGTGATAGGTTAAGCTCCGTCTAAACACACTGAATGGACAGGGAAAGGAGGATTTGTTAAAGGAGGTGAGAAACAAAAAAAAAATGGGAAAAAAGCATATTGAGAAAAATGCACAAAGAAAGTACTATACCTATACTATAGGCACTATAAGGAAGTAACCTACAATTTTTTAAAAATGATGATATCATGAATTTTCTGTGTGCTCCACTGCGGAAATTCTGTCACCACCAAATCTTCTTGATTACTTATTCATGCATAAACCATGATTCTATTCCGACCATTTTTGGTACTTTTAGTAACTTATGGTACTCAGGGCACAACTGCTGGTTCAAAGCTGATGAATCAAAATGGAGAGTCATTTAAAATAATCGATAAACGTATTTGAAAAATAATCAGAATAATTATTTCCATAAGAGTTAAATATTTAATAATGGTGTTCTTGCATTTGTGACAAAAGACAGCCTTGATGGACTCCAACTTTCACTGGAAACGAATTCAACCTGTTGTCACCAATGCAGACAAAACTCTGGCTCCAGTGAAACAGCAACCGAATGGTCCGTATCAACGGGTCTGGAACGTAATATTCCTGGAGCTCGCCCCACAAGATAGCCTGAGGGACACAGTTGAAAGCCTTCTCTAAATCTACAAAACACATGTGGACAGATTGTACAAACTCCCAAGCCCCCTCCAGGATCCTGGAGAGCATATTGAGCTGGCTGAGAGTGTCACAGCTAGGAAAAAACCTCCTCCTGAATCCAAGGTTAAAGTATTGGATTGGATCCTCCTCACCAGCACCCCTGCATAGACTTTCCCAGGTAGGCTCAGGGGTATGATTCCAAGATAATTGGAACACACCATCCGGTACCCCTTTTTGAAAAGAGGTATGACCATCCTGGTTTGCCACCCCAGTTTGCCAATCCAGAGGTGCTATCAACCAAGACAGTACTACATTATCCAGAGCCCTGAGATATTAACGGCGGATCTCATCCTCTTCCAGAGCTCAACTACTGAGGAAGCTTTTTGACTACCTCAGCGACCTCAGCTCCAGTGATTAGTGGACTCCCACCCAAATTCCCAGGGTATTCCTCCTCCACAAAGGGAATGTTGTTGAGATTGAGGAGGTCCTCGAAGAATTCCTTTCCACCTCCCGACAACATCTCCAGTCCAGATGAGCAGCTCCCACTTCCACTGTAAAGAGTGTTTGTGGACAACTGCTTCCCCTTCCTGAGGCATCGGATGTTGGTCCAGAATCTTTTTCAGACCAATAATCGCTTTCCAAGCCCTCAGTGAACTCCTCCCACACCTGAGATTTTGCTTCAGCAACAGCTCGGCCTGCGGCACATTTGGCCTGCCATTATCTGTCTGCTGCATCAGGAGATCCACAAGCCTATAAGACCTAATGGGCCTCCTTTTTCAGCTGGACGGCTCCCTACACCGCAGGTGTCCACCACCAGGCTAAGGGGTTACCACCACGACAGGCACCAATGACCTTCAACCTAGAACATGCTGGAGGGATTATGTGCCTTGGCTGGTCTGGGAACACCTTGATGTCTCCCCCGGAAGAGCTAGAGAAAGTGTCTGGGGAGATTGACATCTGAACCTCATTGCTTAGGCTCCTTCCCCTGCAACTTGACCCCAAATTAAGAAGATGAAGATGAGGATGAGGTGTTCTTGTGGACAGGATGGGGTACCCCTATTATTGGTTTAACTCTGTGGGTAACAGTTATCAGTTCTGGGAATTTTTAGTTGTCACCTTTTCTGCTTGTTCTGAGAATGTTCCAACATAACATCGTTATATTCCTGATAATATTCCTGCAAACAGCCCCATTTACATCACAGCTCATTTACCTCTGCCACACACAAATATAAGGACATCGTAAAAGACAAATTACCAAAACAAAAACTTAATTGGACTAAAAAAAGTAAACCGAAATGGAGTATAAAATGGGTTTAGAAGGAAATATCAATTAAGAGCGAGTTGAAAATAAAGTAAAATGCTTAAACATGTAAAAATAAACAAAATTCTAAATGGTCCTAAAACTGAACCCTGAGTAACCCCAATTTTTTTCTGCTCTGTGGTGCATGGAGATCTGTTTTTAAAAGTCAATCTAATTGACAATGTAAGTATTTTTTTAAAGTACATGTTTAAAATGCATCATTAAAAAACACTCTACCATGCTCTACTAGTGAAGTTTTTATTTAAATATTTGTTTTGGATTGAATTCTTTTAAGGCATTCATGCAGTACAAAAAACAAATGCTTATTAAACGTATGTGTGTGTGTGTGTGTGTGTGTGTGTGTGTGTGTGTGTGTGTGTGTGTGTGTGTGTGTGTGTGTGTGTGTGTGTGTGTGTGTGTGTGAGTTAAATACATAAGTGATTAAACTTGACAGTGTAGCCCAAATATAGATTTACAGCACTTCATTGCTAATTCTATATACTGAAGCCAATACCAATCAATCCAGGTCCACATTAATGAATTATATGTAAATTTTCCATGTGAGCATCAGACTAGACAGTTTTTTCCAAGCTGCTCATGGTGTGAATGATCTTTTGTCTTGTATGCTTTACATCTTCTTGTAAAAGATATTCAATGTGATTAAGACCTGCTATAATGGATGTGACATGATATGTACAACAGAAGACAACAGCAGTGGCTGTGATGCTTTTAAAGCAGTACTGTAGGTGTTTTTGTTTGTGTGTGTGTGTGTGTGTGTGTGTGTGTGTGTGTGTGTGTGTGTGTGTGTGTGTGTGTGTGTGTGTGTGTGTTGTGTGTTAGTGTTGTTCTCTCTTCCCCTCAGGGAAGAGCTCCAGTCACACGACTGTGTTCAGCTCATTAATCACCCATGTACCCATGATCCTCTGTTCCTGGCCAGCCACTGCGGTGTGGCCACCATTCGACCCTGTTCTTATCAATTTTGTCAACACAAAGTGAACTGGATTAAACAAGTATTCCAGCATTTTCCAACATTATCTCCATCCATTTGTAAATGGATTTACCAGATTTTTTATCAACATTTTTCGTTGCATTAGGAGAAAAAATTAGTATGCGACCATATAACACAAAACTACAAATGTTACACTCTCAGTAAAATGTTCACATAAAAACGTTTAACATCCACACCACACTCACACCTTGGGACAACTTGGAACAGCCATTCTGCCTACTGTGCATGTTTTTGGACTGTGGGAGTAAACCAGAGTCCCTGGAGTGAACTCACACAAGCATGGGGAGATCATGCAAACTCCACACAATCTTTTTTTCTTGGTTCTTTTATCAGAATGTCGAAGTGACTATTCAGGGACATCCCCCCTCATCTGAGGTCATTCAGCCTTCTAGTATACATATACTACACTGCAACATTAGGGGCCGGTGGTGTAGTGGTTAGGGCTCTGGGCTCATGATCAGGAGGGTGTGTGTTCAAATCCCAATTAGACCCCCAATAAGCCCCCTGGGCAAGGTCTCAACCACAAGTGTGCCTCTGTTGACCCAGCAGTATAAATGGGTACCATTAAAAATATACTGGGAAGGTAACCTGCAATGGACTAGCGTCCCATCCAGGAGGAGTTGAACTCCTGGTCGCTTCACGCTATGGAAACCGGAAATAAGCACCGGCCTGTTGAGTCACTCGGCTTGGGTGTAAAAAGCCCAGCTGACTTTACTTTACACAGCAACATAAAAGTAAATCAAAATGAGATTTTTGTGGTTTCCTTTTATATTTGTTAATGATTGTCTTATTATAATTATCCTGAGTTTGCAGATTGGATAATGGGTGTTATCTTGAGAAAGCAAACCAATCAGATTGTGCCATTCTAATAGAGAGCTGAGGTTGAGAAATGCTAGAGATCTCTGTAATGAGGATTCAATTGAGGACAGGTGAAGATGTAGGCGTGAGGGAGTGTGTGAGAATACCGTCACCTGCTTAGAGATTTCCCAAGAGGAGTGTGCACAACACACACACACACACACACACACACACACACACACACACACACACACACACACACACACATCCATATGCCCATATTGCCATGCTAACAGCCATGTTGACAAGCACTGTCATCATTACTCTATGTGCATGTGTATATGAGAGAGAGAGAGAGAGAGAGAGACCCCTGTTGTACATATCTAATCACCTTCCTGTCCCTTTCCCGCTAAGGCAGAATGAACTGCTGCCAGTTGAGACACAAACTCTTGCCTTTTCCGTGACATATGGTAATCTTTATGTGCACATTCTTCAAACGTGGCATCTGTTGACACTCTGTGCGTGTTAGCGTGCGCCTGAGTCTGTGCTGCACTTCTAAGTAAACTGTACATCTTTAAAGACAAGCATAACAGGCCTGTCGCAGTGTGTTGGCGAGTGTGTGTGTCTGTGTGTATGTGTGTGTACGTGTGTGTGTACGTGTGTGTTCGCATATGTGCGAGAGCATCCTGCCGATCAGAAAGTCAGCTGTGTTCGTGCCAGCTGGCACGGCGCCCCCACTGGCAGATCGGCTCGATTCGGCGCGCTCGTCTCTCAGATCGGGCCACCTGTCTCTCCGCTGAGACTTAGGAGACGGAGACACACAGACAGAGAGGGACAGTGAGTGGGGGATACCCTCGCTCAGGGAGACAAAAGAGGAGAGAGAAGAATGGATTCTCGGTCTTTCATAACCACAGGACGCTGCAACGCATGATCCTGCTTGCGCCGTGGGAGTTCAGGAATCTAAAAAGAAGAAACCAGACCATTATAATGCACGAGACCATGAAGAGATCACGTCCGACACTGAGCTTGAACTTAATTCTTAATTTATGCTGTATTAACTCAACCCTGACCACCACAGCTGGAAATGATTCATTATAAAATAAATTATTATTAAAATATTATTTGTTTTGCTTCATCTTAAAAACCAATCAAGTGGAAAATGCTGGGATTGTCTTAAGTCAACTGTTTGTGTTCTTGGTCCAAATTAAATTCATGTAAAGTGTAAAGACTTTTGAATATTTAAGGCCTTTTGGTAAAATATTTAATATAAATAGGACAGTGGTGGCCTGGGGTAAGGTATGGATTACTGATCCCAGGGTCTGGGTTCAAGCCCCACTATCAACAGTTGTCACTGCTGTCCCCTCGTACAGCGAACTGGGTTATCAAAGGCAGGCCATGTGTCTCACTGTCTATGGTGAGAGGCTGTAAAAGAACCATCACTGACTTTCAAAAAGAGTAGTTGGATAGCTTGACCTTAACCGAGAGTCAACTGAGATGGAAACCAGCCTCAACATGTCCCTAATTAGGATTAAGTGATTCAGAAAATGAATTAAATGTAAATTACCTTTATATTTTTATATAATAACTTATATATACAAGTACAAATATTTATCTGGTTTACTACTCTTGCAAACATTTAACATAAAAAAATCCTAAAATGCACATTATTTATATATATATATATATATATATATATATATATATATATATATATATATATATACAAAAATAAAAGGACAGGACAAAGACTTTCTATTGAAACTCCATTTATCACTACAGATCTGTTTCGAGGGGTGGTGAAACCATCCTCTCTCTTCAGGTGATTATAGAAGAATAAATAGAATTAGAATAGAATTAGAATAGAATTCTTCTGTAATCACCTGAAGAGAGAGGATGGTTTCACCACCCCTCGAAACAGATCTGTAGTGATAAATGGAGTTTCAATAGAAAGTCTTTGTCCTGTCCTTTTATTTTTTATTCTTATTTGCTCTACCAAAAAGTATTGAGCACTCTCCTACGGAAGGATCTACTCAGAAAATCCTCTCTCTCTCTCTATATATATATATATATATATATATATATATATATATATATATACACACACACCATATATAAATAGTATGCTGATATGCGAATCAGATGATTCGCTGTGGCGACTCCCGAGTAAAAGGGAAAAAGCCGAAAGGAAGATATGTGTCTGTATATATATATATGTATATACATATATATATATATATATATATATATATATATATATATATATATATATATATATGTATATGTATATGTATTTTAGGATTTTTTTATGTTAAATGTTTGCAAAAGTAGTATATATGTACATATGTATGTGTGCATATATACAGGGTATTCATTAAGTTTTAGAGTAGAAGGAGGATATTGATAAGTAGGGGGTGGAAATTGTTTGTGACAAGCATGGGGATGGGGTGTCCCCGTCCCGCAGGGGGGTCTAGGGGGCCACCCCCATAAAATTTTTTAAAATTTATGTGCTCTATGGTGCATTCTGGGCCCATATTTATGAGAAAATCAGACAAGCTAGAAGCAAATAAAACTAAAAGTTTATATTATAAAAAATAGTATTTGTTACAAGAACAGTAGACTTACTTCTTAAAGGAAAGTACATAAAACTTCTTATTTGAAAAAACTAACAGTTACCTTACTAATATAGAACATTTGTGAATCAAACTGCTGCCCTAATCTGTCAAAACTGTTTATGTAATATCATTTTAGGATTAACAAGATTAGGCTATTAGAATACGATTAGCCTCGTTTAGTTGGGGGCGAGTTTTCACTATTATCGCTCAGTGCAATCAAGTCAAATCAGTGCAATCAGTGTGTTCGGACATAACATAAAACTTTTTTACCTATTTCATGAGATACGGATGTTTCCAAAACAGTGGAATCATCGGTCTTGATTTACTTCCACAATGTATTTAATGTTGGTTGTTTAGATCTACTTCGCTTCGGCGCCATGCTTGTCAGCACGACTCACTTCAGTTTGGACTATATTTCACCCGGGTTTGTACGACCCGTCACAATCTAAATCTACACGGGAACAGAGGCAAATGGCGGCACATATATAAAAAGCGCCGCGCTTTTGAATGAGGTAGCATAGTGCAAAAGGGAACCGATTGAGAAATTATCAAAACATGTGATTGTGTTGTCAAGTACATAGCCATGAAAAGGTTTTTATTAAAGATTATTATTATATTATTAAATATTATTATTTACTATTATAAAATATAACTGGCACTAGGCTAATAGTAGCCGGCGCTTCCGCCGGCTGCCAGCACTTAATGAAAAGTATATATATATATATATATATATATATATATATATATATATATGATGTGTGTATGTATATATGTGTGTCTGTGTGTGTGTCTGTGTGTGTATGTTCAAATTTAATTTTTTTTTTTCATTTTAAAAATATTTTTCAATTTTAAGCTTTTTCCTTTTTTGTTAGGTTTATTCAAAAATTGAAATGTTTGCTTTATGAAGTCAGGTTTTCATAGAAGTTTTAAATGTATAGATTAAAAAATTATTGTTAAATAAAGTAACAACCCCCCCCCCCCCAAAAAAAAAATTAAAAGAATTTGTTTAATTTCAGATTTATTTATCTATTTATTTTAAATGATGTCATTCCCACATAAATTCTTTTTTGATCAAAGATTTAAGTAAAAAGTTATTTTTTCAAGTATCATTAGCTTTAATAAATGACTAGTTAACAATATTGCTCTAAAATGAGCACTATTAATAGGTCATAAACATGTTATTTACAGTCATAGCTGTGGCTAATGAGTAGAAACAGAATCAATACCATATGATAGAACTGATATTATTAGCCGATGCAGATCTTTGTAAGTATTATTGTTTCGAGGTCATTAAACATCCAAACTGGACAAAAAGGACAGTGATAGATGGTGTATGTAAAATCATAGATAACATTTATTCCACATCCTCTCATCAATAAGTTGCCTTTTGTCCTTTGAGGTTGAAGATGACCATGACTTCATATCAGATCTGTGATCCATGGCTGTGGGTCCGAAGATGGCTAGTAAGGCCAATCCAAGCCTGACATGCTTGCCTACACATCGGACATGTGTGGGTGGGTGCTGCGATGGAAGTGGAGGCAGCTCAAGCTTTGCGCGCTGCGCGTTTCTGCTGCGCCTCTGCAGTTCATCGTTTCTCTGCTGCATGGGCACCTGTGAAGACTTTGCTTCACTAAGCTGAGCGGTTGGGAGCAAGCTGCTCCCAAGCGCTGACGTTGATGTTTATGTCCTTGAGGGTACACTTTAAGGCCGTCTTTGAAGTGTTTATTCTGTCCCCCAAGGGAACGCTTGCCTTCACAAAGCTCTCCGTACAGTAGCTGTTTTGGCCATCGACTGTCCGTCATGTTGACAACATGGCCTGCCCGTCTGACCTGCGCTTTCTGAAGGAGGATGCTGGGAATGCCGGCTTGTTCCAGGACTTCCAGGAACTTTCCCCTGACACTTGATGCCGAGGAGTCTGCGGAGGCAGCTGAAGTGAAAGCGGTTGAGCTGTTCGGTGTGTCTCCTGTGGACAGTCCAGGTCTCACAGATGTAGAGGAGGGTCATGAGCACCACTGCACAGTAGACCTTCAGCTTGGTGGTAAGGCTGAGTCCTCTCCGCTCCCACACATTCTCACAGAGTCATCCAAAGGTAGAGCTGGCCTTGGCAATCCTGTTGTTGACTTCTGCATCGATGTTCACCACGCTTGAAATTGTGCTGTCCAGATAGTTGAAGCTGACGACAGCCTGAAGTTCCTGTCCCTTCACTGTGATGTGTGGTTCCTGGTAGGGGTGTCCTGGCATGGGCTGGTACATAACTTCAGTCTTTTTGGTGCTTATGTTGAGACCGAAGTTGTCACAGGTTCTTGAGAAGCAGTCCATTTCATGCTGCATCTTCTGCTGTGTCGGCATTCAAGGCGTAGTCATCAGTAAGCAAGAAGTCTCTGCTAACAGTCTCCTTCACCTTGGTAAAAGCCGGCAGGCGCCTGAGATTGAACAATCCACCATCAGTCCTGTAGCTGATGTGCATCCAATCCTGGCAATCATGGAAAGTGTCTGTCAGCACGGCTGAAAATACCATGCTGAAGAGCGTTGGGGCAAGAACACAGCCTTGTTTCACGCCGTTTGTCACTGGCAAAGTCTCTGACTCGTCTCCATCATCCAATATGTTCATCATCGTGCCATCATGGAACTGCTGGATGATCGTGATAAACTTGCTTGGGAAGCCAAATTTCTCCATTATCTTCCATAAGCCATCCCTGCTGACCATTTTGAAAGCCTTTGTCAGATCGACAAAGGACATGAAGAGGTCGCTGTGCTGCTCTTGGCATTTTTCCTGAAGTTGTCATGAAGCAAATATCATGTCGACTGTTCCACGTTCGGCAGGAAAGCAATACTGACTTTCTGGGAGGAGACCCTGCTCAAGGTACTCGAGGAGGCGATTGAGCAGGACACGGGTCAGGATCTTCCCAGCTATGGACAGGAGAGAGATGCCTCAATGACTGTCACAGGACTGGCGGTTGCCTTTTCTTTTGTAGTTGTGGACCATGGTGGCATCTTTCAGCTGTTGTGAGACCTTGCGTTCAGTCCACATGGACTGTAAGAGCACTGTCAGTTTCTGCATCAAGGCTGGTCCTCCAGCTTTGTATACCTCCGCAGGGATTGCATCTGATCCTGGTGCTTTGCCACAGGAAAGTTGCTTGACAGCCTTTCTGAGTTCTTCTTCTGTGGGAGATTGTCGAAGGTTCCTGCCGATTTCCACTTCACTCTCATCAATATATGTACAGATAGAATGTGAGATATGAAGCACTGAGTAGTCAGACAGTCATATTCTAATAATTGCTTTGTTCTTTCCACACTCTTTGATTGTGAAAAATAAAACATTTTAATTTATGGCATCAAATTCTTCAAAAATCCATTCTGAAAATAAGAAGTTCTTTGCAGAAGACACACCGTCTCACCATACGTCTGGTCACTGGTATCAAGCCACCCTGAGAACTGAAGTCCGTTTTTTTGCAAAAGTTATGTTTGGTGAATTATATATAAATATTTTATATGTTCTTAACATAGAATACTTTCATGTTAAATGTATTGCTTTTTTATGGATACTATTAGCATGTTGATCTAGCGTGAACATAATAGATTAGTCGGCAGTCACATTCATTTGTTGCACTTCCAGGTTTAAGGTCCAGTCTGGTCTTCGCCAGTCATCGATATCAGTCTAACACTTTGCTTTCAAATGCTTTCCATGAATTACAGTACATCTACAATAAAAAGAATCCGTGTTCGGACTAAGCTTACCATGAATCATGATCACTTCCCGATTTTTCTGTCGCGATGTAGCAACAAACGGCATATGCACTGATATCCTAGTAGTAGATTAGCCAATCAGAACACATGATTGCTTACATCCAGTGTGTATAAATAGAATAAAAATGCTGTCACTATCATTCATTCATTTTCCCAATCACTTAATCATAATTAGGGTCGCTATCTCAAACGACTCTGGGCAAGGGCAGACAACACCCTGGACAGCTCACCGGGACATCGCAGGGCATAAACACACCGACAGCTATGCAGCTACTCTTAATGAAAGTTAGCAATGGTTCTTTTACAGCCTCTCAGTATACACAATGGAAGACATGGCCAGCCATGTCACCCAGTTAGCTGCACTTAGAGGACAGCAGTGACAACCATCGACAGTGGGGCTTTGAACCACCAACCTTGGAATCGGTATTCCAGCACCTTACCACGGGGCCACCACTACTCTGGCTGTCACTGGGACATTAAAAAAAGGAAAAGAGAGCGAGACAGAAGGAAAGAAAGAAATCTTGTAGCTCCCATAAGTGAGGCGTCATGTTAACAAGCACCTGCTCAATTATTTACTGCAGTGTGCAGGTCCCAGGAGTGGACCTGATTAAATAATGGAGGGGCTGCGGGCCTACTGGAGACAAGCCTTTCATTCCGAGTCCATCACACTTGTAATGAGATTAGGTTCGAATCTGTGTACATTCTATTGTGGGATAGTGGCGATGATGACGATGATGACATCGATGGAGGAAAAAATACATTTGAATGTAAATTGCTGTTTAGATGTGTTGCACGTTCGAGTTTTGGTGAAATCCGACTGGTCACGTGAACAGAGTAATGTTGTTTTTGTATACATTAATGTGTTCTGCATTCTGATAATAAGAAGAGAAAATATTATATTTGCTTTTTTTTCTGATATCCCTGGAATTCCATGTTACACTAAAATTGTTCTGTTTTTAAGGCTTCATAACTCTGAGAGAGTGAGAAAGACAGAGAGAGAGAGAGAGAGAGAGAGAGAGAGAGAGAGCAAATAAAGGCTCTGAGAGAGAAATATGTTCTGTTTACTCAAATGCAGCAGCCATTTTATTTATAGCACCTCTTTACACTTGATCATTTCCTTCAGTTTTTTTTCTTTTTTTTTTCTCCTCCCAGCCTGTATGCGCCTGCCAGACTTTTTTTTAATGTTGTCATAGCAACAGAGGTCAAAGGTTATGCACTATCAAAACTTCTTGCTTTCTAATCATTATGGATGTGACTTGGGGTATTTATAAGCTTGCACGTGACCTCCTGACCTTTATATGACCCTAGAGTTCAGTCAGACGTCTCAGCCCCTTGACCTGGAGTGGTCAGCGAACCCATGGGTCACGACAGGTCAGACCATCAAGAGTTCTGTGTACTTTTCCTGTTTTGCTTTGTTGGTTTTTTTTTTGGTGCTTCTTTTTTTGCCATCACAGAAGAAAATGTGTCGAGAGAAAGATACTGTTGAGCGTTTTTATGGAGGCGAGTAGAGTGGTGTTGTGTTTAGCATGTCCAGGCGGACAACAACAACAACAAAAACAACAACAAGCTCCTGGGTTCGTATGGTGGGTTTTGCTTGTGTGGATTTCCTCCCACAGTTCAATAACATGCTCATTAGGCTACTTGGTTCTTTGAACTTTCCTCTAGATGTGAATGGTTGTGTTTTGGCCCTGTGATGGTCTGGTGAGTTTTTTTAGGGTGTACTCTACCTTTGCCATATAGGGAATTTTCTAGTGGGGTAGGCGTTTAAGAAAATGAATGAACGAATTATTCCAACTGTGCCACTATCAGAAGGAAGTCCTATGGCATTATGGGTAACGCAGGAGACCTTTAACCAAGCTGAAATCCCATTTCGACTCTCCACAACCCTGATAGTGGGATTAAGGTGTTTTGCAAATGAGTAAATGAGGGAGTTTTCAATGCTGCAGGTCATGATTAAGATTAGCTCAATCTCAAACAGGATTATTAAATGAATTTTATTAATAAATGTGAGTAGTTATAGGCTTGATTTAGTATAATTTAACATGATGAGTAATTGACAAAACAACACTAGACTTATTTTCTACATGTGAGAACATCCTAGATGTACAGTTTCAGTGACAAATCCAAACATTCAAAAGTAAAGGGCAACTTTAGAGACACAATCTCACTTTCTGACCCCTGCACAGACAGTCACCAAACTCGGTGGAGACTCTGTCCTACTTGAGTTTCAGGAATGAGTGGATTTTGGAATGCCAAGGTCAAAGGGCAAGGTCAGAACAAGGTCAAGAAACTTGAAACTTCAGAAAGAGTGCTAACAGACATGCTGTTATTATAAAGTATTAATAGTAAACATAGATTGACTTTGAAATGAGACCTGGAATGACCTCCTCCCCCCCTTCCCATTTTGATATGATTTACCCATTCAGTAACTATACAATGTACTAGCTGAATTTTTTTACTTGTATTGTACAACTACAAATAACAGTGGAGATGCATGAAAATGTTTTTTTTTTTTTTTTAGATTTGCTCTGTATGGAACCCTATAGAGAGCTTTCCGCTCATAAAACAGTCTCAAGTATAAAGTAGAAACCAATTTAGCACGAAATCTAAACAACCTTGGTGGAACATTACACTATGCAGTATGTATGCCTTATATTTATATACTTATCTCATTTCTCAGAGGGATTTAGTCACCCCTGAACAATGTTAAATAGTTAAAATAAGCTTTTTGGCCCAGCAGTAGCTTGAATCTCCCAATCATACAGACACAAGCCCAAATGTTTACCACCGATCCACCGATCCACCTTTTCTTTGCCAGAATGACACAAGGTGTGTGCCTGTGTGTGTGTGTGTGTGTGTGTGTGTGTGTGTGTGTGTGTGTGTGTGTGTGTGTGTTTGTATGTACGGTGTACTGGAGAACATAGGCGGCACCCTGAATCACAGAGCCTGTGTGTGAGGATGACAGACAGCTTGTTTTGTATTTCTCAGCGTGCAAGAGAGCTGCATGACAGCCATACACACACACACACACACACACACACACAAACACACACGCGCGCGCTCACTCACTCACTGACTCACTCACACATTCAAACACCCTGTTTTGAGGCCTTGCAGTTCCAGGGCTGCACGAAGCTGAACACGCGGTTGAACCCGATTCCCAACTTCAGCGCTTAGTTTTTCTCTGCTTCTAAAATCCAATTAGTGTTACCATTTCCTCACCTGCCTCTCCTTAACATACTCTTCATTTCCATTCTTGTTCAAGCCCCAAAGCAAAGGTACCAGCACGCCGGAATGAGCTTTCGAAGGCAGATAGTTAGCCGCTAGCTCACTCGGTAGGCGAGTTGGTAAGTTTTAGCGCAGTTGGACCAGGAAGCTGAGTTTCAACTTCAAAAGACCTGTTACATAAGTTTTAAAGCCAAAACTCCAAAGGTGGGGATGGGGGGGGGGGGGGTTCTCACTTTCAAGTCCACTTAGCACCCTGCTAGGCATTGCTAAATGTGTTTGCATGTACTTATGTACTGCAGGAACACTAGCGCTTCAAGGTTCAGTATATTAAAGGAAAAAATGAGCCTGTAGTCAGACATGCGAAGGCTGTTATTACAGTTGTTAGGGCTGTGAGATTTATACCATACTTTCATCTGTTCAAGAAAGGTGCTCGCTATATACAGCAAACTACAGAGGCGTTGTACGGTTCTGAATGTGCACAGTTCAATTATTTATTTTCCAAAATACTTCATCCTTTATTAGCGTCATGGGGAGAATGGAGTCTATCTCAGGGCCAACGTACACACATAGACAATTTGAAACAGCCAGTGAGCTTAATGTGTGTCTTTAGACCGTGGAAGGAAACCTGAGTACACAGAGGAAACCCATGCAACCAGGAAGAACATACAAACCCCACTCAAACAAACAACCCCCAGATTTGAACCCATGACCTAGTTGCTGTAAGTCAGATGTGCTAACTAACCATTACGCCACCCTGTCACCCCAGTTCACACGTATTATCTCTACTTCCTTGAAAGCAAACAATTGCCTTAAAATTCCTTTAAAATGCCTTAAAGCAAATGGGGCCGTCGTAGCCTAATGATTACAGAAGTGACTTTCGGACTGAAAGGTCACTGGTTTGATTCCCGAACCATCAGGAAAAATGTATGGCGGTGGTGGAGTGAGCAGCACCATTTCTTCCTCCACATAAATGCCTGAAGTGCCCTTGAGCAAGGCACCTAATCCCCAACTGCTCTCCTGGGCTCTCCAAGTGTACGTGCTCAGTTTGGATGGGTTAAAGGCAGAGGAAATAATTTCCCTGACGGCATTAATACAGTACATTCATTCATTCATTCATTCATTTTTTGAATGGCTTAATCCGAATTAGGATCGCAGGGAGGCTGGCACCCACCTCAGCCGACTCTAGGCAGGGGCAGGGTGAAGCACAGGTCCAACACTCACACAACCACTCATACTCACACTCACATCTAGGGGCAATTGGGAGAAGCCAGTACCTTTTGCTGTGAGAAGGACATGCTATCCATTATGCCACCGTGCTTTAATACAGTACAGTACAGTGAGTCGTCGACTTACGACCGCTTTTGGTTCCGACAAACCGGTCGTAAATCAATCTGGTTGTATGTCGACTTTCCATCCAAATACACTCATGCCAAACAAAAACAGATAAATAAATCTCGTGCATTTAAATCTATACTGTACATCTATTTTCAATTCCATGTCACTGTGACACGCAGCGGAGAGCCAATCCTTTCTGTACTCCACTGTGTGGGCGGGTCCGATAGCTTCAAACTCCAATTTTATTGGATTATTACAACAGCCACAGACTGCGCGTGTTGTTTTTGAGTAAAGAGATAAATTTCCCTCGTTTTGATTGGCTCATTTCCACGAAGCCAAGCACAGCTGGCAAGCAAACACAAAAGGACAGACATGGAAAAACTTCAACCCGCAGACCAGCGGACTGCCAAAACTTGGGACGCGCTTCCTGTCAAATAAACACTGCAGCGTGTGAGTCCAATAAAATTAGAGTTTCAAGGTATCGGACCCACCCACACAGAAAGGATTGGCTCTCAGCTTCGCGCCACAGTGACGTGGCATTGAAAGTAGATGAATAAATTTGCTCTGAGCAGTTAGAAAGTGAAGCTGCATCATCTCCTGCTTGGCCTTTTAAGATGCTGGCGCTGCCGGCAGCACAAACAACCGTCGTACGCAACACTCGCACTGCACTGCCATCAATCATGCTTCACCACTTTTGCGGTCGTAAAGTCGATCAGACGTAACTCGCATAGGTCGTAAGTCGACAACTCATTGTATATAAAAATAAATAAATAAATAAAAAATCCGCAGCATGTTATTCCTTTAATTTGTCTGATTTTCTTACCTCCTGACCTGTACACTGCTCCAACAGAACAGCTTTCAAAATTTCATGCTAATGCCACCATCAAATGGCATCCTGCTTGTGATCACTAAGGACAGTAATAGAGAGTTTTTATGACAGCTGTGGATTTGAAGCTGTATTTAAATCTAATAGCTGATTACTTCACCACTGTGCTCCCAGACATGATATATAAACAAAATATAAATAAATTCACATGATACAAACAAACCCATGTTCATTTGTGAGGTGCTCCACCGAATGTAGGCACTTGTCGCAAGTGACGTATCGTGTTTGTGAGACAAAGCGCGGCTTATTCGGACTTACGATCTTTCAAGTGAGCAAGTGCACGTTAAATACTTGTTTAGTACTCAACCTTCACTTGCTCACTTGAAAGATCGGAAGTCCGGGTAAGCCGCACTTTGTCTCGCAAGCACCATATGTCACTTGCGACAAACGCCTACATTCAGTGGAGCACCTCACATTTGTGTAACAATGCTTCTGGCTCCACCCCTCAGTATAATTTGTAAAATTTAATATAATTTTTTTGTTATTGATAAAAAAAGGGTAGACAACTTCGAATTCTTAGTAATGAACCTGTAGTTAATGTAAATGTGGAAAATATGTCCGTTTAATTTCTGTTACGGACAACAATAACACGCTACTCACTAATTAGCTTACTCCCGCTAATAGCTTGTATTGCTATAATTTCAGAATTCTGAACTCAAAGTGTTTTATAAACCCGTCATCCTATTGTTGAGTACAGTCTACCTTAAGAACAGTCAGAGAAGGAGCTCATGGCTGCCATGCACGATATTCAGGTGACATTTACCTGTGGCCAACGATGAACTGACTTTTTAGTTCCCTATCTTAAACACACTCTTACCTTTTGCTCGGAAGAGGGGGAATTGGGACAACGGACAGAAATGGAGATGGAGATGGAGTGTTGTGCTCGAGGATAGGAGGGTAAATCAAGTGGATGGAGGAGACAGTGTGATGGAGGGAGATTTAGTAGCCAAAGAGTCTATGTGTGTGCGTGTGTGTGCGTGTGTGTGTGTGTGTGTGTGTGTGTGTGTGTGTGTGTGTGTGTGTGTGTGTGTGTGTGTGTGTGTGTGTGTTCACTCAGCTTCGTTCCTGCCTTGCTGTGTACATTCCCATGCTGGTTTTGTCCTCCAGGCCTGTTCAGCCCTCACTCACCTCCCCATTTAAACGCCACACATCCATCAACAACGTGTACACTACACGAAGGGGTCACCATGGTGACCCCATCATGACGAGGACAGTTTGATTCTGGACAATACTTTCTGGCACCATGGAAACACCAACCTCCTGGAGAAAAAAGATTTGTGAGATACAGAATAGTCCACTAAGCATATGCTCCACATCTTGTATTGTTGTCGCTAAGTTAGATTACAAAATTTATTGGTTGTGCTGTGTAAGTGGTAAATCAAGGCTTCTGATTGGCCACGTAAGCAAGTCCAACCTGTTTTAACTATGTGTTTTGTGTAGGTCTGTCGTTCACATGGTGTGAAAACGGTAGCTAGGCTAATATGAGTGGTTACGTCTAAAATTGCTAATTGGCATACTGTAGTATGTTAGCTCGAATGCTATTTTGATGTATAATACAGTCAGAACTCACTTAATGACAGGGTTACGTTTTGTAGACCCTGTCGTTAAGCGATTCCGTCGGTAAAGGAACCCCGCATTAGTAGACATTTTGTTTGGTTTGTATTTGTACAGTAGGCTACTGTATTGCATACATATAGACTGTTGAATGTGAGAAGCCATAACTGCTAGCAATCGCTTGAACTTTCTTACCTAGCAGCGTGGTAGACTTCCGACTGGGTTGTGTGTGTGTGTGTGTGTGTGTGTGTGTGTGTGTGTGTGTGTGTGTGTGTGAGTAGGGAGGCGGGATGGGAGATGATGCCAACACTGGGCATGCACGAAAATACGCACACACTCACAGCCGTCGTAATTCCGAATCGTCGTTAACTGAGTTGAGTCCATCGTTAAGTGAGTAAGCCTGTAGTATATGTGTTGGATTGTTTCCCACGGTTGCGGGTTTTATGATTTTCTTTTTTGATTAATTGCATAAATTGACTATTGGCCCCTTGTGGTAGAAAGGGGTATTTCTTGTGTTTCATCTATGGCCAGTTGCAACAAAATTTAGAGTTATTACTTTTTTCAATGATACTAAAGAATTACGATTTTCAATTATTCTTGCACGTTCTGGGTTCCAATCCCAGGTTGGCGAAGGGTATTTCTTTGGAGTTTGCATCTATTTCCTGTGTTTGCATGGGTATTCACTGGTACTCTGGTTCCTTTAGACTAACTGACAGTTTCTTAGACTAATTGCCCCTGGTGTGCACGTGAATGGTTGTGTGTGTTGACCCTGCGAATGGTCTGGCTAACTGTTGAGAGTGTACCCCACTTTCAGCCAGAATGGGTTGGCATAGGCTCCAGCCTCCCCACAAACCTAGGAAGAGTAAGCAGTTTGGCAAATGAATGATGAATGAATGAATGAATCTTGTAATTTACTGCCCCTTCTGGAGTAAAATGGTATTTTTGTTGGTTTTTTTTTTTTTTTTTTTTACAAAGTTGCCAATACAATAAGACATGTTCGTTATCTGGCCTCGGATAACTCTAGTGAGTTCCTACTTGTTCTAGAAGTATCACAGCACTAAAATGACTCTAAGACAGAGGAATAAAGAAAGTAAACATACCGGTCATTCTTTCTCGTTGTCATATGAGCCCCCTGTGGGTTTTTTCCATGCCAGCATGGCACCAGATTAACAGCTGCCTTTTTCTCCTCTACTCTATAATTAACCATGTTCCCCAAGAGAGCTTCTGACCCTTGAAGTTATCCTCAGTCATCACACACTCCACATGACACAGGCCTGCACTGCCCCTGAGAACACCCCGCTAATTAGCTGCCATCTCTCCCTCCTTCTCATCCATCCTGCAGCTCTCTCCGTGCTCTTCTATCCAGTTGGAACAACGTTGATATTATTGCTGTATTTTATCATGCATTAGTAGTAGCTGGCTTACTGTATTTGTGGTTGTGGTGCTTTTGTAGTATGCGACAGTATCCTGCCCTCCTGCTAGCTTCAGGTACAGCGTTAACAAGCAGAAAGATCCCCCCTACAAAGAGCTCAAATTAGGAGAACTGGCAACCTGCTTCGTTCCAACCAGTAGGCTGTGGTGAAGCCGTGTGTAACTTGTGCACTGTGGGAGAGCATGGGCCTTCACAGCAGGGTTCCACAGCAGTCCAGATGAAGCGTTTGCTTGTCTCTGCTTGCAATTTTGTCTCTTCAAGGAAAAAAAACAAAACTTTTCTCTTGTCATTCATTCATTCCCCACTGAACTGTTTAATCCAACTCGAGTTGCAGGGACGCTGGAGCCTCAGCTGACTCTGGTTGAATACAGGGTACACCCTGAACATCCATCTCAGGAAAATGCACACACACCACACACACACACGGGGCAGTGGTGGTCTAGTGGTATAGGGCGCTGGATCGCTGATCCAAAGGTTGGGGGTTCGAGTCCCACTCTGCACAAGGTTGTTACTGTCCCCCCCCCAGTGCAGCTAACTGGGTTATCAAAGGCCGGCCATGTCTCTCACTGTCTATGGTGTGAGGCATGTAAAAGAACCATTGCTGACTTTCGACAAGAGTAGGCTACAAAGCCGTCAGCGTGTTTCCACCCTGCGATGGCCTGGCGAGCTGTCCAGGGTGTACTCTGCCCTCGCCCGAAGTTGGCTGGGATGGGCGCCAGCCTCCCCGCGACCCAAGTTAGGATTAAGCGGGTACAGAAAATGAACTGATGAACTGAACCACACACACACACACACACAAAAAGTTCACATCTAGGGCCAGTTAGCCTAATGGGCATGTCTTTTGGACTTTGGGGGAAATCAGAGTACCTAGAGGAAACACACAAAGGTACTGGGAAATCATTTGAACTTCAGATATAAATTCCCTCACCATGCCCAGGACTCAAACCCAGGACCTTTTTGCTGTGAGTCAGATGAATTAACCACTACATCTCAGCATATTATGTCCCCCAGTGCAGCTCACTGGGCTATCAAAGGCGGGCCATGTCTCTCATTGTCTACGGTGAGAGGCATGTAAAAGAACCATTGCTGACTTTCGTAAAGAGTAGCTGCAAAGTCATCAGCGTGTTTCTGTCCCTTGCTAAAAAGGGTTGTGACAGGAAGGACATCCGACGTAAAAACCTCTGCCAAATCAAACGTGCGAATCAGATGATTCACTGTGGTGACTCCCGAGTAAAATGGAAAAAGCTGAAAGGAAGACAGACAGACAGACATCTCAGCATATTATGTGGTAATACAACACCTCAGGTCCCTAAAAGCCACTTGTACATCCTGAAAACTCTTTGTTTTCACTTTCCAATTTCAAACTTCCAGTACATGCTAGAAACACTGAACAATCGTTAGTAACCTTTAAAAGACAGTACTGATGGCCAATCTGATTTTTATTGAGCATCAAAGTCATAATTACTAGCTGTCATTCGTCTATGGGGCTGTGATTGCGGCCTCTCTGATGCACAAGCAAGCAATACCTTTTCGAGACATTATCTACGTACAGTAAGTGCCGCGACAAAACAGCATAGGTAGCGATGTTAAAATTTAATATTTTTTCAAATCAGTATAATTTAGGTATAACATGGTGAAATGATAAATATAGCTGCATTTGAGTGATTATCCAGACCAGTCATGTGGTGGGTTTACAACTTTTAATCCTGACTTGGATTTATTCTCTAATGTACAAAAATAGATTATACAATCTCTCGTTAAAGATGGGCTTGGTAATCTGGAAAGCTAATAAAATTTAAAGTAGCATCATCATCATTCATTCATTCATCCGTTTTCTGTAACCGCTTAATCCTAATTACGGTCGTGGGGAGGCTGGCGCCCATCCCAGCCGACTCCGGACGAGGGCAGAGAACACCCTGGACAGCTCGCCAGGCCATCGCAGGACAGAAACACGATGACGGTTATGCAGCTCCTCTTTTTAAAAGTCAGCAATGGTTCTTTTGCAGCCTCACACCATAGACAGTGAATATAATGGCCGGCCTTTGACCCAGTTAGCTGCACTGGGGGGGGACAGTGACAACCCGTTCATAGTGGGGCTTGAACCCCAAACCTTAGGACCAGTGATGCAGCACCTTTACCACCAGGCCACCACTGCTAGCAGCTTCATAATTTTAATGTTTATCATCTTCTTGACCACAACCATCCATCGATTTTTACCAAACTAGGTGGGGACACTGACCTGAGTTCCAGAGACGATTTCGATTTAGAATGTCATGGTCAAAGATCAACATCAGAGCAAGATCACAAAGTCTTAGAGACAGAGTGCTTTAAACTTTGAAACAAGTACTAATTGGAAACCATAGACTTTCTAATACATTTACCTTTGGCCCTGCAATGGCCTGGCAAGATTGTGTATTCTGCCTTTGCCCAGAGTTGACTGAAATGGGCACCAGTCCCACTATGAGCCCAATTCAGATGAAGCGGTTCAGAAAATGAATGAATGACAGTTACCTTTGACCTTGAGTGACCTTGTAAGGTCAAACACCATCTCATAATCCCTTTAAATGAGGAAGGGTTTTTTTTCTAATGTAACCATGTCCACATTCCTAAAATCTGACTCATAGCAACTCTGTTGTCATAGAATTTTCTTGTCAGTCTGGCATGTAGAGATGGCATAGTCAGGTACATTCATGCTAATTTAAATGGCTAATCACCCAAACACAATTTTGTTTTTAAAAATATTTAGCTATAAAAATGTATGCTAAAGTTATTTCGCTAGATTGGTTAGCTAATTTTAGGGGTAATGTACTTATACTATATACAGGGCCAATGATAAATCAATTTCCTGTACAGCATATAGTAAACATGGTATAGCTGTTTATGATAGCAGGAGTACATGGAGGTGTTTCCAAACTGCTCCCTCATGCATATTTATAGCCTTGTAATGGCTTCCGAGGCAATTTTTGTGCTTTCTCGGCCATTACGAAAAAAAAACTGCTCCCCTCTCCTGTCTGGTAGGAATTGTGTGATGGTGAGAACCGGCTAGTAAATAAAAACTGAAAAGGGCAGGATTGGGGTAAAATCAGTGGAACCAAAATATAGAATAAATATAGAAATCTTTTTAGTAATTACCTGTTAAAAATAGCATCAGAAATCCAGGCTCTAACTGCATGTTGGAGCATTTCATTACTTTCTTCATTTACACTGATGAGTCGTAAGATCTCTGAAGCAAGAAGTCTATATGGTACCTGAGAAGCAGTCTTTAGTGCAACGCTACAGATGTCACTATGCTAATTCATCAGCAGTAGTGGCTATTACAGGGATACGCTCAATAGATTAGGGATTATGTGCTCTGCACTCGTTTAGCAGTTAACCGTTACATGCATTTTTTTTCTATCATAAGTTGTCTAAGGGTCTCTCTTCTATCTCTCCCAGGTCTCAGGGAAAACCAAAGCTGTTATCATGTCTCCGCGGTGCTCCTCCACTGCCCTAACTGCGCCCTGTTAATTAGCTTTGTGAATTATGGCATTGAGGAAGGGTTGAATGGAGGGGGGGGAGGGTTTAGGGCAGGTTTGATGGGAAGCAGAAGAAGAACAAGCTTCAACAACAAATAAAAACCTACTATTATATACATAGATGCTCTGGTGGTACGATGAGTCACACCACTTTTCCTAAAACAAAATATTTAATTTTGTTGCCCTGATGCCTGTTATTGTTTTGGATGCCTGATAGCACTGACTTTATATAATTGGATTAGCCATTATGTGTATCGTCTCATCGTCTGGTAAATTAGGTGGCATCTGGAGCTGACTGTATTTAGGATATGTGCAATGAATGTTCATCCATCAAAGTAGACAGGACTGTGTCCCCTATCTATACTTTATTTTATAAGCTAATTGGTTTATTTGTAATATATACAACTCTCTGTTGCTTAAATGTAAAAGTGCAATTACACTGAAAATATCAACCAATATTTTTCCAATTTCCCAAACTGATCTCTTTGTTTAATTTCTCTTGAAAAGTACAGATAGATTTTAAGCACAAACCTTTTAAACGAAGCTCAAAAGACCTACTCTGAATGGAGGTGGAGCTAAATATGAAGTGGAAATGATCAACAAAGTGGAGGTTTAGTGGTTATAGGTGCTGGATTACTGATCAGATAGTTAGGGGTTCAAGCACCAGCATCAGTCACCCTTGGGCTTTTGAGCAAGGCCTGAAACCTGCCTGCTCCAGGGTTGCTCTATCATTACTGACCTTGCACATGGACGGTCCACAGTTTGTGTCACGGGCTTGGTGATGGTATATCTTTTGTGAAGTTTGTATGTTCTCCTCAAGCTTCGATGGGTCCTTCTGAGTTCTCCAGTTTTTTCCAACAATAAAAACATGCACATTAGGCTAAGGCGGTGCTTCTTAAATAGTGGAGCGCGTCCCTCCTTGGGGGGCGTGCTATGATGCCGGTGGGGGGGGGGGGGTGATGCCGGGGGCAGCGCGTATCACCCTGGGGAACATGCTTTTCTGGAATTGTGTACAAAAATCAAGTGTGACTGCACCTCCACTCCACTAGTTGGCAGTGGCACTCTCATTGTAGCACTATATTGTAGCGGTTTTTCGCACATGCAAACCATATGAAGTGCAGTAAAAAACCTCTCAAGAAACAACACGGAAAAAAATCTAACATAAATGAGGAGAAACGTGGAGCGAGACTGAGATATTAAGACATAGATAAGTCAAACGAGTTTAAATAAGGATGTATTTTTTTATTTCAGGCACATTGGTGCACTTTAAATCTTTTCAATTACAGATTAAAAAACAATGTTAATGAAGTTTTTCTGTGTAGTAGGTTGAACTATATTTCTTTCTCTTTTTTTTTTTTGTTTTTAATGTTAATAAAAATACAATATTATGCAGAGGTGTACTAATAAAATTTTTTTATACAAATACTGTACAGTAATACTGTTTATAGTCGGTCGCGGGGTGGTGGGGGGCATGAATTGTTTTTTTTCTTCCAAGGGGGGCGCCACAGAAAACAATCGAGAATCACTGGGCTAAGGGAATCCCTATATGTGTGTGTGTGTGTGTGTGTGTGTGTGTGTGTGTGTGTGTGTGTGTTCTGGCTTTAGGAAGAGCTGGCAAACTATTCAGGGTGTACTCTGCCTTCACTGAGAGTTGGCTGAATTATACAGGTTCCCATTTTTCCTTCTCTTCCCCCTCCCTCCCATTCTTCCTCCCTCTCCTCATTTTGTGTGTATGCACTGTTCTTTACCTCCTCCTCCTCCTCCTAGGCAAAGTGTGATTTGTCAAGTGATACAGGTTCTTGCAGCCAATTAAAGGCTGTACAAATGAGTATTAATCTTCAAGGAGCAAGGCCAATCAAAGCCAACCTTCCACATCCGGACATATAGATTTCCATTCTGCAGCGAGGGGCATACGTGAGCCTCGGCACAGAGCTTAGTGGCGTCGCCACTGCCAGCTAATTTGTTTTCAGTAGCTCAGGATCAATGGGTTGAGCTGCTCCTGGATGATCAGGGACACTGGTCTGGTAATTGTCCAGAATAAATCGTAGTGCTTGTAAAAAGGCTAAATGGCTCATGTCAGGTTGTGTATGTCTCCGAGGAAATACTATGTATGTATATCAGGACTTTATGGGTGCACGTCTTAGTGCGCTTGTTTATTATCCCATTTCCTCGAATCAAGTGAAGACTTGCTTTATTGCCCTGATTTGAAAAGGTCAATTCCCAGAGTGCTTGAAGAGATCTATTTTCTTAGAGCGTGCCAAAGAAAGGATGCAATTCTGTGATCTTTAGTCAAGGCCAAGACATAGGCGCTCATTCAGGGGCTATTTCTTTCCTCTTGTAGCCATGACAACTCTGCCAAAGGATAGAAGGATAGAAGGATAGAAGGATAGACGTTTTTGTGGCGCAACTCTGGTCTCTGTGTGCTCTGTCTACATCATCCATGAATAAGGCTCTCATAATGACAGTGCCACTACCATCTCTTGCTCTTTTTATTCACCTGAACGCAGCCATCGGCCTAAAAAAATCCCCTTGGGAGTCGTGGGTTAGATTACTGCTCCTGACCTCCATCACTCAGCCCAGGCAGACCTTTACACGGATATCCTACTGAGGAGCAAATCTAAAGCTTCACACCTGACAGACTGAGACCTGAGTCATGACTCATGTAATAATTCCGTCTTTACCCGAGGTGCTCGAACATCCTATTATTATCTCAGCATAAAGAAGTCTCTAGTGTGTTCCTCTCTACTTGTACCGATCACGTTCGCCAGGCCTTTGGTCGCCGAGTTGTCAGCAATTAGGCAGGATTACTTTTGATTGCATTGCGAGTGCTAACAGGAGCTGCGTGACTTGAGAGTTAATGGCTTTATAAGAAAAAAATGCCTCTGTGCTATAAATCATGTACTAGGGCACCATCGGAGCTGCTAAATCAGGCTGAAATGAGATGTTTGTATATTTGATGATCTCTCGATGGGAAGTCCTTGAATAAAAACAAAGTAAAGGGACAGTTAAAGGATGTTTGGTCACGTTCGTGCAAATTATTATCTAGTCGATTTCACTGCTTGGATGATGACTAATAAGACTGTTGGGTTGTCTTTTTTTTTTTTTTTTTTTTTTTTTTTTGGTCCCGAGTGGGTGTTCATGAACATTTCGCTTTAGGTGAAAGGTCAGATTTCAGCCAAAAGGAGCTTGTTGATCAAGCTTCATGGAAGGCTTTTTATTTTGGCTGCTTTGAAAAGAGCACTCGACTCGACACGACACGACACGTGAGATGCCTTGTCTGCTGAGTCCTGGGTGTTACCTTGAAAACAAATGTGAATCCCTGTTGTGTAGTTGTAATGCACTGTCAGTCACAAAGGCAAGCCACATTTTAAGCCACTCAGCACACACTTACTTCACAACCTCCTTTATTTATGTGAAGATAAAGTTTTGATGAGAAGCCTGATGGATACATGGTTCCCCATCGCTCTCTCTTTTTCCCTTTTGCTGCTTCATCTTGCTTGTCAAAAGAAAGGAAGGTGATCATTTGTCACGTGTCATGTGTGCCGGTGGACTTTTGCTCTTATCTCAGGGAGATGAATCCTCCCTATCATCACCGTGTCAGAAATTACACCTGGAATTTACAGCATGCAGAGTGTTAGGTAGACGTCAGGTGTAAATTCAGTGACATCACCACCAGACGAGGATTCTTGCCAGCACAGCTCAGTGGTGGTAAACATTGTACCATCAATTTATTTTGAGCATGCATATGCCTTGATGGTTTATCTGTTTGATTTGAGCAGCAGAAGATTGCATCAATCAAACACCCTCAGCTCAGCACAGACCAGCACAGTGATGAAATCTATCGGGGGAATTTATTTCCCGTCAAAATTAACGACACATAAATGCAATGACAAAATAGCAACTTTATGACTCGGACGTTTTCAGCCTGGCTTGTTACAAATTTTGTTTGAGAATTATTGTTTGCTATAAATTTGTACATTTCAGTCCCTCCCCTCCTCTTTCTGGACTCACTCATCTGACCCCACTGCTTCCAGAGAAATCCAACTGACTCTCTACCTCCTCTTCTTCTTTTCCTTTCGGCTTTTCCCCTTCAGGGGTCGCCATCGCGAATCATCTGCCTCCATCTCACCCTATCCTTTGCATCTTCTTCTCTTACACCAACGACCTTCATGTCCTCCTTCACCACATCCATAAATCTCTTCTTTGGTCTTCCTCTCGGCCTTCTGCCTGGTAGTTCCAACCTCAGCATCCTACTACCAATATACTCACTATCCCTCCTCTGTACATGTCCAAACCATCTCAATCTAGCCTCTCTGACTTTGTCTCCAAAACGTCTTACATGTGCTGTCCCTCTGATGTGCTCATTCCTGATCCTATCCGTCCTCATTACTCCCAAAGAGAACCGCAACATTTTCATCTCTGCTACCTCCAGCTCTGCCTCCTGTCTTTTCCCCAGGGCCACTGTTTCTAAACCATACAACATCGCTGACCTCAACACCGTCTTGTACACTTTTCCTTTCATTCTTGCTGATACCCTCCTATCACACATCACACCGGACACTCTACATACTTTTTTGAGCCACAACCTGACCCCATCTCCTCTGCAGTTTGGATTTGCCCATCTGGCCTTCTTACCATCCACGTTCTGAAGTCACCCACATGACCACACCACACCAGAAAGTGTTCTGTTTCTGATTCTGCTCTCTTGAGATTCTCACGTGACACAATCACCTCTACCCTCTGGAGCATCTACGTACAAGACCCTGTACCCTCTGCCCTCAGAAGCCATCCACCTGACGCTACCACCTCTGTTCTCTGAATCCACCAACTTGACCCCACCACCTCGCCTCACTAAAACCACTAACCTGATGCCACTACATCTACTTTCTGAAGCCACCACCCTAAACCTCTAACTCTCCTCTCTGGAGCCCCTAACCGAACCCCTCTACCTCTGCTGTCTGGATCCACCAACCTCACCTTCATACCTCCTCTCTCTTGAGCCACTAATTTGACCCCACCAGAAGCAATCCAGCTGACCCATCCCCCTCTGCTTTCTGGAGCCACCACCTTCACCCTTCCACCTCTGCTCTCTGAGTCCAGCAATCTGCCACAACCACGTCTTCTCTGCGCAGCAACCAACAGGATTTTGCCTCCTTTCTGCTCCTCGGGACCGCAAACCTGTCTCACATCTTTCTGTTTTCATCAGACTCTCATTCAGCCCTGCTTTTCCATGGTCCGGTGCCATCCACTTTGCCTCTGCATTTTCATGTTTTGGAGACATGTACGTAGCATGTACTTTCTGTCCACTCACTTGACCCCACATCTTTTTTAACAGTTGATGGATTTGTAATTGTGCATAAAAAGCTGTATCTTATTTGCCATTCAAAAATTTACATCCTGTTGTGTTTACATGCCAGGAAATGAACTCTACGAGGAACATGCTCATAAAGTGTGGACACTTTGAGAATGCCGAAGGGCAACCGCTCTGTGTCATGTCACTGGTGAGATCTCTTGTCAAGTTTAGACTTGATCAATAGCCTCTCTTCTCACACACTTCCCTATTTTTTTCACTCCACTTGGTGCTGCAACTGTCAGACAAGAGGCAGCACATAGGCAGGCTTTGGGTTTTATCTGTGTTTGTGTAGAGGGGCAAAAACAGCTGAAGGACCAGCCAATAAGAAAATTACCACACAATCGTTAGGAAGGCAAAGACATAGAGAGATCTCATAACATTTTATGGGCCAAGAGCAGTGTTTTATGCTCCATAATTGCCCTCTAAATGTTTGGGGAAAGCTGATTACTGCGTTCAATGCAATGAACCACGCTCAAGTACTCTAGCAACGGAAAAGAAGGACACAAAATGCTGAAAACACATTTTCATTCCAGTCATATTTTTTTCCCCTCTTGCTTGCATTACAAGACGTTTTGAGCAGGAACATGTTACGCCTCTGCTCTTTAAGTGGATGTGACGGGGAAATTGATTTGTGTGAAAGCAGGGGCATGTCAAGCTTTCGTTTATGTGCATCATCAAATCCTTCAGCGTCGCATGGGTTCAGCTTTCACACAGACGCACGTCAGAGCAGCAGCCTTATGACCAAAATGGAAGCTGTGTGGCAGTGATATCAAAATATTCCAAGCACATATTTTATACAAGTATTTTTCATCCATCCATCCATCCATCCATCCATCCGGGGCAGTGATGGTCTATTGGATAGGGCGCAGGATCGCTGATCCTAAGGTTGGGGGTTCAAGTCCCCACAGGGTTGTCACTGTCCCCCCCAGTGCAGCTAACTGGGTTATCAAAGGCGAGGCATGTAAAAGATCCATTGCTGACTTTCGTAAAGAGTAGCTGCAAAGCTGTCAGCGTGTTTCTGTCCCTTGTTAAAGGGTTGTGACAGGAAGGGCATCCGACGTAAAAACCTCTGCCAAATCAAACGTGCGAATCAGATGATTCACTGTGGAGACTCCCGAGAAAGGGAAAAAAGCCGAAAGGAAAAGAAGAAGAAGATTTTTAATCCATCCATCCATCCCTCTATTTGTCAAACTGTGTAGCTCTTTTGGTCGGATCACAGGGAGGCTCGAGTCTATCTCAGCCGACTCTGATAAAAGGCGACATAAACCACGAACAACTCGCCAGTCCATCACAGATCCAATGCACACACGACCAGCTATGCTTACACTCACACCAACGGACAATTTCAAATATCCAATTCGCCTGAAGAGCATTCTTTTGGACAGTCTGAGGTAACTGGAGTACCC